>CM053404.1:108207673-108419300 GCA_028644305.1 Xerus rutilus
GCTCTCTGTTCACTTCATTGATTATTTCTTTTGCTGAGAAGCTTTTTAGTTTGAATCCATCCCATTTACAACTGGGTTTTGATCAGACTCACAAATACTTACCTACTTATTATAAATACTCAGAAAAATAAAATGGAAAGATGTATGGGAAGAAATTCTATACAAATAAAGAATGGCTTTCTTGTATAAATGTGTTTCCTCCTGCTCCAGAGCGAGATAACCATTGAGCACTATAGTTAAAAGAAAAAGAGCCTGGAGTTGTAGCTCAGTGATACAGCACTTGCCTGGCATGTGTGAAGCCCTGGGTTCGATTCTCAGTACTGCATACAAATAAATAAGTTAAACAAAGGTTCATCAACAACTAAAAAATATTTTAAAAAAGAAAAAAAAAAGCAGAAGAAATGCTTAGCATCTCTCTGCAATCCATTCCTTCCATATAACAGATGAAGAAAATTGAGACCCAGATAGGTCAAACGACTGGGCCAAAGTGAAAAACAAAATAATAACATTAGTTATTGGCCGAGCTCTACTTGTATTTAAAAAGAAGGGAGATTTTAAAAGAAGAGGAGGGACGGAAGGAGAGAATATCGTATCTGTGTTCTAGCAAAGTTGTCCACAGAATGAAATTTTTTAATAACGTTCTATGTACCTATCGATTAGTGTTCTAAAATTGGAAATGAGGTCATTTGAAAACACTTGGTAATTGAAGAGTTAAAGAAGGAGCCAGACCCCCCTGGAATGTTGCTACTACTGAGCTACAGTGCTAGAAGCAGTAGCAATTGGGACAGTTTTCAGCCAATAATAATTACTGACATTTTTAAGACTATGCTGAGCAACTTTGCTTTATTCCTCATTCCACACTTTGTCACCATGACAACTCGGAAAGTAAATTCTACTCTCCTAATTGTGTAGATGTAGAAACAGAGGTTCCAAAAGGTAAGATGTTGCCCAAGATCACATGGGGGAATGAGTCAAGGCTATCTTTCCCCACTCTCATTACAAGTACCTTTCCCAAGCCCACTGGGTACAGTTCTATAGGTTGTGTCTAACAAAGGAGCCCAGGCTGGAAGTGAAGGGGTAGAGGGAAGCTAAGACTGAAATACAGCCCAGCCTTTGCTTACCAAATCACAAGGCTGTCTCTTTCTGGAAGAGGGACCTTCTTAAATCTATACAAAGGCACTTTTTTTTTTTGAGGGGCTAGGGATTGAAAACAGGACTTTACACAATTTAGGCAAGTGCTCTCCCACTGTCACAAGCAAGCAGCACAATTAATAATTACTCAGAGGCAGACTGTCTTTAAATGCAAGTGTATATTTAATCACAACAATCATCAAATATAATCAATTAATGCAAAAAGTGTTGGGTGTGCTGGAGCACCCCAACTAGCATTCAACATGCACTAATTAAACACTATAGATAAATCACACTTATCTAGGGCAACTAAACATTACAAGCAATTCACACAATCCTAGGGCAACCACAAGCCCCAAAATACCTCTGGTGCCCCGCGACTTCTCATAGCCAAAGAGCAGACGTTGTCTTTATCTAGTGGTTCTCTTCAGCCGACGGCTGGATGTCAGGGAATGGTGGAGTTGATCCACGGACAGACAGCAAGGCGGACAGTCTCACTGATGTCCTTAGAGCAAAAACCCCCAGTGTGGCAGGACAAGCAGTTTAAATGCAGTTCCAAGTTGGTGCTGTAAGCTTGTGATTGGTTACACCCAGTAAAAGTCAATGTCCATTGGTTATGTCCAGTGAGATAGTGTAATTACTACTGGACATATTCTTTGCACATGTGCATGGAGCTGTGCTCCCTATCAATTGTAACCAGTCATTGCTAAGCATGCCTATGGCTAGGTGCCCCTTATAGCCCCTTATGGATTGCAAGCATGTATGACTAAGCATGTCAATGGCTGCTGTTGCTTATGCCAGCAACTTAGTGAGTCCCCGGCATATCCAGGCATGTCTATGGCATATGCTCCTTATGACCACTAAGCCCCTTTTATTTTTTTATTTTGAGACAGGGATTTGGCTAAGTTGCTGAAGCTGGCCTTAAACTTGTAATCCTCCTACCTCAGCCTCCCCAAATACTGGGATTTCAGACATGTGCCACCATGCCTGGCAAAAAGGCATTTTGTATATGAACAGTGGTGGCCCAAGTCTTTCTCCAACCAGTTCTCATACCTCCTGGAATTTTGCCCTGTGTTGGAATGGATAGTTGCCTAATAAAGCCTGAAATGTCATGGCACATGTGTCCACTGGCGTTGCTGCAGACATAGGTCATTATCAGCAATGTTGTCACCTCGGCGAGAAGGGAAATGGCAAGTAACAGCAGATGGGTATGAGGTAATATTTTGGGGTTACCACTTACCCCTGGAACAACTTACAAAAATCATCTGACTTTTCATTATTTATTAAGTGATTTTTCTATGTATCTTCAGTAAAACTAATTTTTAATATGCCATGATCAGATCAACAAATCCTTAACCTGGAGTCCTTCTATAAATTTACTTCTATAAATTTACTCTACATAAATAAAATATATCCAGGAATGAATAAGGTCATGATATAATTAGGTCACCTATATGGGATCTAGATGTTTCAGGATCAGGACGGTGAGGACTAACACAGACTTAGGATACCTGTGAGTCTTACAGACCCCTGAGCTCAGAAAGACCCCACCCTAGATTGAATGATGGGTAGTTTCCATCTATCTTCATAATGAGTTCACCTTTGAATTTGTGTTTAGTCAACAAAATAACAGGGAAAGTGTGCATAGAGGAGATACATGTAATGTGTTCCTTGCTGCTCCATTGGCATATAGTATATGATAGAATTCTATAAGCACAAGGACCCATGTCATTTGGGAGTGTGGTAAGACTGAAAGCCAAGACTAGGTACATATCTTATCTCTATGACTAAGTAGTAAGGAGGGGAATGACAATCCCCCAAAAAGCTCTGAACCAGAACTTGTTTCCAATGCAGACAAAGGCCATGGCATTAAAAACATAAACCACTAACATGACTCACTCAAGAGAAAGCTAGGTTTCATATGAAAGGTCTGATTATCCCACAATTTCCATGTTGTAAGGAAGCCCAAACTAGCCATGTAGATAGAAGGGGAGAGGTACTTGGCTATAATCAACTGTTTCAGCCAACCTGACCCTATTATATCTTTTGATCTGTGTTATTTTCTTCTGCATAAGCCAACCCCTTGTCCTGAAAACGAAGACAGCATAGAAAAGCTAAAGTAGAGCGTCTACAGTTTCTTTTCCTTTTAAGGTTGAAAGTGTTAGTAGAATGAATGGAAATAGTTGAGTCACTTTTGTGCAGTTTCTGTTGTTCCGTGGATGAAATATATATGCATGCAGGAGCTGTGAAATACAAATTGTGCGTCAGTGATTCCATATGAGTTTCACACTCGTATTTGCATTTAATGCAGACATGGCACAATATAAAGATGAATGGTAAAAATCACGCTAATTTAAATTTTTAATTTTTCTTTAGAATAGCATTAAATAGCTAATTTTAGAACTACATAGCAAATTGAGAAATTGTGGAAGAAAGAAAAAAGTATTGTATTAAGTACCCATAAAATTTTTTCCTTGTGTTTTGAAGAAGAGTTGGCACACATTCCTTTTGCATTAGGCCTCACATATTCTGAAGCCAGCCCTTTTAAAAATAATTGTTCAACTTCATTTTATATACGACAAAACTGAGACTAAAACTGAGTTAGTAGCAGACTCGACTTTATAACCCAGGGCCAATTTCAAGGTCTTTTGGCCATTCCTGAAGCTGTCCAAAATAAAAAGTTAGGAAAAAATGTTGACTTAAAACTAGGAATTCCTGTATTTCAAAGCAGCAAGTTCAAAGAATAACCAAATTAGACATATTTGCTGCAAATAGTGGCATTTTTTTAATGCAAGTAAACATATTTTCTGAGCCTAAAATTTCCCCGATACAGCATAAAGAGCATTCATGGAAACCATTATAGCTGTCTATTTGTAAATTCAGTTGATTTTAAGGTAAAATTTTTTAAAAGAAATAAAAATAATATACTTTATTTAAGTATGAACAGAGGAGGGTGTAGGCCCAGCCCTTTCCTGAGTGTTTAAAGTTCTATGCTTTAAAAAGGATACAGGATCAGATGACCACACTGGACAGGAGACAAAGACTTGCCCTTCCTTGATGTGAGCAGTAGTCTGGATAATTGTTGACAGAGAAGTAAACATGACTTGCCCTCTAGCTTTTTAATTCACAAGTAGTAATTAGCATAAGCAAGCTATGAACCACCTCAGACAAATGTCTTTAAAAATCACAGATGTGATATGAAAAATAAATAAAACAAAAAACTAAACAAATCTAGTTGGGGTTTAAAAAAATCTTCTTGGTTAAATGCAAGTTGCTGATTTAATTTCCTGTAGCCCTTAATGCTCAAGTCCAGTCCAAATGGGATTTGTTCATGACCCACTCTCCAGTTTCCCTCTTCCTCTAAACCGTCTCCTCCTGCAGGGTCACAGAACTCATCATCTGTTCCTACAAAGTGGCAGGTAAAGTGAATACTGAGGGTCAGGGTCAGGTGCTGGGAGAGGAGAGTGACAAGCATAATAATTATAGCTAACATCTGTTGAGCCCTGACTATTTGCTGAGCAGTGTACAAAGAGCTCTATATTCATTATCTCAATAAATCTTCACAATTCTCTGAGACAGGATTATCCCATTTCAAGATGAGGATGCAAAATCACAAAGAAGTAATTAACTTGCCCCCAGGTCATACCAAATCTGGAATTCAAAGCTAATTTGATGTCAGTTGTCCGTTAAAAATAAATTTATCATTTTTCTTATTTTGTGCATAGTTAAGAGACTGAAAAGCCAATGTATTTACTTTTCCCTTTACCTCTGTACTCTATCTTCTCATTCTTTTCTCCACCATGATCCTCCTCATAGTATCCTGGTACTGACACATTGTTCATCCAGAAGTGGTCAGATATGAATGTTGATATGCTGAAACCACTTTACCCAAGGCCACTATTGACTAGGGTCTTTCTGGGAAGTAGAAAAAAGCACCCTCCT
The DNA here is from genome assembly GCA_028644305.1 of Xerus rutilus. NCBI lineage: Eukaryota > Metazoa > Chordata > Mammalia > Rodentia > Sciuridae > Xerus > Xerus rutilus. The sequence goes on from CM053404.1 coordinate 108,212,747, forward strand.
TAGGATGAGGCAGAATAAGTAGGATTTATTCTCACTCTGAGGTGGACATCCTTGGGCAAGGCACAATCTTTGCAGTGTACACAGAAGCCCTGAGCTTACCTTCTCACCTCGATTGATGGTCATTGAATGTCTATTTTACATGACAGTGATATGATTGCATTTCATGTGATTATGCTTGGGCTGTCACGTGTTCCAGATAGGACAAATATCCTTAAAAGGGAATGTACAATTATTCAACAAATTCCAGTGTTTTCTCTGAGCCCCGGCTCCCAGAAGATTGTCTGAATAAAGATTGGAGATGTGGATGCTGTGGAATACACTCATTAAACTCAATACCTCTTAATTGGCAGACATGAGGGAGAAAGCGCCAAGTATCTTGCATATTAGTGTTCCTGAGAGAGAGCAGAACGTAACCATTAGGGAAATAAATCAAATCAGTAACAGGTTGCCTGAACACACTATAAGCCAGTGGATAAAGACAAGAACTAGGTCTGCTTTTAATATAATGCCCTAGTTCTGACCCCAATCATAACTTTCTTCCCATCCAAGCAAGAACTATGATATATTCAACTAGTCTGAGTCTCCATTAGTCATTGATGTAGGAAACTAAGTGGCTTCTTTGATTATGGGGGAGGCTTTCATCAGTATGGAAGTTTCTAGAATGGATAGCAGGAATCAAATCTTTCCTGAGGACAAATCAGAAGCTAGCCATTTGGTATGGCTCAACATTGTTATATTTCCAGGTAAGTACAATACATATTCTCATTTCAAAGGCAGAATGTCAATATTCCTATTTTAAGTTATATTAGAGTCTTGATTTTGGTATTAGGTCAAGCCATCTTATCAAAATTTGACTGAGTTAAAAGTCAGTGCTCCATAACCATTGTGGATCAGAGCAAGTTTCCTGCCAGCATGATCTCCATGAAACCAGAACCTTAGTGGCCCACATAATAACAATGGCTGCCATTTTGAATTACATAGACTCAGACTGTATAAATCTTAAATTGGAAAAGACCCCAGTGAACCATCACAGTCTCGCTAGTTTTCAATAACTGGATAATAGAGCTATAATTTGGTTTGAAGGGTATGTGGGGAGAATCCCTGGCAGGAATCTGAGCCTCAGCGAATGCAGAGTCAATCTGCTACTAATAGGAAGTCACATTTGTGGCAGCAAATCCTCTGAAGTGGCAAGTTTCTTTCAGGTTATACTGTGCTAAGATTAAAGGAAATAAAAGTTTGTAAGAAAAGGAAGCAAGTGTCAAACAGATAGCAGATTTATTTTCAGGATTATGTAAAGCACAGAAATGAAAGGACTTCCACTGTGAGTGTTGTCATGGTTACCTGATCTCTTATCAAACAGGAGAATCATGCAGGGAAGGGAAACCTAGAAAAAGCAGTAACCAGAGAGCCCTGCACCTCCACAGGCGTTTCATCCAACCGAGGTTGTTTATGAGGGTATAAAATAGGGGATGGCATTATGCTGCTCTAGATGATTTTTAAAAGAGCTTATTTCACTATGCAGAAGAAGGATTTTGTTCTGCTGTGCTTTCTAAAATGGGAAAAAATGATGGCTGGAACATCATTGTGCACAGGATTTCTAAATGAACAGGAAAAGAATGTACCTTTAAAATTTCTCTCCATGCACAAAAGCAAACAAACACCCTTTTCTGAAACTACAAACTTAGCATATAGGTTGAGTTATTATTATTATTATTTTTGGTACTGGAGATTGAACTCAGGGGCACTCGACCACTGAGCCATATCCCCAGCCCTATTTTGTGTTTTACGTAGAGACAGGGTCTCACTGAGTTGCTTAGCACCTTGCTGTTGCTGAGTCTGGCTTTGAACTCGTGATTCTCCTGTCTCAGCCTCCCTAAGTGCTGGGATTACAGTCATATATATAATATATAATTTAAATATATATAACTAAAATATATATATATTTTAGTTTTTGATGGACACTTATTTATTTATTTATATGTGGTGCTGAGAATCGAACCCAGTGCCTCACACATGCTAGGCAAGTGCTCTACCACTGAGCTACAACTCCAGCCCACTTGAGTTGTTTTCTTAAGAAAGCTACTTCAAAATATGTTAAAGGATTTGATTTGGAGGTGACCAATTTAAAAGAAAAACCGGAAAATTCTTTTTAGAGATTATAGAGAATATCCCCTTAATTTTCAATTCACCATTAGCATAGACCAGAAGAACAAGTGGTACTTCTGTCCTTCCTTACCAGTTGCACCTGCCTCTACAAATGCCATTATTTTCTCAGCCACCACCTTCCCTCACCCTCACAAACCATTGTCCTGGAAAAAACTGAGCCCACGGCTTGCTGGGTACCAACTCTCACTTTTCCAAATCAGTTAAGTCTTCCACACGCCTAGCAACAGCTTGAAAAGGGCCCTTTCCTCCAGAGGCAGGTAGTCAGAATGTATACCAGGCCACCAGCTAAAAGACAGCCTAGAAGAAATGGAAATTAGACCCTATTCATTTCATCTACCTGGGAAGGGAGCAGGGGGAGCAGTAAAGATTAGGCCTTTCTTTAACAGTTCAGACTCTGAATTACTCTCAGTTCTCCTTTCCCCTGGTAGAAAGACACTAAACCCAACCAGTAGATCTTGCCAAGGAGGAAAAGAAGCCTTAGATTCATGGTAACTTTGACTTCTCTCGCAAGGAATGCGTCCATAATTAACATTCCTTGAGCCCTTACTATGGGCTCAATATTGTACTAGGTACTTTAGCTTTAATATTTTATGTTCTGCAAACAGCATTCCTGTGATAGGGTGTTCTCATTAAATATGAGGAAGCTGAAACTCAAAAAAGATAAGTAACTTATTCTGTCACAAAGAGCTTACTTCTAAACTCACCAATCATCCAAAACCAGAGGAGGGAGAGCACCAAGCAGTTCTCACACAGGGTAGTTCTGGTGAAATGAATTTAAACATTGAAGCATATATTTTAAGTTGCACTCTTTGTGTTTCTGTTTTATATTACAATTTTTATTTCATTTTTGTGTGTGTGTGTGTGTGATTAGTGCATAGTCAGGTTATGTTACCTGAAATTTTCATTTCAGGATAGTAAAACGAGATGTAAAGGGAGGCTGTGGGCCTGAGAACCACTGCACTAAGTCCTTATTCCCAGGATAACTGCAACTGGACTCTAATTGTTCCTTAAATTGGGGGATTGAGAAACCTTCCTCAAATCTACTCAGAGAAGTCATTGTTCCTGGAATATAACTGTGAAGTTTCTTAAAATAAATTAACCCAATTTTTAAGCAATTAGCAATGGGGAAGAGGAAAGAAAATCCAAAGTCATTTGTAAGGAGGTAACCCTCCTTCTTTAACTGGAGAGTCCATTTCTTTGATACATTAATTAGTCACCTCTTGAACATTTATTTGGGGCAAGAGCCAAGCTTAGGATCCTGGCTTTAGTGAGACCTGGTTTCAGTGAGAGCAAACTGCTAAGGGAAGCGATGGTTCAATGCTGGTGCTGGGCATAGACCTAGAAATGAGAGCCGCTTAAAACTTTACCTAGCCAAAAGGAAAATGGAACAAAAGATGGCTTCTCGTTCTTTGGTTTCTAAGTCCTATGTGTCCAAAGCCACAAAAAGGAGATCCTCAGGTTATTTCACTTGGAAAGTCTCTAGAATCATAGCTCATTCTCTGAAATACACGAGCAAGCAGGAATTGCCCCGGGGAACCAGGACCACTTGAATCCTTATGGCAACATGTTGAACAACACCCATTCATTCATCTACTTGCTTTTATGTGTGATGTGGTGATATGAAGGTACTGCCCTTCCTCCAACTCTTTGGGAAAGAAGAGCTAAAGACATTACTAGAAATAGTAAATTCTCTTCCATTTTTCTTTTGGTATTTTGGATCTAACCCTTTTCAACAAAAGCCTTGATTCGACCTGCATACAATATAAGAAGAAACCACAGGCTATCTGCAGAACTAAATTGATGTCTCCAAGTTTATTTCTTTTGATAAGAAGTCATGTTTTAATGGAGGGAGGAAACTTTATGGTGGGAAGCTGAAGTTTCAAATTTTATTCAGGCTGTATTTATACTAGAAACAGTATTGTTTTTTCTTTATAGAACACGAATGGATTAAATTTCATATTTCAATTCCTGTGAAGGCCCCAAGATCCAAATCCAACATTAAATGTGTGTGTTTGACCCCATATCCTCCTTACATTCACAGTACAGTTTATACATACGTATAAGCCACCCATTGCTAGCGTGAATAATACATGGGACTTACAGCAACACGCCGTAGGATGGACTCCTTTAATATTTTGGGCACATCTAAATAGGAGAGATATTAGAAACAAAATATGGGCCACAGTAAGTAATGAAAATGAGATTAGTCTTTAATATATCTCTATTTTATACAATTTTGGATTTTAGATCATTGCTCTTGATTCTGTCCTTATAGAATAAAATCTAAGTGTTTAAAATGGAAATATGCATGCTATATAATTATTTATACTCAGGAGCCTTTTATTTTTATCTTTTTAATTTGTTCTAATTAGTTATACATGACAGTAGAATGCATTTTGACATGTTGCATAAGTGGAGCATAACTTCTCCTTCCTCTGGCTTTACATGGTGCTGAGCCACACCAGTATCATAATCATACATGTATATAGGGTAATCATGTCTGTCTCATTTTACCATCCTTCCCATCCCCACCACCCTACCCCTCCCCTCACTCCACTCTGCACAATCCAAAGTTTCAGGAGCCTTTTAAACAAATTCATTTTCCATAAAAGAGACCGTATGGAGTGATAAATTGTGGGTTACAAAACCCCTCATCTGGTATATTTTCAAGAGATTTTGGTTAGAATGGTCACATCAAAGAATATTTACTTTTAAAAAAAGAATATTTATTTACTATCAGTTTAAAATGTTAGGTCTACTGGGCAGATTTTAGATAAGCAATAGCAATCAGAGGCTAACCCTGTGATGTTACTAGAACTCAATGAAAGCTCTGTGTAGTCTAAGTTGTCTGAACCACTCCTTCAAAGGCATCTCTTCTTCCCCTAAGAATTCTGTTCTCTGAAACTGATAGGCCTAAAGGTCAAAATATACTTGACATCAAAAATTACTAGAGTGGATTCCAAACCAGGTCCACTCAAATGTCCTTATTATAGACTTTTGGGATGGCACATCAACAATGTAAGCTTTTTTTGTAGTGTTATTTTAATTCTCTTAAAACTCAGCCTGAGTACCTATTAGTGTCTCCTGTATTATTTTATCACCATTATTTCTCATATCCAGATTATACTTATTTGTCACCCTTATATTCAAACAAAATGAAGAATGGAGTGGTTCAAATGTTCTGCTTTAAGTGACAAAACAGGTGATTCACTGCAGAAACCTGCTAACCACCAATAATCTATTGATGAATTTGGGAGGAAATCCAAAAACTTGTAGAAATTCATGAATTCACCTCATCCACAAAAGAACCACATCTCTCTTTGATTTCCTATAAATATCCCCCCTTTTTTTCAGGTGCAAACTACATAGACTCAAGTAAATGAAAAATGATGAAACCAACTATTGTGTGTGTTCATATGCATTCATTTTCTATAGAGATTCATGGTTACACTTAGATAAAACTTAGAACAAAAATTCACCCGACAAATAGCATTTTAAAGATTAGCACATTTGTATAAACTCTGATCCAAAAAGGATTTGAAATGATATATCAGTATGTATTTATTTGTAAATATTCTGTATATTCTTATAAAAACTCATAAACATAAGTATATTCTTATACTCTGTGTGTGTGTGTATAATTGGTATACATGTGGAAGTGATAGGGACATACATAGTTGCCTGAATTTTTTTCACAAATTGGCTCTGAGTCTTCTAGAAATCAAAACAGAAAAAAAATACTATTAGTTACAAAATTCATGTTGACCATAAGGAAAGAGCACACAAGAGTTTTCAATATCTAATAATTTACATAATTACTGATACACAGAATTAGCAAATAATTGGCATAATTGGTAAATAATATAAATTACTATGAACCATTTGTTCCCTTGTTTAATAAATTTAATGTGACAGGCCTTGAGTATGGTAAGAAAAAGATAAGTCATTGATCTTTATAAGAAGATAAAGTCCTTGACCTTGAGGAGTTTTCAGTCTAATCTGTGGAAATGGAGAAATTCAAATAAATAATTAAATCACAATATATTAACAAGAGTACCACGAATCAGGTGTAGTGCTTCCACAAATGTTTCTTTTAAAAATCACACCAATTTTTATTTTCATCCTCCTACTATTTTGTGTCTTCCAGAATCCAGGATCGACATTCAACATGCAGGTGAGCCCTTTCACCATGGAATCTGCAGTACTCCAAACACAGACAAACTTCTGTGTTCCTGCCCACTCACCTAGGTATCTGGCTCTCTTCCTGGTCTTCTCTCCTCCTACCTTTGCCCACCTCTGACCCTGCACTTATCCTTGTGAAGTTATTTAATTGGCCCTGGATGCTTCGGAGATGAGGAGTCTGGGGTCTAAGGGATGGAAGAAAACGCAGTAGTAGCAGTCTTAGAATATCCTCACAACCAGGAAAGACAATAATAATAATACTTGTTTGATGCTTCAGATAGTATAGAGCCCAGAGGGGAAAGGCTGGGAATGTAAACTGAAACTGAATTCCATACTGGACAAATATGTTGAGATGAACCCAACTACTATGTATAACTATAATGCTCTAATAAAAAATTATAAAAATAAGCCAGATACAGTGGTGCATGCCTATAATCCCAGCACTTTGGGAGGCTGAGACAGGATAATAGTGAGTTCAAATCCAGCTTCAGCAACAGTGAGGTGCTAAGCAACTTAGTGAGACCCTGTCTCTACATCAAACACAAAATAGGGCTGGGGGTGTGGCTCAGTGGTTGAGTACCCTTGGGTTCAATCTCCAGTACCAAAGAAAAATTATAAAAATATTACAAAAAAAATAATAAAATCCAAGAGTAAAACAGGTTTGCCTCAGAAGTGAGATGAGTTCAAGGTTAGGAAGGCTCCTGTGCTTTCCAAGTAAATCACCAAACTTCTTGATAGTACAGGCAAGTCCTTTAACACGGGGACAAAATTTCTTCCCATCACAATTAGTGATAAAAGGCTTAAAAATGTAAATGTGTAGGAAAGGTGACACACTGGTATTGATTTGCTTCACTCAACCTGCAAATGATGGTATCAGGAGCTTTCTGAAATCCCTAGTCTGCTCTGCCTCTTCAAACGAGAATTTAAGAAGAACTTACTATTCTAGCACTTGTCTTTGCCCATGCCCCCTACATTCTGACCACTCTGAACCCTAATTAACCTGTTATCCCTCTGTTTTCCAATATTATCAGTCTTATTTATTCATTTAAGCGCTAAACACTGTCCTGACGGGATTCTACAGTCAATAAAATAGACCAAAGTCCTTGCCCCAAGGGAAAAGATAAAGCGAGGAAAGAGGGAATTATGTGGTAAGGGGAGAATGTTGAAATTTTAAACAGGGTATTCAAGAAAAGCTTTATTTCAAAGAAGACATTTAAGCAAAAACTTAAAGAAGGTAAGGGAGTGTGCATTTCAGGCAGGAGAAACATGTGCAAAGGCCCTGCACTGTGACATGCTTGTAATAGCATTTTTATGCTCTAGCTCCAAGCAGGCCAGTGAAAAAAGACAGTGAGGTCTTGAAGGTCATGGCAAGTGGCTTTGATCTGGGTACAATGGGAAACTACTAGAAAATTTTGACCAGAGGAATGATATGGTCTGAATTACATCTTTAATAATCACATCCTGACTGGGTGTTGCGAACAGACAGAAGGGTAAGGGTGGAAGCAAGGAATCCAGTTAGGAGGCTGAGGCAGCAAATCCAGGTAAAAGATGGTGGACTGGACTAGGCCCTGGTCGTTAAGGACTTAGTAATGGAAATATTGTGTGAAATGATCCAATTCTGGAGGCATTTTGAAGGTGGGGCTACAATATTTTCTAAGAAATCAAAGCAGGGTGTGAGAATAAGAGGAGTCAAGGATAACTCTGAGGCTTGGGGCCTGAGCAACAGGAAGAATGAAGTTGCTATTTTCTGGAATGAGGAAGATTTTTGGAAGGATCAGGAGTAGGAATGGAACACCCAAAGTTCAGTATTGAAGACTAATTAGACAGTCAAGTAGAGCTGTTGAATAGCAGTCAGATGTGTAGTCTGCAGTTCTGAGGAGAGGGTTCAGCTAGTATTTAAAACCATGCTATTAGCCGGGCACTGTGGCGCACGCCTGTAATCCCAGCACTTTGGGAGGCTGAGACAGGAGAATTGCAAGTTCAAAACCAGCCTCAGCAACAGTGAGGTGCTAAGCAACTCAGTGAGATCCTGTCTCTACATAAAACACAAAATAGGGTTGGGGATGTGGCTCAGTGGTCCAGTACCCCTGAGTTCAATCCCCGGTACCAACAAAAATAAAACCATGCTATTAGGGTAAAATCAACATGAGAGTTAAGTGTAGACAAAAAGAGGACCAAGGACTGCTCTCTGTGACAATCCCACTGTTAGAGGTTGTAGACACAGAGGAACCAGCAAAAGAGAAGAAATGGTGGCCTAAGAAATGGTAGTAAAACTAGGCAAATGTGGTGTCTTAGAATCCAAGTGAAGAGACTATGTCAAGAGAAGGGACAGATCACATGGATCAAAGGCTTCATCACTGAACATTGAATTTAGCCTTCTGAAAGCCTTGGATGACCTTTATAGGGAAGTTTCAATAGAATGGCAGGAATATCCCTGCTCCCTACCATCACTCACTGGAGTTAATTCAGGAGACGATGAGAGATGAGAAATGAAGAAACTTCTACCAGGACACTTTGCTGAGAATGGAAGGGGAGAAACAGGCAAGGGCTTGAGTGTGGAAAGTGAGTTTTAAAAAGTTTTATATTTGTTTCTTTTTTAAAATGAGTGAAATCTGAATGGGTTTATAGGCTGCTGGGAAAGACCTCACAGAAAGAAAAACAACCTGTTAAGACAAGAGAGAAAGAGAACTGTGGAAGCAGTGACCTTGAGTAGACAGAAGTGATGGGATGGAAGGGAAGTTATTGGATTCAGCTAGATGGACAGTGATCCACCCTTTCAACAGGCTCCTGCCCCCCAGCCTCTCTCAGTATCTTCATTATTGCAAAAGTAAGTGAAATGGAGTGAACATTTCACCCCCCTCCCTCAAATTTGTATGTTGAAACCTAATTATTAATGTGATGACATGTGGAGTTTGAGCCATAAGGAGGTGATTAGGGTACAGCCTTCACGAATGGGACCAGTGCCCTTATTAAAAAGACCCCAGAGAGATCCTTCCATCATGTGAAGACAGAGCAAAAAGTGAACCAGGACGTGGACCCCCACTAGACTCCAAGTGTGCAGCAATCTTGATCTTGGACTTCCCAGACTCCAGAATTATGAGCAATAAATATCTGTTGTTTATAAGCCACACAGTTGATGGTATTCTGTTATAGCAGCTGGAACAGATCAAAATCGTAAGAAACTTCCTACTGCATCCAACTATGCCCTCCACCTCTCTTTCCTTCCATTAATAGACTTACATCTTTAAAACATTGTTCATATTTGCTCCGCTTTGTTGGTTTCCTTTCACTTGTCAACTAGAGATAATCTGGCTTCTGCCCATCAATGGCTCTGGAATTGCCTATTTCACAAGACTATTTTCTCTTTCTAGAAACACTTCTCTTTCTGGAAACAGTCCGCCCTTTACTGGATAGTCTACCTCTGTCCCTGGGCTAACCTCTTGGCCCTCCCCCAGACTCTTGTTCCCCTCTTGATACTTCAAATGTTGGTACCCTGTAGGGTTTTCTCAGTCATATTCTCATTGGACAAATGAATATCACTTATCCAAACACAATGGAGACTCCACAATTTCCAGAGAGGAAGAGCTAGGAGATTGTCTTGGAGCTGAGTTTGCAGAAGAGTCTAGCTAATCTTATATTTGCATTATCTATTTATTTGGGGTGGCTCGTTAAATGCTGATGTAAATTTTAGGGAGATTTAATCCTTCCTCATCTCCAGTCATCTCTTGTTCCTCTGATGTTAAGGTTTCAACTGTCACTTACCCATGGGATGTTTTACCCAATAGGTACTAAAGGCACAGCCACCTTTTCAAAAATCAAAGAAAAATTTGAAAAAGAAAGGAAGGAGGAAAAAAAAGGAAGGAAGGGAAAGAGGGAGAGAGCAAGGAAAACTGCAATATGGAATGAAAAAATCTTTAATCATGTCAAATGTCAACTATAATTTAATGCAATATGATTATTTAACATATCATACACAAAATATTTTAATATGATGTGGACAGAAACCTTTAATATTGGTGTACTTAAAGCCTACCAATATTTACTAAAAAATTCAACCCAAAACTTCTCCTGAGCTCTATCCCTTCCTTTCCAATTGTTACACACAGTCACCTCAGTGGCCACAGGCATCTCAAACATGACACATTTCAAGATAAAATCATGCATCCTCCTAAATGTGCCTCTACAGTTTATGTAGCAGAAATAGCATGGCAACAAGTATCAGCCAAATTTCTAGGTTCAAATTTTCACTCTTTGAGTTAGTGATTTCATAAAAATATAAGAATTTAAAATAGGACTTCGCCCTTTACTAAGGACTACACTGCAGAAAAGCAAGGAAAAGACAGCTCCACAGCCCAAGATGTCAGAATGCAAAGACAGTAAACTCTGGCAGGGGGATGTGATGAAAGGTTGTCAGGAAGTATTTGAAGAACAGGGGACAGAGAGGCCAAGAATATATCTTTAGTGAGTGAACTGGAGAGAATCCTCAGAGAAAGTCATACGGGACCTTTGTTTAGAACAAGAATGACTTGTGCAACCCAAAGCATAGCTCAGAGGAAGGGGAAGAGCATTAACATGAATTAGCATGGTCACCCAGGACTACCAGTGGCTTTCTGGGCACAACAGAGGAGCTGAGAAGAGGAGCTTGCATCTCATCAGGGATCATGGAGGACCTTGTTAACCAGGAGCCCAGAGTTGCAATTTTGCCCTGAAGCTAAAAGTGAGTCATAGAGGAAATTTAAGCAGAAGACCAATACCATCAGTTTCTCATTTGAGAAAATAACTGGTAGACACAAGGAAGATAAATTAAGACCAGATTGGAGGTGGAGAGAATCCTAATAGACTATTGCAAACATCAGGACTAGAGATGATGAGAGTGAAATTAAGACCTAAGCAGTGAGAAGGAAAGGAAGGGAAAGTTAGGAAGATGCCAGAGTGGGAGTCTGACGGTCCATGAGGAGTGTGGGCAAGAGGGAGCTGGAGAACAGGACTTCTGGGTCTCTGGGGCGGAGATTCATTCGATTATTATGAAGACGAAATGAAATAATGGAGAGGTGGAGAGCATAGCTGCATGCATATGGTAGAGGCTTAAAAAGCATTTTCCCCCTCTTTTCTCCCTTATTACTGGCACCATCACCTACCCAGTAACTGAAGCCAGAACTGTGGGAATAATTCTAGTCCCTTTGTTGTTCGCCCTCATGACCAGTCCCCCAGAGTTGATGTCATTGAGCAAGGAAGGGGGAAACCCAGGCAGGGAGATGTTCGGCACCAAGTTGGTGGGGTGCCTCTGACCTGAGTTTATATTTTGGAGGAGTGGGCAAACAGAGAAGCCCTGGTTCAAGGTGTTCAGCAGCTTGTCCCTCTCAGGACTTGCTGCGATGAGTGCTGGGTAAACCATGGCCCCATCCACACACCACCAGCTCCTCCCCATCTTCCCAGCTTCTCTTCCAGAGCTCCTGGCTCCATTCAGGGACTTGTAAATTCCAGGCACTTGGCTAGCTGCAGAACCTGGAAATGAGTCCAAAAGTTTCTCCACTCCTTCGCGGAGGGAAATGGTTAATCAACTACATAGTAAAAAGGTGGAGACAGTTTGGGGTTGTTTTTTTTTTTTTTTTTTTGAAGAGAAGGGCATTTGGGTTTTAAAATAAGGGCCAGAAATATGGGGACAGAACATAGGTCCATGGTTGCCAAGGACTAAGGTGTGGAGGGAAGGAGACCTGAAGGAACTTTGAGGAAGACAGAAATGTTCTATACCTTGATTGTGGGGTTGGTTTCGTGATTGCTGCAATTTTTTCACATTGTGAACTAACTGTACATTCAAAAGCATAAATCTGACTGTAAGTAAATTACACCTCAATAAAGCTGACTTTAGATTAACAGACAACCAAACAAGCAAATACATGTGAAAGTAGGTAATAAGGGCTCACTAAGTGTTAGCCTAAGTGATAGTGATGGAGCTGATGGATCACGATAAAGTTATTAGCTGTCAAAGCAAATAGATTATTAGCTAATAGTTATTAGCTGTCAAAGCCATAGATGTTATTTTTTCTTTAAAATTTACATATTAATAGAGGATTCTTAAAGTTGGAAAAGGCTTTAAGGCCCAAAGAAGTTAGTCTAATACAGGGTGGATTTTTTTCAAATGCCAAGTCTTTTTTTACAATGCAGAAGGAAAGTTCTAGATGAAAGGAAAGGCCAGTAGCAGAGCCAGGAGGCAGCCAGTAAGGACCCGCTATCTATCTCTAAATTTCCAAACCACAGAAAGGAGATGCTTAGTACTTTAAGTACAGGCTCCTTCCTCTGCCATTTATCCACCATTTCCATCACAGACTTTTGCTGGATTACTCTCCTGGCCCATAGTGTTGGAGTCTTATGGGAAAAGTCATAGTCTGTGTTTACCAGAGGTAAAAAGATACTATATGCAAGCTCACATTGAGGAGTAAGAATGCCACCCGGCAGCTGGAACAGCGGCTGTTTAAAGTCAAGCCAGGCTGAAAGCTGTCCCTATCCCACTCCATACAACCAAGCCAAACACCAGCCTTGAGATAACTACTGTTCTCTCATGTTGACCTGCCAGGCAGGTACCAAAGGACTTGAGCCTCATTCTGCCACTCAGGCCAGTTGGTAACCAGGCAAACCACCACCCCTTTTGGGAAGGGGTATGCTTGTTCCTCTAAAAATCACTCTCCAATCTTATATCACCAAAGCATGGAATTTTCTTTTTAATTCAAATTCCCCCATCTGGCAGGACAAAGATTCTCTTTTCTGGCCATTCCAGGAATGAATTTCTTTCCAAGCAATTCAGATCTCAAAATGTCAAATTCTTAATTTTTCTCCTGTTCCTTGGATACATTTCATCATCTCATTTCCCCAGAGTGCATGCAAGCACCTGTATGAACTGATGAGATGGCATCTGTCATCCTTACCAGCAAAAACTGCAGATGTCAGAGAGTGAGAAGAGTCACTTTATGTGGCCCCTGACATTCCTCCCCTGGGGAACCTGGGTTACTTCTTCTTCCTCTGGCTAAGCTCACCATCAGTACCAGGACTGTCCATTCACCATCCCTGGGTTGGAGTTCAGGAGAGGAGACATTTGGAAAGGAGGTGCCAGGTGACCTCCTCTTCTTGTCCTTTGGTATCTGGAAGGTTTAGGAGCAGCAGCAGCTCCCCATGTCCCTCAGTCGGCCACCCCAGGACAGTTGCTCCTAGCTTTCTCCACCTCTGCCTCCAAACTGCCCCTCCATAGTTGAACACTTTCTTACAATCTGTCACAACAGCTGAAACCATGGCCTTCCCGCCTCTGCGTTTCCCTGGTACAGCCTTTCTGGGGCTTTGAGTCCTTCCCCTCCCCACCCCCAACAACAACAAAACAGACTCAGCCTGTTAACTGCTTCCTTCCTAAGGAGAAGGCAACTCTTGGACTACACCTGTTGATTGTTCTAATGAATGCCTGCAGAGTTGATGAAAGCCTTCTGCTTCTTTTGAAGTTCAATAAGAGCAAACTTTTATTGAGCGCTTGCTATGGGGTCAGGCCTTGTGCTCACCTCAATGGTATCAGTTAATCCATATGTGGAAACTAAGGAGCTGTCAGGTAGCAGCTAGTGAGAGACCCAGCTGCCTCTGAAACCCATGTCTCACTCATAACTCTGGCCACACTAAAATGCAGCCCTCAACTGGGGCACTCCCTGCCTGCCCTACCCACTATCCCAGCCTGTGCTGTTTGGAATTAAGCAGGACTCAGTAGTGAGGGACACCAAAGGTGTTTTACTAGTCTGAAGGATTTGGGGAATTCTTCTAGAAATATCAATTGTCTACCTAGTCAAGAGGACCCACACAATCAAGAACAAGTGCAAAAATGTATAGGAAGGGGTCCAGAGCAGGTTACTAATGATCAAGCTCTGCTACTCATGTCATTCATTTTTATTCTTTGAACTTGGTTGGTGTGGTTGGGATGTGAAGTGTCCCCCAAAAGCTCATGTGTGAGATAATGCAAGAAGGTTTAGAGGAGAAATGATTGGGTTATGAGAACCTTAACCCAATCAGTGAACTAATCACCTGATGGGATTAATTGAGTGATGATTGAAGGCAGGTGGGGTGTCGCTGGAGGAGGTGGGGCATTGGGGGCATGGCTTTGGGGTATATATTTGTAATTGGCAAGTGTGGATCTCTCTCTCCCCCCTCTCCCTCCCTCCTGTCTCCCCCCTCTCTCTCTCTCTTTCTCCCTTTACCTTCCTCCCTCCCTTCCTCTCCCCCTCTCTCCCTCCCTCCCACTCCCTCTCTCTCCCTCCCCCTCTCCCTCCCCTTCCTGATCATCCTGTGAGCCTCTTCCCTCTGCCACACTCTTTTGCCATGATGTTCAGCCTCACTTGAGCCCTCAGGAATGGAGCCAGCTCTCTATGGACTGAGACCTCTGAAACCGTGAGCCCTCGAATAAACTTTTCCTCTTCTGTAGTTGTTCTGGTTGGGTCCTTTAGTCTCAGCAGTGAAAATGCTGACTTAAAACATTGGGAGAAATACAATCCTCTCACTATTCCATCATAATGTAAAAAAATTGCCAGTGTAATGACTGTACATGCTGCATCAGGCATTTTCAAAGTGTATTTTTAATTGAAAAATGTGAATATTCACATTACAGAAAATTTGGAAAATACAAGAGAGAGAAAACAAAAGTAAATCTTATACATATTCCCATCATCCAAAAGTAATCTCAGCCAAGTTTCCTTCCAGACTCCTTTCTATGTAAAGATGCATATATTTTCTAAGTGGAATGCCTATTACATAAAAATAAATAAATATACTTGAATTTTCACAGATTATTATGTTAGCCAGCATGTTTCTGAATAATTATTTTTAAATACCATTTTAATGGCAGCAAATTATTCAAAAAATAATTTATTTAACCATTTCCCCAAAACGGACCTTCAGGATTTTCTGTTTTGGCTATTACAAAAATGGTACCTCTCTCATCATTTCCTCAAGACTGTTTACCAGAAATAGAATTACTGGGTCAAAAATAGCTTTAAAAGAATTTAAATTTTTTTCCTATATATAATTTAATGGTTCTAAGTACTACTATACATCTAAATATGACTGGCTAAAGAATGTTGAGCTTATACTAAATATGCCCTTATTTGCACTACTGGGGATTGAACCCAGGGGTGCTCTACTACTGAGCCACATCCCCAGCTCTTTTTATTTTTTATTTTGAGACAGAGTCTCTTCATGTTGCCCAGGTTAACTTTAAGCTTTCAGTCCTCTTGCTTCAACCTCCCAAGTCGATGGGATTATAGGTGTGCACCACTGTACCCAGCTAAGTATATTCTTATTAGTTTTTTCATGCTGAATGAATAAATCTTTTTAAAATTAGGAGAAATAACTAGAAGGCATATCCACCTCTGCATAGTAGTAGGTGTTCAAAGGCTTCAGAAAATCTTGAGAGAATTTGTTATGATTGAAAAATAAAGTCTTCAGAAATAGGAAAAGAAAGAATTCTCCCTAAAATGAGGAATCTCATAATAAGAAAAATAATAAAAGCAAGAAAATGTTGAATTTGAAGTGATTGTCAAATGTGAAGAGATTCTTGAATCTTTGATTCATTACTTTCTAAAATCTTTTTAAGATGTCAACTTCCTGAGGTTTTTATGTTCTCTGCTGCATTTAGCAAACCAGGCTAAATGCAGAGGAAAACAACTGTGAGGAGGAACAGTGCTTTGATGAGTCACTACACTTAACCTTCGATACTTAGAGAGCCAATTATCTGCTACCTGAGCTGTGTAGACCCTTACTTTCTTTGTTCTTCCTTATAGTTAACCAGATTTATGCTCACTTAACATCTCCTTAGGACCTAGAGCAAACGTGGGCAGAAGACATGAAAGAATATAAACCTTAACACTAAATGAAGCAGATTATCTGTCTGGCATGGGCAATACTGATTAGTAGCACCTACTCCCCTGAAGAAACACAGCTGGATGCTGGGGAGACAAATCAGCATAGGCAACTACCAATCAGACTCAGGATGCTTCCAGGCTGGGCTAGAGAAGACAGTATTAGCAGCTCACATCAGAAACACAATATATCGCACATTTAGCCAATGCATTCTACAGATTTCAAGGATCTTCATGTCCATGTGGTCATGAGGCCTCCTAACACTATGAAGAAATAATCACCCATGTTTCCACAGACTGGAACATAGACCCTTGGAGAAGTTAAATGCCTTGCCCAGAATCATAAATCTTGTAAACAGCAAGATTAAATACCAAAGCCAGATGTTCTCATCCCAATACTTGGAAACTCTCACACTTTTATTTTTTTGGTACCAGGGATTGAACCCATGGGTGCTTTATCACTGAGCCACATCCCTAGACCTTTTTTTTTATATTTTAGAGAGAGGTTCTTGCTGAGTTGCTTAGGGCCTCACTAATTGCTGAGGCTGACTTTGAACTTGTGATCTTCCTGCCTTGGCCTCCTAAACCGCTGGAATTACAGTCATGAACCACCATGCCCGGCTCCCACACTTCCTTCTAACAACAGAATTAGTAGTTTTTTAAAATATTTTTTTAGTTGTTGATGGACCTTTATTTTTTTCACTTATTCATATGTGGTGCTGAGAATCAAATCCAGTGCCTCATGCATGCTAGGCAAACACACTACCACTGAGCCACAACCCCAGCCCCTAAAATTAGTATTTTCAATACTAACAGTAGTATTGAGTACTATTGTGAGCCAGATTCTCCAGTAAATAATAAAAGATTAAAAAATGCATGTATATTCTTTTTTAAAGAGCTAAAAATATATCAAAGGGGACAGATACAAATTGAAGCTATAATACTGAATGATGGAAGCCATAACTGATCATGGTAGGAAAGCACTCTGATCATCCAGTGTGGTCAAACTGTCTTATAAAGAAGCCAGTTATGCTGTGGAGAAAAGACTTCCGGCTCATCATGTATCTTCTTTCTTCTAGTTCTTGCTTTAAACTTCATAAGTACAGACAATTCTTTTGACAGTACAATATGGTAGGTTTAGAACTTGGGCTTTGGATCAGACAGGCCTGAGTTTAAAACCCAGTGTTGCCACTTTCCTAGCTCCTGAGTGAGCTGACCTTCAGAAAGTAACCTTGAGCAAGTGACCTTGAGCAAGTGGATGGCCTCTCTAAGCCCAAGTGTGCCCCTTTGTCTGGTGGGAATGATAACAGCAGCATTTGCCATTGAAGGTGATTGTAAGAGCTACATGAGAAAATGCATTCAAAGTGCTTATTGCTTTGCCAACTGTACAGCAAAAGCTCGGTAAGTATTGACATGGTGGGGCTGGGATTGTAGCTTAGTGGTAGAGTGCTTGCCTCGCATGCATGAGGCCCTGGGTTCAATCCTCAGCACCACACACAAAGCAATAAAATAAAGATATTGTGTCCATCTACAACTAAAAAAAATTTTAAAAAAAAAGTATTGACATGGTGATGATGATGATGATAACAAAGATGATTATGGTGATAAGTTATCTGGATTATTGAAGAAGAGGGAGGAGGCTGGAGAGGAAGAAGGGAAGAACTTTAAAGGATGATGGGAGTTCAAGACAACTTTTACCTAATTTATACCTTGCAGATTCCAGCTAGAAATCAAGGAATCTACAGCAAGTTGGACAGTCAGGTCAGGAAGATGAGGGTAGAACCTTCGTGTTCCATAAAAGGCAGAAAAGCTGAGTACCTGAGCATAGTGGTTTCCAAGGCAGGTTACATCTCCTCACTGGGCAGTGATGATGTTATCAAATAGCCCAGTTACTCTGACTCTGTCACCTAGAGCAAGCCAGTTCATTCCAGAGCTTCTACCAGACCCATCAGCCCTTCTCTAACTCACCCAAAGCCTTTTGGGGATTCCTGTCCCCATGTAAGTCTTAGGCCATGTTCACTTCCTTGAAATACCTAAACCAAGATCTGACTTCCTAACTCTAGAATTTCAATTTTCTGCCTATCATTCCACTGGTGTATTATAGTATTAAAGAGGATGGCCTCCGACTCCCTGAGTTGAAATCCTGGTTCTGCCATTTATTAGATGTTGAACCCTGGCCAAGATACTTCTCTTCTTCTGTTGCTCCACCTGTCAAATGGAGACGATGATAGTTATGACATAGGGTTTGAAATGTCAGTGCTTAGAATTATGGCTGGTACAGAATTTAAATGTTCAATAAATGTTAACTCATTAATATTTTTCCCCTTGAAAAGCATCCATTCTGGTAAATGATAAGTGGAAAAACATACTACAACTGCTACTCACATAAAATACAGGATGATTTGTATGTTCCGATTGCCAGTTTTCATTGCATTCTCTCTCAAGTATGGATGATGGAGAGTTTTGTTTCAGGACTTTTTGTTTGTTTGGACTGCTAAAGATGATACAAATGATACCAGAATATCCATTAATTTTTTTAAAAAGGATGTAGTAGCTATTAATGACACTTTAAGTCTGATTGTCATCATTTCTAAACAGTTCCAAAATCCTGAAGTTTAAAAATTTCAAGAAAATATTTCATGTGTACTTCTGTGCAACTCTTACATCTTTTGCAGTTCCATATGAGAGCATCTAGATGAGGTAAAATAAATAGGGATTTACTCAGCAGGAGCAGAGCTGTAATCACTGAGACCCAGACCAAAATCTTGCTATATGTGCTTTTGCCCAAACGCCACTTTACTTCTTGCTTAGGTACAGTATAAACTCGGAGTTACTGTCTACTATTTTATTTTTTAAAGTAACTTCCATGTCTATTTATCATTATAAAAGTTACATATGCTCACTGTAAAAGGGGGATATATAAAAGGAAGATAACAATTATCTATAATTACAATTCAGAGAAATGTAGGCATATAACATTTTATATCACCTAGCCTTTTCTGCATATTATACATGTGAAACTTTTCAAGAGTGGCTAGAGTGACTCTAGGATTAAAGAAAGATATATTTTAGTGATCAAAGGGTTAGTCCACCAGAAAGATATCACAATTTAAAATCTGTATGCACTCAATAACAGCTTTCAAAATACATAAAGCAGAACTCAATTTAAAAAGAGACTTTAAAATACCTCTCTTAATGACTGTATAGTTTTTTTATAATATGGACAGAAGTTAGCAAGGATGTAGTTAAATGACATAAATAAAAATTGTTAACAATTTATATGTGTAGAACATTGCTTCGTGTGTGTGCTCATTCATACAGAGAAGTTTAAAAATTGATTATAAAGAAACCTCAACAAATTTCAAAGGATTAGAATCATGCACAGTATGGTAGAATGTCTCATGATTATGAATTACTATGCAAATTTTCCCCAAACTTGAACTATAAATTTAAGACAATTCTGGAATCAGTCCCTCTAGGGTTGGGGGTGGGGGAGGGTGTATATATAAACACCAAACTGATCCTAAAATTTATATGGAAATGCAAAAAGCTGAGAACATTAAGGTAATCTTGAGAAATAAGGATAAAGTTAGCACACATATACTAGCAAATATCAAGACTTATTTTAGAGTTCTAGTAAAGAGAACAGTGTAATAAAGAGAATGGTGTATAAGGATGCAAGGATAGGCAAGTAGATCAATGGAACAGAATAGAATCTAGAAACAAATAATATTACCCAATTTAAGATAAAAGTGACTCAGCACTGCAGTGCAGAAAGAATGATCCATTTAAAGCATGGGTCAATGGATATCCATAAGAAAAATAAAATTCATTTTATTATCTTGCACTATGCAAAATATCAATTCCAGATGGGTTATAGATCTAAATGCCAAACACTTAAGCTTTTAAAAGAAAACAGAAAAATATCATCATGACAGGCAAAGACTTCTTAAATAGAGCGAAGAAGACTAGCCATAAAGGGAAAAAATGATAACTTGTATTAGGTGGAAGAACAATATGGCACTGAGATCTGGCATATTGGATCCGAGTGGGAACGGCATGTTTGTGGCTTGATCAGAGACAGATGTACTGGGAAGCTTAAGTTTTAGGGCCCTTCCTTTGTGTAGGCCCCTTCCAAGGCCTTGGTGATCTGTTCACATGATAATATAGTTTTATAAACTATAGATCTTGGGCTTTGTAAACTATAGTTCTATCCCAGGGAATGCTGGCTGCAGTCCTTTTCTCTGCCCCATGCCATTCTGTCCAGTGAGCCCAAAGCCAGTCACTGTTTACCTGGAGCTCCTGGCAGCCACTAGCAATCCAGCAGAACAAACCTCTGATGAGATCTGGACCATCCTTGAAAATCCTTTTGCCCCAAATTGAGATTGGTGCAGGGACTGGAGTCTGTCAGCAGCTAAAGGTTAAGTGGTTGGAGAAAAGGAGAGCTGTGGAAGGTGAGAGAGAGACAAAGAATGACAAATTCTCTCCTTGACCAAACTTTAGTCAGGCTCCCCAGAGCCCACTTCTTGGCTACACTCTACTTTTTTAGACTTCTGTTTCTATCTTTTTGATGCCCAGTTTTAGCAAAAATCCCACTAGGTTAGCTGAGAAAGAATCCCTACCTTACATATCTGGTCAGCCTTGATCATCTGAGCAGATTCCTCATTCCCACCTTTGACCTCTGACTACTCTGGCCTGTCTTCAGTTAAGAATCTCATCAAGTTAATTTAACCGGAATCCCCCTTATCTCTGGTATTTCCACTTGATAACTTTCCATCTACTGACCACTCCCACCTTAGCTATAAATCCCCATGTATCCTTGTTGTTTTCAAAACTGAGCTTAGTTCTATACTGAGTCTCTTTCCCCTACTATAATAGCTTTTTTTTTTCTTAAAATAAAATTTATCTTCACCGCTTTAACCATGGTCCAGCTCTGGTTCTCTTTCATGGGGGTCAGGCAGGACCTAATACCCATCAGAATTCCAGAAATGCTTGGTTTGGCTGGGATAAAACAGATTCATGTGGCAATGAGGACCATTTATACCTAATTACCATTGGGCACAGTAGCTGTGTGTGCATGTGTGTGTTACTATTAAATATATGCCCAATTAACTTGGATGACAAACCTTAGCTCCATTGAGGTGCAAACTGTCTTCATAGCCTTGCTACTCATTTGAGTAATCCAATTGTAACTTTAAAAACTTGGAGAATGTTGTTTTCAAGTGTTTTAAGTAAGCTGTGTTACTACAGTATCACAGTTCCCACGCAGTGCTGGAAGTGATTCATTTTCTCGTTAACTTGTGCTATATATACTCCAGAAAAATGAGTTGGCATTTCTAAGAATACCCAATAGAAGAGAACAGAAGTTTTTCTTTCTCTTCCTGTCATCTGAACCTCTTGAATCATACAAAGTGCAACGTGCAGGGAGTTAACACACGTACTCATCATGCTCAGAAGCACCTGACACAGCAGGGTGTTATTTTTTTTCTCATATCAAATAGCTTCTCTAACTCTGCAGAAATTTTCTTTATAAATGCATAACAGTGGTTGGATATCCTTCATCATCCAAACCATGAAGAACTATTAAATATCTAAAACAGCGTCGTCTTTCCCTTGAAGCTTATTTTTTGATCCTTTGATTAAAAACTTGGGCCAGATAAAAGGAAGCACAGAACTATATAAGTTCTCACTCACAAAATATTTTATTCTCTCATCTTACACCTCTAGAAACACCTGGGAAAGATGAAGAGGAATGGGTAAAAGAACAACTGTGTTTTTAAAATCTGTCCATTTAAGTAGTCAGAAATGAAGAGCAAGTCATACATGTTCAGATGCAATTCACATCTAAAAGTGTTTCTCTGTGGGCCTTGGAATTAGAGTGGAATCAATGGCAAAACTTTTGGGGGTGGGATCAGTTGATTTATGTTTTGAGGTCAGCAGAGTTACTGGGGTGACTTGGTGCATTGGCCTGGTAATAACAGTACCATTTGGTTCAACTTGTCCAGACTCTTGTCTTCAGAAGTAAGAAACAGGAAGTAGGCAGGAAGATCAGAAAAACAAAAATAGATTTTACAAAATATATTCACGTAACTCAAAAGAAATACAACCTAGCACCTGCAAGACTGTCTTAGAGGTTTACTTTTAAAATAGTCAAGCAAGCTTGATGACAGTTTTCTCAACCCAAAGGTTAAGAAGCCAAAGAGAAAGCCAGGATGGGAGAGACCATGTTAAAGGAAAACTGTAATCATCTTCCAAAGGGAAATCCAGTAGCTCAATATGCAGAGGAGAATTAGGAAAACAAAAGCAAAGAAACAAGACAGAATAGCTCAAAGCCCATTACAATCCATGTCCTTTGGTGTGGGGAAAAGCCCATCTCCTACCCAAGAGCTATGCAGCTGTATTAGAACAGAAAACAATTACTGACAATAATAACGATGACCTTAGATCCATGAGATAGCAATGCATGCCACTACTGTGAAGTATTTCATGGTAAAGCATGAAAAATACCAGATCAGGTTAAAATAAACTGGTTTCTTTATAACTTCTTATAATCCTTAAGGCTCCCAAGAGGGAAATATGACATGCAGTATTTCCTAAACTTTTTTAACCAGCAAATTTTGTCTTTTTTAGTCTTGTTTTAGAAATACCTCACAGGATCAAATTAATTAGGAACCCACACTGGGAAACATCACATTCAGTTTTAAAGAAAAGATTACATTCTGTGTGTCACTTGGGAGCAGACGTCACGCATTTTAGGAAGATTGCCATCCACACAAGACATATCTGGTTGTACACTCAAAATCTGTGCTCTATTCTTCCATGGTAGACGTTGTCACTGAAAACGGTTGCCCAGCCAGGGACAATATTTCTGGCCACCCCCAGCCCCACCCCAACCACTCTTTGTAGATTGTTGTAGCCACATAATTAAATCCTAGCCAAAGGATTTCAACAATGTGTGGCCCCCATCATAATCCTTCATGTTCTTTACTCCTCTGCTGCCTGAACATTGACATTCAAAGCCACCTTGGACCTCACATGGAAGATGGCTGAGACCCTGAATGACTGTGTATAACAGAAGGCTCTATCTAACATACACACACGTGCACATAGGCACACACTCACTACCACAACCTCCACTTCCAGTTGACCTATATCTGCACCAGATTATCATGTGAGCATAAAATAAACTTCCATTGCATTAAGCCTAAAATGGCTAAAGCAAAACGAGGCTGGTAATTTTAATGGTAAATTGGGATTAGCGTTCTGCCTTGGATGGGCAAGGGACACAGCTGCCCCAGACCCCACGGCAATGTTGCACCTCACTCTTCTATTTTGAAACATCATTAAAATTTAATTTTCAAGTTTCTGTCTTGAGTAAAGATAACCCGAGGGAGCCTATAAAGATACTGACAGGGAGATTCCCTTCCAGTGTGATTATCTTAGGAGACTGGACCAACTGCTTTGTCCAAGGCCCCTTATCCTTTAGAAAGACCCTGACTTTAGTTATTTGGAAAACCCATCTCATTCTCTAAAGAGGCCAGATAAATTAATGTTTCAAGAGAGATGCCTATTAATTTTGTAGTTGTGCAAGCTCTTTGATCTCTAGAAATCCTATTTGAGCAATACTTGATTCAGCACTGAGCACCTACTATGTGGCCAGAGCAGCAATCTTCAATACCAGATATGACAAGAGACTTGAAAGACACATTCTCAGGCTGGGGTAGGAAGCAGGCCATATTCATCTTAGTGCCAGTCCTGATGTATGGTAGCTTTATATTACTATGTGACTATCCCTCTGCTCACTTTCTGATTTCAGTGATTTGTAGCCTAAGTGCGTATACTTTCCAAACAGTGTCCAGTGCTCCAAACCAGTGGTTCTGTAAGTGTGATCCCAAACCAGCAGCATCTACTTCACCTGGGACCTTATTAGAAATGCAGGTTCTCAGGACCCTTCCCCAGCCTACTGAATCAAAAGCTCTGGGTTGGGATCCATAAAGCTGTGCTATACCAAGTTCTCCAAATAATCCGGTTCCTTCTGAAGTTGCAGAATCACTGCTCTTAACCACCCACACACAGACTATAACCTCCTCCCTCCAATTTCATCTAAACTCTTTTCTTTGCTATGGTGATCAACCTAAAAGTGTACATGCATTGACGACAATAGTTAAAATATTGTCTACCTCAAGGAATAAGGCATTTTGCCAGACTAAAAACCCAAGTGAGAATCACACCTTGGGCCTTATGTTGGGGAATCGCTCTTATCTCTCTGAAGTAGGAATGTCAAGACCATCGTTCTGGTCATTGGCTCACTTCCAGCCCCAACAGAGACCTGCAGTTTTACCAGACTGCAGGCTTCTCTGCACAGGGTGATAGAGTAGCAGCCTGACACTTCCTCACAGAAGAAAATCACCTAGATGTCAGATGGCAGCACCCAGAAGCGGCTGGGAGCCTGTGGGACCACTCCCAGGCCGAACCTGCTTCTCACCTGTCAGTCAAGACACACTTTTCCTATAATAACCACTTCGGCCTAATGACCACAAATGCTCAACTTTGAATCATGATGCTATTGTCCCCACTTTTTAAAAAAATGAGAACTAGAGAAAACTACAACATGAAATCATTACTCTGACTTTGACATATAACCTCCTTTCTGCTGTGATATTCAGTGTAATTTGACTGAGACAGGTAAATAGAGTAGTATATAAGAATCCCAGCAGGGAAAACCTAAAAGAGTTTTTCTGACCTGTATTTAACAGCTTGGGTTCTCTCTTAACTTTCACAGGCCTTGAATTGACATACAGTACAAATAGAAGACTACATAACGTATGTGTAAAATATTTAAAGTTATACATCAACCTAGCGAATTTTTAAAGTTTTTCCTCCTACTTTGGCAAATATACCTTCATAATAACTTAGAGGACCAGGTTCAAATTTAGGATCCTTAGACTCCAGGGCAGACTACATGAGAACTTGATGGTGAGAGGTAGAATTGTTCCCAGCTGACTCCTTGTCTTCCCATCCTAGACTCCAGACCACACCAAGACTGCCTGTGTACTCACCTCAATCTATATATCCAAGCTTTATCCCCAAATTTCTGCAAACAGTTGGCCCTTGCTCACCCCTGGGCCTAGTGTAAGGGAAGTGCACTCCAGGAAGACAAACTAAACTAGAAACTCAAACAGACCCAGAGCAGGACGTATCACAGGAACTATTATTCTGGGTGGAACTATCTCCAGCTTATGTAAAGTGGCCTAACCAAAGGAGGGCCATATTGGGGCCTCTACAACACAGATGCCAGTGCAGGAAATGTTCTGCCCAACCCTTTCTCAGATGTTCTAAAAAAAAGGGATTTTTTTTCAAATAAGTTTGTACTAGATAGTACATAGCCCTCTTGGAAATGTATAGCACTCATTAGCATAGTATCTTAGTTCAGGCTGCCATAAAGGAAAACCACAATTGCTTCAATAACTGGTATTTGTCTCTCACAGTTCTGGACACTGGAAAGTTCAAGATCAAGGTGATGGCCATTTTGGTTTCCTGGTGAGACCACTCTTTCTGACTCACAGATGGCTTCCATACCATCTGTTCTAACAGGGGAAAGAGAGAGAGAGCGCGTGCTCTGGTTTCTCTTCCTCTTCTTACAAGGGCATGGATTCCATCAAGGGAGTCCCACTTTCATGAATTTATCTAAACCTAATCACCTCCCAAAGGCCCCACTTCCCAATACCATCGTATTGGGGGCGAGGGTTTCAAAAGGTAAATGTTAGAGGAACAAAAACATTTAGTCCAGGGCTGGGGTTGTGGCTTGGTGGTAGAGCGCTTGCCTAGCATGCGTGAGACACTGGGTTCGATTCTCAGCACCATATATAGATAAATAAAAATAAAGGTCCATCAACAACTAAAAAAAAATTTTTTTAAAAAAGCGTTTAGTCCATAACACACAGACTCTGGGAAGGTATGACTTTGAGTATTAACTAAAGATATTTATTTATGAAAAAAAGTTTGCAGTTTGGTGGATCTATGATCCAAGGAAAATACTAGTATTTTCTCTAACTCACAAGGACCTTAAATCAAGTACCACTTTGGCTCTATCCTCTTGGCCACAATCCATTTTACCAACATGGCACCTGTGTTAGTTAGCTTTTCATTGCTGTGACCAAAATACCTGACAAACAATTTAGAGGAGGAAAAGATTTGTTTTGGCTCGAGGTTTAAGTTCACAGTCAGCTGGCTCCGTTGCTTTGGGCCTGAGGTGAGATACAACATCACGGTGGAAGGGCATGGCAAAGGCAAGCTACTCACCTTGTAGTAGCTAGGAAGCAGAGAAAGAGAGAAGCCATGGATGAGATAGAGTCCCCAAGGTCATGCCCGCCACCCCACCTGTCTGCAGTTTCCACCACCTCCCAGTAGTCCAATCAATTATCAGTGGATTAACACACCAATGAGGTCAGAGCCCTTATGATATAATCAATTCCCAAAAGCTCCATCTCTGAACCTTTCTGCACTGGAAACCAAGCCTTCAACACACTTCATATCCAAACCATAACGCTTTACTTCAGTCTATGGTTTTATATTTGCATGTGATGAACACCATCAAATAAATACTGTGTCTCAATTTCCTTCTCTGTCGTTCTCAGACCTGTCTTCCTCTAAATTGTTCTAACAATTTTTGCAATTCCTGAAGTATCAGACAAGCATATTTTATTCACAGTTACTAAAGTAATACCCAAAATATGACCCCCATGACAACAACGTACATGATGCTGTGACATTTCTAAATACAATCGATAAGCCAGTGGTTAAGTCTGGGACCCACAGAGTAGATTCAAAACAATTCTCTGGGGGCTGGGCTTGTGGCTCAGTGGTAGAGCACTGGCCTGGCATGCGTGAGGCACTGGGTTCAATCCTCAGCACCACATAAAAATAAATAAATAAATAAAATAAAGGTATTGTGTCCATCTACAGCTAAAACAACAACAACAACAAAATTCTCTAAGTTCACCATTCCTCTCCCTTATTCTGCACCTTATTCTGCTTTTCTTTGAATCTGGAGATAAGTACAGCCTGATTGGGTACATTATCAATGCAAAATTCAGGAATACAGAATCAAAACATTAGATAAAACCTATGCTTCTCTGTAGCCTCAAACAAATTCTTTGATTCTTTTTATTTTCCCTTTCCCCATCCTTTAAATCAAAGGCGGTTGTGAAGATTTACTTAGCATTTATGAATTCCAGAAGAGGAAAAAGAGCAGAAGTGTTGCATAAAAGCCAAGAGAAGTGTTTCATGTTGAAGAACAATCAGTGTGTACTTCTGTTTACTAGGGAAAACATAAAGGATTCCCAGAAGGCCGATCCTAAAATTTAGTCACTATTAATCCCAGTTGCAGCCTTCCTCACAGCTGCCCTGTTCCTCTGCTGGAGCTCCCGAGGGTCCAGTCACACTGTTGCCGTGGTGACTGCTGCAACCACTTGCTCGTTTCAGCTAAAAAATATATTCAGGTTGTCAGCCTCCGCCACCAGCTGAGTTTGGCTCAGAACATTAAGGTCACTGACATTGTCTTCTCAAAGCATGTTATCAGTCAAACAGTACTGCAGGAAAAGAAAATTGCAACAGAGTTGTTCTCTAGTGCTGGAGCCAGTCAGGGTGTCAAGGGATGATAATGTCCTTGGTCACTTCATTTAGAGTCTAGTCCACGACTTTATGGCCAAATAGTCAGTTCTGTTGGAATACCTAGAGACAATTAGATGCTGGGGTACTGATGAACATCAGTGAAACTCACAAAGGAATAATATGTAAATTAGAATGTGTATTATTTGTCATTGAAAAATGCAATCAAGGGTACTGAGCCAGACTCAGTGGCATACGCCTGTAATCCTAGCAATGTGAGAGGCTGAGGTAGGAGGATCACAACTTCAAGGCTAGCCTTAGCAATATACCGAGACCCTGTCTCAAAATTAAAAATGGCCAGAAATGTAGCTCAGTAGCTGAGCACCCCTGGGTTTAATCCCCAATACTTAAAAAAAAAAATTATTGGAATTCCCATTGGTCAGTAAATTCTTTGTGTGGTACTACAAAGCCAAATTCCAAGGGAACAGTTGCTGAGTTATTTAAGAACCAAAGAACTAAAGTCAAGGGAATAAGTGAAGTTGTTGGGGTGGCCAAATCATGAAACCCCATAACTCCACTGCAATGATTTTCTAAGTTATCTGCCCATGCATTTCCCCGCATAAACCATCTTTGTTAATCAGGGCAAAAACCAAGTAGCTGGGCTACATCTTCAGACAGAGTAGTATGGCCATTCTTTTCTCAGTTTAAAGTTAGAATGCTTTAATTTAGCTTTAGGTATTCCCCAGCCTCCCTTTGACAAATCATAACTTCAGATGTGTGTGTTCTACAGATGTGTGTGTGTTCTGCTTTGACTGGTGTCTGATTAGCTTTTTCAAATGTAGCCTTCTGCTCAACTTTGGGGAAGCCATATTCGCCTGCAGAAAACAGTTCAATGTTGCAATATATAAAAGGAAAAACAGGAGGACATTATAGGAAAAAGACTTGGTACCAGTTTGATATGTGATGTCTGGCGAGAGATTTGATTTTTAATATTTTTGTCATACCCTAATATGTTCTCCAAGATGAAAATCAGGCATCATTTGTGACAGAATTCCAAGATGGCCCCCAAGATTGCCACCACCTGGTACAGAGGTTCTGTCTAGTTCCCTCCCCTTGAGTATGGGTAGGACCTGTGAACATGATGTGATATCACTCCTGTGATTGGGTTCCTAATCAGTTGATCAGTTGTCTTTGAGTTAAATAAAAGGAAAATTATACTGGGTAGGTCTTCTTAATCTGGTGAGGCTTATAAAATAAGGTGAGGCAGCAGAGGGATGCTGTACCGCTGGCCTACAAGAAGGCACACAGCCATGCTGTGAAAAGCCTAGAGAGAGGGCCGTGTAATTTGCCATCACACCAATGTTCCGACCTCCTTATATCTCAATGTCCCTTCTTCCAAAGAACATACACTCTACATAACACAAGAAATATAATAAGAAACTTATATATCATTGATGAGGAAACAATTGAACATACGGTTGTCCCAAAAATATTCGTTAATAATATATATTGTCCTATTTCCTTTAAAAACTGCTGAATGCAGAGAAAACTCTGGTCTTACTATTGGATTGTGTGTTTATAAATAAGCCTATTTAGGATGGATTCCATAAAGGATGTTACTACCTGGTATTGCCCCTCTTGACAAGTAAAACACAAAGACAAGCAATTTTATGAAGACAAAATATTTGTTGATAACGACAAAAGCCACATTCAGAAAAAAGAACAAGATACATTTCATGCTAAACATTCATGTATGTGTCTATAAGAAAGATTAGAAAAACAATTCTAAAAACCAACATCCAGTTTTCCCTGGGGCTTGGCTAATTTTAGTCCAGATTGGATCCTTCTTGTTCTGACCCCAGAGATTCCCTCTGTGTCTCACTCAAGCCATCTTAAAATGGGAATGCCCACATCTTATTTCTGAGATTGTGATGTTAAATGTTTGATATTTACTCATGCAATTGTCCAAGACATTATCTTTTGGTGCTCAATCCTAGTCACTTGATTCCTGGGATCCCTTGATTTCCTATGTATATGCTTTACAAAATTCTGGTTGTCTCTGTCCTCGTAAAATAAAACAAAAAACCACTTCTGACTCCTTAGGGGTACCTAGGTGGCATAATCATCCATGCAAGAGATAAATTCCTATTTTCCTGCTACCTTCCGTATATATAGGAGAGACTCATGAGAAAGGAAAGCACACCTAAGTTTTTGATCCTATGAAAGGAGAAGCTGCAGTGCTGCTTTGACTGTGAGGAAGATGAGTTGAGCTGAGTAGCTTAATGAGTTATTTCTTCCAGCTCTCCAACAGAAAGCCCAGAGATAAGTTTTAGGATAGAGATAAGAAAGAGCCCAATTCCTTAGAATAATACAGTGAGAGGGATATTAAGCCTTAGGAACCAGAAGGGACTTGAATAAGATGATAAAAAAAAGAGAATGGTGGAGGACAGAGTCCATGAGAAGTTTACTTGAGCAGGAATGGTCAAAGAACATCTAAGAGTAGGATTAATCAACATCTGTTTTCAGTTTTTTGCTGTGATGTAACCCCCTCCACTCCCTTGGGTAGATGAGGACGATAGTGGTGAAGGAATCTGGAAGTTTCTGACATAGTGTAATGCTGATATTAGGACGGGGATGATGCTCACAGGGGGTGATAGAGAGAGTGATAAAGAATTCAGCAGAAGAAGAAATTTTGGTTCAAAGAGGACTTGAATTATAAAACTTTAAGAATCATGAGAGGTGTATCAAGGCTACTGGGATATTCACCATAAGGAGGACAGGAACTTGAACCATTTTAATTTAAAAGTTGTAATGGAGCCGGGCACGGTGGTGCACACCTGTAATCCAGCACTTTGGGAGGCTGAGACAGGAGAATCATGAGTTCAAAGCCAGCCTCAGCAATGGTAAGGTGCTAAGCAACTCAGTGAGATCCTGTCTCTACACAAAACGTAAAATAGGGCTGGGGATGTGGCTCAGTGTTTGAGTGCCCCTGAGTCCAATCCCTCGTACCAAAGTTATAATGGAACCGATGAACTGCTCATGTTAGAGGACTTAGGAAGCCCAGATGGTTGACATCTGCTGGAGCAGATGGACCCACTGTGTGAAGTTGCAGTTCTCTCCCCCATTCCCTGATCTCAGCACCTACAGCTGCATTTCCCCTGATGTATGACACTCACAGTGACAAGAGGAAGAGCATTTCAAACTCTTTCCATGGGAAGAGCAACTTCTTGATAAGAATGCCAACTTAAAACAAAATCTTGGTTCAAGAGCGAAGATGTTGTCTCCGTTCCTGTACACCACCACTGGGCATGCCCTCGAGATGATTAGGAGCAGCTCTTGTATTTAGAATCATTCAATTTCTGCAGATCCAATCAATCATTAGCTAAGCTGGACATCCTGAGATTGGTAACAAGAAGTTCCTCTGGGGGCAGTGGAGAGGAGGGCCCATTAACTCTGGCCTGAAAGTTCACGTGAGACATTTCAAAATGCTAATCTGAGGTAATGGACCATGCCGACGCGAACCCAGTGCTACCATTGGAACTGGTTGGTCCGGTTCTTGAATAGCATCACCAAACACTGCACTTCTCTTCATGCCTGTCTTAACAATACCCCATACAAAATCAAACTCCTCTTCCATAAGACTCCCAGGGTTGTGTTTATTGAGCAATGACTCTGAAAATTCCTGTACTGAAAAAAAAAAGACTCAGATCCACATAATAAATTAATAAACAGAGCCTCTCTCTGAATAACCCCAAACATTCACAAAGCACATTAGCCAGTAAACCTCATGGGGGCAGAGACCTTGGTATGTCTGGTTTGCCATTATTTTTTGAAACCTAGCAGAGTGACTAGCAAACAAACCCATGGTGACTCTGTCTCTTTTACCATTCTTAAATGTCAGGCTTCATTTATGTGGTGTAGTCGCCAATCTTCTGGCTGTCACTGTCTCTCTGAAGATGTCCAGGACAAGAGACTACACAGCTGCCCTAGGCTGCTGAGTCATCTTCCTATCAGGAAATTGTTTCTGCCTTAGCTAAATAGGTAGGCAATTTTCTGCCCATTTCAGACAGAAAACCTAAGTTTAAAAAAGATTAAGTGAATAGCTCAAGGTTATATGCAAACTCTGGCCGAGTTAGAAATAAAACCCAAGTGGTTCCTAACATTCAATTCTATGGTTACTTTTGCAGGGGAGCCTATCTTTGTAATTTACAGATATTGTTCCCAAATCGCTCACTGAAAATTCTGCCCAAATATTGAAGGTAAAACAGCTTCATATAGCCAATAGAAAGAGAGTATGTATAAAAAGAAATTTTTCCCACATGAGGAATGAATCACTGTAAAGAACATTTGTTCAGTTGTTTCATTATAAAATAAGAGCATCCCTCCCAGCTGCCACAAAATCCAAATGCTCCATTTTGTTACTAAACAATCCTTTTAACACTAAGCCAAAAATAAGTCACAATGTTAATGCAAACGTCTTGCAGTCCAAATAAAAGGACTGTGCCAAATTTATCAGAGTTAGAGGGAAATGTGTCAGACCTGTCTGTGCAAGAGAAACTTTCTATTAGATCACCAGTCAATAGGATATCAGCATCTGCTGATGCCAAGTGAAGGCATGAGTAATAACAGACAGCTTTAGAAAATACATTTTTTCTTCCATAGTTAGCAATGCATGACTCACTAGAACTCTCCAGACACTATACTGCATGAATGACTCAAAATTCTACCAAGGACAGAGCACAATCAGTTCTCTCTTCCTGCGCCAGGATTTCTCATTTCAATTATCACTGATTTGTTAGCTTACTTCAAAGGCAAAAAAATCTCGCTCCATTTTCCTTCCTCTTTCAAAAATGGTGGTCTGTGTTTTAGTATCAAGATAATTATTGGAGTGCTACAGGAAAACAGAGATTAAACATTACAGTGAAGGCTGACAGCAATGTTCACCTGACCCAGCTGCCAACTTTTGGTGGCATTGGCCATGGTGGATTTCTTTCTGGAATATTGACCCATGAGGGGAGACACTGTTGCAATATAAGAAATGCCATATTGTGTCAGAACAATGGCCTGCCCATCCAAATTTTCAGTAGCCAACAGTGATATCAAAGATATTTGGGGAAATAGTTATTTAGTTATTACTCTCTGTGAAAGAGGCCTCATTTCCTTTAAATAACTGTTCTCTTCACTTATTGCAGTAGCTTCCCAATGAAGGTTTCCCGCTCTTTAGGTTCCGTCCTTTCCATTCCATCCCTGGCATTCCATCTCCATATTAATTTTATTGAAGTATTATTCTTGTACTATTGTACTGACATTAATTTATTAGTAGTGGAGAGTACAGATCTTGGAATTAGACCACCTGACTTCAAATCTTGGATGTATTAATTAATTTTTTTTTATCTCTCCATGCCTGTTTTCTCATCTAGGCGATGGAGTTTGGATAATACTTGCATAGCTTTTAATTTTGTGTTAAAAATGAGTATGTAATAAAATGGAGCATTCATTTGGTTAAGAGGATAAGCCTGGGAGAGAGACCTGGGGTTAATATCCTAGCTCTGCCATTGAACAATGTGCAAGACTACTAGTTAACTAATTCTGTGTAACAAATCACCCCTAAGCTTCCTGGCTGATGACAGTAATAATCATCTTTTCATCTTTCACCATTTCTATAGGTCAGAGATTTGGAAGCAACCTGGCTAGATGAGCCTGGCACAAGATCTCCCATGAGGCCACAATCACATGCTGGTTGGGGCTGAGACTAGGCTTGAGCTGGAAGGTCTATGTTCAAGGTAGCTTACTCCCATGGCAAGTTGGTGTAGGCCAATGACAGGAGGTTCACTTCCTCTTCACATGGGCCTCTCCACAGGCTGCTTGAGTGTTCTGATGACATAGCAAGAGGCTTACCCCAGAGTCAATAATCCAAGAAAACAAAGCAAGCCAGAATGCCTTGATTATCTTCTCTTGGAAGTCACATACCATTACCTCCACCACACTCTACTAGTCACACTGGTCAGCTCTGATGCCATGTGAAAGGAGTTTGTTTAAGGCCACTAACACCAGGAA
Source organism: Xerus rutilus (assembly GCA_028644305.1). Lineage (NCBI taxonomy): Eukaryota > Metazoa > Chordata > Mammalia > Rodentia > Sciuridae > Xerus > Xerus rutilus. The sequence goes on from CM053404.1 coordinate 108,246,643, forward strand.
GTGAGAATCATTGGCACTGTTTTTGAGAAAAAGACTACCACAATGACCTTGAACAAGTTTTTTTTAGGTTCACAAACTCTCCGTCTCCTTATTTCCTGAATACAGAGACTAACCATAGACTTATTTCATAGGGTTATTACAAGAATCTATAAGATGATGCATGTGAAGTCCTTGGTACATAGTAAGTAATTAAAAAATTATATTACTGTCATAATTCAGTAATAGTGTAACTCTTCTAGAAGTTGCCGTGAGGAAGAAGGTGCTATTTCTGGGGAACAGGCAAAACGAGCAATCCTACCTCCCCCCTCATCTGCCTCTTTGTTACTTCTTCCTATTGACTTCATTTTATCTCTCATATGTAAAGCTTCCTCATAAGATTTTCATTTGAAGAAAGGATTATTCAGCTTTTTAAAAAAGTAAACCACTGGTGCCGAGGTTGTGGCTCAGTGGCAGAGCGCTTGCCTCGCACGTGTGAGGCACTGGGTTCGATCCTCAGCACCACATAAAAATAAGTAAACAAAATAAAGACACTGTGTCCATGTGTAACCAAAAAGAAAATATTTTTTAAAAAAGTAAACCACTGCTGTTGGTCATTATTTATTTCAAGCAGTAGGAATTTTAGGATAGATAAACAGATGTGTATATTCACATAATTTCCATTCTCTACTTAGAATTTCTCTTCTAAGTAGAGAACATCAGATTGTACAAAAGAACACCTAGTCGGGGGGCGAGGAAGAAACTCTAAAGCTATTAAACCTCATTTTCCACAGTAATCAAATGGAAGCCCTGACATTTGAGGCCACTAGGTGAATGGATTAAGTAAACTTCTGCACATCCCAAAGGTTCATTCTTTCACCATGGTATTTATTCAAGTATCTATTTTATTCATGCACTGGTCTAACTGCTATATAGTAGTGAACAAGATAGAGTCCCATTTTCCTTCAAGTTTACATTTTAGTGAAAGCAAAGGAATGGAGTAGACAAATAAATGAACATTGTATTTTCAGGCAGTGAAAAAAATGCTATAGTAACAGTGATATGTAAAGTATCTGAGGAGTAGGGTGAGCTGAGTTCACTAGGATGGTCAAAGGAGTCCCTGATGTAAAGATTATATGAGAGCTGTCATGAATGATGACAAGGAACAGTCATATGAGGAACTGAGAAGAATTCATAGATACGCACTAACGTGGCACCTTGGGGAGACCAAATCATCAGGGACCCTCATTCCAATAGAAGTCTCACTGTTGACTAAAGTCTTTCAAATTCGGTTTGAAAAATATTCATAATAGACTGGTTTCCCTTTGATTATACATCTCTATAAGGACATTTGGCCAAAGTTGCTGACCAGAGCTGAGATTTCTGGCAAAATTAATTCAATGGAATTGCTAATAGAAAATATGGCTTCAAGTTAAGAAGCTACTCTGAATCTGTCCCACTCTGAAAATATTATGGATAATCTGAAAATTCAAATAAAGCCTATGAAAATAGAAGTCAATATAATGAGACCCAAATTATAGAACAGGCAATATACACTCTTGTGTTTTTTCCCTAAAATCTTTGAGCTGTTTTCAACACCAACTAATATACTTAGAAAGGAAGGAGGTGGGTGTCAAGGGAGAAGCATCTAGATTAGAATTGGTCTTGATTAGAGATGATCTTGTCCAACCTCTTCATGATATCTGTGAACAAACCAAGTTTCAAAGAAATGAAGCAACTTCCCTAAAGCAACAATGAATGGTTTTAAGCAGCACCCTCACACTCAATGGGAAAGAGGGCAATGTTCTCTTATTTCCCACACAGTTTCCAATGCATAATAGGTGAACTCGGGGAACTCTCCACCCTCTCATTCCCACTTCCAGTGGGTAAGATGCCCTAGTCTGCTTCTGAAACCTCCTATCTCTGGAATAGCAATAATGATAGTCTTCTTTTGTGAAACACTTTTCTCGTATTATTTTCAACTATCCTTCTTCCCTTCCTTCCTTCTTTCTTTCCACAAATACACTTTTTCAAATAGTGCCGAGTATATACTAAAAAAACAGAATTCCTGTTTTAGGGAGCTAAAAGTATAGGAAGAAAATAAACAATTAAATAAGTCTTCAAAATACACCTTGATAAGTGCTACGCTAGGGGAAATACAGAACAGTATAGAATGGCTGAGAAGAGCACCTAACCTGGTCTGGGAAAGGCTAGGAATGAGGGACATCTTCCTAAGGAAATGGCATTTAAGCAAAAGATAGAAAAAGATGAGATATAGCCAGAACATTCCAGACAAAGAGAACCACCCTTTCAAAGGGCAAGTGAAAAGCAAATCCATGGTATATTTCAGGGACTAAAAGCACCTTCGTAAAGCTGTAGTATAAGCTTTACTACACATGAACACAAGTGAAAAGACACGGCAGGTCTAGACAGAAAGACAGCAGTGACTTGGACTAGTCTGATGATAGGGGAGGAGAGAAATGGAGAGACAGTGAGTGGCACTAATAGGACATGGGGATGACCTGAAAACAGGATGTCTCTAAAGATGAAGTCAGGGATGCTGCCCAATCTTCTGGTGTATGAGAGGGACTGGATGAGAGGCCCATTCACTAATCCAGAAAGATCTTATATTGGGGATAGAAGGTGGAGATGAGTTTGGATTAGGACACACTGATTTGGGGTTGCCTGTGAAACATCTGTATAGATAGTGTCCAGAAAGCGAAGGTATCTAGGAGAGAGGTCTGGATAGAAATATAGATTCACAAATCATCCATTTGCCTCTTGTTTTTAGATGACAAATATGAAGCACAGAAATGTGAAGGAACTTGTGCAGGGCCATACTAGTAGGTGCAGAGCAGGGATTTAGACCTTCAGTTTCCTGATTCCCACTTCTGTGCCCTTTCCATGGGAACTTGCAGCCATAACTGTGCTCAGATGAGCAGTGACAGGAAGGTGTTGCAGCAGAACCATGACCTTTTAATATCTATGGCATACTTCTATTAGAATTGAGAAATACAAATGTGTCTTAGGTGGATGGCTATATACATTTTGCAGCTTGTGCAGCTACCAAATTGTCTGCTGACAAACAACTAGTCACTTATCATTGTCCTTTGGATATATTTCCAACAAGAAATTCCCAAGCTGAGAAGAACCTAGTAACAGCTCCCAGATGTTCCTTTCTGGTTCCTGTAATATACCCCAAAGAGTGAGAGCTGCCTGCCAAATATGCCCCTCTTACATGGGTACCTGACTGTTCCCTGTGCTACAGGGAGTCAGCAGGAAGGAAGCAGCAGACATCACTGTGTCCATTGTACTAAGAATGGGAGCCCAACCAATCATTGGTATAGCAATAAAGTACAAATAATAATTACTGAGGTTTCTGAGAACGTGGATTAAATGCTTTTAAAATTACTCTATACTGAGCACCAAACAATGACCAGAAAAGACCTAAAAGGTAGCCCATCATTTTAGCTGTATTTTTTTTAAATATTTTTTTAGTTGTTGATGGACACAATGTCTTTATTTTATTGTTTTGTATGTGGTGCTGAGGATCGAACCCAGGGCCTCACGCATGCAAGGCAAGCGCTTTACCGCTGAGCTACAATCCCAGCCCCTTAGCTGTATTATTTTTATGGTCCTCAAGTTATGACTGAAAACAACGGAAGATCCATAGCTATCAATTAAAACCCCTGGATACCTCCAAGTTCTTTCCATCCCATAGTGGGTTGCCTAATGTTCAGCATTCTCTGTTTAACATGCGTCTTCTGAGCTCCTTCAAAGTCAGCCCCTCTTTTTGGCCCTATCTTTTCTGTTTGTCTGCTTCAATTCTAAGAAGCTCCTCCCAAACCTCTCAGTATCAACCTAAGACTAGAAGTATGAGAAATTTAGCATTTTTAACCCCTGTGTTCCTTCAACAAGTCTCAGCCACCTGCTTTGAACATGCCTTTTGCTCATTTTTTGCCATTTTGATGGTTTCTTTTCTTCCCCTGTCATTGATAATCCTTCTTTATGCCCTTTTAATAGGACATTCCCTAATGTTCCCACTTTCTAAAACCCCTACACTTAATTCCTTGCTGATTTCAGCAATTCCACCCTTGCCTCAACCTAGCTTTAGCTATTTGGAGATGACTTCCAAATCTACATTTCCTGTCCTGAACTTCAAATCATATATTTTCAAACACTTGATAAATAATTTCTCCTTAAAATTCTTTTTTCTTTTTTAAGACTACTTCTTGCTATGTTGCCCAGCCTGGCCTCTAGTTCACTCATGATCCTCCTGCCTTAGCCTCCCAAGTAACCAGAATTACAAGTAGGTACCAACATGCCCAGCTTCCACTTTAATCTTAATTGTCTGACTCCACTGTCTAGACCGTCACATTCAAACCCTCAGACAACATTCCTAGCTCTACAAAATATAGTAACAACCTACTTTTCTAGGTTTATCTCTCCTTTTTCTCTCCTACTCTAATCCTTTTATCCTGTTCTTCCATCTTGGTTATACCCTGGATTATGTTATTCCTACCCCTTTATTTTCCATATCTTTTTGCCTACTTTCAAGGCCATTTCTCATCACCATCTTCAACTTTTAAGATAGAACCTACAATCAGACACATTCCAAGTACCACATTCCCACAATATGGTGTTTCCTTCAATAGGCAGCCATCTGTGAGAGATCAGTTACCTCCAAGTCCAGAGGACTTCTCTTCCATTCCACCACCTAGCCTGGAAATTCTACTTCCTTAATTCAACAACCTTTTGAATCCATCCATTTTCCTTTATCTCCATTGCAATAATTTTTACCAAGTCACCACCATTTTTCACATGGGCTACTAACATGGCCTTCTGGCTAACCTCTTGGGTACTCTTTTACCCACCTCCAGTTTGTGTCACACCATACATGCAGAGTGACTTTTCAGAACATGAGTCCAGTCAGATGTTCCCTTGAGTGCCTTCCCATTGCTCCTAAGCACAGAAGCCTGTGGTGCTCTGAATTCTGCCTACATCTCTGACCTTCAGTCTGCACCATGCCTCTCCTGCCATGGGTCCCATATACCTTCTATTCTCTCCATTTAAAACGCTCTTCCTCTCCCACCCTGCTCTCTGAACACATTTTAGAACACATCTCAAGTGTTCTTCTTCCTGAGAAGCCTTCCCTACCTATTTTCCCCCAGCTGTCAGTGGTACTGTGTGTGGGCTTTCACCTCTTCTAGTTCATTATTTACTATATATTTCTATTATTTGATTCATTTTTCTCTCCCACGCTAGATTAAATATTCTACAAAGAAAGAGGTCATGTCTGATTTTCTATCCCAAATTTCCAACAATGCTCATAGTAAGAGATACTCAATAGACATTTGTTCATTGAATGAATGAATCATTATTTTCTGCCCTTAGATTTCCTAATTAAGAGAGAATTTTTGCACATGACTAATTCCCTCTTGATGGTTTTCTGAAAATTAAAGTGTGAAATTTTAATCCACTTTGTTAAACTGGTCCTGTGTGTATAATGACAGGCATAATTCCATGTTCCAGCTGCTTCTTCATTTTAAAAAAATAAATTATTAATTGGCACAAAAACTCACAGAGAGGGAAATATAGATAGGTGTGAATGAGGTTAAGGGAGATATTAGGTTAATTTGGTCACACTAATAAATGTGATAGTCGCAGGTTATAATGAAAACAATTTTAAAGTGCTTTTTTCTCCAGTCAACTAATTTTTTAAATCTCTTACTGAAAATGATTTACACTGGGTTTTAAACTAAAAAGTTTCAAAATCTTTTATCCTTTGACATTTCCATGAAAACCAAAGGTGAAAGTGAGGGCGACATTGAGTCAGGGAACATGGATTGCAAATACAAATGCATTTTATTCATTATCTGTGGCCCTAATGAGCAAAGGCTCATGCCCAAAATACTGCTTGTCAACATTCATGTTCAACTGCATTGAATTCCACTGCCAAGGACAGAGAGGACCCAGGGAAGTAAAGGAATGTGAGTAATAGGAAGAACATTCGTCTACATGAAAGAAAACCAGAGCTCTAGCTTTCAGCTGAACCACTGAATAGTCATTTGACAAAGCGTTCAAGCTGTCTGAGCCCATGTTTCAGGAACTGTAACATAAGGCAATGATCAAGTTTTGATTCATGAGGGCAGACTACAATATATGCTCATCTTACTCCCCACCCAGACATCTCATGGATTGACCACAAAGATTGTACAGGGAAGGAGTACATCAATTAAAGACTGAAATGGCTTCATGTTGACAGAAATCACAGTCCAGGACCTATACAGAAGACCACAGCAGAGATAGGAGTTGAGGTTGTTCTTCCCCATAGGACCCAAGAGAGGACAAGCACAGAGTTAGGACTTATGAGAGGGGATGGGCTGAGGTTAACCATAAGCATAATTAAGTTAAACATCCACTATTGAAGCAACGACACCAGATTTTCTCCTTCTCCATGAAACCCACATACAAACAAGCAGAAGTGGATTTGGCAAAGGAAAACTATAGCAGCTCCTCATAATAATAACCTAGCGCTTTTTTCACAAATACAAATGGAAAGCCAAGAATTTCTCCCATTTGGGAATAAAAGCCTCACAGGAAGTGGAGCATCATAATAAAAAAAATTTTAAGAGAACAAAAATTTAAGAAATATGGAAAATAATCTGAGGAGAGCCACGATGCCTCTAATAAGAATTTTGGAAACATAGTAAGCAAGAGCTTTAACAATTAAAGATATAATTCAAGAAAATTTCCTGGAACTGAAGAAAGCTTGGAGTTGTTGGAGTTTTCAGATTGAAAGATCCCACTGAGTGCCCATATGGATGAAATTTTAGAAAACACAAAGGCAAAAAAAAAAAATCTAAAAACTTTCAGGGAAAAACAATATGCTTTCTCCCCATCCCACCCTGCAAAAGAATTAAACTAACATTGGACTTTTTAATCAGCATTCTTGGGAACTGAAATACAATACAGAATCACCTCTAAAGGGATGAGAGAAAATTAGTTTGAAGTTATAAGTTTGGCCAAATTTTTAAATCATAAAGTTTATATAAACAGATTTTCAGACTTGTTATGACTTAGAAAATCTACGCTCATCACCCTCTTGTGAAAAATGCTTGAAATTTCATTACATGTCATTAAAACAAAAAGAAACCCAAGAAAGAGGAAGATATATGATACAAAGATTAGGAAACCTAGCCCAGGAGCAAGGTAATTAAAGAAATCTTGATACGTTAGATGCACAGTATACCTAAATAACAACTGTAAGAATTCTATGAAGAAGGTATACAAGAAGAAAATGGATTTTTTTAAAATTACGCACTCATTAATGATTTAATAAAGACGTGTGATATTCTATTATTAGTATCTTAAGTTGGATTCCCTAGAAGATCCTGAGAAAAGGATCTTTAACAATTGCTTTATAAATATGAAGTGCTTTTTGGAAAGGGGGATGAGGTAAACAAAAAAGAGCAAGGGGGAAAAAGCTAGAATGAGGCACAGCTGACTGTACACTGTATCCTGACTCTTCAGGAAATGAGAGCACACATTGCTCCAGAGAACGGATCTTTTCTTAGGCAAGCTGATCTGCTATACCCTATGTCAGTCAATCAGCCAGTAAAGGGCTTGTATGGGAAGGGGTAGCTTCCCTGGTGAGGCAGGCAGCTCCTAGCAGACCAAGAGCGATTCTTTGGAAAGGTAGATGAATGTGAGCTATTAGAAGCTAGCTACTCATTGAAATTGAGGGATGGCTCTATTGTGAGACAACAATACTCACTATATCAAGGAGGGGAAAAGGTAGGCTGTTTAAAATTCCAGGAAACACAGAAAGTTGTAAAAGAAAGTCATTTGTCCAAATGTGAAGCAAATTGCAACACGGTAACATATTTTAAACAATCAGTATGACATGAGAAAAAGTGGCCTTATTTAATGTTGATACTAGAAATACTCTCCTTTGAATTATATAAATTTAGTTATAAGATTATATTTTTGCTGACTGCACTGTCATATGCTTGTAGTGCCAGCTCCTGGGGAGGCTGAGATAGGAGGATCACTTCAGCCCAGGAAGTCCAGGTCAGCCTGGGCAAAATAGCGAAACTGTGTTGCCAAAAAATATATATATTTTAAACCAAACCTACATTTTCTTATTTATGAAACTGATCACTAATTATAGGCTTGTAGTAAATATTTTTGTAATCATATTAACATAAGCATTGTTTTAATCTTTCCTAAAATCCACTTGGAAACAAAGCACATAACACATAATAGTTACAGAAGACAAGAGTTAAAAACCTACAGAAGACAAGAGTTAAAAACCTTAACAGTATAAAAGCAATGATAGATCTGATAGAAGTTAAGAATAAAAAGAAGACACAGGAGATGGAGGGAAACATAAGAATAAAAATTCTTCATCTTCCATGAATAGAATTCATATATGTTTCTGAAATTGAGATGCCAAGATTTAAGCACTATATTATTTAGCTATAAAAGAACCACATAATAAGTATATAAACAGCAAAAATTTGAAGGAGAGAAGGTAATATAAATAATCCAAATTTCTCATCTTTCAGAAAAAGGAAATAATGAGTTTTATGTAAGGCTGATAAATCAGAAAAAAAATGACCACATAATGATATTATTTGATGTTATGAAAATAAATACTACAGGTACAAATAAAAACAGTTGAAAATGACCATCTCTGAGGAGTGATGCAGAAAGAAGGGGAGAAGCAGTAAACTCTTTAATTTTTCACTCTTCTGTATTGCTGGGGTTTGGGGGTTTTTTTTCCCCCTGTCTTCAACATGCACTACTTTTGTAGCTAATAAAAATGGCAATAAGAGGGGCTGGGGTTGTGGCTCAGTGGTAGAGAGCTTGCCCCTCAAGCGTGAGGCACTGGGTTTGATCCTCAGTACCACATACAAAATACATAAGTAAATAAAATAAAGGTTTTTAAAAAATGGCAATAAGAATACTTTCTAGCCTGTTTCAGTAAGTAATTAGGAGAATTAATTAAGGTAATATATAGGAAAACTGAAAATTCGTAATTGCTGAGATAAATGTGAAGTAACATTAAGAGAGTCATCTCACCAGCTCAAGATAGAGGGAAGGAACAGGGCACATTCCTTGATCCAGCCCCTGTGCTTAAGGTGCCAAGATCCAAATTAAAAGGAAGCTGTCTCCAAAACGCTGACTGTAAATATATGAAGAAATAGATGTGCTGAGAGAGTGTATTTGGAAGAATGACAAAAAGAAATTTTAAATAGTAAGTGTTGAGATAGAACTATTGGGCTTCTGTCAAATTTTCTCTAAACCAAAAACACCATAGGAACTACATATCCTCAGCAGTGCTATGGTCTTAGGAAGTGCCACAACAGAAACAGTTCTTATTAAAATAAAAAATAAAGCCCTTAGTTTGTCCATAATGTGCAACAAAAACCTGGGAACTGCCTCTGAGTCATCTTGCCTGTTTCCAAGTGGCAATAGGGGAACAAATTGGCCCCTGGGTAAAATTGTTCACTTGAGCACTAAGAATGGGAGAACTGACTTTTCTGTTCTTACCTGAGACTTTTAGCCTCCAATAGGGAGATATTCAACTCCCACTGTCAGTTAGAACCTATGTGACCTTGGGCCATTTCTTAACATTTTTTCAACAATCACCATCAACATCCAATAGGTACTTGTGGAAGACATCTATTTTATTGGCTGTCTACCTTCTCAGAGACTCATCCAGAAAATAATGGTATCCACCTCAGAGAATCATTAATAGTGAGTTACTGAAATAATATAGGCAAAGCCTTAGGCATATAATTAATTTTCATTAAATGGCCATTCTTATTATTGTTATTTTTATTATTATTAATGTGCAACTGCCATTACTAAGAGACCACTATGTTTAGTCATTGCACACAGAGCTGGTCAGAAAAGATAAGCAAAACCAGAAGCTCGTAGTCTAGTAGGGGATAGAACTAATTGCAAGGCTTCCTTACTGAAGGTCTCTCTTATGTACTCCATTCATAGCTCTCCTGTGAAAGTATCCCAACTAAACAAAATTTTCCCTCCTGGAAACCTATTAGGCCACTGACCAGAAAGAAGGGATACATATGATAAGAGGGTGAATCATAGAGATCCTTGTACTGGATTCTCTGTGCACATCTTTCTCTCTCTCCTGAGAGTATTGAGAGGTAGAGGGAAAGCCTTGTTCATTCATGTTCTTCATGCTCCCTAACATGTGTGTCCTATAGAGTACTCAATGAATATTCATTAGTGGCCAATAGTAGTCAAGGTAAGAGACTGAGCCACGGGAAACAATCCAGAAAGTGGTGGTAAAGGAGGCTGTGGTCTCAGTAATCCACAATGAAAATGGCACAGGAATTCTATGACTCTGAAGAAGTCATGGTCTGACTGTGGGCACAGTGGTTCTGATTCTACCAACCCCCCAGACTGTCCCCAAAGAGGCCAGAAGCAGGTTTTATTTAAACCATCAGGCTTTGTATCATACAGCCCTTCCCCCCTAGTCCCAGGAAGCCACCTGAGAATTTATGGCCAAGCCTGAGGATATACAAATGAGCAGGAAAGTGACCCACTGGTGAGATCCTCTACTGAAGGCACCACATTCAGAGTCTTTAGAAAAAGAAAAACAAAACAGCAACAAAAAAAAAGGCCCTCTTCAGCAAACTGATTTCTATTTTTCTTGATATATACCCAAGCAGTAGAATTTGCTAGATCATATGGTAATTTTATTTTTAGCATTTTTATACAGCTTTATTTTATTTTTGATAAACACATAATATTGTGTATTATATTGTGGACATATTTATGGGGTACAGTGTGATGTTTCAATACCATTATACACGGTGTAATGATCAAAGCAGAGTAATGAACACACCTATCACTCTATTAGTTCTTTGTCATGAGAACATTCAGAATCCTCTCTCAGCTCTTTTGAAATACACAGAACTTTTTTATTTATAGTCACCCTACTGTGCAATAGAACACCAGAACTTATTTCTCCTATCTGATTGTACCCATGGACCTCTGCCTATCTTCCCTCCCTACAATTTTTAGTTTTTTGAGGAATCTCCATATTGTTTTCCAACATGGCTGTACTAATTTACAGTACTACCAGCAGTGCTTAAGGATACCTTTTTCTCCACATCCTCACCAATACTTGGTATCTTTCATCTTTTTAATAATAACCAATCTAACACATGCGAAGTGATGTGTCATTGTAGTTTTAATTTGCATTTTTCCAGTAACTAGAGATGCTATTTTTTTCATGTATCTATTGCCAATGGTATGTATTCTTTCAACAAATGTCTATTCAAGTCCTTTGTCCATTCTAAAAATCAAGTTATTTCCTGATATTTAGTAGTTTTAATTCCTTGTATATTTTGAATCTTAACCCCCTATCAGATAAATAATAATATATATTTCAAAACAGAATGATAAATGTTGAGATATGGATGTACTAATTGCCCTGATTTGATTGTTACACAATGTATACAGGCATCAAAACATCAAAATTTACCCCGCAGATATATACAATTTTATTTTTTAATTAAAAATGAAATAACACTTTTTTAAAAGGTTCATTTTCTACCCCTTAGCTCTTCAATTCTCTTCTTTCAGGGTGCCATTCTTTGGTCTTACATTCTTTGGCATTTATATAGAAGAACAGTGACATCTTCCTACTGGGTTCACCTCAATCCTGTGCATTTTCTGATTATAAGGTAAATATTTTCTCTTTGTTGTCTTTCATCATTTTCTTGACCTTAGACTTTATTTTTTCAAGCAAGGAGGCTAGCACAAAAAAAAAAAAAATGGGAATGGATTGACCTCAGTTTATACCTAGATTCAGGTTCCTATAACAAAAATGTTTCATCTTGGGGCTGGGGTTGTGGCTCAGTGGTAGAGCGTTTGCCTCGTATGCAGGAGGCACTGGGTTCGATCCTCAGCACCACATAAAAATGAATAAATAAAATAAAGATATTGTGTCTATTAAAAAAATAACTTATAAAAAATGTTTCATCTTTAGAATGTTTTTTATTTGGGAAAAGATTTAAAATACTCTACGAGGAATTAAATGTGCAAAAATTTTGTGCTGCTGTGAATTACAAAGTGCACTAGAACATACCCTTCCTTAAGTTAACTCCTGAGCCGGGCTCAGAATGGAACGTGATCACATTCTCTATGTCTCCGCTTGGCATTCTTCATTCAGACCTTTATCACATAAGCACCGTATCAATGTCTCTTGATTTTCCAGAGCCCCCACTGATTAAACAACAAAGATCATTTTTCCTGGCCCTGTAATGATTTTGCAGTAAAGGGCAGAATTGATTTCAAGGCTATGACTCAGGGCCTGGTAAAATATTGGCCAAGATGTGGGTGTAAGCAGCCACTAGCACTCTGGAGATTTCTGTACCTTGTTAGCAGCTAAAAATACTCATGAAACCAATTATGCTAATTTAAAGAAAACATCTAAGTATTTGACTACTTAGAGCTTTCTTCTTAAGAATCTTTAAAGGATTAAGTAGTTTGCTATATTAATGCTCTTTATTCCGCCATTTTGTGGGGAAGGAGGTAGGATGACATATTTCATAAGGCTTTTTTTAAAAATAAGACCACTAAGTGTTTATAATAGTATGGGGAGCTAAACAAAAGACGTGTAGAGAATCAACTCATGGCTTCAAGGAATTTAAAGCCTAACTCGGGGCCAGAAACAATTTTCTCATTAAGCAAGATGCCCCAAAAGAGCAGAACAATTATCCAGGACTACTGGGGTTCAAGAATGAAGATGATGTACCCCATGGTACAAGAGGGGATATTGTGATGTTGAAAGGGCATCATGCCAGCTCAGAACAGGCCATGCTGAATCACCCAGACTACCAGGGTTATCAACCACAAGCCCCTGCAACTGCTCTCAGAGATGGGAGGGAGGTTCTCGCCAATCTTGTGCTCCCTTTTTCAGCCACATAGAAAGAGTTCCCAGATATTTTTCTGCTTTGGGTTATAGTACAGGACATAATCAGGAGCCACGCGTTGATTCTCCCCAGATACTCGGTACTCACACAATGATGCCCTAAAGCACAGCACTGAAGAGCCGCAGAGACTTTGCTTCCACTTACCTTTCCAGATGTTCTACCCAATAACATTCCTCCCAACCCTTGTGCACGTCAACTCCAGATTTGTGCTCTCTACCAAGGGCAGTCTTCCTTATCCGTCTTTCCCTGTGGAGTCAAACCTACCCTCATATTCCATCTTCAATACTTTCCCTTCACAAACTCGTCCCTGACTCAACCCCTACAACACTGTCTGGCTGAAAATAACCTCACCCCATCAACTATTCCAATACCATCTTGTTTGTAGCTTCTATCACACTCTTCACACTATGAATTTTCTGAAAATATCCTTCTCACCACATTATTTGAGGGGGAAGCAAATGCCTTTTCCATCTCTGTTCCCAAATTCCCAGAATGTTTATCCCAAAAAGTATTTTAAAAATATCAGTTGTGTGGCCTTAAACTAGTCAAGGCAAGACACTGAGCAAAGGGAACCATGCCGAAGTGATTAAGGTGGCTCTGGGCCCAGTAATCTTAAAATGAGATGACGATGGAAGTCATGGCTAAGAGTCAGCTTTGCTGCTTACTCTGTTATATTGACCACATTATTTAAACTAATTGGACCTCAGTGATCTCAGTAGTCAGCACTTCATTCAGTACTGTGGAGTCAAGATAAAGCACAGTGTTTGAGGGAACTAGTCCACATGCGAACCTTTGTCAAAGCAGATGTGGTGGGGTCATGGGCTCTTGCATGCCCCTACAACATGGTGGCCTGTTTGCTATGAGAGTTCTTTGAATTTTTATTATTTGAGAAAAGGGGCTATAGTTCTAGGCTACAGAGGCAGAGAGGTTGAGCTTACCATACTCCTTAGTTCATGGCTCAGAAGTATTGTTCACTGTTGCTAGGTTTTGGCCATATATCTGTGATTAGATAAGTATTTCTTCATTCTCATTTATTCCCATTTCTTATTCTCATGCTTCTGCTTGTCTCCCTCTATTTGTGAACCTTTTAATAAAATTTGTATTGTTGCTTTTTACCGATGTATTTTTAATTTAATGAAGTGGTTATTGTGCTTAGGATTGTCGTCTGTTTCTTACTTTTTCTCATCTTAAAGCACATGCTTTAAGATGAATCCATGTTGGCTCACCTTACTCATCCATTCTTCCAGGTATTGATGCTTAGCTGGCTTCCGTCTCATCACAAATATTGCCACAGAGAACATCCCACACACTTATCAAACTTACGTAAAATTTTCTCTGAGATATCTCCAGAAGAATAGTGTCAAGGTTTTAAGCAGGTGTATATCCCCACTTACCCAGAGCACCCCACTAATTGTTAATAGCATTAAATTGTTGATGTTAAGTTAGGTACCATACCAGGCAAGGTGCATACTGCCCAATGCACTGAGTACTGCCAGCTTGCCCATCAACAATAGTTAGCAACATGGGCTGAAACCGTAATCATTTGATGAGCTTTAAAAACAGTGCTGTCCAGGTTCCACTCCCAAAGATACTAATGCAGTTGGTCTGAGTAGTATGGCCTGGACATGAATTTTAAAATCTCCCAAGGATCCTAATGAACATCCAAAGTTGAAACTTCTTCTATACAGAATGATCTTTTTTTTTTTTGCATTTTATTTTTTGATTTTTAACTTGTTCTTTTTTAGATACACAGAGCAATAGAGAGTATTCTGACATATTATACATACATGGAGTATGACTAATTTGTCATACTTGTCATACCATTCTTGTGATTGTACGTGATGTGAATGGTCTTTACCAATCTACTCTCCCACCGGCAGTTTTTGTACACCCACGTGTTCACCAACACTTGGCTTCTCCAGTCAAAAGCACTTTTTCAAGTGTAATTCTCTAAACATCAGGTTTTACTGCAACCTGTTCAGTTGCCCATGCCAAGACTTTAGTGATTCACTCTGATTTAAGATGCTGCTTGCCAGTGAGATATTTTGCATTAGCAATGACTCTGTTACATAAGCAAATGGCAGCTGGGTGCAAAGTAAACAAGGCTTTGAGAGGCTTTCACTTTTCATGTGAAATTAAATGTGAAACTGTCTTGTTGAATGTAATTCTTCCCATTGAACATTGTCCCACTCTTAGGTAGCATACCCAGCTCACCCCTGTGTCTACCTCAGGCCCAAGCTTGGAGATGGTACAAATAGAACAAAGGTCTGAATGCCTGTATCTTTTCCTACCTGCCAGCTAACTGCTTGAGTCAATAAAGCAATTAAAAGAGCTTTTGAAAAAGCCATTTAAAAGGCAAAATATAAAGTAGTAATGATTTTAATTAATATTTAGTAAAAACCTAAGAAACTTCTAAAGAAAATTTCAATTTCTTTAGTTGGCAATTTTTCTAAAATTAATTACAAACTACCTTCTAAGAGCACACTGAATTCAACTGAATTCCTTGGCAAATAACCCATTATGATCATTATGGACATCAATACAGTCAGTTTACTGTGCAGAGCTGACCAAGGCCTTCCAACTTCTTTGCCTTTTCTCCATGTCCCCAGACTGTCCCCAGACTGCTATGATTGGAGCTTCTAAGCCCACTTCTGGTTTTTCTGATTCCTCCCAAACTCTTAGGACTCTAACCCTTACCTCATTCTACTCCTAGTAAGCCCTCCTGAAATATCCCCCAACGGTAACACCTTCCCTGCTGCCATCCATATGGCTGCCTCTGATTTGCTTTGTGGGAATGATGTCCATACTACTCAGCGAGAAGCTCAGACTGAGAGGATGAATGGGTCTTCAATAAGAAGAGACTTTGCCACATCACTTTGGTTACTCAGAAACTTTGTTTATTTATTACTTGGTGCTCAGCTATGTTCTCAAAATGATGAGAATGTTAGATAACTGGATTCTACGTAGAAAAGGCTTACTCTGACATCTTTAGTCAATGCAATGCTTCTTCTAATGGATAAGGAAGGAAATGCTTTCTCACTGATAATTCTTGATGACGTCCATTTAGTATTGGGTAATCTGTTTTTAAGGAGGAAAGTAGTTTATACACTGTTCCCTCTATCTAAAAGGTCTTTCCTTCCTTCACTACCTGGCAAAATTCTACTTACCTTTGAAGACACAAAATCAAGTGTCATCTTTTTTGGGGACATCTTGCCCAACCCTCCCTGGCAAAATGATCTTTTCTGCCCTTCATGATCCCAAAGAGTAAAAGTGTCTGACCAAATAGACTATAAACGAGAGTACCTCTTGCTCATCCATGGACACTCCAGGCTTAACACAGGGAGTGACAGGTAGTGCCAGGTAGTGCTTCAGAGATTCGTGATTAATGTATGTATTTTAGAATATTCCTTTTTGTGGCCACCTTAGGGAGTGGGAAAGACATGTACATAGCTGAGGGGAAAAAAAAGAGAGAGGTGAGAAAAAGGAACAGTCAAAAGAGTTAGGGAAGGGGAAAACTGAGAGGAGGAAGAGAAAGAGAACATGTGAATGATGGAGAGAGATGTGCCGAAACAGAGAATGAGATTTCATAGGTCCTGGGTTGCTGGCTAACCCACTCTTGCCAACTTTTCTGTTTAAGCCACACATCTCAGAATCTGGTTTCCTTTCTTGCCTCTGTTCTCTAAGATGCTATTAGCCTTCAGAACATTGTTCTTAATCTGTTTTTCCCAACCCTAAGCCCTAAAGCTTTAAGGCTATCCTCCCATCACTCCCACTCTGCTGACTCATAACTTTGAGACTCCTAGCCAGCTCTCTCTGTTTTCATCAGAATAATATAGTCAGAATGCGGGAAATACTTCTGTCATCTGAGTATTTCACACTGGGTGGGAAGGAGCACTTGTTTCACGACTGGTGATTTATCCTTGATCAGAAGAAGGTTGTTATTACTATCCCCAGAAGACATAAGTTTCACACAATTCTTTGGACTGTATTTGGTATTTAACAAATGATGCCTTTACTTGACAAAAAGATAGAAAGGAAGTCTATTGAGAAGAGGAAGCAAAGAGCTTGTTCCGTATGATCTATAAAATCAAAAGGCAAACAGCAGGGAGTCACAGATAGCAATCTGGGATATAAAGAAAGAAAATGCCAAACTTCTAAATTCCATGGTTCCAAAACTAATTTATTCACCATGAACCAATCTTACAATTCATTAGCTTCACCTTAGAGACAAGACTGAATGTCAACTCTCTTCCTGACCTACAAATAATAGGTGCCACTTGCTTAGAAATGAAGCTTAGTTAAGAGCATAATAACAAAGTTAATCAATATGGATCTTTACAAAGCTAAAAAATAACAGGTCAAGTTCTGAATCTTTGGGGAGAGGAGATTTTCCACTCCCTGCTTTTTATGAAAAATTTTTCAACAGAAAATTGATAGATTATTTTTTAGCAGCACTAAGGCTAAACCAAAAATAGCCTAAAATTAAAAATAAATAGTCATATTGATCAATCATTTGTTGAACCTGAATGAACAGCTGGGAACAATGATATTACCTTATAGGCTAATCGTGATGGTATGCCAGTAGGTGTGGCAAGACTGAGTTCTTGACAATGGAATGTGAGCAGCGTGGTCCTGCCTCCAGGCCTGGCTCTAAAATACCTGCCATACACATTACTCCATGTGCTTTCTTCATTCCTGCAAACGGAAATAAAAGATGACCATGGTAACTTGGAAGTTGCTTGTTCAATATGACAAAACCTCAGTCAGCCTGGGACCCTGAATGTCTGTGTGGAGTAGAGCCACCGCCAAACTGTCTCCTACACCAGCTCTGTTGCACGAGTGGGAACTAAACCTCTAGTTCTCTAGGCCACTACGTATTTTTTAGCTTTATTTGTTAGAGCAGTCTATGTGATTTGTATATATGTAGTACTTTTATTTCATCTTTTTAAAGTTTAATAAAAATAATACAAAGCCATTGGAGAAAAATATCATATGCAGATAAAGGAAAAAAGGAAAGAAGGAAGGAAGAGAGGGAAAAGAAAGGCAGTCAGGTGAAGGGAAAGAAAAGGGAAATAATCTATAATTACTCAACATAATGATATCTACTGTTATAAGATAGGGATCACATTTTATCATTTTGCAAGGCACGTTCTTCTCTTAAAAAATATCACGAGGGCTGGGATTGTGGCTCAGTGGCAGAGCACTTGCCTAGCATGTGTGAGGCACTGGGTTCGATTCCCAGCACCACATATAAATAAATGAATAAAATAAAGGTCCATCAACAACTAAAAAATATTTTTAAAAAAATATCATGAACATCTTTCCTTTTGTATCATTAAATACCATACTACCATATTTTTAATGGTGGAATTAGAAAAGTTACACAGATCATTGGAAAACCACAGTTGAGCAAACAGCAATATTTCTGTTCATAAACTAATAAACCTAGAACATTATTGATTGACGTTCTCTGAATGTTTCAGTCTTGGACTACTAGTACAGATGACCACTTGGAAAATTCTAATTGCTCCTGGTACACAAGCCAGTTGTTATTACTGTAGAAGTTAAGCTGCTCTAACAACAAGAACAAAAACCTTTGGCAGAATGTAGGACACATTCCTGTCATCACACCACTTCGGGTGGGGTAGGAAAGAGCAATTGTTTAAGAACTATGACATATATCCTGTGATATCACAGCCTGGCAGGTACAAGCCAGTGTGGTACCTCTGCCTTACCCCACTGGAAAAAGAGAAGTCCAGGGTAAGCAATTTTTTTGATAGAAGTTTTATTGTTTCCTCCTGATCACATTCCATTCATTCCATCTTAGTTCTCTGGCCAAACCTAGCTTTAAGGGTATTCTGGGAAATGGAGTTCAAACAGGGTAGCCTTGTAGCTACTGATGTGATATAGGAGAAGGGGAGGACAGATTTGGAGGGAAAAATGGCAATCCTTCAAAGTTAGCATAGAGTACAATATATAAGAACAGGAGCTCAGGGCTCTCTAGCATCGACTCCTACGTTGCCTAATTATTAGCTGTTTGACCTAGGACTGTTATTTAACCTCAGTTTGCAAAATGGAGACATTAAAATTCACACACTTGCCGGCCACAGTGGCGCTTGCCTGTAATCCCAGAATTTTGGGGAAGCTAAGACAGGAGGATCACGAGTTCAAAGCCAGCCTCAGCAACGGTGAGGTGCTAAACAACTCAGTAAGACCCTGTCTCTAAATAAAATACAAAATAGGGCTGGGATGTGGCTCAGTGGTTGAGTACCCCTGATTTCAAAAAAAAAAAAAAAATTCACACACTTTTTATGGGAATTAAATGACTGGATTTACATAAAGTGCTTATAAAATGTTGACTATAATTACTATATATCCAGAAAATTGATGGCATGTATCCAGAAGATAAAAGTGAACATAATACAATAAGGAAGCAAACTCTAAATGATGCTGAATATAGTATAGTAGTTAAGAGCATAACCCTGGAGCCAGACTGCCCAGATTTGGATCATCTCAACCATTTAACTAGCCACTTTGGCAAGTTAGGTTATCTCTATGCCTCAGTTTCCTTATCTGAAAAGTGGTGATTATAATTAATATCTATCTCTGTGGTTTTAGTGATGATTACAAGAGTTACTGTAGCAATCATGTAGACTAGAATCTAACATATAACAAGCTCTACTTAAATGTTAGTTTCTGCAGGGCATGGTAGTATGCACCTTTAATCCCAAGTACTCAGGAGGCTGAGGCAGGAGGATCACAAGTTCAAAGCCAGCCTCAGCTACTTAGTGTGACTCTAAGCAACTTAGTGAGACCCTGTCTCAAAATTAAAAAATTAAAAGGCTGGGGATGTGGTTCAGTGGTTAAGCACTCCTGGGTTCAATCCCCAATATCAAAAAAACTAAAAATAAATAAATAAATAAATGTTGACTTCTACCTATCTTAAAGTACATTGCCAAAGAAAATTAGCCAGTATTTTTTTTTACAAAAGCCATCTATTAACTTGAACCTTTACAAGACACTTACACCTGCACACACACTGACATCACACTACAAATCTCACCATCTCCATTCTTGTTCCCCAGTACTAAAGCCTCTGTGCTTTCCAAAATCAATATATTGGTATTCTATAGCATAGGAGGTAGGAATATATCCATCACCCAAATTGGACAAGCATTGCATCTGCACCCAATTTCATTTCCTTTTGGAGAGTCATGTGTGTTCTCATACATCTTCCTTGGTTCTGTAATACAGGCTTCTGAATGAACAAAAGTGTCCTTTCAGGTAATGAATTTGCCCAAAGAATGTCCCTGTTGATTCTGAGACTTCAAGATTGAAAGCTATTCTCAGAATCCAGAATTGAATTAGGTCATGTCTTTCTTTTCTATTATTTTTAATCAATGGATTCTTGAATGATGATATATGCCAAAAAGTCCTTCAGGGTGATGATTACATTTAAACTTTAATTAAATTTGTCCATTTAAATTAATGATGATTTGCAATCAGAAAAAAAAAATTCAAGATAGTAAGAACACCTCCCTGAAAGTCAGTTTCTATTAATCTGTTTGATCTCTTTGATAAATATGATTAGTTTGTGGACCATTCTCACTTCTGAGGAGGATTGCTTTTCTAGAAAAAAGTGCCATAACTCAAAATTATGTAAGTTGAAAATTATTTTCCCACAGATTTAAAGTCATATTAAAGCATTAAATTCTCAAATGTTCAATGTTCAACTTTTTATTAAAAAGGACCTAAAGACTATATTTAGTTGATTATGAATTAACACATAATATTGCTACAAAATATTTAATGTCATATGCCAAGTTTTTATCTTCTGCATAATTTCTGCCTTATTTCATTGCATAAATCTGAAATTGAAGGAATCCCTTCATAGAATTCAGAAGGGCTCTTTCTTTCATTTCCTCTTTATTTTGAAACCATCTTAGATTTCCAAAAATTTGCAAAAATGCTACATGGAGTTCCATATGCCCTCCCACAGGTTCCTCTACTATTAACATCTTCTACAACCATAGAATAATTATTTAAACCAGAAAATTGACATTCATGCAATAAGATTAATCCATAGACCTTATCTGGATTTCACCAGTTGTTCTACTAATGTCCTTTTTCTGATTCAAGATCTCACATTACCTGTAATTCTCATGTCTCCTTGTCTCTCAAACTTGGAATAGTCTCTGAAAAATATAAGCCAGTTATTTTGTAGAATGCCCCTTAGTTTGGATTTTTCAAATGTTTTCTCACTATTAGCTTGAGGTTATACATTTTATTTTGTGCAGAGGTACCAGAGAAGTATGATGTTGGCATTTCCCAGCAGGAGGTACATGGTATCTATATGTCCTTATGATGATGTTAAGTTTGATCACCAAGGGGATGTCTGCTGGGTTTCTCCATTATACAGTGACTATTTTCTCTTTGTAATTATGAATATCTTAGAGGAATATGTATTTTAAAACTATATAGATACTCGTTTCCCATGATACCATCATATACTAATTTTAGCATCCATTGATGGTACTTTCCTAAAATAATGATTATGATAATGTTTGCCGAAGAGTGATTTTTCTATTTCCATCATTTAATCTATATTTTTCAATTGACATTCTACTATAAGCTTGAATGGTCCCTTATCTCTCATTTATTCAATTATTTTTTTAATTAATGTGGACTCTAGGGTAATTATTTTATTTTATGGATTATAATCCATTATCATCATTATTTTATTGCTTAAATTGTCACAGATTTGGCTCTAGGGAAATCCAGAAGAACTGGAGTGTTTCCTACTTGCCTCTGAGGAACCCATGTGGGAGTCCAAAGGCCACTTGAGGGCTTTTGAGAAATTGGTCAAGGGATATGTCTTCTCATTCTCTTACTCAGTCTAATAATTTTCTGTAGCAATCACCAGTAATAGAGATAATGTTTTGAGACTCCATAAAGTTGCCTGGGGGACAAGATATTCTTTTATGTGTTTCACTGCCATAAATCTAGGAAGTCTTATCATGAGTGAATATTTTTTAGAGTTCCTCCTTTCAAACATACAAAACCAGTTTCTTTAGGGAAGGCAGTTCTATCTTAGAAGAACAATTCAATCACATTTCTTATTCTCCCCAAGGAACTACATGGTCCTCCCAAAGGAAAGGAGCAATGCCAATATGATTAGTGACTCCATTCTGACTGGTCTGTGTTTTAGTACTGGGCAGGCCTACTAGAAGACAAAGAGCCCTGCTCTGCTTCCTTCTGCCCTGTACCTGAATGAAAGGTGGCCTGTAAGCTTTGCCTCTGGGGCAGTCGGGTGGAGTCCTCTGTCAGGTGCATTATTCTCTATTCTGGATAGCCTTAGGCTCTGCCATTTTATGTTCCAACAGAAATGAATCAAAAAACTTGTTGGTCCTTTCTGTCCTAAACCACATTGGCAAATACAGCCTTTTACTGGAGAACTATGCTTTGGAGAGTATTGGATGCCTATGCCAGTGTTAATAAGCAATACTTCAGGCAGTTATCTGAGCAATCCTGTCTCCTGGGAAGAAAATGTGAAGAGTGAGAAAAATCAAGCTCTAAATCCCAGCATCCTGGAAAAAAAAAAAAAACACATAATGACTCCTGTGCCACCATTTTATCATCCTCCAGTCACATACTCATCACAGATGACAACTGAGACAAGCCTCACCTGAGCCTCGGCCTTTTGTGGAATGTGGATCAGCCACATCAGAATCATTTAAAAGTACAAATTTCTGGGCCTCACTCCAAGTGTACTTACCAGGATAGTAGTTTCCAGGAATCTGCATTTTTAAAGCAGCTTCCCCAGATGCTTTCTATGTGCATTAACTTTGAGAATCAAAGTTCTATTGGTAGAGTTTAACTTTAAATCGTGTTTTCTAGATCAAGTGGTCCAGTCAGAACCATGGAGTATAGTACCTTAAGACCCATCAACCTGTCTTCCTTCCTGCTGAGCATTCAGGAATATTTCACATGCTTTCTGTAGCTTCTCAGCTTGCAGTTTTCCCTACTACCTGGTGAGTTTATCTAAACAACTGGACTTCTTAACCAAAACTCTCTTCTCTTGGTACCTCTTCTTGCCCTGCCTCATACTACACTTCATTCCAGGGTGGATGCATCCCTCTGAACCCCAACTCTCCTGGGAAACAATTCCTACCACCCACCTGCTTGGCATGCTAAGCCTATGAACTTATCTCTCAAATTCATATCACATAGTCTGCCTGACTCCCAAACATTTCACCATTTCATAAATTTCTCCTCTGCTGACACACACCGGTAATTCAAGATTCTAAGACATCACCTTTAGATCTGAAACTAGATTCCCTAAATTTTGCTTAATGTGTCTAGACAGCCCAAGAGACCTCCCACCACCACCAAGAAAATTGTCAGATCTGTTGCTCCCATTTTCTTCTGGCCCTGCTTTTAATCTCTTCCCCGCCAACTCTATTTGGCCAAGACCCCAGCATGCTTGAAGTGTCAGGCTCCCATTTGCCCTCCCCCACATAATACATGGGGGAAAAGACCAAATTCTTTTTTTTCTTTCTTTAAAATTTGTTCTAATCAGTTATACATGACAGCAGAATGCTCTTTGGTTCATTGTACACAAATGGAGCATAATTTTTCACTTCTCTGGTTGTACGCAAAGTAGAGTCACACCATTCATGCAACCATATGTGTACCTAGGGTAGTAATGTCTGTCTCAGTCCACCATCTTTCTTACCTTCATTCCCCCTCTCTTCCCCACTCTCCCCTTTGCCCAATGCGAAGTTCTTCCACTCATCCCATGCTCCCCCCCCATGATGGATTAGCATCCACTTATCAGAGAAAACTCGGCCTTTGGATTTTGGGGACTGGTTTACTTGGCTTAGTATGATATTCTCCAACTCTATCCATTTACCTACAAATACCATAATTGTTTTCTCTTTTAATGCTGAGTAATATTCCACTGTGTATATATACCACAGTTTCTTTATCCATTCATTATTGAAGGGCATCTAGGTTGGTTCCACAATATAGCTATTATAAATTTGCTACTATAAACATTAATGTGGCTGCGTCACTGTAGTGTGCTGTTTTTAAGTCCTTTGGGTATAGACCGAGGAGTGGGATAGCTGGGTCCAATGGTGGTTCCATTCCAAGTTTTCTAACGAATCTCCATACTGCTTTCCAGATTGGTTGCACCAATTTTCAGTCCCAGCAGCAATGCACAAGTGTGCCTAAAAAAGACCAAATTCGGACATGTGGGAATCAGCTGACTTTCTCTACTTCTACCGCACTTGTTTAAGGCAGGGACCAAGTCACAATATTCTTTACAATCGTACAGTATCAGTACTTAGCATCCCGCCTTAAAGTTCATAATACTAAAGGGTATTGAGAGATTCCAGTTCCAGGTAAGATGGAGTAAATACACTTCACTTGTCTCTTTCACTGAATGCAATGGCATAATGCATGGGCGGCTGTTTGAGGAGTTTGGAAACCAAGTAGTAGTGGGCAGAGTGGAGAAAAAATAAGTTTTAAACTACCATCAAATCCATGGTGAATTTATCATTTTCTCCCCAAAAGTTTCCCCTGACCTGGACCCAGGGTTGCTCCAAACCCAGGAGTTGGCATGCCCTAGGAAGAATGAATACTATAGTTCATGCTCATAAAGGGCCAGGAATCTCCTAAAAGTGACAGCAGAAACAGTGAAGGCCCACAATGACTATATTGATGAGATGAATTAACTAAAAATAACAATAGTAACAAATGATATCACAATGATCATAATAACAATAATGGTTAACATTTGTTAAACACTCCACTATATGCCAAACTCTCTTCTGAGTATTCTGTTTATTCTCACAAAATGTCATCAAATAGGTTATTATCCTATTTCAGAGATCCACAGATTTTTTTTTCTCTAAAGGATGAAATACTAAATATTTTAAACTTTGCAAGCCAGGGTCTCTATCACAACTACAGAACTCTGCTGTGGTTGGGCAAAAGCAACCACAGATAACATGTAAATAAAGGCTTTGGCTGTGTTCCAATTCAACTATTTGTAAAAACAGACAGCAGGCTGGGTTTGGCACAAAGCCCATAGTTTGCTAACCACTCTTCTAGTTAGAAGATGGGGAAATCAAAACCCAGGGAAATTAAATAACTTGCCCAAGATCACAGAGTTGGTAAGTGACAGAACTAGGATTCCAACCTGGTTCTTGAGTCTGACCCTTAATCACTATGCTACAAGGATATTTGTGAGTAAATGAATAAAATGATAACATAGAGATGGACTCAGATGATAGCCTTTGTTTTAAATTTTTTTCAGAGTCCATGGGCAGATGCTGAATGAGGGTATGTGCCAAGAAAATCAAATCACAATCCTGAAGAAGACTGCATGAGTTTCCTGTTGCTGTAACACATTACCAAAAACTTACAGACATAAAAAACACAGATTTATTATCGTAATGTTCTGGAGCTCAGAAATCCAAATAGCATCCTCTGGGCTAACATCAGTATAGGGCTGTATTCCTTCTGGAGGTTTAGGGAGAAATCTATTTCCTTACCTTTTCCACTTCCAATGGCTACCATTCCTTGGCTGTGGCCACTTTCTCCATCTTCAAAAACAGCAGCATAGTACCTTCAGATCTCTCCTCTGACTGACCTTTCTGCCTACATTCTATAAGGATGCTTAATTACCTTAGGC
Source organism: Xerus rutilus (assembly GCA_028644305.1). Classification (NCBI taxonomy): domain Eukaryota; kingdom Metazoa; phylum Chordata; class Mammalia; order Rodentia; family Sciuridae; genus Xerus; species Xerus rutilus. Next base: position 108,272,299 of record CM053404.1, read on the forward strand.
TCACCTGAATAATCCAGGGTGATCTCCACATCTCAGGATTCTTAATTAATCACATTTGCAAGATACCTTTTACCATAGAAAAGGAATAATTCTCAGGTTTCAGGATTTTATGTGCTTATCTTTGTGGCACTTTTTTTTCTTTTTTCTTTTTCTGCCTGCTACAAAGAACTTTGGCCTCTTACCAGGCAGGTTTTCTCCTCTAATGTCTCTTCATAATTTAACCTTTTATAATTCGAGTGAAAGTAGAAGTGACTCTGTGCCCCATAGCTTTATGTGTATGTACATACAATATGAGCCATAGTCAGAGGAACAAATAAACAGAACACCTGAGATAAACCACAAACAAAAGAGTAGGCCACTTTATCCAGTTCCAGCCTCCCAAATAAATGAAAATTTAAGTCTTTCTTTTAACAAAAAAAATATTGTTAAGTTTGCATCAATTTGTTACAGTAACTATAGGAAACTGATACAGTCTTATTCAGGATCATTATTTTATTTTCTTGGTGCATTCAGCATCTGCCCATGGGCTCTGAAAAAGTTCAGCTCTGATATTTTTAATGCTGGTGTCTGAAGATATCAATGTCAGTTTAGGTTTTCTGGGAAACAGGTGTTAAGATAGAATTAGGGGTGCAAATATTTATGGTGGGAAATGCTTGTGAGGGATGAAGGATCAAGGGAGCAGGGTTAGGGACTAGAAGAGCCTTTAGATCAAAATATGGGTCTGATATTTACAAAAGGAGGAGGGGAAGGAAGAAGTATTGTCTCAGCTAGGCCATGGGGAACTCCAAAAAAGATTATCCTTTAGAGGCAATGCTCAGTCATTGGCCAGGGGCAACCCCAGGGAGATATGGCTTTGGTGTAAATACTGTGGCAGATTCCAAAGGTGTGGCAAAGCAGGAGGCTGTCCACTAACAACTGTTTTCATAGCAGATTCTCCTATAAAGGGAGATCTCAATGGCACACTTCTATGACTGACATATCACAGCCTTTATAGATAATTATGAGATAAATTTTCTAATCTTGAACCCTAAACACAACTGAGATATGTATAATCTTAGCAACACCATGGCTTTTTCCCTTTGAACATTTGCAGTTTCCTTTTGTTTTTTTCTTAATTCAATGAGCTGATCTTTCTAGAACCTTTTTTGTGAGAATGTTCTCTACAAGTAAATGCATATCCTTCCTAAATGGTTTTGCTCAGAATCTTCCTTTTAATTGTTATGGTAATGAAGAAGAATTGGGGAAAAGAAGAAACTAAGGAAACTGAAAATGTTGCAACGGATTAAAGAATTTCTCACTTGGTGAAATATACTTATTTAAGCTGGGCTTAAATTGTATGCTTATATATGCTTGTTCCCATAATGACATCAGCACTTTGAGGCCAGTGTATTCCCTAAAGATCTCTGAGCCAAACAAGCTATCCTTTTCACTTCATCCTAGAATCCAAGAAGCTGCACCTCTGCAGGGACCTTTGGTGAATATGGATTTATGCCTAGCTTATTCTAAAAAAGATTTGAAGGTAGGATAAGATAATCTGAATATGAATAACTTGTAAACTAAAAATGATCTACAAATGTAAGTTTTATGCACAATCACTTTAAAATAGTACACTTACAGAACTGCACATTCAGAAGGAGGTTGCAGAGAAACACAGAAGTGGTCATATCATTTAGGTCCAACTAGGAAACAGAAAAATAAAGGGAAATTGATGCATAAAATTGGTTAACAAGTGATGAAGGATGCTAGGAATCCCATCAAGGCACTGTGAAGCAACCAGAGATTGGCAAAAACAGGAAGCTGCCACCACCTCTAGGCTAAAGGGACAAAAGGAGCAGATGGTATTCTCAGAGCTTGAGGCCATTGGAAACTGGGGTCCCACCAGACCTGTCCAGTGGGAATTGGATGGATGTAGTCTCTGATAGAAACACTGTCAAGACACAGAAAGAAGGGAGAAATATCTATGCATCTTCCTCTCTCTTTCTCTTCTATCAGACACCACTGCTTTGTACTGGCCAAACCCAACCAGAATCCGGCTAATTAGAAAGCTTGGGAAATGGAACCTGAAGACGGCCCCCTGCAATACAGAGCAGAACAGAGAAAAGGCAGGACAAGTAAGTCTAGGACACACTTAGCCACTTGTTCTGCTCAGTTCCCAAAAGCCATCAGCGATGGCTAATTTTGTGTCAAATTGACTGCGCTAAGGAATGTCCAGTATCTGGTAAAATGTTATTTCTGGGTGCGCTTATTTAGACATTTCCAGAAGAGATTTACCTTTCAGTCAGTAGACCAAATAAAGAAGATCCACCCCACTAATGTGAATAGGTCTTCATCACCACTGAAGACCTAAAAAGAATTTTAAAAATACAGGAAGAATGAATTCACTATATCTTTTTGAGTGGGTACTTCCATCTTCTCTAGACCTCAGACATCAGAGTTCCTGGTTCTTGAGGCTTCAGACTCTGAGATTTACTCCAGAGGCCCCTCTAGTTCTCAGGCCTTCTGCTTCAGGCTGAATTACACCACTGGCTTTCCTGGTTCTTCAGCTTACAGAATGCTTACCATGGGATGTCTCAGCATTCATAATCACATTAGCCCATTCCCATAAATCAATCTCTCTCTCTCCATATATATATTTATACAAACAAATAGAATATATGTAGAGAGAGAGAGATAGTATTTATACTATTTGTTCTTTTTCTCTGGAGAACCCTGACTGATGTACCATCTAAAGCACTTAGAAAGGAAGAGACTGGTTGTAAGGGAAGGATTTGTCTCATAGACAGACATGGACATTCAAGTTGGAAGACTCAATTTTTTCATTAATGGATTCACCAGACTCCTGTATTTGCCTCTCTCCCTTCACCAGATCATATTTTGTCTATTCTTAATATCTTAGAGTAGTAACTTAGCCCTATCTCTGGGAGAGGAATGAGCTAGATATGTGGTTTGTTTGTGCTATTACTTGGAAGGTAGCATCAATTGGATTTGCTGAAGGGGATATGGAATGTGAGATAAAGAAAACCTCATGTGTCGGATCTGAACAACAGGAAGAATGAAGAAGGAATGAATTTGTGGGTAGGAACCAGAAGATAAGTTTGTATCTTTTAAGTGTGAAATGCCCAGTTTGCCGCTTAGAGAGAAAAATACCAAACAGAAGAACCAAGAAAATAGCCTGCTGGAAGTCACCAAAACAAAAACAAAAACAAAATAAAACAAAAATCCTGTTGCAAGGAGGAAGGAATGCTTCTTTCCAAACATTGCTGAGTGAATATTTAAAGACTGAGAATGAGCCTACAGATTTGGCCTTTATAAGCATTTTTCTAGTGCAGTGATGTGGTGAAAGGTTGATTTAATGGATTCAAGAGAGAGTAGGAAGAAAGAGAAGGGAAGACTGTACGTATAGATGCAACTCTGCCAAACAGTTTTGCTGCAAATGGGAGCAGAAAGAAGAGCACTAGTAGTTGAAGGGGATATGGAGGTTATGGCAGGATTATTTCAAGATAGAGAACACTAACTTCTTTGCATGGTATTGAGAATGATCCAAGGGAAAGGAAAAAAATGATGATGCATCAGAGAAGGAAGCAGATTTCTGCAGCAATATCTCTGGCTAGGATCCAGAGGATGAGGTCTGTGAGCTTGGTAGTTTCCTTAGGTGGGATGAGGCTTTTATCACCTTACTCTTATGATAAATAGCAATCTCTTACTAAAAATCTATTCACCCACTCACTCTTTTTTGCCAAAAAATTAAATGAAATCATATTTTATTGTCGTTTAATAGTATTTTTGTAATTACTAATGAGATTGAGCCCTTCCTCATGAATTTGTCATCCATTTGCATGTCCATTTCTCTTGATGTCCTTTGTCTACTTTTCAATTGTTTTTCTTATTGATTAGCAAATTCTAACACATTAATGATTTTTTGATATTGCAATTGCCTTCTCTTGGTTTGGTAGTATCTGTCTGTTAAATCTATCAGTGTCCTGTGTTAAATAGAAATCTTTACTTTTTACAAAGCCAAACCTATCAGACTCTTGCCTCGTGGCTTAGGTATTTTTAAATCAAAAAGATGATCTTCTACATGATCTTTTACTAAGTAAACTGATTTATCTTGTACATCTTTACTGTGTTTAGAGCATGCCTATGTCTCCTGAGCAAACAAAAAGGTGATAAATTGAACTTGAAGAATATCTGCACCTTTTCTAACTTTCCAGTTGCTACCCTATTTGTGTCATTGAAAATAACTGTTGGGGGAGCTGGGATTGTAGTTCAGCGGTAGAGCGCTTGCCTCGCATGCATGAGGCCCTGGGTCCGATCCTCAGCACCACATACAAAGCAATAAAATAAAGACATTGTGTCCATCTACAACTAAAAAATATTTTAAAAAAGAAAAAAAGAAAATAACTGTTGGGCTGGGATTGTGGCTCAGTGGTAGAGCAGTTGCCTCACATGTGTGAGGCACTGGGTTCGATTCTCAGTACCACATAAAAATAAATAAATAAAAATAAAGATATTGTGTCCATCTACAATTTTAAAAATATTAAAAAAAAAAAAAGAAAATAACTGTTATCCTACAATTCTATACCTAGCAAAATTATCCATCAAGGATGAGGTCAAAATGAAGGCAACTTTCTGTAAACAAAATCTAAGAGAACTGGGTTCTCATTAAAGGAAATTCTAAAGGCAGGACTTCAAGTAAAAAGGAAGTGATTGCCAAGAGAAGAAATGAAGATCAATGAAAGTGATAAATGCATGAGTAAATTTAAGTGAACATATAAAACAATAGTATTTATCATGCAATGTTTAAACAAAGCAAAAAGAGAATTAAAACGTTTTCCCCTGCTAACACATTGGTCAAAAGAATTAACAAATACAGTTCAAGTATCTAAAGTCTTTGTATTGTTTGAAAAGAAAGTAAAGACACTTACTTTATATTTAAATAAGCTAACATTCATTGTGTGATTTCTGTAGTAAAAACCACTGAGAGAATAAAAATAACTGTGTAACTGTTGGTTCATGTCCATAGAGAAGTAGATGCCAAGAAAGGATTAGAAGTGCAAGAGATTTGTTGTGGAAAATGCCAGTGTAGGATAAAGATGAAGGAGTCAGAGAAAGTCAAGAGAACCTTTCGACTATGATGTAGGCTGACACCTGTGAAGGACAGGCAGAAGGAAGGATTGAATAGGATCATGCTATGCCCAAGAAAAGAAGGGAAAAATACAAAGCCAGAGAAGAGAGAGAGTGCTCATGAAACATTTCATGATTAGCAAATGGTTCAGTAAAAATGGGAGCACCATGGTGAAACCTCTAAATAGGAAGAGACAGGTCAGTAAGTGTACAGCCATGAAAGGTCTTACTGTCATACAGGAAGGAGTTGAGATTTTAACTTAAAAGCAATGGGAAGCCGGGTGCGGTGGTGCACGCCTGTAATTTCAGCACTTTGGGAGACTAAGACAGGGGAATCGTGAGTTCAAAGCCAGCCTCAGCAACAGTGAAGTGCTTGTTATGCCCAGATCATGGAGTCCCCAAAGATCACCAGGGAGACCGAGGCACGTATGTAGAAGCAAAGAGCCTTTATTCGGGCTTAAGCTCAGTCTCTCAGACTTCACCTATGCAGTGAATCTGTGCAGAGCCCCGAACAATGGCTGAGCAGGTTTTTATAGAGGGAGGGACAGGTGGTGGTAGTGGACATGACATATACATCGCATCATTACACAAGCACCAATTACAATCATACAGCACCTATGGTGACAATAGTGACCATTCAGAGTTTGAGGGATGTCCGTAACATTTGGTAGGACCCAATCATGGCTTTTGGGAATTTTTTGAAAATGACCACTAAGAGGTGAGTTTAAGTGACCCACGTGGGGTTCAGGCAGACTCAGACCTCAGGAATGCCAGGTATGTGCTTTTTAACCTCTTTGATTGTCTGATCTGAGGGTGGTCTGAGAGTGGCTTTAGCCTTGAGCAATGTGGCTTTTCCTGGGATCTAAACTCAGGCCTACTAGTCTTTCTGGAGGGTCTGAAGCCTACCATGGAGTTTATTTAGCTCGGGTCTTTTAATGCTAAACAACTCAGTGAGACTCTGTCTTTACATAAAACACAAAAAAGGGCTGGGGATGTGGCTCAGTGGTCGAGTGCCCAAGTTCAATCCCTGGTACCCACCCTACCCCCCCAAAAAAGAAAGAAAAGCAATGGGAAGTAATTGGGGGGTATTTCCTGAGTAAAGGGCATTTATTCACTAGATACTGGAGCATCTACTCCATACCAGGCACTCTGCCGCTACCTCAAAACAAGACACACAAACTCTGCCTTCCTGTTTCAATTGGGGTCAGCAAAGTAAGGACTTAGATTTTGGGGGTAGGATCAGTTAATGGATACCAACATGGAGAACAGTTTTTAAAATGAAGCAATGTATGCCAATGAAGCATGAGATCCAGTCATTGGTAGAGCTCCACAGTGTAAGACCTGGATTAGGGTAAGGCAAGCCGGGTGCTCAAAGGTCAAAATTTAATGAAGCAGTTCTTCTTAGACTCATTCAAGTACAGGATTGACATCTGAGAATGAATACATGCTTACATTTTTATCTTAAATAATAGCTTTATTAAGATACCATTCACATTCCATAAAGCTCATCCTTTTTAAAGTTTGGACTTTCACTCTTAGTATAGTCACAAAGTTGTGCAGCCATCACTGTTACCTAATTCGTGACATTTGAATTACCCTAAAAAGAAACCCCATGTCCATTAGCAGTAATTATCCTTCCACACTCCCAAATTCCTGGGCAACCACTAATCTTTTCAATCTTTTTTTTAATTTGTTCTAATTAGTTATACATGACAGTAGAATGCATTTTGACACATTGTACACAAATGGAACACAACTTCTCCTTCCTCTGGCTGAAGATGATGATCTTTTCAATTTCTATGGATTTGCCCACCTGGACATTTCATATAAATGGATTCAGACAATATGTGTAGTTACTTTTACTTGTCATAATGTTCTAAAGGTAGATCTATGTTGTAGCTCACATCAATACTTCATTCCTCATTATTGCTGAATAATGTTCCATTGTATAAATATAACATTGGCTTATCCACTGTTAAGTTAATTAACACTTGGGTTGTTTGTATTTGGGGGTTATTATAAATACTGCTGCTATGAACATTTATGTACAAGTTTTTGTGTGGACATTTGTTTTAGTTCTCTTAGGTAAATACCAAAGTGTAGAATTGCTGGGTCATATAGAAACTCTATGCATGATTTCTTAAGGAAATGCCAAACCATATTCCCAAAGCTGCATTTTACCACCAGCAATGTTTGATAATTCCAATTTCTATTAATTCTCACCAACATTTGGTATTTGGCTCCTTTTTCATTATAGTCAACCTAGTTGGTATGAAGTAGTATCACATTATGCTTTTAATTTGCATTTCTAGCAACTAATGATGTTGACCATCTTTTCATGTGTCCTTGCCCACTCACCACTTCAACCTTTGCCTTAGAATCTGAAAAACAGAGTGGCGCACACCTGTAATCCCAGCACTTTGGGAGGCTGAGACAGGAGGATCGCGAGTTCAAAGCCAGCTTCAGCAATGGCGAGGCACTAAGCAACTCAGTGAGACCCTGTCTCTACATAAAATACAAAATGGAGCTGGGGATGTGGCTCAGTGGTCAAGTAACCCTGAGTTCAATCCCCAGCATCAAAAAAAAAAAAGAAGGAAGATAAAATCATCTCCTCAATAATGTAGAAAACACTGAGTACAGAGTCCTGTGCCTCTCCTATTCCCCAGAGAGGCTTAACTCTTCCTTGCAGGAGAAGATCAAAATTGATGACTTACACTAGTACGGAACCAGGAATTCTTAGATTTTGATCACAGGCTCTGGCTTATATCAAAACCACCCTATAACTTCATTTACTGGTTACCAAGAGAAGTCTCCTGATGGCTTTCATAACAACTTACCTAGAAAGACCCTTCAAAAGAATGCCTCTTTAATCCTCTTCATTGTCATAATTAAACTACCTTTAGCTTGCACAAAGCCTCTTCTCAGACACAGGAGAATAAGCCTGGGTTTTTCTGTATGTTTGTCTGAATTGAGTTTAAATGTCAAATATTCTCCATGCAGACAAAAAACAATACTTGCCAGACTATCAGGCTAGCAGAGTTAAATGTTCACATGTGATTTATTTGATGGCAGAGTAAATTACACAACTCATTTCTATCAGCCTTTTCAACAGCAAAATGAAGCCATCTACCAAAAAGCCATATTGATACAGGATGTCTCGGTGGCACATCAGATTTCAGACTGAAATCTGACTGAAAGATATCAAGAAACACCATCTGTGTTATGATTTATGACAATGATAAAGAAAGAGGCTGTTAAACTGCTTTGGATATACTAAATACATTAAGGGCTAAATGTAGCATTTGGTACAACATGTTATTATTTGAATGCATTTTAAGTATATCTGCCTGTGAAATGCATTGCAATTTGGGGAAAATATTTTTCATAAGTCTGATTTGTTTTGAATGAAGACAATCATGGGAAAGTTAGACACCAGTTTATTAAAACTTAAGCGAATATTCAGAACTATTTAATTACAGAAAATCTTTGCAATTAAACCCTGTAGAAAACTTACCCCTGACTAAAATGTTTCCACATTTGATTCCTTATGTTTAAGGTCAACTGCATCAGCCATGAATCTATTATGAATCACTACGTTGGAACAAATGTATCTTAAATTTAAAAGAGAGACTCCTGTAAGTAATAAGGTATCAAGTAAGTCTGAGTTTTGTTTTTGAAAAGTTTTATCACTATGAGTGTCAAGATTTTATATGAATCAGTAGAATGTCAAATGTCTGCAAAGTATAGACTAAGCAAAACTAAATTCTATGTTCAAACTAAATTCCAAGTTGCATTTCCTTCATTATTTCTCTTGCAAATTAAATCATCCTATCATGCCTTTTCCCGGATTTCATTATTTCTATCATTGGAATGTGAATTTGAGTTCTTACACATAGTATAAACATCTTCAAAGACTTTTTGTTTTTTAACATTGAATTTCTGAGTACATGGCTAAGCTTACCAATGTAAGAATTATTTCTAATGGTTTGCAAATAAATGTTTTTTCAATGCTCTCATTACTTTACTTTCTCATAGACTTGGAGGGAAGAGGGTCAAGCTCACCCTTCCATTCTTTGCTTTGTGATACTGGTGCCAGGAACCCGAAAACTACTTTTTTTGCTTTGCTAGCTGGCTCCCTGTTAGATTTTGCCAAAAGGCTTTGCTCTTGAGGGAGACTGCAAGGCTGGAGGGTGGGGACCACTGCCTCCTTGTCCCCTTCAGGTGCCTGATTCCATGGCAATCTCCATCCCTCCCGGTAGGAACAGTTGAATCCAGTTTGCAATCTTCCCAGCACTTGCAGAGACCAGCCTTATTACCCTCCTTCAGGAAGACCAGCACCAACTGGCCAGTGTCTCCACCTAGGAGTCTCAGCCCCACAGAGCTTCCTTCAGGTTCAGAGATATCACCACCAGTCAAGCTGTGCCTTCCCCAAGATTTGAGTTCCAGCTCTGTGGGGCCTCTCCCCCAAACTTTTAAGTTTTAATAATTCCAACTTCTTCCCTTTGATCCCCTAGCCATAGTGATAGGAGCTCTTCCTGCTGTTGATAACTTCATGATATATTAATGAATTCTTTCTGCTTTTTCAGTTACCTAATTAGCCATTTAATACTTAGTTAATAATTCTCTATGTTAAAATATCTCTGTGAAAATAACTGGTGTGATTTCTGTCTCCCAAGTGGACACCAACTATACATGAATTAGTATCAGGAATAGTTCCAAGAACAACAACAACAATGTTTAAAAAATGTGATCTGTGGATTGGTTTGGCTGTATCCTCAGACTTGAATGCAGCACTACATTCCTTGGCAATGGAACATGATCCCATGTATTGGCATTACAGTTAATCAAATTACACCCATGGTTGGTTATGATAAAGTTCTTAATGAATTAAGTACCTTAAGGAAACAAGGGATTGCTGCACTTGATTGTTAATGAAGTGATGTTGACCTCAAGGACTGTGCCTTTGAATGAATTCTTCTGAGTGCATGGGAGCACTTACAGAATGAAAATTACAAGCTCAGGTCTTTATACACTCAGCTTCCAACACAGAGTATCAAAGAATTTCTATTGGGCCCTAAAATAATTTCTTATTTTTTATAGTCAAATATTTTTTATAGACAAATATCATTGAAAACCACACACAAAATGTAACTATATTGGTCACAGAACTATGATATAAATTGAACTCACAGCTTCTCTAACTCTCTTGTGGAAGTAAGGCCATTGATTAAGTAAGAAGGAGAGTTGAAACTTAAGTTGGGGGCATCTACTTGGGTTCAGAAGACACTGAGAATCTTTTTTTTTTTTAATACTTTTTTAGTTGTAGATGGATACGATATCTTTATTTTATTTATTTATTTTTGTGTGGTGCTGAGGATCGAACCCAGTGACTCACACATGCGACGCAACCCAGTGACTCACACATGCCACGCAAGTGCTCTACCAATGAGCTACAATCCCAGCCCAACACTGAGAATCATAAACCTTCTCCCTCCCCTATAGGACTCTGAGATTCTCTTGCCAGAATAAGTCTGCCCTCACATGGCTTAGAGGATATGCCCCTTGCCTGGTTACACCATAATAACTCCATCTGGGGCAGCTGCTGTACTAGGTGACACTTGTTCTTCTGAAGACTTACCTGAATGTTTCGTGTTGCCACAGGTTCATAATGAAGATCAGATCTCATTATGCTCAAAAGGGAAGAACACTTGGTCTGGTCTGGGAGAGAGTGGGTTTTAAAAAATTCAGTGCAAGAATTGCCTGTTATATGTGGAGAAAAGAAGTGAGCATACAAGTCAGAGGTGGTGGAAGATTAAACCTCATGAAAATTCAGGGACCCGTCACCTCATTAAGTTTCTGCAACCCAATGATCTGGAAAATGTTGAGATTTCTTCTTCAAGAAGAAAGAGAAGTTGCTGCATGTTGCACCTCCTGCCACTCAAAAAGTGGCACAACACCAGATAGGCCTGCTTTTGGATTTTGGAAGCAACTTACATCACTTTCCACTGTGCTACTTCAACTCGTTTGTCAAATGCATGTGAGACTGTCAGGTTTGAGTGGAGACCAGAGTTAAGAGAAGCTCTAAAGCAAATTCAGACTGATGTGCAAGCTGCGCTTTCATGGAAATTTTATAGCACAGCATATACAGCAGAATCCTACTATATACACAGGAAAATACAAGAAAGCAAAGTTAGAGGCCAACCTAACTCCAGAGTATAGATGCAGAAATTATAAATAAAATTTTAGCCAGCTGAATCCAGTGGGATGTAAAATGCTAGCACATGAGCTCCATGATACTGATCTCTAGATATTTGTTTTTCATTACTGTATCTTAACACTTTAAGTACAGACTGGAACATAATCAGCATCCCATCTTATTATTTGAATGAACAAATGACTAAAATATATGTATACCAGGAATTCATGGGTGGTTTAACAATAATAAATTTAGAAATGTATTTTACCACATTAACTGACAGGAAAAGAACACACATACGGTTTAATAGATGCACTAAAAACATTTGATAAAATCAACTACCCATTTATTTAAAACTTTTCTTGAACCAACTAGAAAGCAATTTGAAAATAGGAGTAATCTATAATAAAAGAATAAGTTATTTGGTAATAAATTTAACAAAAATCTGTAAGAACTTTAAGAAAATTTTGATATGTATTGAAGATGATAAGTGGTTCCTCAAGCACAATTTTAAAACTAAATATATTTAGAGTGGTTTTTTTTTTCTCCTCACTGTACACATCTTTTTCCTGGAGGACTGATGAGATTCCTATAAACTTGGAGACACATAAATAACCCAGTTTGGAAAAGTGCATTAGAGTCTATAAACAATATGTAGAAGTCCTTGCTACCCTAAGTCTTCAGCAGCCCCTCGAAAAATGTGCACTGTGTTCTTGTCATAGGGCAGAGGATCTGGAGCTCATATGATTTTTGCAATCAGAAATAGTATGAGAAGCAATTAATCTACATGATATCCCTCTTTCTTCTGTCTTCTTTCTCTTTTACAGATAAAAAGATCTACCAACCTTCTCCTAAAACGCAGCTGAGCTAATTATTCAAGTAATTACAATATTGGTAAGTTAGAAATTCACCCTGACCCAGAAGTACCTAGCCCATAGATACCTGACCCATAAATATTACCCATACTTTAATAATAATTGCTGACATTTATTAAGCCCTTTCTGTGCCAGATCTTATGCTAAGCACTTTACATGCATTATCTCATAACACATACAATACCTCTTCACAATAAGTACAAGCAGATAATGTTATTTCTTCATTTTACAGAGCTAGAAATGGAGATAGAGAAAGAGTTAATTAACCCTAAACCACACAGCTAGGATATTCGTTGGACTACTATAATAAATTACCGCAAAATCTGAAGCTTAATATTCTCTCACAGTCCTGGAGGCTAGAAGTCCAAAAATCAAATATTGGTAGATTTAGTTCTGAGGGGGAATCTGTTCCATGGTTCCGTCCTAGCTTCAGTGGCTGCCGGAAACCCCCGACTGTCATTTGCTTGGGGCTGTATAGCTCATCTCTCTTTGTTCTTCACATGGCCTTTTCCTGTTTTCCATTTCTTCTCCTTTTCTGCCTCTTATTAAGATCCTCCTTATTGGATTTAGGGCCCAAGCTAAGTCGGAATGACCTAACTTCAAGAGACATTAGGAACATCTGGAAAGACTTATTCCAAGTAAAGTCACATTCTGAAATTCTGGGTGGACATATTTTTTGTGTGTGGCAGGGGGAGGGGTTCAATTCAGCTAGCTACAATTAGTGAATGGTAGAACCAGGATTCAAACACAGCTCTATTTCAAGGTCTAACTCTTATCCACTTTTCTACCCTTCTCTTTTTACTGATCTTAGATACAGTGTATAGAATGAGTATGAGAGTTGTCTAAAATATTTGTATGCCAATTATGTAAAAAATAGTAGATGCTCAATAAAAAGTTAATGGCTGACTGGGAATGGAAGAATAAATGTGATACTTGCACAATCTCTTAAAGTTTTATACTGAAATTTATTCTAAAGTCATTTCTCAGAAGACTACTTCTAAGTAATCACACTGTGTATAGTTACTATTCCTCCTACAAAGATGTCACTAACTTGCCACTTCCTCCTTGTCATTATCCTCTTTGATCCTTCACAATCTGTTGTTGTAACACAGAAACCAAAAGCAAATTACAAATTCACTCAGGAAAGAATTAAAGAGAGAGGTGTGGTCAAGAGCCCCACTAATGATGTGAAATCAGTCACTGCCCTTGATCAAAAGGCAAAATTAGCAGTCACAGACCTCTCCCAGTGTCTCTGTAAACTTTGGACTGTAACACTAATCTACTTCTCATGTTTTCCAAGAACTCTCTAGCAGAATTCCTAGAATAAGAAGAGATCAGGGTCATGGGGTTTTCTTTGTCATTTAATGTGATTTGAGCCCTGGTATATTTCTCAGGTGGTTAGTCTTTCAAGTCTGTGTCCCAGAAGGCAGGGAAAAAGAGGGAGGAAGGGGTAAGACTTCCATTGCAGGTATTTTTAACTAAAAAAATGTGGTAATATGAATGATGAATTAAGCATATGAGATGATATTTCTAGTGAATGGTATCAGTTCTTTCTTTTGAAAATCACTTTTGGGCTAGGGATGTAGCTCAGTGATAGAGCACTTGCCTACCTTGAGCAAGGCTCTGGGTTTAATTCCCACCACAGCGAAAACATAAAAATAAAAAATTCTTTTCTAAAGTTAATGTTAAGAAAGATTTTTAGCTAGACACAGTGGTATATGCCTATAATCCCAGCAACTCTGGAGGCCGAAGCAAGAGGATTGCAAGTTTGATGCCAGCCTCAGCAACTTAGGAAGGCCCTAAGCAACTTAGTGAGACCCTCTCTCAAAATAAAAAATAAAAAGGGCTATGGAGGGCTGGGGCTGTAGCTCAGTGGTAGAGTGCTTGCCTCTCATGCATGAGTCACTGGGTTCGATCCTCAGCACCACATAAAAATAAATAAATAAAATAAAGATATTGCATCCATCTACAACTAAAAAAATTTTTTTTAAAAAACAGAGGGCTATGGATGTAGTTCAGTGGTGAAATGCCCCTGGGTTAAATCCCCAGTACCAAAAAACAAAACAAAACAAAAAAATATTTTTATATAAAACTATTAATTGTGGGAGTTATACATTGAGGATGATTGAGTGTATTTCCATAATCGAAAAATTCAAAACATTTAAAAGTAAATTCAGTGACTAAATGTTGTCATAAACTAATTGGAAATGCCAACTATTTTTTATGGTCTTAAATGGTGACAACAGAAAAAAAAATTTTAAATATAATATATGGTGTCAAGTTATTCTAAAATTGTCTAATTGCCCTTCTTAGCCCACATATGCAGGGCTGGGGAAGAAAGAGACGGGTAGAGTTAGAAGCTGGTTGTTGGTGGGTTGGTTTTATCCATAATGTCCAACTTTTCAGAATTTCTATTTCTATTTGCAGTTTCCTCGCTGGACAGCAGGCAATGAGATGTACACTACCAAGAAGTCAACATTCATTGTGCTTTTCAGGACATGAATCCACATTTTTGTATTAGAGTAAGGTCATCGAGTTCACAATCCCACCACTCCTAAACACAGAAAACTTGCCATCCTGAACTGGAATTTTGTGATCCTGAGCAATCCTTGAGATTTGTTTGGCCCAAGAACTTTACTCTTCCTCCGTCTATCCCTAATCTTCCTTGAATGGTCTGGACCTCAAGATCCGGCTTCAGCTTAGGTGACCCTTGTTCTAATTTTCTGTCCACTTCTGTCATAAAACACCATAGTCTTAGGACAGCTTATGTCCAAACTCACTCCAATTTCTGCACATTCTACTTCATCTTGCTACATCATTTGATAATGACAGAAATACATCGCTTCTTTGATTTCTGGGATACATTTATACCCTAATTTATTCCCAGCTTCTCAGACTACTTGTTCTCATTGAGTTCTCTTCCCAAGCCAATTCCTTTAACATTGATGTTTCTCCAGATTCTGTGCCCTGGCCCTCTCAGCCTACCATCATAAACAATCTCATCCAATCCTGTGGCTTAACTCAGGCACTAGTAAAGCATGGCTCACAGACCACATCTGATCCACCGCCTGTTTTCATAAAGTCTGTGGCTGTTTTGTTCTACAATAGCAGAACTGAGGAGTTAGGCCATGTGAGCTACAAAGCCTAAATCATTTATCATTTGGCCCATTACAAAAAAAAAATTAATGACTCTTGGTTTAAACAATCATTTTTATATTGACAATTCCAATAATTGTACCTACTTCCATGGGAGATTGGGCAAGACAAAAGTAGAACCAAGGTCAACATCAATGAGCAGACAGCAGGTTCCATCCACAACCTAGAAACAAGGTTGAGTTTGAACAACCAATGTGTATTGCTGGAAGGCATTGAAGCCACCACACAGAAGTTTTCTTTTGGCCCTGAATGATAGAGGATTGTTAAAATTGAGGAAGGGAGCATGGGTGGGAGAACAGTTTGAACAGGAATGAAATGCAGAAAGAAAATTGCGATACCAATGGGACAGCCAGTTTATGGCTGAAAGAAGAATCAGATATGCCAGGCTGAAACTTGAGAGAGAAGGGTGAGAATACAGATTTGGGAGTCATCACTGTTAACGTGAATGCTGAGTCTTGCACTGGGAATGAGATCAACCAGTAGGCATGTGTAAAGTGTGTTTTAGCAAGACCAGGTAAAGGAGGTCAGGGTAAATTAATACCTTCTCGGGTGTAACACTAACTCACTAATTTGGTAAATGCTGATACTACTTAAGAAAAGAGATAAGGTAATCCACAAAAAAGGCAAGAGAACTGTGCCCTAAGTGCTCAATTCTGGGGATCAAATGCTAAAAAATCTTCATTGCTATAGTAGCTGTTGTTGCTTTAGCCAACCAACCTTGTAACTGTAGATAGTCTGACAGAAAGATAAACAATTCCCTGGTAAACTTAATCCACACAGATCATCAGTTCAGATCAATCTCAACATTCATTCTCAGTAACAAATTCTTTTATCTAAATTACCTGGATAAACCATTCCTATGCCCACAAATTTTTATTAACTAAATAATTTTGTTTTGATAAATATAGTTGCATTTCAATTAAAATGTGTTGTTTATTTGTAATGGGTTTATTTTTAAGTAAAATATTTTATTTTAGAATGATTTTGGATTCATAACAAGATTATAAAGATAGTACAGAGAGTTCCAGAATACCCTTTACTCAATTTGCCCTAGTATCAACATCGTATATTACATTAGTAACTTTGTCAATATATAGAAACCAATATTGGTACTATTGCTATTAGTACTATTACTATTCACTACATTCCAGACATCGTTTGGATTTCACCAGTTTTTTCACTAATGTCCTTCTCCAAGATCTCACCCACAATGCCAGGTTACATTTCATTTTCAAGTCTCCTCTGCTCTGTGACACTTGCTCAGTCTTTCCATACTTTTCATAAAATTAACAGTTTTGAAGAGCACTTGTGACATATTTTGTAGAATGCCTTCAATTTTCAT
This sequence comes from Xerus rutilus, assembly GCA_028644305.1. Classification (NCBI taxonomy): domain Eukaryota; kingdom Metazoa; phylum Chordata; class Mammalia; order Rodentia; family Sciuridae; genus Xerus; species Xerus rutilus. Next base: position 108,288,992 of record CM053404.1, read on the forward strand.
TTATATGATGTTTTCTCATCATCGAATTGGAGTTATGGGTCTTAGGGAAGAAGTTCCCTTCTCATCCTATCATATTAGGGATACATGATAGCACCATGACGTATAACTGGTGATGTTAACTTTGATCACTGGGTCAAGGGAGCACTGCCAAGTTTCTCTAGAAAGTTACTATTTTTTCTCTCTCCAAACTCTATGTTTTCCTAAAGTAAGTCACTAAGATCAGCCCGCACTCAAGGGAACCAAGTTCCCAGAGGTGGAAGTGCCCACTCCTATTATCTGAAATTCTTCTTTAAGGAAAATTGGTCTCTTCTTCATTTATTTGTTTATTCCATCATGCATTTACATCAGTATGGACTAATGTATATTTATTTCATACTCCAGGTGATAACTTAATATCATACTATTTCCTTTGTTGCTCAAATGGTTCCAATTTGGGCTATAGGCAGCTTTTCTGGGTTGTCTCCTGTGTCCCTCTGACATGCTTCCATTCTTGATATTCTTAGCACTTCCTTGCTTTCTAGAAGAGATGCCCTGAGTACATCCTACATTTTATCCCAGAAATAACCCACTTTTTAGCTATTTGTTTCTTTTTTATGGATAGAATGCCTTTATTTTATTTATTTTTATGCGGTGCTAAGGATTAAACCCAGTGCCTCACACATGCTAGGCCAGTGCCCTGCCACTGAGCTACAGCCCCAGCCCCTTTTTAGCTATTGCTAACAAATAAAGAAAAGTTTGCTAGTTGCTTCAAGTTTTAAATAGTTACCACATGACTCAGCAAATTCATTCCTAAGATAATTGAAGGTATGTCTACACAAAAATTTGTGTATGACTCTTTACAGCAACATGAATATAAAAGCCGAAAAGTAGAAACAGTACATATTTTCACCATATTATGAACAGAGAAACAATATCTAGCATACCTATACAATGATATAGTATTCATCCATTAAAAGGAATAACATATACAAACCTTGAAAAATTTAATTGAAGCAAAAGAAGGCCACATGTTGTCTAATTCCATTTTTATAAAATGTCCAGTACAAGCAAATCTGTAGACACAGAAAGAGTCGTCATTTCCAGGAGCTAAAGGGAAGGAAGAACAGAGATTGACTACTAATGGACACAGTTTCTTTTAACAGTAAGGAAAATATCCTAAAATCAGTGCTAATGGTGGCACAACTCTGTAAATACACTAAGGACCACTGCATTGCATACTTGAAAAGGATCAATTTTATGAAATTTGAATTTAAAGCTATTATGCTTTAAAAGAAAATAATGAAGCACTTTATATGATCGTCCTTTGTACATTAGAGAATTTCATCAGTGTAGAGATTCTCTTACATTTTCAAGTTTAAAAATCTTTAAAATATTGAATGAACATGGCAATCCTGGTGACTACTATTAACGGGACACCCACTATATACCAAGCTGTACCATGTGAGATTGCTGGTATTTTAATGTCTGAGCCTCAAAATGGCAATTTCATATAGCTGAATCTAATTCAAGGGTAGGCCCTAGAATATACTACACATAGTTTCAAACACCAGAAATGTACCATCAGCTGGGAAATAGACACAAGAAGATTGAGTTATCTAAAGTCATATAACATATACTTGGTAAAACTAGAATTCAAATCCTGATCTGTCTCCAGTACTTTTCAGTACAGCCACTCTAAGCTCATTCTGCTGGTATACACAAGTTCCCATAGTAAATGAGCCTCTTGAATTTTATAAGTAATAAGTCAAACCATTATTTTTACAAGAAGTAGTCATACATAAGCACACTGTTTTTCCAAGGTGATGGGAGAACTGGACCACCCATTTCCAACTCAGAGTAGTCTCCTGATAGAGCTAAAATCAAAACTTCCTATCCTCTGGTTCAGACTTCTCAATTCAAGTATTTCTGTGTCTCTTGCATTGCTAGCAGTCCTGTCATCTCTAGGGAGGCAGGACTTCTCATTTATAAATGTACTCGTGTTTTCTAAGAGTGAAAGAAGGAACCCAGGAAATTTATCTGAAAACAGAATGCACAGGTTGGCTAAGAGTGTTAACTTTGAAATAGTAAACTGCTTTTAATCTTACTTGATTTGTTTCTTATTTTACCTCAGTTTTTTTTAATTTGTTCTTTTTAGGTAGACATGACAGTAGAGTGTATTTTGACATATTTTACATACACAGAGTATAACTTATTCTAATTAAGATCCCAGTCGTGTGGTTGAACATGATGTGGAGTTACACTGGTCGTGTATTCATATATGAACATAGGAAAGTTATGTCTGATTCATTCTACTGTCTTTCCTATCCCCTTCTCCCTTCCCTTCATTCCCCTTTGTCTAATCCAATGAACCTCTATTCTTTGCCCTCCCCTCACCTTTATTTTGTGTTAGCATCCACATATCAGAGAGAAAATTTGGCTTTGGTTTTGGGGATTGGCTTCCAGTTCCATCCATTTACCAGCAAATGCCATGACTTCATTTCTCCTTATGGCTGAGTAAGATTCCATTGTGTATATATACCATATTTTCTTTATCCATTCATCCGTTGAAGGGCACCTAGGATGGTTTCATAGCTTAGTTATTGTGAATTGAGCTGCTATAAATATTGATGTGGCTGCATCACTGTAGTATGCTGATTTTAGGTCCATTGGGTATAAACCAAGGAGTGGGATAATTGGGTCAAAGTTGGTCAGATGGTTTCATCTCAGAGGTTCTTGACCCTAATCTGATCTTGTTCAAAACTCTCAGAGTTTGATATCTGAGTGCAAATATTCTAATGACTAGAATTTGTTCTCTTCCCTTTGCCAGTTTACTTTCTTATTTGATGCTTTCTTATCATTCGATGTTTATTTCCTCAAATTTTCTTCATTTAAGAATTAACACAAGGGCTGGGATTGTGGCTCAGCGGTAGAGCGCTTGCCTCGCATGCGTGAGGCCCTGGGTTCGATCCTCAGCACCACATACAAAGCAATAAAATAAAGACATTGTGTCCATCTATTAAAAAAAAAAAGAATTAACACAAGTCTCTGGTTAGTGTTAGTTACATTAAATGTCATGAATGCTATGAAAAAATAAAGATCAGTTCAAATCATATCATTGAATATCTATTTATGGGTTGGCTTTGGGGTTTGTTCTTTTGTTTGTTTTTATTGTTGCTTGTTTAGATGTTTGTTGTTGTTTTGTTCTATTTGTTTGCATTTTTCTGAGGGAAGAATACATGTTTTATAGAGTAAGACCATGAGTGCTGGAAAGGTAGAAACTCACAGCTCCTCCACCAACCCCCACATTCCCCAAACTTAACCTGTTTTATTTTTCCCCCTTGTTATGGTCTGGATGTGAGGTGTCCCCCAAAAGGTCACGTGTGAGACAAGGCAAGAAGGTTCAGAGGAGAAATGATTGGGTTGTGAGAGTCTTAACCCAATCAAAGAATTAATCCCCTGATAGGGATTAACTGACTGGTAACTGAAGTGGTAGAGTGTGGCTGGAGGAGGTGGGAAGTAGGGCATGGCTTTGGTGTTTATATTTCTATATGGAGAGTGGAGACCTCTCTCTGCTTATTGATTACTATAATGTGAACTGTTTCCCTCTGCCACACACTCCGCCATAATGATCAGCCTCATCTCAAGCCTGGAGAAATGGAACCAACTTTCTATGAACTACAACCTCTGAAACCATGAGCCCTTGAATAAACTTTTCCTTCTCTATAGTTCTTCTGGTCAGATCCTTTAGTCACAGCAGTAAAAAAGCTGACTAAAACACCCCTTAAAACCTGTCTGACATAATATTTATTGGTTTATTTTATAAATTCCCACATTGAAATGATCTCTTGAGGACAGGGTTGTTCCCTATGATATCCCTCGTGTTGAGAATACAGCCTGATCTATAGTAGGCTCTCAATAAATATTTGTCAAGTAAGCAAATGGATTGATAACAGTGAAAATTAACACAAAAGAAACAATCAAGAAGAATTGTAGACCTTCCTCCCACCAAATTTTTCTTTATAGTTATTACGATATTATACTGAACATCAAATAAAAATCAAAGAGAGAAATGTTGCTTATTCCCCCCAAAATGCTAAGTTCTAAAGTTGACAGCCTTTGTGAGAGAAGCTGGCTGGTCTGAAATGTGAGAGGAGTGAGATTAAAGGACTTACCGATTTACCAAGGGGAGAGGAGAAAGCATGGGGACTTCCAGCAGGATCACTGTAAAGGAGGCAAAGCAAGAAGAAGCAGCTCATTGCACAAGAGTGCAGAATAAATTTTCCTCCTTTTTAATTTTTTTCCTCCTCCCTCTCTTTCTTTGAAGCATAGCTGATTTCTTTGTCATCAAATTGCAATTGTTAGGAAAGACATTAATTAAGCATGAATGCTGCGTTAAACAGTGTGAATGAATATATTGCAACTCTGTTCTAAGAAACCTGAGGCCTTTGGCTGGGAAATGAAATAAATCTGAATGGCTGAGGAAGTCAGGCCACAGGTTCAGAGCCAATTAGATTCATGGAATGGCCAAAATTTAACACTCTCTAATAATGACCTTTTTTTTTCTTTAAACAGCCTCACTTCCACTTCCAAACTCCTTACTATTAGGAGATTTTTTTTTTTTAGTAACTATAACCTGTCATTCACCAAAATGGCATCTCAGAAAGTCAATTTCAAGAATCATCTTGGCTGTCACTCAATCTCATAAATCTTTCCAAATCCCTTTAGCGCCAGCCTGAGAGCACAGCTTCACACGGTTTAGGATAAAAGTCAGCTACACCTGTTGCCTGTACAATGTGGTTTATTACAACAAATGCAATTGTAAACCTATATGCCCCAATGCTGGTTTTATGGTGAAAACCAAGCACCCTTGACTTTTGTATTTGATCCCTAATAGTAGTCTTAAACAACACAGTGTTCAATAACTCACATGCTGCTCTTGATTCTGGTGAATGGTAAACCAGGATTTTATGAATCATCATTTCCTAAGATAAACCATGTTACCCATGAAATCATTAAAAAGTAAGCAAAGTTACAACAACACAATCTCTTAAAAAGACTTGTGTTTTTCTCAAATGCAAGTTCTCTTTATGACATGAGTTTCCCGACCAGATTACAAATCTTCTAATTATATCCTGACTCCATAAATCTATCCCCTTTCATTTTCAATGAATGAATTATACTCAACTCATCTTAAATGCTATGGAGATTTGCTGTAGAGTTAATTGCTGCCATCCTTCTCCCCAGATAGATATAGTAATTAACATTTGTATAACTTGTTACAATGTGCAAATTCCTTGCACATAAAATTTTTACTTGAATTTATGATGGAATACCTGTGAGCTAGGTATCCTTAGACACAGTTTTAGAGACAAGGAAATCAAGACTCAGAAAAGTTTAGCTTGCAAAAAGTCACTGACCATTCTCTTACCCATTTCAGCCTTAGGCTGCGATGTCAGTTACCAATAGCCTCTGCCCTGTTGGGTTTCTGAACAAGATAGTCTACATGCATTAGGAATCTCAGACACTAGGTAGGAGGGCTTTGGAGTTGGTCTTGCTGCAGTCAGTTAGTTCTGTATATTCGGATACCCTCTAATCTGCTCTTCCCTAATCTCTGCTTCAACCCTGTTCCAAAAACTGGTATAGGTCCTAGTTCTCTCTCTGGCACTAGAGCTATATAGTAAGAACCCGCTCTTGCTTATCGTGGCTAAAGACCTAATAACACCCAGCCTCTCCCAGTTTCATCTCTTTAGGAGGTAGATCTAGTACCCTAGTGCTGGCTGGAAGTGTATCCCTGAACCATAAAACTCCTTCACCATTATGACATGATGAGGCTGATTCCCATATGCATAGAGCAAGACACTCTCTGAAGAATCCCCCAGGGTGCTCCAGATACCAGATAAGACCTGGTCCAGATGAAGCCTATGGAGAAGCTTTAGAGAGCAAGCCCTTACTGTATAATACCAAACAAGTTTATCTTCACTGAGAGTTAGTGATCAACACCCAATTTTGATCTCAATTGTTTGTTGTCCAAAGAGAAGCAAGTAAACAAGACAACACCATGTTTTTAAGTGATCAAGTATCTACTGGGATCCTTCAGGCAAACATAATAGAGGAGGAAATCTCTATAGCACTTAGGAATTGGTTCACCTGTAGCATCAGAAAACTCAAACTAATGGTAGCCCAAATACAACATATATTATTCTGTTAAAAGTTCAGAATTGGGGGGCTGGGGATGTAGCTCAGTGGTACAGCGCTTGCCTAACATGCATGAGGCACTGGGTTCGATCCTCAGCACCACATATAAGTAATAAATGAATAAAAGAAAGATCCATCAACAACTAAAAAAATTTTTAAAAAAAGTTCAGAATTGGTATTTCAGAACCAGCATAAAATCCATGTAGATTTCCTAAGGAACCTAAACTTCTTCCAGTTTTCTGCTCTACCATCCTTAATGAATAGCCTTTGTCTATATGGATCAAAATGGCTGCTTAAGCTCCAACCAACACTTCTACACTTCACAGAGTAGCTAGAAGGAAAGGGTCAAAAAAGGTGTACTCATCCTTTTAAAAATTTCCCAGAAGTCATGTATGACACTTCCACTTACAGCTGATTGGCTGAAAATTAATTACATGGCCATGTCTAGCCTCAAGGGAGGCCAAGATTTAATCTTTATTCTAGGTAATTATGTGCCTCACTGAAAATTGGGGATTATTACTAAATAATAAAAGAGAGATGGATGTTAGGAGGCAACTGGAAGATTTTTACCATCTATTTCTTCCTCAAATAGCTGTTGGAACTCTTCTCGAAGCAGGGAGATTCTATTCCACCTTCTTCTAAGACTCATGATTTACCCTTACATCTCTCTCTCTATCCAAGTCATCATTCTAGGATCCAAATGAAGTTCACAAATGCAACATTATCCCTGGGTGACTGCAAAAAAATCTCCTAAGTAACTATTTAAATTTTTGAGCCTCAAAAATGTTGAGTTTCTGGGTTGGGGTTGTGGCTCAGTGGTAGAGCACTTGCCTAGCACATGTGAAGCACTGGGTTCAATTCTCATCACCACATATAAATAAATGAATAAAATAAAGGTCCATCAACAACTAAAAAAATTTTTTTAAATGCTCTGAATAAAAAATATTAGATTGAAAAAAAACATTGAGTTTCTGATTCAGTAAATCAGAGATGGGCTCCTGAAAAATCTTAAAATCAAAACTAAAAAGCTCTCTAAATGATGCTGGTTAACACGTGTGTTCACGTGTTTTCAGTTTGTGAAAATTCGTCAAGCTTACACTTACAATGCATTTGTAATATAGTATTTTTCTTTATGTATATTAGGCTTCAATTAAAAGTGCTTTTATGTTAAAGAATATTTCCAGATGATTCTGTTGCTTTGCAGAAAGAGGCTTGACCAAGTCTTGATTCTATCGAGTCCTGGAATCCTTATCGATGCTATTTCCCTGAATAAACTGTCATTATTTTATACACAGATTTACAGAAGGAAGCATTAACTAATTTGCCTATTAACAACTGAATCCAGATTTAAGACATATGAGAGGAAGGTGTGAGAATCGGAATATTACCCCATAATTTTTTTAAAAAATCTAAATTTATCTTACTACTCTTCAGCACCTCAGAAGCATTCTCGGATATATTTTGTTTATATTTTCCTTCTTGTTTTCCATTCATTTCCCCTTTTTCTGCAGGCTTCTTCCCTCTGCCTATCTGGGTCCACCTATTGCTGGGAGAGAAGCTGGTAGTTGTCAAAAACAGTGATACCAATAAGAGAGAGGCTAAGTGGGTAGAAAAATGAGAGGTGTGGTAAAAGGACATCCTGTCCATCTAAGCCAAACTAACTTTGCCTATGAGGGAGATTAAGGAAGCCCTCGTGGTCACCTGAAATGACAGGAAACTGCTGGGACAAGGCATTGCCTCAGGAATTCTGGGCTCTAGTCCTACTTGAAGTGGCAAAGAAGTCACTCTGAGAAGATCCAACATGACACAGGGCTGTTTCAGACTAATTAATAATAATAATAGAAAATCTCCTGTAATAACTAGGATACTGAACACAGAAAAAAAAAATATCTCACATTCCTCCAAACCTTGCTTTTCCCATTAAAAATTATGGGTGGAGATGTTTTGAAATACTTGCCTATCTTATCAACCCCAAATAAAACATTCACTGCAGTCATAACAATTTTTACCTTAGATCTATTTTGAAATGTTTGCTGATGGTGCAAATGTTCCCTCTTGGAAATGTGCTTGCTTTTAGAACAATGCCAAACGAAACCATTTTCTGCACATATAGGACATTTTATTTTGAAAACCCTTGCTGATGTATGCAGGGCCTGTGCAATGTCAAGAAACATATTTAATCAAACATCCCTGGGAGAACAGCTTAGTACCATTAGCCTCATTATACAGATAAGAACACTGAGATCTAAATAGGTTAACCAGAGGTTACGGAATGCTTCCTAACGGCAGAGTGCTCTAAAAATATTACGTGTACAGAAAGAAAAATGTGATCTCTTGTAGCGAAGAGACTAGGGAAAACAGCCCAGAGGCAAGAAGAATTTATATTTTTGTTTTGAAAGCTTTCATGGCTAATGTCAAAGAATACATTGTTCTCCTGAGCCATGTACAATTTTCTGATCCAGTATTTTGGGAAATTATACTACTTCATCTCCAGAATTCAAGCAAATTAGAGCCACATCCATGGCTTTCCTTTGTGGATACAAAATACTAAGAAAATTTTGGTTCATTATTACTATCAATAGTGTGCATAATCAGCACATTGTCAATTGTGCCTCATGCAAACCTAATGAATAAATTACAGGAATATATCAACTCTGGTTTTTTTTTCCTTCATCAAACACTTGCTGAATATAATTATAAGGCACCAGTGAAATTAATTAATTTTAAAAAATATTTATCAACTGGCACTATGAATCAGTGCATGTGATAATCCTGCAGACAAATAAAATATTCTCTACCTTCTAGCAGCTGAGTAGGTAGAAGAGAAAAACAAGATGGAATCAAATAGTTAAAAGATAACATGATTAGTTAAATTAGAAAATATATACTAAGTATCCCGGAAGCACAGAGTAGAGTACAGTGTGCTCTGCCTAGAGAAAACAACGAAATAACTAGCGAATGTGTTATTTGAGCAACATCTCAAAGTATAGCCACATGAAAGTCATTCCACCCAGGTAGAGTCATGAGTTGGAAGGTAGAAGAGTATGGATGGCATATTAAGCAACCTGCATGCATTGCATACAGCTGGGAAATTGAGACGGAAGGATAGAGTGAGATGAGCTTGTGGCTGGGGATGCAGCTCAGTGGTAGAGTGCTTGCCTAGCATGCACGAGGCCCTGGGTTTCATCCCAGTAGCCTACACGCACACACACACACACACACAAATAAGATGGGTTGGTAAAGGGCTAATTCCATCAGCAACATATTTGTGTTCTTGAAAGACAAATCTGTGTAGAGAATAGCTGAACGGAGATACATGGGGCCATTTAGGAAATCCTGAGTGTTCACAGTAGTCCTGGGCAGAGCTGATGAAGGCTGGAACCACCACAGTGGTAGTGAGGGTAGAAAGGAACCAGCAGACTCTGAAGATGTTTGTGTGGTAGAATCCACAAGACTCAGGACAACACTGCAGGAGGTGAGTTGTGTGCTCTCTGAAGCTAGTGCCATTATCTAAGATCAGGATAGAAAGAACAAGTTTGGGAGAAGATTGTCATGGGATTTTATAGGTGTATTATTGTCTTGTTAAGTAAATAGAGTGCAGGGAAAATAATTGAACTATTTATCAATTGCCTTGTGATACTTTATCATCATCATGCTGAAATGAGGAGCTTTCCGATTCCATCAGAAATTTGTAAGCATATCAGTTCAAGGGTACTTTTTGAAGTTTCTTTATGCTTGCCTTAAGAGGAAGCCTTCCTTTTTTATCCCCAAATATCAGCCTTTTCCAGACCTGTCTCTTCATTTTATAAAGCCCATGGAAGTCAGATTAACAAAGTGGCATGTAAAATGAGAATTGAAAGAGACAACTCAAGATTTGCCTTTCAAATGAACTCAGCATACGAAAGAGATACCTGCATATCCATGTGTATTGCAGTACCATTTATAATAGCGAAGATACAAAATCAGCCTAGGCACCTATCAGTGGATGAATGGATTAAAAAAAAATGTGGTGTCTATACACAATAGAATATTATTTGACTATAAAAAAGAATGAAATTCTTTCATTTGCATTAAAATGGATGGAACTGGAGGACACTATGTAAAGTGAAACAAGCCAAGCACACAAAGACAAGTACTCATGTACTCTCTCATATGTAGAAGTTTGAGAAAAGAAATCCACCTGAATGTCTGAATATAGAATTGTGATTACTAGAGCTTGAGAAGGGAGAGGCAGGATAGATTCAAGGGAAGCCAGATTTGATCAGAGCATGCTGCATTCATATATTGAAATATCACATGGAATCTCATTAATATGCACAACGAATACACATCATTCAAAAATTAAAAATTAAAAAAATAAAATTTTTGAAAAGATCAACAATAAAAAGGTAGATATGCCTTTCCACCTTTGTGTCCCCAACTTCTGGTGTAGGATATGGCCTACAGATTATGTTGATATTAATAAGTGAATAAAGTTAAACTTCATTATCATCTGCAAAAATGTGTGCTAAGACAGTGTGGGAGATACTGTTTCTGCCTATTAGAAGCAACTAATGACACAGTGTTGGAGATATCATTATTCAGGATATGTCTTCAAAAAGAAAGATTCTTAGCATATTAACCTTGTGAGTGACATTGGCCACAGAAGGGCTTAGCCATAGATGTCCCTGGGTAATCACAATTGTGTTAAACAATCTGACCTGGAAGTTGCTGTAGCATCCTTGTTTCTGCTTAATGGAAAAAGCTGTTCTCGATTCAGACTTGAATCAAGAAATTATTCTACCCATCCTCACAATGCAGCAGATCACAGCAGCTGGCCAGAGCAGTCAGACTAAAGAAAGAAAAAGCAGAGAACTACACGGAGAAGAAAACTAATCCCAGGTATTAACTAATAAGTAGCAGAAAGCATTTTATAGACGATAAGGAAGGGAAGTAACTTCACTGACATCATTAAAATAATAGACTGCACAATTGCATAAGCAAGAATTGAGTGTTTTTGGCAAATAAGAGTTCACTTTTAGGATACATCCAGTTAGTTGTTCATTTGATTAAAAATTTTAAATTAAATGGCACCCATGCTAAAGACTTTTGTCACTTAGAACCATTCGAAGCTAGCTCTAATGCACTGCAATACTTGATGCACTTCAATCATACATTTGTTCACAGATCAAAAAGGATGCACTCTTTCTTGAAGAAAACTTTTTTTCTGGAAGTTACTTTTGATATTGTCACTATCTCCCCATTTCTTTCTGTAGCATCCTGGTTTTCCTATTTACTGCAATAAATGCATTTCAGGTTAACTGATGTTTCTGGGTAATTAAACTCTTAGTATTATAAGTTGTTAATAAATTTTCGGCATAGACTCTATCTATTGAATGTGACTTTAATATGCCTTTTCAAAAATAGCTTGTCCCATTTCAAATGAATAATGTCATTGCAGACCACATCAAGGGATATGGCAAGAACAAAATGAGAAGGGAGATACAAGCGTGAATGTTCTAACGTTTTAGAAAGAGATTGTTATTGCCTCAATATTATACTCACTCACATTTAGATCTATTTTAGGCAATAATATGCTAAAGTATTAAATTCACGGGTTTTGCTTTATGACTATATGCACAATAGTTTTGTTTTTTGGTACTTTATAGTTGGACATAATAGTGGGATTCATTGTTACATACTTACACGTGTATATGATCTGCAGAATGGTTCTAATATTTTTAGTTAGATTTTTGATTTGGAGTATGGAGTACCCATGGAGTGTTCTTCATAAGCATCAATAAAAGAAATTATTTTTCCGGGAAAAGTGGAGCCTGGTAAAAGGAAATGCTTATTATCCTCATTTCAGACTTTTCCTAGAAATGTTTTACCTGAGTATTTTGGTCAGTGGGATTAGGGGAAGAAAGGAATGTACTAAGACTTTGTTCAAGAGAAATAGGAGCCCAGTTATTTCATCTGGAAATGGAGTCATTTTACAGCCATTTAGGTCCCTAGATACAGAAGTGGTCTGCCATCCACATCTTTGTTCTCTGGGACAAGGCAGAACTCTGTGTTCACCAGGAAGAGGGGAGCTTCTGTAACAGGCTCCCGAACAAAAAGAAGCCATTTATGGCTCAAGGCTTACATAATGCATGTAACCTTCCAGTAGGTCTCTTTGCTCTTACTGAGCTGTGACACATTACTGAAATTGCATGAAATGTGTTATCTCTTATAATAACATGTTTTATTAGATCATTAGCAATTTGGGATTATAAATTCTATTTCACAAATATCATTTGGGTTCAGTCAACATAAAAATATATCCATCTATTGCTTCCTGTAAAAAAAAAATGTGTTAAATCCCATGTTTAAAATGGCCTCTGAAACCAAGGATTTAGTACCTTTGGATCACAAATGGTTTTTTCTTTTCTAACTTGGTATTCTTTTCTCTTATGCTTAGCTAATCATGCTTTCATTTGATGGATACTTAACTGAACTCCTGTTAGGTGCACAAGTCTGTGTTAATACTATAAAGCATTCAAAAGTAGTATGAGAAGAGACACTTGTACTAAATATTTAAATGACACCAGACACAACAAAGCTTCGCATCAAAATGAGTGGGGAAAGGAGTTCAAAAGAGAAATGCACTTGTGTGGGCAGTAATGGTCCAGAGTAGCTTCATTTAAAGTTGCCTTGAGTAAAAATGTCAGGTAGGTCCCTTCCACTGCCTCCTTTTCAGTATCGTGGCTCCAGGTGCCCACTGTCCTGATGTGACCTTCTCCCACTCCTCCCTCAGCCACACAGAAATACAATATCTGTTGGCTCAGGGAACCCATTAGGAACTTCTCCCAATCAGTCCACATAAGGTCTTTCACTCTTCTCCTTTTCCTATACTTTATTCAATCTTACCTTTACAATAGACTAGCATTCTTCTTGGGGGCTTGTTTAATTAATAAAAGAAACTCATATTAATTACAGGTGCAAACTTTTCTACTATCAAAAGCTTTCCAGACTAATTCAAGGCAATGGTCTGACCACGGTAAGACTGAATATCATTTAGGCAGGTTGATGGTAGTAATGTTTTTGACCAGAAGGTCAACCTATGAAGCCACTTGTTCTTTCAATGCAATAGGCCAGCCTACAATGACAAATCTCTGTCTTAAATTGGTTTCTCTAAAGCTAGGGATAGATGAGGTGTCGATTTCAATAGATAAGGTGCTGATTGCAAAATGTTCACATGAACAGTGCCCTCAGAAGATGTACCTATTAAGGAAGTGAGAATTGCAGCTAGGAGCAGAGGAGCTGCCCCACAAAGCTGTTGCAATTGAGGCCATAGCCAATCCTGAACAGAGCTAGGATGACTGCTTGGCATTGCCCAAAATTGAAGTAAAAGGGTCAGGTCCTGGGCTGGGGTTGCAGCTCAGTGGTAGAGCACTTGCCTAGTGTGTGTAAGGCACTGGGTTTGATCCTCAGCACCACGTATAAAATAAAGTTTTGGGTTTTTTTTAAGGGTCAGGTCTTTTATCCTCAGTCAATTTATCAGTCAGTCATTTGCCACCAGCTGCCTCATAACAGGAGTAGTTCCTTGGTGGGGGTGGGGGAATGGCTGGTTCTCTGTGGCAGAGGAAAATTTCCACTGGGAAACACAGTGTGAACTGACAGCAGCCAACAGGCCCATCAGCTGAAGGATGCAAGTGTCATTCCTGAAGACAGCAACCCAGAGGAGAGAAGGTAGAGTGACAAGACCAGGGGAATGTCTATTAGTATTAGGTTGCCCTTATCTTCCAAGGTTAAGACTAGACTTCCCACACTAACAGAATGACTTTGGTATTATTTCCTTATACCTAGCCTATATTTGCATTCTGTGATCAATAAACTAAGTTCAGTGACTCAAGATGGTTGTCTCAGTCATCTTAATAGGGCTCCCAGGTGAGAATAGCATAATATAATGATCTCCCCAGATAGCCTGAATAATGCCATCGGCTTCTGAGTCATCCTTCTTGAGAGGCAGAAGGAACATTTAATCTGTGTATGCTGTTACAACTGCAAGAATATTCACATACAATGAGTTCAGGCTTTTGGTTGAAATTGATGCTTTTCCAGTTCTCACACATTCTGAAGAAAATCATATTTTGAATTGAAATTCTACCTTGGTAACAAGGCAAGAAGTTTGGTCTTTATGAAACCTATGCATTTACATGCGTGGAAGCAAAATAGCACTCTGAGAAATGGTGATTTTGCAAAACCTTGATTTCTCAAGAAACTAAAGATGAGGGGCTGGGGCTGTAGCTCAGTGGTAGAGCGCTTGCCTAGCATGCGTGAGGCACTGGGTTCAATCCTCAACACCACATATAAATAATAATAAATGAATAAAATAAGGATCCATCAACTAAAAAAAATTTTTTAATTTAAAAAAAAGAAATTAAAGATGAGATTTTATACATTCAATTTAGTAAAGCTTCTAAATTTAAATTTTTCATACTGTACTTCTAAAAAGGAATACCACAAAGAGGAAGAGGTCCTCATTTTAAAACAGGTAATTTAACATAAAGCCATTTCATCTGAAATATTCAGACTTTACCTTCTACTAAAAATAAATGATGTTGAATTCAAAACACATCCCCTTGGGTCAAAAATTATATCCTCTAATTATACAGTCTAAATTTATTATGGTCTCCACTGAGTTTCTAATCTATTTAGACATTCCCTTTTTTGAATGATGGCACTGGTGAGAGATATTCAAAGGTATTGTGTGTGACTTCTTTTTTTTTATTTTTTAGTTGTAAATGGACACGATACGTTTATTTTATTTATTTATTTATTTATTTATTTATATTTTTTTAATATTTTTTAGTTGTTGATGGACACAATGTCTTTATTTTATTGGTTTGTATGTGGTGCTGAGGATCGAACCCAGGGCCTCACGCATGCGAGGCAAGCGCTCTACCGCTGAGCTACAATCCCAGCCCCTATTTTATTTATTTTTATGTGGTGCTGAGAATTGAACCCAGGGCCGCACATATGCTAGGCGAGCACTCTGCCACTGAGCCACATCCCCAACCCCTATTCGTGACTTCTTAACATTGTTTTGAAATTTAGTTTATATTCTTTATATGTCAATTATATCAAGTCATGAGTTCTTTGGTCAGCTTCAGGTTGAGTGGCTTTGGAAGGGGGGACTGAGGTTGTGGGTCAGTGGCAGAGCGCTTGCCTGGCACGTATGAGGCACTGGGTTCGATCCTCAGCACCACATAAAAATAAGTAAAACAAAAATAAAGACACTGTGTCCATGTATAACAAAAAATATTTTAAAAATATAATTGAAGGGATGTCATTGGCCATTGGAGGCCTGGAAGAAAGAAATACTGATGGCCTGCAATGTACTAGGGAAGTATCATATGACAAAACTCCTATGTGTCCTGCATGACTCACTGATGTCCTGACAGATATACATCTCGGTAAAAATCCTCTGTAATCATCTGAATCTGAAATCTACCTCCATTTTACATAGAAACACAAGAATAATGTATGCTAAATTATCCAGGATGATGGATAATTTGGAGGATGATTGGATTTTATTTTGTTTAAGACTTTACTGAGTCATTCACCATTTTGGAAAATTATGTCACCAATGACAAAGCCACTCAAGGAACTCAAGTCTCAAACAACACACCTGTACCTTGTAGCTACTACATTCATGATGATTCTATGTAAGTATGTGTGTGTGTAAGAGAGAGAGAATGTGTGTGTTTGTATTTAGTCTTTTTATTAAAATGTAAAATATGAAGTAAAATGTAAAATAAGTGGTAAATAAATGATAAATAACAAAATAAAAATGTTATGTTAAATTACAGATAATATTCAGTCAAATGTTGTTTTCTTTCTCTTAAATCCAAAATTTAAAAAGTTATAAGCACATATAAGCATAAGACTACTCATATTTGTTCATCTTGAAGCATTTATTTATATATCAAAGTGTAAATTGTTTTCATTAACTTTTCTTTACTAATGCATTGTGTTGTACTTATGGCATTACATTAATTGCTTATTAATTTTATATATTAAGTTATATCATTAAAAAAGATATGTTTGGATCTGATATTATTAGAAGTCATTTGATATAGTCCAATATTTTCACAAACCTTCACTAAAAGAGATATTAAGGAAGATGTGTTTCATTCAAAAAAAACAGTAAACCAAAATGGCTATTTTGTTCCACAAGAGGACAAAATTATACATACATATATAAATCCATTAAAAGAACAGAAAAATAGTCTATGATTTTAAGCCAGCAAAGAAAATTATGAAGCACATGGGAAACTTAATTTAATCCTTTAGAAAACGAGAAGAAGCAGAAGGTAGAGAAAAATCTAAAAAGGAAATCCAACTAAGAGAATAGAAATAAGTTCAAATAAATAAGAAATCATAATCAATCTAGGTAGATTATACTCACAAAATATAGATATTATCAAAGTTGATAAAAAATAAAATCTACTTATGTGTTATTTATAAACGATACACTTAAACATAGAAAGACTAAAAATAAAGGGATACAAAAATTATATATGCTGAGGCTGGGAATGTAATTCAGTGGTAAAGCACTCACGGAGCATGCATGAGGTCCTGGATCAATCCCAAGCACCACCACAGCAACAACAATATATATATACATACATATAGATATAACAATATGTACACATATATATATGAAAAATCAGACAAAAAATAATAATTGCAAAAATAAGTTTAGATAAAATAGAATTAAGTCAAAACATATTAATTGGATAAAAATCACATTAAATCATATTAAGAAGGAAGGAGAAATGCTCCACAAAGAAAATATACCAATTTTCAACCAAGTAAGTATTTTTAAGCAGAGCCCCCAAAATATGTAAAGCCATCTCTTACTTAATTACTAGGAGAAATGAGCAAACTGACAATCCCAGTGGGAAATTTTTAACTGAGAGCTCAAACTCAAAATGATTAAAAAGAATAATGAAGAGTTGAACAACAAAATTAGCACCAAATTCAATTCTATAGATGTGAAAAGTTTTGCCCCAAATAGAGAAAATGCATTCCTTTCAAGTGCATATTTTTAGAATGACCACGTATTATATCACCAAAGAGAGTTCAACAACTTTAAAGAACTGCTATTATGTAAAACATGATCTCTGTCCAGAATAGAAAAGGTTACAACTCAAGAATAAAATGTGAAACTTTTGGAGATAATGGAAAGGCTTATAGCATGGTTTGTGGCAATGTACTTATCTTCAAGCTCATCAAGTTTTATGTTAAATATGTACAGCTTCTGTATGTCAATCATACCTCAACAAAGTGTTTTTTTAAAAAGCAAAACAAAAACAAGTTATATTTCTTTATTTACTCTTGCCTAATATAAAAGAATAAATGTGTATTTTTAAAAAGTTTAAAAAGAAAAAAAGTACTCCTAAATGATTCTGTGGATTTCAAAGAAAATCATAGAAAGTAAAACTGAACGGCAATGAACACACTGCACCTCAGGCCCTCAGGAAGCACTTGAATGACAACTAGCAAGGAGGGCTTTTGAATCTCAGGTTAAAGATTTTACATAGCAATTATGAGGAATACCAAAAGGGAGTATTTGGAAAACTATAAATATAAAATAAAGGACCAACTAAATTCTAAAGATAATCATTTTCAACCTGTCAAGGTGTCCAAAGATAGCGTATGTAATAAAAAATTTGTTTTGAAGAGTTTTTTCTTTAGTGTACAAAAACATGGTATTATTTCTTCCACTTATGTGATAAATGAACTAGAAAGAAATCTGCTGTATAAAATAAACAAACAAACAAAAATCCCAAGGATAAAATAAAAAGTGAATTTTATTAAGAACATCAGCTTTCATTACCTTGAATGTTTGATGAAAAACCAGAATTTTACATAATATGCACAGTGCCTCACAGACCATTCAGCTCTGAATGTATGAGCTTAGCTAAAGTCTTCAGTAAAGTATGGGTTGATAGGAGAGAGAGAGAGATTCCTTATTATGCTGTATCTATTTCAATTATTGTCTTTTTAAAGAGAAAATAAGAAATTAGTTGAAAGAGTAACTAGAAATCCAATCAAGGATTTTATATGCTTTTCCTATCAATAAGCATTTCATCTTCTTGAGGAAAGACAGCTTCTTACACAAGTTAGCATTTTATAGGTCTTTGCCTGCAACTTTGTGTGTACTTTTCAATAGAAAATTACTACAATAATCTTTACAGTTCTAATCTAGAAAAACATTCCCTGCGATATCCAAATGTCATTATTAAGAAGACTATTAAGCCTGTAATCCCAGCACTTTGGGAGGCTGAGACAGGACAATCGCGAATTCAAAGCCAGCCTCAGCAATGGCGAGGTGCTAAGCAACTCAGTGAGACCCTGTCTCTAAATAAGACACAAAATAGGGCTGGGGATGTGGCTCAGTGGTTGAGTACCCCTGAGTTCAATCCCCAGTACCAAAAAAAAAAAAAAAGAAGACTATTAGGCAGACATTTTAAGATAATTCTGCCACCTCTGAGAAATGATCCAGAAAGAAATCTAGATTATCTTTGCATTGTTGAGACAAACTGTATGTAAATTCTGTCTTCCATTCATAATGTTATTAATACTCAAGTACTTTCTAATTTTTATGGACAAATGTTGACTTCCTAACAATCAGGCCTTTAATGGAAAAAAAAAGTTTTGGAATTCGCCTTTTCTTCACACCAGGTGGGTTACTTTTATAAATCTCATTTTTCCAAATAAGGTATTGAATTTGAAAGAAAGGTACTAACTAATTTGAAATCCTCTGCGATTCAATGGAGTTAAAGCCATGGAAAGCTGTGGTTATAATAGACAATCTACATTCAAAGCACAGGCAGTCCCAAAGTTGCAAATGGGTTATATTCCAAAAGTTAATTTGAAAGTCTGCTGTTTAGAACTTGCAAAGGCATTTTGCCATGGAAACAAAGTTATAAATGACAGTTGAATCTCTAAGCTACCCACAAAATCTATCTAACCCATAATGTGTCTGAATGCAATTGCTTCAACAAGAGGTTTGTAACAGAACATAATAGTCCACTGACAGGCTGATTGGTGGTCTGCTTTATCAAAATCTCTCAATTTTGTGTTGTTGGCTTGTCCTTTTCATATTTCTTCATTTTATCCCTCGAAGATGAATTAGTCAAATAATAATACCTTTCTATAAAAAGTACTTATTTCATTTCTCATAGCCCTGGAGATTATTTTAGGACTTTGATTTATCTTAAAGCAAGAAAGAAATAAATATTCTTTTTTCCTTTGTGATAAAAATCAGTTTATTTCCTTATAAGGTGTTTTGTTATTGTTTGATGTCTGGATTTTGCTCTTTAGGAAATTTATGCAAAGTTAAAAATCCTTTTCCCATCACTTGGTTTGACGGCAGTAATCCGTAAAGGTTTTGTTCCTGTTTTGCTTTAATGTATTAGTTATTTTAAATGACTTTGATAACAACAGTATCTTGACAAATATCAGTGAAGGCCATTAATCAACAATACCAAATAGCTTTTTCACATTTGCCATTTTACTTCCCTGACCCCTGATTAAAAATAAATGGTTCCTAAATTCCTCATGCACCACTCAAAATCCTTCTTAACCTGGCCCAACCTAATCTTTCTGCCCTGTATCTCCATACTCTCTATCACAAACTTTGTTCCAACTTTTTACCCCCAAACATATTTGGCATTTTCCTACTTGGCTTTGTAGCCGCTGTTCCTACTAGAACGTTCTACTTGGAACATTCTATCTGAAGCCCATTTTTCTTTTTTTTATTTTGTTTGTTTATTTTTATGTGGTGCTGAGGATCTTACCCAGTGCCTCACATGTGTGAGGCAAGCGCTCTGCCACTGAGCCACAACCTCAGCCCAATTTTTCAAGATTCACCTCAAATTTCACCCCCTTTGAGCTAACATGGAAAGGGTTTACACAGAGCTTGGTGTCCCTTTCTTAGCTGTATATATGTGAACTTCAGTTTAACCTCTCAGAGCAACGTTTCTCATCATGGAATGGGACTAATAGTACTTTGATCACAATGTTATTTCAAACATTAAATAGAAGTTAAACTTTAAATGTCTGTCTTTGACTATCCCATAGCGACTCATTGTTTACCCTTTGGGACACCTATAGCAAATTTTATCTCAGCTATTCATTTAAATGCTGTATCTCTCAATGGCTTTTTACACAAGTATATTTTGACTCCTTAACCAAGTATTTTCAGTCTATCTGGCTAAAATCTATCAGTCAAAGTCCAGGCTAGGATTTCAGAAATCAGGAACCACTCTAGGTATTCCAAAGAGATTTCATTTAAGGAATTAATGACATGGATGCTGGAAGACTTAAGGAGCAAACAGAGGATGTTGGAGGAAGTAGCTAGCACCTCCAAGGCTGTAGAGGCCAGGGAACTAAACAGAAAAACCTAGGAGCTTGAAGGAGCCCTCATATGGTGAGTACTCAGCTCTTTGAGGGAGGTGTCTTGGTTGGTGCTTATGCTAACAAAGGGGCACAGCTAGCTGGTCCTCTTAGCCATGAAGCAATGTGGCACAGCTAGTGCTAAGCATGCCAAATGACAGCGGGGCTTTTTCTGTAGCTGTTATCTTTCAAAGGAACAACACTGACAGGCATCACAATAGAAAGCAAGTCCTGTCTCTCTCTCACCTCCTTTCCAATCCCTCTTTAGTTACTATAACATCTCATTGGTAGATACTAGCAGGAAGGATCTGGTAAGGGAGTTTGGGAAATGTAGTTTCCAGACCTAGCTCTAGCATCCCAGAGCAGAATATAATAGGGTGGGCTTGGGGCTCAGAATAAAAGATAAATGCTCAGCACAAAAAGTAAATCTTTAAGATCAAGGCATTTGGTTTTTGTACAAAGGCATCACTATAAAAGGTATGCTATAAATATTTCTTGGTTGTTGATTGGTTTTCTCCATTGCAATAGACCCTTCTCAGAAGCAAATCTGGATTATCATTTTAAGATAGATTCTTACTAGAAAGGAGTTCACTCTTATTAAATGTTGAGTAAGATGCCTAGTATAATATCAATGTGCAATAGACACTGTTATTAAGGAAATTAATATAGTAAGTCATTTCATTGATATACAAGTCCCTCACCTAAAGTACCTAATTGATTTTGTAGCTGGAGTCACAGCTTAAGCTTGTTGTTTTTGTTATTGTTGTTTTGTCTGGTTTTCCTTGCCTTAAGATTTGAACTTGATTTGGATGGGCCTGTAGAATTCAAAGAGCAAGCCTATTTACAGAGGAAGAGAAAAACTATCCTAAGTAAACAGAGATAAGTGAAGTTTGCTAGCATTGGCAGTACAGGCTTGGTGGAATATATTGTCTATTTCATGAGCTTAATCCTGAGTCCTAGAACTGCAAACAAGTTACAGTACTGAATTAATCAATTTTCTGTTGCTAATAACACAGTATCATAGACTGGATTGGTTATTTAAAAAAAAAAAGTTAACTTCCGGGGGTACAAAGTCAAGGGGTTTCATCTGGTGATGGCCTTCTTGCCAGGTAGAATTCCTAGGTGGTTCAGGGCATCCCATAGCAAGAGATATTGAGCATTTGTGTATATGCGTGGTTTTGGTCTCTCTCTCATTCTTATAGACCACCAGGATTCAGTCATGGGGGCTCAATCTTAATGAGTTTATCCAATTCTTAGCACTTCCCAAAGACCTCATCTCTAAATACCACAGTCAGGTTAAGTTTTCATCCCCTTAATACCTTACAATGGGAATTAAACTCCAGAATGAGTTTTGAGGAGACAAAACAGATTCAAACCATGACAAGTATATAATTAAATGCTTCATTATGATGTACATAGTAGTTTGGGAGCTGAAGACAATAGCAATAGGAAGTTGTACCCAGGAAACCTCTATCTTGGTAGAGGCATCTTTGCTCTTTAGTCAAGGGTTGGTACAGGCACAGATGCATTGCAGTGTGGGGGCTTTGTTGGCTTTGGAAGCAGTAGGAGATAACACTTCCACGACCCAAGGGAGGAAGATGGTGAATGTCGTGGAGTGTCACAGAAGACTAATTCTTAGAGTGCACCTGTGCATATCTCTGGGGATTTTAGAATCATCAGGAAGAAATTTGTGAAAGACAAAGAGTATGAGAACACTCTTTGAGACTTGTTCTCTATTTTTACTCTTAGTTGGCTATAGTTTGGGAAAATGGGCTACATTTAAATTTGTAATGTCTTAGGTCATTAGCTTCTCTAATTTGAAGCTCGATGTTTATTTGGTAAAGTTGTCTTTCGTTATTTTTTATGTAGGGGTTTCTTCAGTCGTCTTCAGTAAGGGAAATTCTTTTTTTTTTATAAAGGTAGTGGTTTTTTTTAATTTTTTTTTAGTTGTTGATGGACACAATGTCTTTATTTTATTGTTTTGTATGTGGTGCTGAGGATCGAACCCAGGGCCTCACGCATGTGAGGCAAGCGCTCTACCGCTGAGCTACAGTCTCAGCCCGAAATTCTTAGTTATTAATTTTAGCTTTGTCTTTTCAACATCGATAGTATTGGATTTATGTCTTATATGTGAAGATAAAAGGTTATCAAAATTCAGAAGTGCCTTGAATTTAAAAAACTTTGCAGATAAAAATTTGAAATAAGAAATAAAATTTGTATTTCAACTTATTTCTTTAAGTATTCAATTTATGATTTCCCTAATTTTCTCCATTACTATACATCTCTGTCCTTATTTAAGAGATACCTGTCCCTTGGGGCTGGGGTTGTGGCTCAGTGGTAGAGCGCTTGCCTCGCATGCATGAGGCACTGGGCTCAATCCTCAGCACCACACACAAAATACATAAACAAATAAAATAAATGCTTAAAAAAATCTTTAAAAAGGAGATACCTGTCTCATTTTACATTATTCTTAAAAATAACAAAGATAAGTTAATGTATAAAGATATTTGTGTTTACTACCATGTGTAGATAGTTGATTTTTCTGGTAGTTTTAAAGTGAAATTTTTGTTTAAATGTTTAGATCTAAAAGTTTAAGAAAAGCTTTATTTTTTCTTTTTTTTTTTTAGGAAAAAAATAGATTTATTTCTAGTAAAAAAAAAAAAAAGCCTGATTAATGTAAAACTAGAATAATACAAAAGAGTGAAAAAAACAACTGAAACATGAATTTTTAGTTTCTTTGATAGGGAACATGTCATTATTCTATCTCTGATGGTTTTGTTAAATTAAATTGCTAAGCTTTCTTAAGTTTGGCAAATTACAACTGACTTTAGATTATCTGAATTTTCATTTCCTAACTCATTTAAATTTTGTATTTATTTTTTTAGACTAAAATCTCACTGTTATCTTGGTAAAGTTTTGCTCTAGATTTGAGATTTTCTTTTTTTTTTTTTAAGAGGAAAAAGCCAGGTAGTTTGAGAATAGTTTTTTTTTTAAATCTCAAGTCATCTTCTGCCTTATTATCCTTATAGATGCTTATCTCCTTCTTCTGTCTTTAAAATTGATTCATATGTCATCTGGTTATGCTGGATAATGATCATGATGTGTTCAACCCCAAGGCTTCCATAAGAGTCTCCTAAAGCTGTACAAAACATCAAAGAGCTGTTGACAGTCTCAAAGACAGACATAGAAACTTTATTATTTTAGCCTAGTGAAAATCCTTATAATCCGTCCATTATTGTATAGCCCCTTCAATAGGAAAGCTATTCAATAGGTCCTGGCCAGCAACCAGATAAGTCTTTCCCCTTTTTGCAAGTGAGACTGCCCCCGTAGAATACTATGAAACCATATCATTAACACTGACAAATTTGGACTATTAGGATTATCATTTTGTGATTAAGGAATTCCTTGGTCTCTTTTAGTTTCTCTATAAAGAAGAAACAATATAAAAAACTTGAACCACAGATGAAATTTTTTTCCAAACAACTCAGTCAACCCTACTTTAATTCTATGTCACAGAGGAAAAAAAAAATCTTTGTGAAAGTAGACTGTTCTTTGAGCTCATTGCTCTCAGATACTCAAAGTATGGTACATGAACTACTGCCATCATGGAATCTCTAGAAGTGTTTATAAAATACAGATTCCTAAATCCAAATCTGTGGGCAGGGAAAGGCATGGGTTGGAATCATTACCTCTTAAACAAGCACCCTGGGTGATTTTTATTTATGTCAAAGTTTAAGAACTACTTCTCTAGGCCAGAGTTACTTTTTAGTTTAGGAAATCACTTCCTTTGTGTCAAGGGGAAATGAATTCAATGCCTCACACATGCTAGGCAAGCACTCTACCACTAAACTATACCCTAGCCCTAGGAAATCACTTTAATGAACTTTCTTAGTTTTAAAATAGAGATAAGGCTTCCAAGGCTATTCTGGATAAAAGTGAGGAAAGAAAACAAAACAAAAACAACAACAACAACAAATTGCTTTGAGTAATAAAAGTTAACAAGAATTTGGGAATTGTCCCAAGTAGCTTTTAAAGAGAAGTGGTCACAAGGGCCCTAAGAATTTAGAAAAGTGGGGAAAAGGTTTTGTTAGAGTTAAGGGATCATAACAAAAGAGTAGTAGGGTAGGATGTGAGGAGAATGATGGCCAGTGAAAAAAACTCCCTGTGATGGGAATGATTAACATCAATGTCAAGCTACTTCTTGTCAAGTTGTGCTTTGTTTCTTTTACTTTTAGGGAAGAAGCTATTCCATCCACCGGGAAAGCACAGCAAGAGATGGAGACGGCAAAGGGATTAGGAATTTGGAGCAAGTGTTGACCTTAGCCAACTTCCTTCCCAATTATCCCTGGTAGTGTGGAAGAAGGTTCTGGGTTTCCCTAAACTCCCCAGATCCCAATTAGCCAGGGTATCCTAATCACATGGCTATTGTTTATTTCTTGAGCATCAGGCATGTACCAGGCATTTTCTGCAAAGTAGGTATTTGACCATTAGTATGCAAGTGAGGAATTGAAACTCTGAAAGTTGTATAATATGCCTAAGGTTGATCAATTAGTTAATAACAGAGCTGGGAGTCAAGCCCAGATTTACCTGATTCCAAAACCTGTCCCTCCTTCCCCACATCATACCATACTCCTCAGAGACAGACAAAAGCTTTGTCGGCTTTAGCTAGTGTGCCTCCAAATCAATTGCTTCTTCTTCTTCTAGCCTTACACCCAAAGAGAGAGTCAATGGTAATAGTGTTCTCTCTGGCTATTATCAGTTAGGACCCTCAATTTAGTCAACACAACTTTCCCACCTCAGTCTGCTGTTCTTGCTCTCTCTCTCTTCATCGGCAACCCTTGTCTTTCAAACTTCTGAAAAGACAAGCTTTCACTTGCTATTTGACTTCTTCACATTCTTCTCTCTCTTTCCCACCCACCATATCTTGTCAAGAAATGTGAAAAGTCTGAGATTTTATACTCCTTGTGAACTATTAACTTAATCTGCCATAGTTTCTTGGATGCTGGCAGAAGGCATGGGCATTTGGAGTCAAAGGTCTATATCACTCTCCACATAGCAGGGAGCTCTCGTGTCATGTTCAGTCAGTTCCCTTGCCTCCTAGGTCTTACGCAAGGCAATGAGGTGTTTAGGTCTCAGCTGAGGAACCCTAAGCTTAGGAAACTCTAATCTTTCATAGTGGTCTGCAAGACCTGGATTCCAAAAAGAGATAATGTCGTTATTATAGTGGATGATAAACAAATGTACCCTGTGCTCTGGTGGAGGACACTATGTCTATTTTCAAAAGTTGTTTGCCAAACAAAAGTCATTAAAAAGATAGACTAGAATAAAAGCTGTTAGTGCATTTGCTAACAAGACATACAGAAATATAAGAGTCTCATGGAGAATTGTCTCCCAATACATTCCTGCACCTCTCACCTCTCATACAGAAGACTGCCCTCTTGAAAGTGATCAGTAATTTACTAGTTTCATAGTCTAACAACCTTCTAGAATCCTGGAATGAAAACTAAATTAAAATAGAATCCTGGAAGGAACCTTAAAGAATAATATTCAATCATTCAAAAATATTATTGGGTACCTTCTATTTGCCAAGAACTATGTAAGCCACAACAGACATGATCCTTTGTCCCCATAGGGAGCGTCAGACATAGTATTCACACATACCAAAATGTAATAACAAACTGTGGCAAATCTTAAGAAGGGAAGGAACTTGGTGGTAGGAGAATTGACATCAACTAGGGATTGTTAACTTATCTGAGAGGTCTGAAATGTTTTTCCCAAGGATGTCCCTTTCAAGCTGAGACCTGAAGAGTAAGAGATAAGGCAGTAAAAAGGGAGGAGAAGAGTAGGTATACCCATCCTGCAGCTGTTGGGAATCATAGCACATTTGAGAAACTAAAAGGCTAGGGGCTGGAGTTGTAGCTCAGTGGTAGCATACTTCCCTAGCACATGTGAGGCACTGGGTTGGATCCTCAGTATCACATAAAAATAAGTAAGTAAAATAAAGGTATTGTGTTCTTCTACAATTAATTTTTTTTTAAGCCAGAAAGTCTTCTGCCCATAAAGTAAGGGGAGAGTGATATGAATGAGACTGTCAAGGGTTTTATAGGCCAATTTAAGAACTTTGGTCTTATTCTAGAACAATGAGAAGCTGTTTAAGGGCTTCGTGTAAGAAGTGACATAGTCCTATTTGCATTTTGAAATAACCGTTTTGGCTGCAAAGTGCAAAGTGAAGAGGCCCAGGTTATATGCAGTTAGACCAAATTAGAGTGGTGGTGATGGAAAGAAGTGGACTTCTTAGAAAGACTCTGGAGATAAGATTTCTGGAGGCTGGTGCTGCAACAAATCTAAGAATGAAGGTGAGAAGGACATGAAGAATGACTACTAGATGTTTGATTTGAACAATTAAATACATAAGGGGAAAGGCAAACAAGAAGAGTTCATGAACTCAGTCCAAACCTTGTAATTCTGAGGCATTAAGTGGACAGGTCAATGCAGCAGTTGCTATCACATTTGGAATTTAGGGGAAGAATCTGGAGCAGAGACCCTATGTGGAAATCATTGGCATATAAATAGTAACTAAGGCTGTGGGTGTGGGTGATACTGTGTGGACTAAGAGATCATAACAAAAACAGAAAAGAACCTAAAATTGAATCCCAAGATTCTCTTTAATAGCTAGGGAGAGGAACAGGAATCCACAAAGGAATCAGAGAAGCAGTGCCCAGAAAAGTAGGAGGAAAACTAAGAAAATACATGCCAAAGGAAGAAGAAATGTGCAAGGAAGAATAGTGGTCAACATAGTGAGTGTTGTTGAGAGTTCAGAAAAGATGAGGGTTGAAAATAGCTCTTATTTTATTGATAGGGAGAACGAACCACTGAGAATAGAAGCAACCGGTCCAAAGTCAACATAAATCCTTGTCCTTCCCTGTGTTCCCAGAGAACTCATACAGGGGCCCAGGTGTGTGTGCTTCATTCTTTCTACAAAAGATAAATTCCCATGTTCAATTGGCTTGGCTCCACCTTACAGCGCTGTATATCATACCACAATCTCTAGATCAACTTTAGTGGTATTTTTAAATTATATGCCTTTAGTATCCTTTAATATAGTTGCTCTTTCTGGTTTTGCCTATTCATGTAGATATGCTCCAAATATAATTTTAAAAAATATTAGTATTTCTAATGTCATTTCTTGAATGCCCTGCTGAACCAAGAAGTCAGAATCTTGAGGGGTGGATTGTAGGATTCTGCATTTTTAAAAAGCTCCTCAGTAGGAAGCTCTGGAAATTACTAGCTTAAGTTTGGAAACCACTAGCTAAGCCTCAGATCAAACAAAGCTAGGCAGCTATATGGAGAAGCTACCCAACTCACCCACACTCTACTACATCCTTATATTTTAAAACAGTAGACAGTTATACTTCAGTTATGCCATGATCAGCTTTCCAGCAATTTGGAAGAGGGCCAAATCTAGAAGTTAAGAAAAGGAAACATCTCTGTCAGGGAAAGAACTTTTGATAATGAACAGCAATGAAAATATCTCAAGATACCATTTGATATAGAGTCACTCGGCTATTTATTGACGGGAAGAAAAGAAACCTCTCATTAGCTGACTGTAGATAAAAATATCCAATCAATCATCACCCGGAGCCATAGAGAAAAGCAGCAGAGAAAGAAGAAAAAGGGTAAAAAATAAACAGTAAAGTAGAAAGAATGAGAGGACGGATCAAAGTAGATAAAGAGGCAGATGAGGAAATGAGAAGAAGTGACAGATATTAGAAAAGGTGATGAGAACATTTCAAAGAGAGAGAGAGAGAAGGCAACGAAGTAGGTATTCTTTATCCCTCTGCAATCTCCCGGGACGTTAACGTATGGCCAGGGTTTCACGCTGGATAGTCAGTCACCAACAAAGGATTTCATTACCCATGGTATGCGTTAAGGATGCAGGGAACATGTACATTTTTAACAGATTTCTGTAAACTGTTTTGTTTTTTAAGATTGCAATTTTCAATGGAGGCATAATTAGTATATTTAAATAAAGCCAGTCATGGAGCTTGGTTTCTTCTGTCACCACTTCTGAAAGGACAGAGTCTGGGGTAGAACTCCCGGTCCCAAAGACTACCCCCTCCCCAAGCCTTCCGGTGGAAACTGCGAAAGTAAGCACCGCCAGTCGGCCCTTAGGCATTATTGCAGCGCCCCCCATTGCTTGAGGTTTAAAGAAATCGCTGCCGCGTTCGCTAGTCTTCGTGCGGTTGTAAAAATTAAGGTAATGGGTTTCCATGAGATTTGGCTGGCTAAGAGACTGAGAAACCAACACCTTTACTGTCAATTGAAGTGGGTGCGCTCCCGAGATCCCGGGCTCTAGATGTTCGGGACTGGAAACCTCCGAGCCCACTTCAGTTGGCTTCCTAGTCCTTGGTGGAGTGTCTCTAAAAGCACCTGCCAGCGTTAAGTTCTGGTGTTTTCGGAAAGGGGCCGACACGGTGCGTCTCGGGGAGCTTTTTAAAAATGTGTGCTGCAACTTGATTGTGTGACCCTGGGAACGTCAATTAACTCCACGTTTCCAGAGTGTGGCTCGAGCCCAGCCGCGGCGGAGACTCCGACCAGCCAGGCGCAGCCGGGCCTCGGGAAAGCCCGGGGCCGGGAAGGCAGTGGCGGCGGCGGCGCTCGGGCAGCGGCGCGCGGGCTCTCAGACGCCACACGCCGGGGCCCAGTGGGGATTCGCGCTGGGGGAGAACCCCCGGCGCGGACGCGGGCTTGGGCTCGGGGTCCCGGCCGGCCGGGGGCGCCGGCGGCGGAGCTCGCGCAGCCGCACTGGGCGCGCCGACTCCGGCTCCTCCTCCCGGCTCCGTAGTAAGCATGGCGGCGGCGGCGTTCGTGGTCCCTCGGGTGAAACAGAAAGCGGGAGCTACGCGGAGAGGGAGCGAAGAGCGGGGCTGAGGCGGCGCCGTCACTATCGGAAAACAACCTCAACAGTCAGTGCGCCAGCGACCGCGGCGGCCCCCGAGAGCTAGCTCTGCTGCTGAGGCAGAGAAAACGATCAGGAACCCGAAGAAGGGGCGCCAGGGGAGCCGCCTTCCTCCGCCTCAGAGCGGCGTGACTCGAAGGTGAGAGCGTAGGCACTCCCACCGCGAAGGCGGAGGACCCCGATCCGTCCCAGCCTGTCCTGCTCCGGAGCAGGCGCCGCGGAAACCGTTAGGCTGCGGCTGAGGGCCGGGGCGCAGGCAGGGCTCGGCCCGTCGAGGGGCCCGACCGCCCCACCCCATCCCAGGCGCGCGCTGCGCCAGGGGAGCGGGCGGGGCTCGGGACCCATCGACTTGCCCCGCACCTGCCGGGGCCGAGTCTCGCCTGGACGCGCTCGCGGGGGCGCGGCCGCCCTCCCCTCCTCTCCATCCCCCGCCCTCTCTCCGGCGGCCTGCGGCGAGCTTCGCCGCTCCGGAGGGCAGGGGGCGGGCGCGCAGCCCTCGGGAGGGGATCACCCTGCGCCCGCTGCGCCTGCGGCTTTGGCCGCCCAACAGCCGCCGAACTTGAACGCTTTTCCGAAGAGCGTTTTCCTCGCTCTCCTGGGGGTTAAAACCTCGAAAACCCGCCCTTGTTTGATCCCGTGTGACTGCTGTCTGTACCTGGCGGCTCCTCTCCCTAGGTGAGTTAACCACCTGTTCAGTCGGGAGGTGGACCGGAGGCTGCAGCCCTCGCTCTGTTTAACAGCCTGGATCTTTGAACTTTTGACACGGCTTTGCGTTAGGTAAAGGAAGATGAACAAATAATTTCGACGTCAAATTGCAAGCGGAACGGTCGATGTTTTAAAAGTGTGGTCGTTAATCCTCTTATTAAACTGTTAGCTTTAAAACAACCTTGGGATATTTGGGGTTGGGAGTGTGACGGTTGCTGGATGTGCTAGGGATCGAGAATTAGAGATATTATTTTGAGATTTTATGTAAATTCCTTTGGACACCTTTGTGGCTGACCATCTATTAAGATGAACGGACTGGGAGGATTTTCGTTTTATTTTTACAGCGCAATTCTAATTATGTGTTCACCGTAGACTTTAAAAACTGAGCCTCATAATTTTGCTTCTTACTGTGGTCTGTATTTTTAGTTCTTGAAACCAAATGTGTGTGTGTGTGTGTGTGTGTGTGTGTGTGTATTATAAGAATGAAATGACAGTTGAACTCTTTCTGTAGTATTTTATCATATGCTTTTACCAGCACCAGTACTAAACATATGCCACTCAGGAGTTGGAGCCATATGTTAGGCAAAAACAAATTGAGTTTTGTGGCTCTGATCTTGTGTTTGGATAAATATTTAGTTTTTGTGTATGAGCTAAATCTGTAATTCTTGCCATCTAGTAAGTTTTGTTTAAATCACCTTAAACTGTTAAAGAGAAATGAGTCCCTTGCTGCCTTAATATTTTCTTTTTTGAATTAATTTTTCTCAAGCATAATGAGTTAAAGTGTCCACTGAGACAGATGATGGGCCTACCAGAAAGCAATGGTAAATATTTTTAAAACATCTTTTATAGAATATATCCTAAAATTTTATTATTAGCATTTTAGCCCACTGGTAATTTTTGCTATCACTAATAACACCCATTGTGGGAAGAAGGGATGATGACTTGACAGGAAAACAATCTTGCTAAAATTTCTATGTTAAATTTTATATTTAAAATTTTCAGCACTGTTACATTAAATTTTACTGTTTTCTTCTTCCCCTTCACAGATCATCTCTCAGTTTTCTATGTGTAGGTTAAGTGGAAAATTTTTATCCCAGGCTGGCTACCGTTAGCCACTTGTATGCTTCTGTATTAACTCCCTCTTTTTCCCTTTTGTCTGAATCCTCCAAATCATGAAATGGTCAGGAAAAACAAGCTCCTGGTTAACATTCAACTCAGTCAAGCATAATTATAAGGGTAGTTTGCTCCTTCCAAAATTAATGATATGCATTAGAGGGAAAAAACAGATTTTTTTTGGTGCCATTTGTGTCGTCATTTCTCTCCATGTGATTGAGAGCTGATTTATTTTACCATGCATTTAATGATCCCTTTTACCTGTTAAATTTTTACAATATAATATTAAGCATATTTTATTATTAAGAAAAAATTTCTCCCTCTTCCCTGACCAGGCAGGTGAAGGGTTGAGAGATTCTGTAAAACCCAGGGGGAAAAAAGAGGGAATGCATAATCAATAAGTTTGATGGTTTTTTGGTTGTTACTTAGGCTAAGGACATTTAATTTATAATTTAGTTTAGACTCAGGGGCAATAGTAATTTTAAAACATTTGAGTTTTTTAACATTCATATATCCAAGGCTTGTGCAAGTGATATTTTCCCTATATTTTAAAAATACAATTTGATGGTGTAGTTTTGCAATACATCTACTATAATTTGATGTAACCAAAACAGGCTTTTTAAAAAAAATAAAACATTCTTGGTGCATTTTTCCATGCAAATGAGTCTAGATTGTGTCTTCAGGAGAGATGAAGGATATGCACATGATTTCCAAATTTATTACCCAGATAATCAAAAGATAAGTTATTAGTGGGGTTTTCATTTGTTTTTCTTTTTCTTTTCAGCAGTCTCTAATAGACTTCTAGTCCATTGAGCCTTTTTACTACTTTATCACACTGCAAAATAAGAAATATGGCTCTCAAGTGTATCAGTGTCAACAACAACTTGTTAAAGGAAAATTAGTGACCAGTAGTGTTGAAAGGCAAATTTTGTTCTTTTACATGTATTGTGAGTTTTTATAATATTCTTAATACTTTGGTCTTTATTTCAGAATATTTTTCAATGTTCTCTTTTATGTATTGATTCTTAACCCTCTATCCTGCTATTATGGTTTTGCTTGTCTTTAATATTTACCAAGTTTGCAGTATAGCCTCTGGTCTTCCATCAGGTTCCCGTATAGGTGTCATCTTGTGATGTTTTCCACTACTTATCACCCATTACAAGTCCTCAGACTATTTTTTCTCCAAGATAGAAGAGTGCACTTGGGAGCTGGCATGTACCCAGAGGATAATGAAATATTATCAAAGTGAGGATAGAAAAGTAATGTGATATGTGCCTCCAAGTAGTTACAAATGAATTGGGGGCACTAGACTTTAGGAGATTGTTAGCAAAAGCTATACGATAGTACTATTAAAGTGTGTGATACCAACTGTAATTTAAAGCACAGTGAGAGCTAGAATAATCCTGGTGTTTGGAGGAAGTCAAACTTGAAACTTAGAAAGGATTTATACATCAAAGGAAATGTCATTTCAAAAGAGATTGACAAGCAGAGTTGGCAGTCATAGCAAGGAGACCCATCTTGAGAGCATCCAAGGAAAAGTATTAGGAGAAAGAAAGGTTAGGTAGAGATTTTAACTAAGACCCAGGCTGTGGTTAGAAAGTAGGAAGGATTGAGCAAGACAGTTTGGCTATATCATTAGGAACCCACCAGTGAAAGAATTATGCACCAGGGCCGGGGCCCACGCCTGTAATCCCAGCAGCTCTGGAGGCTGAGGCAGGAGGATCACAAATTCAAACCTGCCTCAGCAATGGCGAGGCGCTAAGCAACTCACTGAGACCCTGTCTCTACATAAAACACAAAATAGGGCTGGAGATGTGGCTCAATGGTCAAGTACCTCTGAGTTAAATCTCCAGTACCAAAAAAAAAACATTAAATAAGGCTTCATGTATAGTGGGTAGCCTATATGTGTGTGTTTATATAGCTTAGGTCAAAGGTCAGCAAACTTTTTGTAGAGTACTAGATGATTATTTTTGGCCTCGTAAGGTATTTATATTCTTTGTGGAATATTCTTGTTTGTTTGCTTAGCTTGGAGGCCACATTAGAAATAAGCCATCTGTGAGCTAGATTTGGCTATTGGACCTGGTTTGCCCACTGCTAGCTAATAATTGGCTAAGTTGTTATCCATATAGCACATACTGTGAAGTATCTTATTTTATCTACATGGTGGTTTGGTGTTTTTTATAACTATCATTTTTATATTTTTCCTTATGGTATACTAAAAGTAAAGAAAATAATGCTAAAATAAGTAGTACTGTAGTTGTT
Source organism: Xerus rutilus (assembly GCA_028644305.1). Taxonomy (NCBI): domain Eukaryota; kingdom Metazoa; phylum Chordata; class Mammalia; order Rodentia; family Sciuridae; genus Xerus; species Xerus rutilus. The sequence continues at coordinate 108,322,635 of CM053404.1, forward strand.
AATTTGTGGCTAGATTTCTAGCAAGGGCCTAGAATAGGTCTCAGAACTAGGAAGTGAAAAAAGAAAAGCCTTTGAGCTAGGCCTTATAGCAGTGAAAATAGCTACGCAGTGATTTCATAGAATTTGTATAAGGTTAAGTATATCAAATGCCTGTGATGGTTTTACATTTTTTAAAACTAAACTGGCATTTCAGAAACCTTGGCTACGGTACTGGTGGCCTGTAAGTGATAAGAGAGGAACAGGCAGTAGAGAACCTAGGTTTTAAAGGTAGTCTAGGATGACTTAGTGAAAGAACAAACAGTTGGGAATCCTGTATTAACTCCAAGAAGAGTCACTGTGTGGGACAGTGTAATAATAGACATTTCTATTGATGAGTTTGAGTCATCAAGAAAAGTTGTACAGATTAAGGCAGAGAAAGAAGACCTAGCCCCCTTTTAAAATATTTCCATTAAAATTATTTTAAGATAAGCTGTGGTGATTTAAAGGATAAGTATTAGTTATTTGAAAATTCATGTACATGAAACATCTCTTTGAAGTTTCTAAATTTACGTAGAGTGTTATTTCTAAGGCGGTGCTGCTGTTCTCTCAACCTCCTGTGTTTCCCCTCCCGTTACCAGGTTTGTAGTGGTGCCTCAGCTTATAGCTTTATGAGTCAATTGGCTAAGGTCACTGTATACTTTATTGTATCAGATCAATAATATAGCATTAAGAGCATTCTTTCATTCAGCAGGCATTAGTAAATAGGTTCTGTATATCAGGGTTGATATTAGATGTTGGAAAAAATAAAAATGGTTTTAGGTGAGGGCTACTTGGATAGAATCAGTGGTGTTTTTATTTTCCTGTTAAAAACATTAAAACCAGACAAAACTGAAGACTTAATTTTTGTATATAAGTATCATTTTTCTATCCTTTGTAAATGTCTTGAGTTTTAAGGCAATACAAACCCTTTGAATTAAATTTCAGCCTTCATAAATTGGTACCTAATAAAGCTTTGACTTTAATTTGTTTTAAGAAGAAATTAATAATTTACTCCCTCCTACCTCAACTTTTGTCAAAGCTTGAAACAGCTTCCCCATTCCTGCTGTTTTCATTTCCTAAGTAGAAGATAAAATGTCTTGGATGATGACTCAAATCTAAATCTTAGTTCCACCTTCACCATTCATTAGCAAATTGGTTTCAGGTTTTTTAAATCTTTGTTTTTTCAGTTCTTAAAATAGAGAAAATTAAAACTATCTTGTTTTCCTTACAGATATTGTAAAGACCCAAAGAAATGTTGTAAACCATAAAAACCTTAAAATACTGTATAAGTGCTTACGTTAATACTACTGTATTGGACAAAAATACAGCCTTTTTTTTTTTTAATAAGGCCAGAAATCTTAAGTCTAAGTTTTATCCTCCTAAATTCTGTAAACCTATTATGTTTCTAGCAAACAGTTTACTCTAAAGTTTAACTGCTTTCTTGGCAAAGAGAATGCATATAAAACTTAACATTTTTATTAATCTTTCAGTATAGTATATATCCAGTGTGCCTCTGTCCGTTTTTTTAAAAATATTTTTTTAATTGTAGGTGGACACAATACCTTTATTTTATTTATTTATATGTGATGCTGAGGTTCGAACCCAGTGCCTCACATGTGCTAGATGAGCACTCTTAACTGCTGAGCCACAACCCCAGCCCACCTCTGTATTTTGCAGAGGAATTTTGCAAAGGAATACTGATCTGTTCCTTATAACCTCAGCTGTTCTTTACAAAGTGAGGTTAAAACTGCAAAAAGTGGCTGGATGTGGTGGCACATGCCTGTAATCCCAGCACTTTGGGAGGCTGAGACAGGAGAATCGCGAGTTCAAAGCCAGCCTCAGCAAGGCGAGGCACTAAGCAACTCGGTGAACACAAAATAAGGCTGGGGATGTGGCTCAGTGGTCAAGTACCCCTGAGTTCAATCCCTGGTACCAAAAAAAAAAAAACTGCAAAAAGTGAATTCCTTATGATTTTTTTTTTTTTTTAAATCCACTTGTTGAGATTTCATTGGATTTTAGGGCCTGTGGTAATTTTTTAAATCCTACACAAACATGCCAGGTATATAGTGGTACTCTTATTTTACAAATGTAATTGTAATTCTGATTTGACTTAGCTCTCTCCCTCCCTCAATTTCTAAAGATCTTTTATATGCAATTTGCTAGAAATACAAAGTATGTATACTTTTGTAATAAACCTTGACATAAAAGCTATTTTTTTTTTTTTTTTTGGTACTGGAGATTGAACTCAGGGGCACTCGACCACTGAGCCACATCCCCACCCCTATTTTGTGTTTTATGTAGAGACAGGGTCTCACTGAGTTGCTTAGTTCCTCGCCGTTGCTTAGGCTGGCTTTGAACTCAGGATTCTCCTGTCTCAGCCTCCCTAAGTGCTGGGATTACAGGCTTGAGCCACCGCACCCGGCTGACATAAAAGCAATTTAAATTTGATAGACTATATGTATTAATTAGCTTCTATCAGAAATTTTGAAAGGAGTTTTTTTCCTTCTTGAGAATCCACATTTTAATACATATTTGAACAGAGTAGTTTGTAAAAGATACATTCTTCCTTCATGTCTGTTTCCCCAGTGAGGAAATACTTTAATTGATTTATGTATATAGTTATCTTAGTAAACTGCAGCCACAAAATTTGGAAGGGAAAAATCTTCCTGCTGGAGGTTCCAAACAGATGTTTCGTAAGTACATTTGAAAGCATAGTTAAGATTTCACTTTTTAAAAAAATATTTTTAAAGTATTTAAAAATACTTGAGAAATAACTTTAAAGTTATTACAGGTTGAGCATCCCTAATCTAAAAATGCAAAATGCCTCATAATATGAAACTTTCTGAATGCCATCATGATTCCACAGTGGAAAATTCCACACCTGACTTCATGTGATGGGTTGCAGTCAAAATGCAGACACACTAGAAATATTGTAAAAAATCACCTTCAGGCTAGGTATATAAGGTGTATGTGAAACATAAATGAATTTTGTGTTTAGAGATGTGTCCTATCCTCAAGATATCTCATTATGTAGTGTATGCAAATATTCCAAAATCTGAAATAGAAACACTTAGAGTGCCAAGCATTTTGGGCAAGGGATATTCAACTTGTATATTATGGAATTTGCTTCACAAAACATCATATGTAACAACTTTTTAGTTAAGATCTAGCTTGAGGGTATAGTCATTTAATTTTCCTCAAAATAAGTTTTTCTTAAGATTTGCTTAAATTAAAAAAGTGAGAATTTATAATTTGTGATTTCATTATGATTAAATCTTGCTGGATTGGATTGAATGGTCGAGCCATTCTTAATTCTTTGTTCATAAAATTTAGTTTTTTCCACGAAATATTTTCATTTTTAATTACACTTTTTTTCTTTTACATTTTAGTGAATTAGTATAACACATATAGATTTTCTTTCTTTAGTAACTCTTAGAACCAGCTATTTCTACTACTATAGATCAGTATTCTTTAAGTACCGTAGTATGCTGACAGATTTATTTTTTGTCTGTTACTTGAACCTTGCAAAAATTGGCCCATGTATGATAGAGTAGTCTTTGGTTAAAACATGGACAATTTTCTTTTCCTTCAACCCATCTTTTAGTGTACTTTCTGACTAACATTTCAGAAACATGAATTTATTCAACTCCTTCCTTAATTTTAGAAATTACAATCATATAACTGTTTCTACTGCATCAATTACAATCTCTCTTATCTTTTTGAGAGTTTATACCCTGTTAATATGCTATATCATCATTCCCCACCACTTCTCAACTTCACAATATAGTGTAAAGAGCATACATGTTGCTTTAGGTAAAGACATAGGTTTGTTTGTTGGTTTCTTCCTGGCTGCATATAAATATGATACTTTACCTCTTTGAGCCTTGATTTCTTTCTTTTACAGTGGACTAATTATAGTACCTATCTCTTAGAACACATTGTTACATGGGTTAAGAGAGCCCAATTAAAAAGGCAAATACAGTGATTGCCATAGGATATTTATATGTAGAACTTAAGCAGACATATCTAATCATTAGTATCCAGGTATCCTATTCTTATTTTCATCATTTGTTATTTATTGAAAACTTTAAATGTCCTAGATACTTAGAATATGAATGTCACAAAAATGAATGTCTTCAGGCTGGGGCTGTAGCTCAGTGGTAGAGCACTTGCCTAGCATGCATGAGGCACTGGGTTTGATCCTCAGCACCACATATAAATAATGAATAAAATAAAGATCCATCAACAACTAAAAAAATTTTTTTTAAATGAATGTCTTCCTCCCTTCCCTCTAGAAATTCACAGACTAGGATAAGATATAAAAAACATGTAAATAAATACATATTTTTAAATAATTAAAAATGAATAGAATACTTGTCTTCTTTTTCCATGTGTGAATCCATACCTTTAATACTGAATTGTGTGGTTTGCATATTACTCATAGAATATCATAATTGTATGTCATGATGTAGCATATATATGTGGGTGTGTGTGTTTTTTATTTGTTATTTTTTTTTACTTGTTTGATTCAACTATTAGACCATGAACTACTTGGGTTTGAACATTACTGCTGGGGTTGGCAGTTCTTAAACAAAGAGCAAATAGTAATATCGCAGGCATTGTGGGCAGTATGGCCTCTCATATCTAAGCATAGCTATAGGAGCACAAAAACAGGCATAGATAAATTACAAACAATGGGTGTGACTATATTCTAATTAAGCTTTATTTATAGACATAGACAGCAAGCCTGATTTGACCCCAGGCTGTAGTTTGCTGACTCTTGAAATGCTATATACCTAGTGCTTGGCAAATACAGGGTACTCGGTAAATGACATAACCAATATGTATTGAACACTTTCTATTTTCTGGGTGCTGTTTCAAATAATTTTACATGTATCTCTTCACTTAATTCTTGAAACAACTGAAGTAGATACTATTATCACCATTTTAAAAATGAGAAAAATGAAGCACATTAAATAACTGCCAAAGATCATTCAACTAGTTGGTGAACAATCTGGAATTTGAACCCAGGCATTCTGATTTAGAGCCTGGGCTTTTAATTGTTAAATCATACCAGTTCTAATATATTGAATCTAAGAGGGTAATGATGATTCTGTATCAGGAAACATTAATTTACTATGTTGATAGATTTAAGGGGAAACTATATATTTGGTGCTAAAAAAAAGCATTTCTAAAATGAAACTGCCAGTTCTAATAACTTTTAATCAACAAGAAATAACCTTACAAAGATTGTTTACCAAAAATCTATGTTGACTCTGATAGTGAAATATTAGAAGCACTTCTTTCTATTGAAAGATAGGAATATAACATTGATCGAGAAGTCTTAGTACATTAACCTGAAAACCTGAAAAATAATTAACCTTTAAATAATGGGAGAAAAATATGCCACCATTACTGCATTGTTATTTATAGTTGATATGACTGCTTCCTTAGATAATACAAGACAATCAGCTGAAAATTAACTGAATTAAAACGTTTAAGCTAAGTGACTAGCTATAAAGTAAACATCGTTTTCTTATATACCAGCAGTAACAAATTACGAAATACATTAAGAAAAAGCAGTCTAAGTTACAGAATACTTAAGGAATTTGTAAAATGCATAGTAACCATATGAAGAAGCAAGAAGATCTGAAAGGATAGAGGAATACTGTGTACCTGAATGTGACAACTTAATAGTATAAAAATGGCAGTTTACACCAGATTTGTCTATAAAGTCAGTATAGTTCTAATCAAAAATTCAGTGGGGTTTTAAAAATGGAATTTACCGGGGCTGGGATTGTAGCTCAGTGGTAGAACGCTTGCCTCGCATGCGTGAGGCCCTGGGTTCAATCCTTAGCACCACATACAAAGTAATAAAATAAAGACATTGTGTCCATCTATAACTAAAAAAAAAAAATTAAAAAAAAATGGAATTTGCCAAATGATGGTTCAAGATTGAGAAGGAGAAATGTACCAGAATGGCAAACTAAATTTCAAAAAGAAGTGTTAACAAAAGGAAATGTACACATTGAAGATCAAAACATTATCGTAAAATGCAATTATTAAAATAATAATTTGGAATAGGGATAAGCATGTTGATCAAAGGAGAAGATCCACAGATAAGAAGAAATACATGATAAATGATTAAGTAATGGAAGCACTATTCTATAAATGGTATGGAAAAATTGGCCATCCAGTTGGAGTAAAGATAGTTAGGTACCCACTTCATGGCACTCTCAAAACTAATTTCCAAATGAACTAAATATCTCTTTTTTAAAAATGGTGAAAGTTTTAGAAATGTATCTTTTAAAAAATTTTTAGATGATGGCCTTTTCAAGTGAGACGTTAAACTTAGATAACAGTTTCAAATGCAGTCAAGAAACTAGGATAAAATATTTGACATGTAATAGACAAAATTAATAAAATCAGAGTTTATAAGATTTGCCAATAAATCAATATGAAAAAGACAACCTTGGGGCTGGGGTCATGGCTCAGCAGTAGAGCGCTCACCTAGCGTGGGTGAGGTTCCATCCTCAGCACCACATACAAATTAATAAATAAAAATAAAGTTATAAAGAAAAAGAAAAGACAACCTTGTAGAAAATGGGAAAGAATATAATCAGCGCATTCATAAAAATAGAAATATAGATAGTCTATAAAACTTGGAAGATGTGCTCATTTCCACCAGTAATATGAGAAACTTAAAACATCAGTAAGACTATTTTAAAAAATGAAGATATATCATATAAAAAAACAAGACATTGACCAACATGTGATTTTATTATTTAATAACTATTGCCAAAAACCTTCATACACAGGTAAGTGCAGTGAAAAAGTCTGAAAGGATAACATACCACAGTTGGTGGCTATAGAAAAGGAGCTTGGATTTGGGGGAAAGAAAAAGTTAAAATTAATGTTTATATGTACATTTCTAAGTATATGCAGGTTGTGCTATAACAAATGTAATAACAAAAGATATGAAGATTTGACTTTGGTGATTATGGTTGGTCCATCTTAGGACCATACCTTCTAATTGGACAGCCTTGGTTTATGTCTAATTTTCATGTGTAATTTTTAATAGCACCATTTTTCACTTGCAAAAACTTTGCAATTGGCATCTAAAGTCTTTGGTGCTTTTAGAAATAACAATTTCAGATCTAAAACTGTGATAAAGTGGGTTAAAGAAGTTAGAATTTACAAGTGATTCATAATCTTTATAAACATACCTGCCAAACCAGATAATGTTGTTGCACTTCGTTTTCTGAGTTTCTGTTATAAAGGCATAAAATATAAAGGTATAAAATTGTGGGACCAGGGATGTAACTCAGTACTGAGTGCTTGCCTAGTATGTGCAAGGCCCTGTGTTCAATCCCCAGTACTACCAAAAAGAAATTGTGATTACCAATATAGCTTTGTTTTCCATATTCCTGGATGTTTTGATTTCCCTCCTGCTAGTATCAGAAACTGATCTCTTTTTTTGTCATGTTGGGATCAATCCCAAGGCTTTGCACATGCAAGGCAACTGCTCTGTCATAGAGGTACACCCGCAGCCCCAGAACCTAGTATTTTAAGAAAGTTGGTGTTATAGTTCAGGAGAAAAGTCAACAGCTTGAGAGGAAGGCAGAGTAAAGGGAAGGAATATTTTTTAAAAATAACATGGGGTCTAGGCATACTTATGTATACTTGTAATCCCAGCTACTCCAGAGTCTGGGGCAGGAAGATCACAAGTTTGAGGTCAGCCTAGGTAATTTTAGTAAAGTCTGTCTGAAAAAATATTTTTACTTTTTACCACTATCACTCTGCCATGGGCGTGTGGCTAATGGTAGAGTGCCACGGTGTTTAGTCCCCAGTACTACAAAAAAAATAAATAAAATGGGGGAAAATGAGTGTGTTTAGAGGCAATGATTTTTTTAACCCAGGCATTTGTAAACAAAAGATTTTTAAACAGAGAACTTTGTTGGCTCAGAAAGGACTGAATTCTACAAACATGTCTTCCCATGGAAAATAAAAAGTGTTTCTTTATTTTCTTAGGGTAGAATTCTGTATTTGTAAAGATTTAATGATGGAAACAGTGCAGATTTGACATAGGAATTCAAACCATGTTGTAGTGAACTTCTATCAGGGTGTTACTATAGCCAGAAAATAGAAACTGTTGGTTTAGTCTTAAGTCTAAACTCACTCTAATAGGTATAATCAAGAATTTGAAATTCTAAGACCAAAGTGAACAGTCTTTAATATAAAAACAGTACTTCTAGAAAGGGCAATAAAATATTTGTAGGTAAAAATAGAATTGTCTCAGGTATAATTATCTTTGACACTAAAGGTAACCCAAATGCTCCAGACACCAGACACTACAGCTGAATATGAGATTTAAGATGTCATTTAAAAAAAAAAATTAGTAGGTCTTATGTGCACACCATCAGTTTTTTAACGAACTGGGGTTAATTTGGAAGCAACTCTTCTCTTGTTTCTATAGTTTCCTGACTTAGAAGTGTCTTTGTTATGTGTGTTTCCATTAACAGTTCTTTTGGAATTTATTGAAACCATATTTTCATTTTAATAACTATTAAAGTGTGATTTCTTAGTGAGGAAGTAGGGGCTGTATCTCGTGAATGCCTAATTAAATTATACAACATTTAATGCATTAGATAATTAAACCTCTGTTCACTTAGGAGTGGGATCTGCCCCTTCATGCCTCTTCCACCTTTCCAGTGGACAAGGAATTGAATATGAATACAATAAATTAGTTATAAATGTGCTAATCTGTATAAACTGGTATAACCCTTATAAGAATATAATTACATATACTTGCTTGTATTAGGTTAAACCTTATGAAATAGTTATCTTAAAGTTTCTGGCCTTAAACGGCAATTTCATATGGTTCAACCTATTGTAAAACTATGATTACACTCACTGCCTTATATATAAAAATATTATTTTACATGTGACAAAAATACATTGTAAGTTACTTAAATAGTATAAATTCATAAATAGCACATGACTGATGAAAGGTCATCATACAATTGAAATTGGATACCTATTTCTAAAAGGATAAAAGTAGTAAATCAAAAATAATTGTTGCTGCAGACATGCATCATTGTACACTATAGTGTTAAACAACTTTCTCCAAAAACTAAATTGAATGTGAGGATGATGAAACTAAAAGATAGTTATTTATAATTAAAAACCCTTTAGTATTTCTAAGGAAAAATTGCCAGGCTTGAAATTGTCAGACCAGTTGAAGACACCAATTAAAGAAAGCATTGATGATAGATCCACAGATAACAAAGTATTCTTCCCCATAAATTGTAGGAATCCCATCTGTGTTGCATACCAATTAGTCTTAGTAGAATCCTGAATTAGTTGCTCCAGTAAACCCTAGGATTGTATGTATTTAAGTTTGTGGATGACATATTCAAATAAGAACTCATTCTGGAGGTTGCTAGTAAGTAACCCAAGGTCTTATACAGAAAAAAAAAGCTAAAAAATTGTGTGTAATTTTCTTAAAATAAATAACTGGTTTTTCATTTAGTTCTAGGCATATCTCGAGCACACTAACTTTAAGTGGTGAACTGTGGATCAATTTTTAATTTTTTTTAATCTTTTTAAAGTTTATTTTTATTGATGCGTTATAATTCATAATCGTGGATTCATTGTGCTATGTTTATACATGCCCATAAAATAATTTGATCAATCTCATTCTTTAGTACCTTCCCTTGCCCTTCCTTCGTCCCTCCCCCAAATCACTTGCTCTGTCATACTGATCTCCTATTATTATTACTCTTTCAATTAGTGTACTATAATTATATGTATATAATTTAGATATATGTGCAAGTATGTGTGTATAGACATAAAAGAAGGATTTGCAGATGGACATTGCATAATTTGGTAGATTTTTTTCCCCTAGTGCTACCCCTTCCCCTCCCCTCCTCCCTCCCTTTGTAGATCATACTTTTAAAAAGACTCATGGAGGTCATCATGTTAAGTGAAATTAGCCAGACACAGAAAGACAAGTATCACACTTTCTATGTGGAAACCAGACAGAGAGAAGGTGACCTGAAAGTGGAAGAAGGACTCTTAGGGAAGGGGAAGGGTAAAGTGAGGAGGGAAGTAGAGGATACCAAAGCATGTTATATGCATATATGGAAATGTCACAATGAAATCCATTAATTTATCCAAGTGATGTGTACTACTAATTGTAATAATTTTTAGAATTTTTATTAAAGCATAGCCATTTGGGTCCTACTTTTTTAATAAATTTTTTTTTAGTTGAAAATGAACACAATACCTTTATTTATTTATTTTATGTGGTGCTGAGGATAGAACCCAGTGCCTCACACATGCGAGGCAAGCACTTACCACTGAGCCACGACCCCAGCCCTGGGTCCTACTTTTGATAAATACATTCACCTTTGTACTGTCCATTGGATACATTAAAAATGAAGAGTAGCAAATTAGGTCCTATCAAGAAAGAGAGACTACATTTACTTTTCTACCTGATCAAAAAACTAGACAAAGTACATGGAACAGTAGCACTTATGACATTAGGCATTGAGCAACAGAAGAGAGAAAACAAGTCAAGCCCTATGATTGGTTCAGCTTCTGGGGAAAAGTTACCAGGGCATAACACAGGGAGGGGAACCCAGTTAAGTCTTGACAGACTACCTGATTTGAAGAAATAACACTAGCATTCCCAACAGTCCAAGGGACTAGAGTTTGCTGAGGAGAGAGCTGCACAGAAAGAGAACTTCAGAGATAGGGTGAAGGGTTTCCCTTAAGTATTCAGCGAAGTACTGATAAATGTATATACATTTACACACATTTGGGGAAAGGGCCACCAAACAGGATTGTATAGAACAATATCCAAGTTCATGCAGAGCCAGAAAAAGTGCCTCTTCCCACCAGCTGTAGAAAAACCTCATTCACACCAGCCGTAGAAAACCTCATTCACACAGCATTTGGTGAAGTATTCTGAAGGAACTTGCCTTAGAGGTGGAAAGAAATTAATCCTAGACTAAAAGCAGCTCTAGGCTTGCATAAACAAGACCCAAAAGGATCAAACTTTGAGTAACTTAACCACATCTCAGAACAAAGCTCTAGATTATTTGTAGGAATAAAAAAGTATATAGCAGTCAACAAGGTAAAATTCACATGTCTGACATTCAATAAAATTACTAAGTCTGTAAAGAAGCAGGAAAATACAAACCGTAGTTAGGAGAAAGGCACTCAAAATTGTCCCACAGGTGATGAATTTAATGGTCATTAAAACACTTATGACTATAGGAAAAACTGAACATTTTAAGTAGAGATCTCTCTTAGATTAAAATTACAGTATTAGAGATAGACACATTAGATGGAATTAATGGCATGTTTAGACATTGCTGAAAAAAAGGTTAGTAGACATGAAGATAGAGCAATAGAAGTCATCTAAAAGAGAGGTTGTTTTAATGAACTAAAAAGTATTTGAAGAAATAAAATGATCAGAATTTTTCCAAATGAGATAAAAATGTTATCCAAGAAAACACAATAAACAAAAGAAGGAACATCATAATCACTTATAATAAATTGTAAAAATAAAACAGATCTTAAAGCAGCCAGAGAAAAAACAGATTTCTCATCAGAAACAATGGCAAGTGGAAGACAGTTGGAGCAGTAGCTTTAAAACACGAAAAGAAACACCTATCAACCTAGTGTCCTTTTCCCATTGAAATTGTCTTTTTAAATCAAAGGTAGAATAAAGATTTCAAACATACAAAAGCTGAAAGGATTTATCATCCACAGTCCTGTTCTCAAAGACATGTTAATTGGAGTCCTTCAAGCAGTAGGGAAATGAACCACATGGAAACCTAACACCTGCACAGGGAGCTAAATGTACCAATAATGGTAACAACATGAATAATTATAAGATTTATTATTATTTAGATTTCCTTGAAAGACAACTGATAAAAGATGGTTGAGCAAAAAATGAGAACAATGATTGTGGAGTTTGTAATATATGAAAGTAAAATGTACAATAACAATTGGGAAAACAAGAAGAAAAGGGAAGAGGTTGCAGATTTATTGTTGTAAGGTTTGAATGCTTATGCCTGAAATAGTATAACTTAAAGGTAGATAGTGATGCCGGGCGCGGTGGCTCACACCTGCAATCCCAGCACTTGGGGAGGCTGAGACAGGAGAATCACGAATTCAAAACCAGCCTCAGCAATGGCAAGGCACGAAGCAAGTCAGTAAGACCCTGTCCCTACATAAAACACAAAATAGGGCTGGGGATGTGGCTCAGTGGTCGAGTACCCCTAAGTCCAATCCTTGGTACCAAAAAGAAAACACCAAAAAACAAAAGGTAGATACTAAAAATGCATGTTATAAACACTAAAGCAGCTACTCAAGTAACAACAAAGAATTAGCATATAAGCCAGTAAGACAGACAAGGTATAATAAGAAATGATCCAAAAAAAGATTCTCTCACTGCACAAGACTCAAAGTGGATCAAGGACCTAGGAATTAGACCAGATACCTGCACCTGATGGAGGCCCAAACCTTCATCATGTCAGATTAGGCCCCAACTTCCTTAACAAGACTCCTGAAATGCAAGAAATAAAATGAAGAATCAATAAATGGGATGGATTCAAACTAAAAAGCTTCTTAGCAAAGAAACAATGAGGTCAACAGAGAGCCTACATTTTGGGAGCAAAGTTTTGCCACATACACATCAGATAGAGCACTAATCTCCAGGATATATAAAGAACTCAAAAAACTTAACACCGAAAAAACAACCCAATCAATAAATGGGCTAAGGAGCTGAACAGACACTTCTCAGAAGAAGATATACAATCAAAAAAATAGATGAAAAATATTCAACATCTCTGGCAATTGGAGAAATGCAAATAAAAACTACTCTAAGATTTCTTCTCACCCCAGTCAGAATGGCAGTTATCAAGAATACAAACAATAAGTGTTGGCAAGGTTGTGGGGGGATAAGGCACATTCATGCATTGCTGGTGGGACTGCAAATTGGTGCAACCAATCTGGAAAGCAGTATGGAGATTCCTTAGAAAACTTGAAATGGAACCACTATTTGACCCAGCTATCCGACTCCTAGGTCTATACCCAAAGGACTTAAAAATAGTATACTATAGTAATGCAGCCAGTTCAATGTTTATAGCAGCACAATTCACAATAGCTAAATTGTGGAAGCAACCTAGATGCCCTTCAAAAGATGAATGCGTAAAGAAACTGGTATATATACACAATGGAATATTACTCAGCAACAAAAGAGAATAACATTATGGTATTTGCAGGTAAATGGATGGACTTGGAGAACATCATGCTAAGCAAAGTAAGCCAATCCCAAAAAACCAAAGGCTGAATGTTCTGTCTGATAAGTGGATGCTTATCCATAATGGGGGAGAGGGGCATAGGAAGAATGGAGAAAAATTTTAAAAAGATAAGGAGAAGGGAACAGAGGACATATGAGACAAATAGAAAACAAATAGCAAGGTAGTAGACACAAATCCTGACATTAACAGTCACATGTAAATAGTCAAAACACAGTTCAAAGGTAGAGATTGATTAGACTTCTGAAAGTCAAGACTCACTTCTGTGACATCTATAAGAAATTCACTTTAAGTATGAAGACACGTGGTGAAATGATAGAAAAAGATATACTGTGCTAACACTACCCAAAAGAAAGCTAGAATCATTGTGTTAGATAAGCAGTTAGATGACTGAAATAGAGTATTGCCAGGAATACTTTTTCCATAATTTGTTAAGAAGACACATTCCTAAATTTTTATGCATCTAATAAAAGAGCTTCAAAATACATGATAGCTAAAAAGAAATACACAAGTATGCATTTTAGCTGATATTTCAATACCTCTCTCTCAGTAAAACAGACTAATAAGGAAAATGTTAACATTTCTTACAAACAAAAAACTCTTATGTATTTTCTTGAAGTAGGCAAATATTTCCTGTATATGGTATCAAAGGCACCATCAATAAAATGAATTGATGAACCAAACTTCCTAATTTTAACTTCCATTCTTCAAAAGATATTAGTAAGACTACAAAAACAAGCCAGGCTGAGAGGAAAAGCTTTGCAAATCAGTTATCAGATTAGGCTGGTGTCCAGGATATATAAAGCTCTATCAGAACTCAAGGAAACAAACAGTCCAGTAACAAAATGGGCAGAATGAATTGAATAGATATTAAACCAAAAAGCTATGTGAATAACCGTGAACATATAAAAACATTACATCTTTAGTCAGGCCTTCAAGAATGAGCTATACCTTATATTATTATCAACTTGACATCTTTATTATAGATTACTACTTACATAAAAATAAGTTTAGGGAGCTAGAGTTGTGGCTCAGTGGTAGAGCACTTGCCTTGCATGTGTGAGGCACTGGGTTCAATTCTCAGCACTGCATTAAATAAATGAATAAAATAAAGGTCCATCAACAACTATTAAAAAAAATCAGTTTTGTCTTAAATCTGTATTGTCTTAACACTAGCAGCATGAGCTTAGCAGGGATAGAAATTTGCTTTCAGAGCCTGCCTTACACCTGTTGAAGCAGAAACTCTGGGTGTTGGGTCCAGTGTTCTATTTTAATAAGGACTGCAGGTGATTCTGATACATGCCAAAGTTTTAAAACTATGCTCTTAGAGCAACAGTGGAATTTTATAGATGCTTAGGATACTGGTAGTTGTGGAATTTGTTTTAAAAAGTAGAACTCGTAAGATTTGTGCATTTCATATATCCACTTTGCCTTTTAAAAAAAGAACTAAATATATTGAATACTAATTACTGAGACATGCAGAAGTGATTAGGGATGAAATATACTGATACCTGCAACTTTGAACTGCATTTTTTAAAAAGAGGTAGAAGAATATATTTGATAAAGTAAAATGTCAGTTTTTGAACCTAAATGGCAAATGTGAGTGTTTACTGTTAATTTATTTCAGCTTTCCCATAGGCTTAAATTTTTGTATAAAAAATACAAATCCTTATATGACTTATTTAGTTTTTTGTTTTGTATTTTAATGAGAGAATGAAACATCTCAGTATGTGCTCTTAGACAAAATATTAATGATGACTGGTAATGAAATTTTAGTTATCTTAACAGCAATTATGAATAAAGATATATAAGACCTAGCTTTACTATATTGATAGATTTATTAATCTTAGAAATTGAGATTTTTTTCTAGTCAAATTAAATTGGATATTAAAATGTGATGTCACTAATGCTGTCTAAATAACCGTTATTGATCAACTTGATATTTCAACAAGAAAAGGTTTGTCAGTTATATGTGATCTAGTTAGTGATACTTTTAAAGACATAGAATTTTGGAGCCAGGCACAGTGGCGCCTGTAATTCCAGCGGCTCTGGAGGCTGAGGTAGGAGGATCACGAGTTCAAAGCCACCCTCAGCAACAGTGAGGCACTAAGCAATTCAGTGAGACCCTGTCTCTAAATAAAATACAAAATAGGGCTGGGGATGTGGCTCAGTGGTCGAGTGCCCCTAAGTCCAATCCCCAGTACCGCCTCCCCCAAAAAAGACATAGAATTTTCTGATTTTTAAAACATTGTTTATATATATTTTTTAGTTGTAGATGGACACAGTATCTTTATTTTATTTATTTTTATGTGGTGCTGAGGATCAAACCCAGCGCCTCACACATGGGAGGCAAGCGCTCTACCACTGAGCCACAATCCCAGCCCCTAAAATATTTTTTTGAAGTGATAATTAAATGATAGTACTTAGATTAAAAGAAGTTTTAAAGGACGTAGTAAACAATAGTAGGGTACACATCTAATAAATTCTGATTCAAACAAATTTTAATAAAAAGAACTCAAAATTTGGAGTTGCAGATATGATGGCATAAGGAATTATTAATTTTTATGTATGATAATGGTTTTGTGGGGATTTTTACACCCTAAAATCATTTTTATTGGTTCTTTTTAATTATATATAAAACTAGGATCCATTCTGACTTAATTATAAAAGCCTGGATTATAATTTGCTCTAATCAGTTCCCAGTGCTACTCTTTTCTCTGCCCTCTTCCCTCTCCCTGTTCCCTTCCCTCTTTACTGCTCTATTTACTTTTAGGTTTTTTGTTTGTTTCATTTGGGTTTTTTGTTGTTGTTTTGTTAGTGTTTTGTGGATATATATGATAGTGACATTCACTGTGTCATATTCATACATGTACATAGTCAGATTCATTCCATTGTTCTTCCCTTATCCCATTCCTTCTCTTTCCTCCTCATTCCCTTTCATATGCTCCCAGTGTTTCTTCAGTTTTGATGGGATCCCCCTTTTTCTTCTCCTTTTCTCTCTCTTTTCCCCTTATTTTGGATTAGCTTCTGCGTATCAGAGAAAACTTTAGATCTTTGTTTTTCTGAGTCTGGCTTATTTCACTTGGCACGATAGTCTCCATTTTCATCCATTTGGCAGCAAATGCAATAATTTCATTCTTTATGGCTGAGTAATACTTCATTGTGTATAGATAACCACATTTTTTATATCCATTCATCTGTTGAAGGGCACCTAGAGTGGTTCCATTGCTTGGCTATTTTATGAATTGTGCTGCTATAAAAAATTTTTCAAAGATACATAATGAAATTTTTGCAAATGAAATTATAGAATGTCCTGAATGGTTTCAAAATAGTACAAGACAAGAAGTGAGTGGTGGTATAAATGAAACTAGACTGGCCATGAGTTGATACAGTTGAAGCTCAGTGATGAGTACATTATACTATTACGTTTATTTCAGTGTATATATGAAATTTTCACAATAATAAGATTTAAGAAAGATAAAAGTCACAGTGAGTATTTTTAGCATGATCTGAAAACCTAACTTTCACTTATTACAATGTTTCTGTGGAAAACATTTTCCAGAAATGTTGGAGGGCAGCTTATCTTTTTTTTTTTAATATCTTTATTTTATTTATTTATTTGTATGTGGTGCTGAGGATCGAACCCAGTGACTCACGCATGCGAGGCAAACGCTTAACCACTGAGCCACAGCCACAGCCCCGAGGGCAGCTTATCTTAGTTGATTATTGCTTTTTGACATAATAGTCTTAGCTGCAGTCTTTTTTTTTTAATTTATTTTTTAAAACAAGGATGCATTTCAAGTCAGAGTACACATATGGAACACAATTTTCCATTTCTCTGGTTGTAAACAAGATAGAATCATACCATTTGTGTCTTCATACATGTACCTAGGATAGTGATGTCCATCTCTTTTTTTTTTTTTTTTTTGGTACTGGGGATTGAACTCAGGGGCACTCGACCCCTGAGCCACATCCCCAGCCCTATTTTGTGTTTTATGTAGAGACAGGATCTCACTGAGTTGCTTGCTTAGCGCCTCGCCATTGCTGAGGCTGGCTTTGAACTCGCGATTCTCCTGTCTCAGCCTCCCTAAGTGCTGGGATTACAGGCTTGAGCCACCGTGCCCGGCGTGATGTCCATCTCATTCCACCATTTTTGCTACCCCTATGCTCCCTCCCTTCCCCTAACTCCCCTTTGCCCTATCCAAAGTTCCTCTGTTTCTCCTATGCTCCCCACCCCGACCTCTATTATGTATCAGCATCCACTTATCAGAGAAAGCATTCAGCCTTTGGTTTTTTGGGATGGCTTACTTCACTTAGCATGATGTTCTCCAGTTCCATCCATTTACCTGCAAATACCATAATGTTATTCTCTTTTGTTGCTGAGTAATATTCCATTGCATATATATACCACAGTTTCTTTATCCATTCATCTATTGAAGGGCATCTAAGTTGCTTCCACAATTTAGCTATTGTGAATTGTGCTGCTATAAACATTGAAGTGGCTGCATTACTGTAGTATACTATTTTTAAATCCTTTGGGTATAGACCTAGGAGTGGGACAGCTGGGTCAAATAGTGATTCCATTTCAAGTTTTTTAAGGAATCTCCATACTGCTTTCCAGGTTGCTTGCACCAATTTGCAGTCCCACCAGCAATGTTTCTTTTCCCCCACATCTTCACCAGTACTCTTGATAACTGCCATTCTGACTGTGTCTTGACATTTTTTCTGTACTGACCATGGATTCTAATAATGTAGTATCTTGGTTTGTTTGGGGTACTTTCTTCCCTTGTTTTTTCATGTTGTTCATGTGTCTTCCCTTTTAACACTGTGGATCTGAGGTGTTACAGTCTTTATCCTATAGGCTTATAGATTCCCTGCGGAGTTCCAATACCTCTCCTTTAAGGAGGAGACCAACATTAACAGATCTCAATACAAAAACAATATGTAGTTTGAGACCAAGTAACTCCTAATAGGACATTTATGGCTTTGTCACAATATACAGAAATTATGAGTTCAATTAGTATCTACTATATAAACAATAGGTTTGCAAAAGGGTCTACAGTTTCTGCTGGTGGACTAAAGAGAACCAAAGGTGGAGTGTAAGATGAGATGTTAGGGAGGTAGGAAGTGAAGATATAGAGTTGTTAGATCCTGGAAAGCATGAAAGAGGAATCCAAAAGAAGTTGGCTAGTAGTAGAAAAGAGAGAAAGAGATTTGAGCAAGACAAGTAGGAAGAAAATAGACTATAACAAACAAGGAAACATAAAAATTAAGAAAAATAAAACATGTAAAAATAGAAGATATGAGACTATATAATACAACTGTAATATACTAATCAAATATCCCAGTCTTCAGTAGCCTAATGCATAAAAAATACTTGGTTACACAAATGTTGGGGATGTGAGGGCAGGAAAAGAGCGAGAGAGAAGAAGAAGAAAAGGGAAAAAAGGAATAATAGAGGGGAGAAAAAGTCTCAAGGCAAATAAAAAGGATTGCTTCCCTTCTCATCCAGTAGGTTGAGTTGTATGTTGTTTACTGGTATCTCCCTGCTCAGGTCCAAGATGGCCACGAAGGGGTCCCACAATGAAGGCATCTGGTTTCAGAGATAGGGTGTAGGGCCAGGCTGGGCAGTGGCGCTGGATGACGTGTTCGAAGATGCAGCTCTGTGGTGAGCTGTGCAGAAGTAAAAGGTTATCTTCAGATCCAGTGTCCTCAGGTGTAGGCGAATGGGGGAGTTCCATGCTGGTAGATAGAAGTCCACACAGGAGCAGCAGCCAGGGCTCCTGTGTGGGAGCCATGGGTCCCGCATGGGAGCTATGGCTAGGGATTCTGCGTGGGTGGACGACCTGAGGTCCTGCACAGTATGTGGGTACTGGAGCTGGAGGTCCCTCATGGGAGCAGGTCCTGTACAGGTGAGCAGCTGGGGTCCTGCATGGGCGAGTGGCCAGGTCGTGCACAAACCCTGGGGCTTGGCAACCTGCATGGGCACGCGACTGGAATTCCTGCGTGGAGGCAGCTGTCAAGGGTCCTCTCATAACTTGCAGAAAAACAGTATTTCCACTGCCTTAACCCCCAGTCCTGGAGAGACTAGGAACACAGCATCCATCTAGGCCACCATCTTGAATCCTCTCCAGTTGCAGTCTTTTCTTATACCAAATCTTATACCAGTGTTCATTTTGTACATTCAGGATCCAAAGAAATGAAAAAATGGTGGTAGAGAGAGGAAAAATAGGGAGCTGGCTTAAACATAAGCCTTTTGAGTTGTCTTTTTCCCCCTATTTTATATTAATCATGATTGGTAGCCCTCTTTCTTTCCATCTTTTTATTCCCCTTTTATGTTTTATATAAATTTATAAAATAATATAAATTTACTTTATAAATCTAAAAGAAAAAAGCACAATTGTCTAAATCCTCAAAAAAAATCACATTTCATATGTAGAAATTTGGACATGGCATGTAGCTTCAGTGGTAGAGCGCTTGCCTTCTGTGCATGAGGTGTCCTGGGTTCAATCCCCAGCATTGCCCCCTCCCCTAAAAAAAGGTGGAAACTTAAGTAAAATAATACATTTAATTAATCACACATATTTTTAAGAGCCATTTCTGGAATACAGAAAAGATAGTCTCTTCAACAAATAGTGCTGGGAAAACTGGAAATCCATATGTAGCAGGATAAAATTTAACCCCTCTCTCTCACCCTGCACAAAACTCAACAACCTAGGCATTAGACCAGATACCCTGCATCTGCTAGAAGAAAATATAGGTCAAACTTTCCATCATGTTGTCTTAGGAACCTACTTATTCAACAGGACTCCTGAAGCACAAGAAGTAAAACCAAGAATCAATAAATGGGATGGTATCAAATTAAAAAGCTTCTTCACAGCAAAGGAACAAATCAAGAATATAAAGAGAAGCCGGGCGCGGTGGCTCAAGCCTGTAATCCCAGCACTTAGGGAGGCTGAGACAGGAGAATCGCGAGTTCAAAGCCAGCCTCAGCAATGGCGAGGCGCTAAGCAACTCAGTGAGACCCTGTCTCTACATAAAACACAAAATAGGGCTGGGGATGTGGCTCAGTGGTCAAGCACCCCTGAGTTCAATCCCCAGCACCAAAAAAAAAAAAAGAATATAAAGAGAGAACCTACAGAATGGGAGAAAATCTTTGCTACCTACACCTCAGATAGAGCATTAATCTCCAGGATATATAAAGAACCCAAAAAACTTAACCCCAAAAACATCCCAATTAATAAATGGATGAAGGAACTGAACAGAAATTTCACAGAAGAAATACGATCAGTCAACATATTTATGAGAAAATGTTCAACATCTCTACCAGTTAGAAAAATGCAAATTAAAACTATACTGAGGGCTGAGATTGTAGCTCAGCGGTAGAGCACTTGCCTCGCATGCGTGAGGCCCTGGGTTCGATCCTCGGCACCACATACAAAGCAATAAAACAAAGACATTGTATCCATCAACAGCTAAAAAAAATTTAAAAAAAAAACTATACTGAGATTCCTTCTCATTCTAGTCAAAATAGCAATTATCAAGAATATAAGTAATAATAAATGTTGGCAAGGATGTGGTGGAAAAGGTATAGTCATACATTGCTAGTGGGACTGCAAATTGGTGCACCCACTCTGGAAAGTAGTATGGAGAAAACTTTGAATGGAGCCACCATTATTTTTAAATATTTATTTTTTAGTTGTAGGTGGACAGACTATCTTTATTTTATTTTTATGTGGTGCTGAGGATCAAACCCGGTGCCTCACATGTGCTAGGTGAGCATGCTACACTGCACCATAACCCCAGCCCTGGAGCCACCGTTTTGATCCAATTATCCCATTCTTCAGCATATACCCAAAGGACTTTAAATCAGCATGTTACAGTGACACAGCCACATCAATGTTTATAGCAGCTCAATTCACAGTAGCTAAGCTATGGAACCAACCTAAGTGCCCTTCAACAGTTGAATGGATAAAGAAAATGTGATATATATATATATACAATGGAATATTACTCAGCCATAAAAAAAAGAATAACATTATGACTTTAGCCAGTAAATGGATGGATCTGGAGCCCATCATGCTAAGTGAAACAAGCCAATCTCAAAAAAAGGCTGAATGTTCTCTTGATATGCAGATGGTAACATAAAGGGTGGGATAAAAAGTTCATTGGATTAGACAAAGGAGAATGAAGGGAATGGAGGGGGCATAGGAATAGGAAAGACAGTAGAATGAATTGGACATAACTTTCCTTTGTTCATATATGAATACATGCTCAGTGTAACTCCACATCACGTATAACCACAAGAATGAGATCCTAATTAGAATAAGTTATACTCCATGTATGTATAATATATCAGAAGTACACTCTACTGTCATGTGTATCTAAAAACAAATTTAAAAACCTCTTTGGAGTACATAGTATTATGATTTCAGATACGGCCTTAAAGTCCTAAAATTTTTAGTGACTTTGACACATCAAAATACCAGAAAGAGACACTGAATTTCTTAATCTAAATGTACCTATTTTTCCTAAAGGTCCTTCAGTTATATTGTGGCTGTAATCCAAGGAGTGGTCCTACTTTGTACTTTCCACATACTTTTTAGACAAGAAGAGATTACTTTTCAAACCCCAGACCAAACTCATTGTCATGTTAACTGCTTTAGATTCTAGTCTAGGCTATTATTATAACAACAGCGTAGATCAAATTCAGATAGAAGGAGTGAATAACATTGACAGAGCTAAAGAAGAAAAACTGGCAGAATACATGAGTAAGAAAACTGGAACAGATTTATTTATGACAGTGACTAAGGAAATAGTACTGTTTCTACACCTAATGCTTGCATCCTCTTAAAATTCATATATTGATCCTTAGCCCCCGATGCAATGGTATTTGGTGGTAAGACTTTTGGGAGATAATGGTTTCTGTGAGGTCATGTGAGTGAGGCCCCTATGATGGGATTAGTGTCCTCATAAGAAGAAAAAGAGACCATTCCTTTCTACCACGTGAGAATTCAGAGAGAAGATAGCTGTCTCAGAGCCAGAAAAAGGTCCTCAAGAATCTAACTATGCTGGCACCCTGATCTTGGATTTCTCAATCTCCAGACCTGTTAGAAATAGTCTCCATTGTTTTTATTGTTCATTTGTTATTGTTGTTTTGGTACCATGGATTGAGGTCAGGGGCACTTAACCACTGAGCCACATCCCCAACACTTTTAATATTTTATTTTGACACAGTCTCACTGAGTTGCTTAGGGCCTTGCTAAGTTGCTGAGGCTGGTTTTGAACTTGCAATCCTCTTGCCTCTGCCTCCAGAGCCACTGGGGTTATAGGCATGTGCACCATGCCCAGGTAGTGCCTGTTTTTTAAGTCACCCAGACAATGGTATTTCATTATAGTAGACCCAGAATAAAATGATAGTTGGTACCAAGAAACGGAGTATTGCTGTAACAGATACCTAAATATGTGGAAGCACCTTTGGAAATGAATACTGCATAGAGGCTGGAAAAGTATTCAGGTACATGGTAGAAAAAGCTGAGATTGTAAGGAAGAACTGTTAAAGACAATTCTGATAAGGACTCACAAAGAAAAGAAGAGAGCTGGAGATAAAGTCTCCCATCTTCTTAGAGGACACCAAAATAATGCTGAACGGAATTTTAGTAGAAACATGGGTGATAAAGGCTGTTCTAATGACATCTTAGGTAGAAATGAGAAACACATTTTGGATAACAGAGAAAAGATGATCATTGTTATAAAGGGGCAAAATACTGCTGGGTTGTATTAGTATTTTATAGAGTGAATGTGTGTGTATCCCCAAAATTCACATCCCCAAATGTGATGGTATTAGAGGTGGGTTCTTTGGGAGATAATTAAGATGAGGTCACGAAGGTGGCACACCCATGATAATAAATGTTCTTATAAAAAGAAGAAGAAACACCAGAACTACTAATTGTCTCTCATGTGAGAATACAGTAAGAAGATAGCCATCTGAAACCAGGAGGAGGACCCTTACAGAGAACTGTCTCCCGGCAATTTGATCTTAGACTTCCCAGCCTTGAGAACTGTAAGAGATAAATGTATTTTAAGCTATCCGGTATGTGGTATTTGGTTACAGCAGCCTGTTTAAGACAGTTTGCAAATGTTTTCTCCCATTCTGAAAGCTGGCTTTTCACTCTGTCAGTTGCGTCCTCTGATGTGCAAAATTTGTAAGTTTGATGAAGTCTTATTTGTATATTTTTTGCTTTTGTTGTATATACTTTTGTTGTCATTTCTAAGAAATCATTTCCAAGATTTTCCACTGTTTTCTCCTTGAGGAGTTTTATAGTCTTGATTTTTGCCATTTTATATCTTTAAACCATTTCAAGTTATTTTTGTATATGGTATAAGGTAAGAGTCCAACTTCATTCTTTTGGTTGTGGAAGTTCAGTTTTCAAGACACTATTTGTTGAAGATACTATCCTTTCCCTACTGAATGATCTTTGTACTCTTGTTGGAGATAATTTGACTATATATGTTGGAGTTTATTTCTGAACTCTGTATTTCATTGGTCTCTTCATCTTTCTTTATGCCAATACCACCCAGTTTTGATTACTGTGGCTTTGCGATATGTTTAGAAATCAGAAAGTGTGTTTTCCATCTTCTCTTGCAAAATTGTTTTGGATATTTAAGTCCCTTGAGGTCATATGAATTGTTAGGATGAATTTTTCTATTCCTGCAAAAAGAATGTTGTTGGGATTTTGTAAGGATTGCATTGAATCTGTAGCTCACTATGAGTAGTGTGGACATTTTCATAGTTGGGAGTTTTTCAATACATGAACATTGGATATCTTTCTACTTACTTGTATATTCATTTTCTTTCAGCAGTGTCTTGTAGTTTTAGTGTGTGTCCCTCACCTTCTTGTAAGTTTATCCTACATATTTTATTCTTTTGGTGCTGTAAGTGGAATCATCTTGATTTCTTTTTCAGATTTTTCATTCTAAGTATGTAGCAACACAATTGATTTTTGTGTATTGATTCTATATCCTGAAACTTCACTGAATTTGTTTATTAATCTTAATCTTTAGGGTGTCTACATATAATATCTGTAAACAAATCATTTTACTTTACATTTAAAACAGCCTTTTATTTCTTTTTTCTTGCCCAACGGCTTTGACTAAAACTTTCATCACTATGTTGAAGAAGTGGCAAAAGTGAGCATCCTTGCTTTGTTCCTGATCTTAGAGGAAAAGCTTGTATCATTGAGTATGATCTTCCCTGTGGATTTTTCATATATGGCCTTTATTTTGAGATAGACTCTTTTTATTCCTAGTTTGGTTTTTTGTTTGTTTGTTTTCTTCAAAGGGTATTGAATTTGCCAAATGCTTTTTCAACATCAATTGAGATTATCACATGGCCATTTTAACTCTTAAACATTATTTTGTTGAAGAATAATATACACAGAGAAGTACATACATAATAAGTATACAGCTCAGTTAATAACTCATGAGCATTTGAAAGCCTCCAGATCAAGACAGCATAGTAGCAGCACCACAGAAACTGCCTTCATGCCTCTCTCCTGTCCTCATTGTTTCTTCCTTCCCAAAGGCAACCACTGTCCTTTGTTTTTAAACCTTAAAAGTTGTGTAGTATGTATTGTTCTGTGTATATTTTTCACTTGCATTGCATTTATGAAATTTATCCATGTTATTCCCTGTGTCACCAGTTCATTAATTTTTATTGTCATAATGTAGTCCATGGAATGAATCAGCTACAGTTGATTTATAAGGAGCATTTAGGTTGCATATGCTTTTGTGCTATTAACAAATCATACTGATGTGTATCTTCTCATGCTTGTCATTTGGTCCACATGTGCATGCATTTTTTTGTTTTTAGAAGTCTTAACAGCTGAGTCATATCTGGTTCATAGAGTATGCATTTGTTCATCTTCAGTAGATAATATAAAACTTCCCAAAGTGATTTTGTGAGTTTTCATTCCTATTCCTTGGTAAGTTTGCAGTTATTCCATAGCTTTATTGTCACTTGATATTGTTGGTCTTTTTCATTTTTATCATTTTAATATTAGGTGCATAATGACATAATTATGATTTTAAATTAATGTTTTCCTACTAATTGTTGACATAGGGAATATTTTCATGTTTATTGGCCACTTGAATTTCTACTTTTATGAAGAACATATTCAGATCTGTTATTCTGTTGTTTTCTTTTTAACCAATTTGTAGAAGGCCTATAAATATTCTAAACATGTGTTCTTTGTTACTTTATGACTTAAGAAATATATATCCTATTTAAGAAATCTTTTTCTGTCCCATGGTTAAAAAGATATTCTGTGTTATCTTTTAGAAGTAGTTTTTTACCCTTTACATTCAGATCTGTAATCTATCTGGCATAGTTATTTTTAAAATATTGTTTAATTTAGCACTAAAATTTCAAACTTAGAGAAAATTTACAAGAATATAGTACAAAGATATCCAGGTTTTTTTCACCCAGATTCCTCAAATGTTAGTTTTTTAATACATTATTGCTATGTAGTTCATTGTTGCAATATAGATATGCTAGAGCCATCTTTACTTGGATATAATAGTTGGTTGTTAAAAATTCAGAAAATTTAGGTCATCTTTTAAACCAGTATATGTTTTACATTGTGAGTTAGAGTATAAAGCATTTTCACTTTTAGCTTCATCTGGGCCATTGGGTGGGGTACTTATCCCATGGACATTAACAAAACACTACAAGTCGTTCCCATTCTTTTTCTTTTTGCATATATTAAATAGTACATTATAAAGAACAAAATAGATGTATAACTAAAACCAAGAGACTGTCCTTGGTCACAAGATAAGATGAAAATGTAGAAAGTGATTAGTAACAAAATTGGAGGAAATAGATAGGAAGAGAATACTATCGAGTATTCTCTACACAAAGAATGAAAGGAATTTCTAGATTATTAAATGCAACACTTAAGTTGCAGTTTGAAGTTTCCAATTTGTAAGTTTAAATAAAACCAACTACTTTGCATAGAGTGTGATGGGTAGGATCAACAACAACAAAAAGTTTATAAATGAAATTATGGTGTCTTGTAGTTTTTTAAAAAGAATAAAATTAAGGATAATATAACTAAGTAGAACTATAGGTAATATTAAATTAGCACAGCATGGGGCTTCATACTTAACCTATCATAGCACTTACTATTCTCAGAATTAACTTGAAGAATCAGAAGAAATCTGTATTTCTGTGTGTAAAGCTTGTAGTTCAGCTCTTAAAACCAAACTATGGGTCTGTCCTCAATATTACATTGTAAAATCATTAAGTAATAATGATGGTCTGCAGTTTTAGTTAAAAAAATTATATGGAATATTATAAATAGAATACAGTGACAAAATTAAACACCCAATGGATTTTTTAAATTTTTAATAAATTTCTTATTTATTAGAACAATGAACAAGGTAGTGTGGTGCATGCCTATAATCCAGCTGCTTAGAAGGCTGAAGCAGGATTGTTTGAGCATGGGAATTTGGGGCCAGCCTGGACAATGTAGTGAGACACTGTCTCTTAATTAAAAAAAAAAATTATTCCTCAGCAACACACACAAAAGAAGAAGAAAAGAACATGGAGTTATAAATGATATTGGCCAGATTATATTGTTGTGTGTATGCATTAATATGTAACAATGAATCCTGCCATTATGTATAACTGTAATGCACCAATAAAAGAAATGGAAAAGAAAACTGAATTACTTACAAAGTCTCTCTTTAATCATGTATTAACTTCCTGCATGTTTCTTCTTACACTAAATTATGTGATATGCAAGAGGGAAAATAATACATTGACTCTTTCCTATCTCATAATTCTTTGTATATTCCAAAAAGAGAAATGATTTGACAAAATTTAAAACACTCAGCATTTTCACTGGACTTGAAGTAATTTAGCAATACAGATTGTGCCAGAAGTTAATTTACTCATAAACACACACACACACATAGATAAATACTATGGTTAAGTGACATGTATTTTCATGAGATAATTAAATAATATAAAATGTCCCATACAGTGGTTTTAGGTATAAAATCTTGAAATAGACCTGTATTGAATATTTTTAAAAGTCTTAGAGCAGGTGCTATATATCTAAATGGAAAAATTTTTAGGTTAAATCAATTTGTATGAAAGTTTTTGCAGAAATTGAAAATTTTAAAATAAAATGAATTCAGTCTCATAAAAATGAAATATATTAACCCTTACCACTGAATGATAGAATACTATAGGCACTCCAAAATGTTTGTTTTGCCTTTCAGAATAGATTTAATAAAATTAATTATGTTTTATGATTTTGCTCAGTTTTCAATTTGCTCATCTTGGATGTAATTTACTATTGTTTTATTGGTGGACATTGTATATAGTAGACTAACATTGCCTGTGACACATCTTTTCTATTTATATGAGTCATACTGTGTCTACAGTTAAAGATTTCTAAATGTACTTTCATCACTGAAATGATTAGATGTATTGAAAAGTAGATATCAAGAATAATAATAGCTAGGCACAGTGGTACACACCTGTAATCCTAGTGGCTCAGGAAGCTGGGGCAGGAAGATTTTGAGTTTCAAAGCCAGCCTTAGCAATTTAGCGAGGTACTAAGCAACTCAGTGAAATTTTATCTAAATAAAATTTTATCTAGATTTATTTTATCTAAATAAAATATTTAAAAGGCTGAGGATGTGTCTCAGTGGTTAAGTGCCCCCTGGTTCAATCTCTAGTAACAACAACAAAAAAATGATGAAACCAGATGAATGAGTAATGTAAGAGCTTAAAACTTAAGACTTGAAGGTTCTTTTCCTAATCCTAAGCAAGTTTTTCTACCATTTTGGTTTTTTCTAAGAATCAGTGAAAAAATCTTAATTATTTTTGTAGTGCCTCAAAGTAAGTAGGATGGTGATGAAGGGGATTGAGACTTCAATCCCCTATCCTCTCCATAATTACCTTGTCTGATCACAAAAAGAAAAATCAGTGGCAGAGTTGCCTCATTCAATCATTATATTTTAGTGCCCATTTGTATTTAGTTATTAAGTAGTAGTGGTGGTTAAATTGAATAAATATTATGTAGAGGTGCAAGAGGTGGAGAGAAGGACAGATGGAATTTAAGTAGAGGGTTCCAATATATTAGCTCTAATGTATCTTATTTTACAGATGTTTAGGTCATAAAACTTATATTACCTTGAATGGTCTATGACTAAAAAAAGTAGTCAACACAGTATTGTAGGATTTCCTTTGACAAGAATATCCCTTTAGCCTGGTGTGGTGGCACATGCCTCTAATCCTAACGGCTTGGGAGGCTCAAGCAGGAGGAGGATGAGTTCAAAGCCAGCCTAAGCAACTTAGGCCCTAAGCAACTCAGTAAGACCCTATCTCTAAATAAAATACAAAAAAGGGTTGTATTTAATTAAGTGCCCCTGAGTTCAAAACAAAAACCTGGTACCAAAAAAAAAGAATATCCCTTTATGTTAAAGAATGAGATAAATCTCAAATGTGTTATATTTTAATATATTTTTAACATTGTATATAAAAATGGCTATATATTTTTTGTTTTTCAGAGTTGGAGGGCTACCTGGAATATTAATGTCTTATTGATAATGGCAGAACATCCACCGCTACTGGATACAACTCAGATTTTAAGTAGTGATATTTCTCTTCTATCTGCCCCTATTGTAAGTGCAGATGGAACACAACAGGTAAGGAAACCAAAGTTTTTATTTCCTTATGGCTAGTACACATCCGTTTCTTCCAGAAAAGCGCAAAATTTAACACAGAATTAAACTTCACAATAATTGGTTCCTGCTAATTCATGTTTTGAACTCCAGTTCAAAATATTGTTTTGTTTTTATGAGATGATAAAATAATGAGACTGTGTTTGAAATCGCTTCTAAAGTATTTCACTAATTAATGGTCAAATTTCTCATGTGTGTATTGCCACTAGATTATTTTTGTTTTCCTTTAGATAAACAATTTACTAATTCTTGTACCTTAATGATTATCATAAATCTTTCCTTCAAATCATTATGAATTGTATTAATGATACAATTAAGTAACTGTCTACATTATAAAATAATAAAATTTATCTTCTTTCTCTTTCCATATCCGCTCTTCAGCAGACCTCACCTTCCAAAAGCAAATACATAGTTCCTGAAAAGCTGATATGTTTTACTGACACAAGGCTTTAAAAGTGTAATTCTGTGGATGCACTGACTTATTTCCCCAGTATCCTAAAGGGATGGGAATAATGGGTTTTCATAAGTACCTAGTATGCAATGTGTTAATGCCTAGTTAGTCAATGTGCTTAATTTTCACAACTACTTTATATGCTAGGTATTTTAATGTGATAGGCAAGGAAACAAAAACTCAGTTTATTACAAATTATAATGAGGAAAAGGAAGAGTTTGGGTATTGATTATATAACAGACATCCTACGAATTTTGTGATCTCATTTAATTCTTTCAGCAATCCTGTTAGGTACAACTGTCTTTATTTTTGTAAATGAAAGAAAATGAGTTTCAGAAAGGCTAAAATGCGAACAAGATCATACAAAACTTGTATCCTATTACTGATACTGCCTCCTTGCAAAGTCTTTTTTTTTAAAGTCGTTTGTTATTTTACAAATTTAGTATCTATACTGTACAGTTACAATATTTTGACAAGAATAGGGGCTGCTGTCTTAACCTCACTATTAAAAAATCATTTGTGGTTGGCTTGGTTTGTAAATGTTTGTTTTATATAAACATGACAAAAAAGCATCATGTCCTAATTTTAATTTTTACATGTGCTCAGCTTCTAGCAGCAACTTCCTTTCACTAACTTGCTTTTCATGGTCAAATTTAAATCTGTTAAGATCCATATTCCCCCCCCCCCAAAAGTAATAGGTGTGGCAGATGTTAATTTACTTCTTTAAGACTCTTGGAGTGTCTTCTGTTACCATTTTTTGCTTCAGGCCAGTCACTGGTTTGAAATTGTTGATAGTCTACTACATTGAAAAATACATCTATTAAACAGCAAGTTACAATACATTGATTTAATTCTATGTTGTATATTCTGTTAAGGAGAAAGTACACCAGGCTGAAAAGTACACCAGCACATTGCTCTAAAGACTTCTCTCATTCCTTTAAAAAAGATAGTCTGTTGGCAGAATTTTCTTGAAATTTTGAGGGCACCATGACCATCACGTAACTGTAGTGGTGTAGATGGATATAGAGAAGGGATCTGGGAATGGAAGAATCTGCTGGAGTAAGATTTTTTTTTTTTGGTACCAGGGATTGAACTCAGGGATACTCAACCACTGAGCCATATCCCCAGCCCTATGTTGTGTTTGATGTAGAGACAGGGTCTCACTGAGTTGCTTAGTGCCTCACTGTTGTTGAGGCTGGCTTTGAATTCACAATTCTCGTGTCTGAGCCTCCCAAAAGGCTCTAGTGGGGCCAGAAGTTCTATAGGATAGGGTTTTAGGTAG
The DNA here is from genome assembly GCA_028644305.1 of Xerus rutilus. Lineage (NCBI taxonomy): Eukaryota > Metazoa > Chordata > Mammalia > Rodentia > Sciuridae > Xerus > Xerus rutilus. The sequence goes on from CM053404.1 coordinate 108,353,476, forward strand.
GGTAAAACAAAGCAAAAAAACACGTTTCAGGAGGTAAAGAAAATCCTTGTATTGTAACTACCAGGGAAAGAGCTAAAGATGAGTGGAAAGAGCACTGGATTTAGTTGATAAATTTGATTCAGGTGATCTAAGCCAAAAATATTAACTTCTCCCTGTGTGTTTACTTCTCTAAAAAATGGAAGTAATGTCTTAGAGTAGCTGTAGCAATGAGGGCAAAATGAGTTTGAAGGAGCTCAGTAAATATTTTTTGGATCCAATTGAAGCACTCAAATGTTTTAAAAAGTAAAGAAACTATAGATATGCAGATTTAAATCAATAGAAATAGCAGTAGATTAGAAAACTAGAAAGAAAATTATGCCCGGGCACGGTGGCGCACGCTTGTAATCCCTGCACTTTGGGAGGCTGAGACAGGAGAATTGTGAGTTCAGAGCCAGCCTCAGCAATGGCGAGGCGCTAAGCAACTCAGTGAGACCCTGTCTCTAAATAAAACACAAAAATAGGGCTGGGGATATGGCTCAGTGGTCAAGTACCCCTGAGTTCAATCCCCATTACCGAAAAAAAGAAAATTATGAAGGATGCATACTATACTGTAAATCTGAAAGTGTGAACCAATAGCCGTGTAGACTATAAGAAACTAAACAAAAATAGATGACAATTAGAGGTAGAAATACGATAAACTTAACAATTGACGTTTCTTTATCTTAACTCAAGAAATTATTGGTATGCCGAGTTAGAGTTTGCCTGTGGAGACATAGCATGTGGTTGATGGTGGGTTAAAGCAGTGAACTGAAAGACAATTCCAAATAGAGAAAAGTGTCATGCATAGGAATGATGTTAAAAATTCAAAATAATGAATATTTCACCTCTCACTTTCTTGGGAATATTACACTATGTGGGATGATTTCTGTTCTACTCTTGGGATCAAATTAATTTTGTTATAGTTGGCTGTTTAAGATTATCTATCTCAGCAGGCACTGTGGCACATGCCTATAATCCCAGTGGCTCGGGAGGCTGAGGCAGGAGGATCATGAGTTCAAAGCCAGCTCAGCAGCTTAGTGAGGCCCTAAGCAAGTTATTGACACCCTGTCTCAAAATAAAATATAAAAAGGACTGGGATGTGGCTCAGTAGTGAAGTGTCCCTGGGTTCAGTTCCCTAGTACCAAAGATGAGGGGATGGGGGAGAAGTACTTGTCCCCTATAATTCTAGCACCTTGGGAGGCAGAGGCAGGAAGATCACAGGTTCGAGGCCAGTCTGGGAAATCAGCCAGATCCTTTCTCAAAATAAAAAAATAAATGGTTCAACCCCCAGCACTACAAACAAAAATAAACCTCACGCTTCTTTATCAGAATCCTCTCCATTTCTTTAATCTTTTAAAATTATTTCGTAACTTGCCTTGTTTCATTTGTACCCACAGAATTTTACTTTATGGAGATGACTAAGAAAACACAGAGACCAATTCTACTGAAAGATTTTTATTACTTACATTTCCCAAAGAAGGCAGTCAATGCTACAGGGAAAGCATCAGATTTTGGTCAGGAATTACAAGCAAGAGCTAAAAGAAAGCCCAAGTCAAACCCTTAACTGGGAAAGCCTTCAGGGAAGGCAAAGCAGAGTACAGTAAATAGTCTAGGATTGGCTAGTTTTGATAATTCCAAGGGTTTTGGGGCTATAGGGTGGTTTCTAATTGCCTGGTAATTTCCCCACAGTGATTTCAAGCGGGTCTTTGGGAGTAAAAATGTGGGATTGACAGGTAAGTGAGAAGTATAGTTCTTGACCAGACCTTTGATAAGAATGAGCTATTACTGTGAGGGATAGTCTTTCCCAGGCAGATTGGGATATAAAGCTGGGGAAAGAAGGCATCATAAGTTTTCAGAACCTGAATTATAATCTTGTTAATGATGCACAATTTGAGAAATATTTCAGAGGTAGAATAAAGAAAGAATTTAAAGAACAAAACTTGAGAGAATAAAAATTTCCCCGGCATTTTCTTGGAATGTTTAGATAGAAAATATATGTTTTTTTTTTCTGGTACCAGATTAAACCCAGGGGGTGGGTAAGCACTGAGCCACATACCAGCTCTTTTTATTTTGTATTTTGAGACAGGGTCTCACTGTTGCTTAGGGCCTGGAATTTGCTGAGGCTGGCTTTGAACTTGCAATCCTTCCTCAGTCTTCTGAGCCACTAGGCTTATAGGTGTGCGTCACCATGCCCAGCTACAAGATTATTTTTATGGTAACAAACAGCCTCAGTCTAAGTAGTTTACCCAAAGGTTTATTGTTCATACTGCATGTCCTCCACCATTTAGCTGTGGCTATGCCCATATAATCTTCATTTAAGATCTGGCCTCTGTGTAGATGTTGCTGGTGTCATGGTGAACAGCATACTGACCTCTATTCACATTGCATTAACTACAAACCTGTCATCAATAGGCTGGGGGAAATCTTACTTTAGGGGGAGGCAACAAATATTTGGTAAAAAATGAGTCTTCTATAATAAAGATAACGGAAGTAACAACATGTTTGAGATTTGAGAGAGTATAAGAATATTTGATTTTGAGGTATTTTGGGATGTAATAAAAAAAGATAATAAAAATAATACATACCATTTGAGCTCTTACTGTGTGTCAGATACTGAGTCAGGCCCTTTACATTTAAATGTCATAATGTCCTAAGAACTAGCTTGAATTTTTCAATTTTATAAAACTAAGAATTAGAGAAGTATTCAGTTACTTGTTACTAGGTTAATTAAGTAATAGAACTTCTGAAAGGCAAAAACCAGCATTCAAAGCTAAATCTGTAAGATCCCTAATCATGTAACGTGGTCTTAATCTCAATACAAATAGAGTTTAGATTTCATGAAAAATACATTACTTAAGCTAGAGATGTAGAAATTATCAGAACAGTAAAAGTAACAAAGCCATAGATATGAATGAGATTATTTGTACTGAGAATGGCAGGGTGGGAGGAGTGTTCGTAATTTCTGATACAGTACCCGAATAGATAGTCCTGTGATGCCAAAATGAAACTGGTTTATGCTGTCCCTTGCCTTGAACATTGTTGAAGTTGTTCAAAGCTGCCTACAGACATCTTACTTCCCAGTTTTTCCTTTCAAGGTTTTTGGAGAGCTGCTTACTTTCCCATTTATTGTTATCACCCCAGGCAACCATGATGTTAATGAACTGCCGGGATTGTTTTAGACATGCTCCCAAGGGGAATGCTGTTTGCAATAAGGTTGTTCTGAGTCAGGTCAAATAAAGACAAACCTTGCTACTGGGGGTTTCCAGAGAACTGCCAGATAAGTCAGATAATGATAGTTCTTTGGAAATGAAATTTATGGAGTTCCAAACCATTCTGTTCCCTCCAGTAGTGATCTGGTGATCTGCTGGTTTTCACTGCTACTCTGATTTTGAGGTTGTTAGTTTTCAAGGTTACCTGGAAGCTACGGAGAAGGAAGAGGAAATGTAGCAAATTAAAATGGTACAACACTCACTGTGCATATAAGGATTTGGCTGTTTTCCTCGAGTGGATTGTTACAAGCCTTTGGTTAATTTCCACAGTTCTGAAAAGTTGATTTTGACTATTTTTACCTGTGTTCTTATTGCTGTTATTATAAGAGTAGATATTTGGAGGTTTATAATCTACCATTCGGTGGGACATCATCCAGATGGGATCACAGAGTTGGAGTTTGTTGTTGTTGTTATTCTAATTAGTTATACATGACAGTAGAATGCATTTAACATATCATACATCAATGGAGTATAACTTCTCATTCTTCTGGTTGTACATGATGTAGAATCACACCGGTTGTGTAGTCATATATGCACATAGGGTAATAATGTCCTATTGGTTCTGCTGTTCTTCCTGCCCTCATACCCACTCCCTCGCTTCACTCACTCCCCTTTGCCTAATTGAAAGTAAGTATTCTTCCCTAGCAGCAGCCCCCCACCACACGCATTCAAATTAGCATCCGCATATCAGGGAAAGCATTCTGCCTTTGGTTTTTTGGGATTGAAATTATGGAATATAACATTTTTTTAGTGTCATTTTAGATTTTTTTATTGACATCTAAATTTTGGAATACAAAGTACTTACTATTTACCAATGTCTGTAATATAATCAGTTCCTACCTTATATAAATACATGACTGTATATATAGAATAAAACTATTCAAAGCCTGCTGGATGAATAATTACAAAAAGAATGTATGTTTTCATCTGATTCAGATCTTTACTTCAGAATTTTGGACCATTTCACAGGTCACTAAATTTCCCTGCCTTGGGACTTGTATCATTTTTGTTGATATGTGATAAACTTTCATGTAGAACAGGCTCTTTGGTTGGACACTTGATTGAAAATTGTCCCCAAAATATTCATTAGTAAATAATAAGCACTTTGTATTCCAAAATGTAGATGTCAAAATATTCAGTCTTTTTGTCCAAAGGAAACGAAAAAAGCAGAGCAAGAAAAAGTAAAGGCACTTCATTTACTACCTAAAACAAATCCTAAATGATTCCTCTCTGAGATTTGCTTTTACCTAATGATACTGCTGCTCTCTGTGAAAGCTGTTTGCTCTAACCAAGAGAAGGAAAACTTTGACTAATAATGAAAAATCAGATAAAAGAACTTTAAAAAGTGATTATAGTTTTAAGTAAGTTACAACTTGTAAAAATAGGCATTTTAAAAACCTGATACCTTATGCCAAACTATAAACCTTAAGGGTGATATAAAAAATAATAACTTAAAACTTGTGACAATTTTGTGCCCCCAAATTCTAATTCAGACCCTCAATTGAAGTGACTCCGTAGTTCATCAACTCCTGTGCCCTGGAATCTTGTAGAAATTATCAACTTGTAAGAAATATAGTTTGACCTAATGTGAGGGAGAAATAAAAACTAACTTGAAAGCAATACTGAATATATGCATTCTGCTAAAAATTATAGAGATCTGAAAATTCTATAAAATGAATCTGATTATAAGTTTTTTATAATAAATGTTAAATGAAAAGGATAAATCTTATGGAAATGATACTCCCCATAAGTTTTTGTGTTCTTACATTAAATCTATATATGATAAAATGCTTTTAGCTGGGTGTGGTGGCACAGGACTGTAATCCCAGCAACTCAGGAGACTGAGGTAAGAGGAGTGCAAGTTCAGGGCCAGCCTCAGCAGTTTAGCAAGGTCCTAAGCAACTTAGCAAGACCAAAATAACAAATAAAAAGGTCTGGGGATGTAACTCAGCACAAGAGTGCCCCTAGATTCAATCCCCAGTAAAATAAGTAAATAAACATGATTTTTTGTCAAAAATTGTATAGATGTTATAGAAATAGAAGTTGAGTTCTTTTTCAATTGCCCCCCCCCACCCTTTTTGTACCAGGGAATGAACCCAGGGGCGCTTAACCTCTGAGCCACATCCCCAGCCCTATTTTATATTTTATTTAGAGGCAGTCTTACTGAGTTGCTTAGGGCCTTGCTCAATTGCTGAGGCTGACCTTGAACTCACAGTTCTTCTGAGTCACTGGGATTACAGGCCTACACCACTGAGCTCGGCTCTTTTCATTCCCTTTTCATTGTTAAACTATAGTGATTGTATGTTCAAAACACTAATTTATGAATTTGATTTTTTACACTTTTATGATTAAGAGTCAAGAACTGAAATTATCACACTAAATAAAATATAACCAATAAAAGGTTAAAAAAAAAAACCCTGTTATATATCTTTTTACCACCAGATAGAAGCTCAATATTCAGATTCCTAAAATTTTGCTTTTCTGTGATATTTTCCAATTCACATTTTGAACATTTTTAAAATAGGACAGACATGTAGACTCATAAACACGTAACAGGAAACATACAGGAAATTGTAAACAAGGACTGACCCCAGAAAGAAGAGTTCATTTGATCATATACCCTTTTAATATTTTTTCTTGTTAATTTATTACTCTATCAATTTTATCAAGCCCTAGCAATTAAAAAAGGAAAAAGCATGTAATTCCAAATGTACATATACATCACAGAAGAGAAAACTCTGGACACAGAAAACTCTCCTCCTTCCACTTCAACTAAAGATTAGTTTTGTGTTTTAATTTTATGTAAATATAATTGTAGAATATTTTGTGTCTACCTTATTTTGCTCAACTTTGCATGTATGGGATTCATACATGTTACTACCTGTAGCATAGTATTTGCTGTTTATTATTCCATTATATGAATATGTCCTAGTTTCCTTTTTCATTCTACTATTGATGAAAATTTGAGTTGTTTTCAGTTTGGGGCTATCACAAATAATGCTTCAAGAATATTCTTGAAATTGAATACATGTGCATATATTTCTTTTGGGTGTACTATTGATAGTGGAATCTTAGGATAGCAGGGATCTTAGGAAATAGGTTTATGTGAATGGGAGCTGGCTTTTATTTTTATTATCTCTACTTATCCCAGAACACCTCAAAATCAGTTGAATTCCTTTCAGATTCCTTCAAACACCAAAAGTATTGCTTTTTATTTCCCCCAAATTTCCACTGCCCATCTCTAGGGTATGGTTATTTTTGCACATCTCACTGATAGCTGAAAAAAAAACAGTTGCCCAAAGAAGCTGTACCAGTTTATACTCCACCCAGCACTGTATTGTTGGCAGTTGGTCTATAGCCAAACCAGCATTTAGAATTGTGAGTCCTTTTCATTTAGCTATTTTGGCAAATGTTTGTATTATCGGAATTTTAGAGAGAATATTCATGTACCTCCTGTGTAAACAAAAATAAATTTGAATAATAATGAATAAGAACATTTTCTAGGTTTTATTTTCTGTTCTTGTTTTTGTGAGGGATATGGGGAGGTCTTTTCCATGTGTTTTTAAAATATTTGGTTTGGATGAGTTCAAAATTAGCCAGCCCAAGCCGGACGCGGTGGCTCAAGCCTGTAATCCCAGCACTTAGGGAGGCTGAGATAGGAGAATCGCGAGTTCAAAGCCAGCCTCAGCAATGGCGAGGCACTAAGCAACTCAGTGAGACCCTGTCTCTACATAAAACACAAAATAGGGCTGGGGATGTGGCTCAGTGGTCGAGTGCCCCTGAGTCCAATCCCCAGTACCAAAAAAAAAAAAAAAAAAATTAGCCAGCCCATTCACACTGTTGTTTTGTTGTTTAATGATTATTATTTTAAGTAATCGTAATTAATATTTTCCCCATTTTGCCTCAAAAGACAATAGAAAAAATGTTTTAGTGCTACCACTGTTTTCTTCAGTATTTTAAATTGTCTCCTAAATATCTTCCTGTGCCTGCTCCCCATAGATAGATAGGAATTATGACTATGTGACAAACCATAAATCATCAGATTTAAAATTGGTTAGCTGTGATGATTCTCAAATATTGCATTTTTTAGGAACTAAAATACAATTCAATTTCATAAGCATTTACTAAAGTAACCACTGCTAAGTTAAGTTAAACAAAGGATACATTAAGTATAATTTCTTTCCTTAAAGATTTATAATTGTGTATGTGTATACTCCATGCCATACCCACACATAATACTATAAACATGTATGTGAATTAAGCACCAAAAGTGCTTAATACTTGATTACGCTTGAAAAAATTTTTACTTTTCATAAGATTTCAAAATGACTTTAAATAATCCATTATGCTTTTTTCTTGGAGAGTGTCTGAATAAAACACCTATTCTTTAACTAGTAAGCATCGATCCCAGGTATCATGTGTTTCTAAACATGTTATTAGTCACTTATTAGTTTCTCTGTACAATTCCACAACTAGCATTTTAAAGCTAAAACAGCTGGTGAACCTGACTAACACATTAATTAATTCTTGCTATATACAGAAAGTATTTCACAGTTAACTAAAGTTGGCCACAGAGTACCTGTATACAAACTATACTCTCTTCCTGGGGTGATTTATAGTACTAATTAAAGATGTGGGGGAAGAAGGGAGATTGGAGCTATGCTTTAAAAGTGGGGAATACAAGTTAAAACCTCAATAAGGATTTAAATATTAAGAAACCTGAGAAGGGTGTGGAACAGTGGAATCTCTCATGCATTGCTGGCACAACCACTTTGGGGAGGGGGATGATCTGGTAATATTTAATAAAGCAAAAAAAGTGCATACCTCAAATTTAACACGTGTTTTTAGATATATCTCTTACAGAATATTTTTATACATGTATACAAAGGCACGGAATATTTTTATACATGTATATGAAGGCACATATACTTAACTGTTCATTGCATCATATAAATGTTCCAAAATAGAGAAATGGCTAGATTTTAGAGGACTCATACAGTGGAATATTAGAATACTATATACCAATATTCCAGTGTACAAATCTATGCTTTCAGTAAATCTCAAAAATTCAATATTGAGTAAGTAACAAGTTACTGATATGTAAAGATGGTATCACTGATATAAACTAATTAAAACAAAATCAAAAAATTAACAGAGCAATAATGTGTTAAGTCAGCTTTCTGTCACTATGACAAAATAGAGAAAAATTTAAATGGAGGCAAGATTTGTTTTGACCCATGGTTTCAGAGGTTTCAGTCCATGGTCACTTGGCTCCATTGTTTCTGAGCCTGTGGTAAGGCAGAACATCATGGCAGGGAGCACATGGTAGAGCAAAACTGCTTACCTCATGGTGGCCAAGAATCAGGGCTGGGGGAAGGGGTTGGGACAAGATAGTCCCTTCAAGGACACTCCTCCCGAGGACCTAACAATCCTGACTCCCAAGTTTCTTCCCAGTAGGACCATCAGCTGGGGAGCAAGCCCTCAACACATGAGCCTTTGGGAAACATCCCAGATCCAAATGATAGCACGTATGTATGTACTAATAATGTATTACAAGCAGGCACATTAAGAATATTTTTTAAAGGGTGAGAAAGATAATGTTCTAAGTTCAGCAAAATTATCTATAAACTTGAATAGCTCACCTTCAAAAGAGCATATTTGTCAACATAATTCTGATTGATTCTGGAAAAAAATGGATATAATACTTTCTGGTTTTCTGTATATTTGAAATATTTTACAGTAAAAAAGTTAATGACATGAGATTGTGCATTATAGACTGGGTAATTGATAAAGGGTTTTAAATGTTCCAAATTTTACGTTTGGCATAATAAGCAAGAGATGGCCAGTAAAGTTACAAAGTAGATCAATGAAGTGATGAGAATAATCCTGAGGGAAATTATTCCAGCTAGGAGAACATGCACCTGTGAGACTAGCCAGGAATATGCCAGTGGCAGTGATGGCAGTAAGTGCTTTCATTTTCATAAAGTTACTAGCTCAGTACAAGAACCAGGAGTTCAAAGTTGCTATACCCACAATGTATAATCAGCTTCTAGTTTTATATTTACTTCATAATGGCATGAATAATGCGTGATATCTCTGGAAAATAATAATACCTACTATAAAATCTGCAGATTCTGAACTTGAGGAAATTTGTCAGTAGATCAAAGAATGTGGCAGAGAGATTTCCCTAAGATGTATAGGACCATCAGCATTCACCATTGGTCTGAAATTGCCCAGCCAACAATGGAAGCACTTAGAGATGGAACAAGGAGAGAACCATTGGCCCTGATCTCTCAAGCATGTACCTCAGTAATCAGTGATTTTTGCAGCCTTTGTTGGACTTGTGTAGAAGAGGCAGTGTATAACAAGGTATAACAAGGAAGGCAAGTCAACTCCATCACAAAAAAGCACTCTTCCCACAAAGCCAGTTGGCAGCCTAGATGTTTCCTTTATTAGATTTATTCCCTTATCAGAGCCTGCCCCAGTTCCACCAATCCCCAATGAACAGCAGTTAGCCAGACGGATCATTTACATGGCTTTCCTTAAAAACTGATTTATTCTGAGTTGAAGATACATTCAGAATTGTGTATACTGACAAATATGGAAATGAAAATTTTTTATTTTCAGTTTATTGGGGATTAAATATCTCGGCATTCCTTACTAAGTATGTAAAATACGTGTATAACGTATATTGTATATATTTTGTCCTTAAACAATTCTCATTTTGTAATATAATTTGGTCAGAACCATCAGTATTATATGGTTAGTTTATATTCCCTAATGACTTGTACAGTAAGCTCTCCTGCTTCATATAGAACAGTGGTTATCAGCTGTCATCCCTGCTGCAGCATATCCCATCTGTACCATTGATTGATAGTCGTAATGATCCATTTGGAGTTTGAGGATGACTGCCCTTAGGGGCATTACCTGAATTGTTGGGATTGTAAATCACCCTCTGGTGAATACGCTTTATTTTTCTCCCCATCTCCTGAGAATAATTAATGTAGAATACAAAAATATAGCTAAGGAACAAATAGACCATTTCCTTAGTATGTCAGTTTGTTAATTTTGGATTTATTACAAAATGTGAGTGCATCTACTGCTGGCAGTAGAGGGCCTGCTGTGAAAATGCAACTTAAGATGTTCATGTGAGGTATTAAATTCCATTATCACCTTTCAGAAGAATGGTAGTGTGGAACGTATTATATGGGGAAAGATGCTATTACAAACTGATACACTTTGTACAACTTTTGGTTGCTTTATCCCTTGGTTCAAGTTGTGCCTTTTGTAGGAGTACTGGATAAGTTTTTCATTCCTTATGTGACAATCCTCTGAATATTTGAAGTTGTTTATTGTACCTCCAGATTAAGATACCCTTAGTTCATTTACTCTGCATTTGTTCAATAGTATTTAACTGAATTCTTTATAAAAATAATTATTCAGTCTAATGGGTAACTACATCACTAAATGAAATGGAATGAAATCTGTTCTTGAATTTATCAGAAGAATTGATTGGCTTCTCTGTCCATTCCTACATAAAGTAATGCAGATTTTTTCCCATCTTTTTTGGTACATTATAATTATACATAGTGGAGGAATTCATTGTTACATATTAGTTCATGCACACAATATAACAATATAATTTGGCCAATTATCATTTCTCAGTGTTTGTCCTTCCCCTGTCTTCCTCCTTCCCCTTGTTCCCTTTCTTCTACTGATCTCCCTTCAAAGTAAGTGCAAATCTTTTAGAGAATATCAGAGTTGTGGTGGTAGAAATAAAGGAGGAACCTGGTCCTTTTTTTTTGAAGAAAAAGAATGAGTATGATAAAATTACAGAATTTCAAACCTGAAAGGGAATACAGAAAAATAGTCTAATTTACATTTTTACCGATAGAAAAACTAAATAAAGTTCACAGCTAATTACCTGTCCTAGGTTACACACTGAATGGCAGCATCGAGACCAGATCTAGGTCTTCTGCTCCTTAGTCTAAGTCACTTTGACGTAAGAAAGGAAGTTGAGCCTAAATTCAAAATTCGAAAACATTTGGTTCTAAGTAAATAATAGTTCAGTTGATACTAATAAAGTAATTTAAAAATGACAGCACCTAGCTTATAATGATGGTTTTCAATACTGTCTCCTTGAATTTACTAGGACTGTTCATAAAACAGTAACTGAATCCAAATGAAGAAATAAAGTATCAGTAAAAGTAACTAGGCAAATATATATATTTTAATTCTTCTAATTTAAGAGAAATTTTCAGAGAGAAGTAATCATACACTGTATTGATTGACTTATAATATATAAAGATGTAGTTAGCATTAGTCTAATAGCACAAAGGATGGGAGAGGGAACAGCTATAGTATAACAGTTTTTACATACAGTAGGAATTAATAGGCACAACATTGTTATAAATTAATAGGTTAATTGTAATCTTAAAGGTACCTACTAAGAAAATAAAATATAGTAAAAGAAACAACAGAACTCAAATTAGAACATTATGCAGTGTTTAACATACACACAGAAAAGTCAATAACAGGAACAAAAAAGGCATAATATGTATAAAAAGCAAATAGCAAAATGGCAGATGTAAATCCTACCTTATCAGTAATTATATCAAGTACAAGTGGATTAAACTTAACAGGGAAAAGACAATTATTAGCACAAGAGAAAAGTTCATGATCCAGCTATGTGCTTTTCACAAATTATACACTTTTAAGTCGAAGATACAAACCAACTGAAATTAAAGGATGAAAAAATATGCAGATGGAAAAATATACCATGCAAAATATAACCAAACTAGAAGTGAAGATCTCTATAATTAGTGAAGCTGTACCGAGATCAAAGAAGTAAACTTTTAAGTCAAAAAACATTACCAGAGGCATTATTGATTTTATAATGATAAAAGGGCCAGTCTGCCTAATAAAAGACCTCCACAAATATCTGAAGTGATAATTGACAAAACTGAAAGAAGAAATACACAATTGAACAATATAACTGGAAACTTCAATACTCTGCTTTCAATAATGAATAGAAGTAGGCAGAAGATAAGCAAGGAAAATAGGAGATGTAAACACTACATATCTAACAGACATCTATCTGTAGAACACACCACCCAACAACAGGAACATGTATAATCTTTTCAAGTGAACATGGATCAGTATTCATGATAGTTTTATGCTAGATGTTTTAGTTATCTTTTTCGTTGCTGTGACCAAAAGAACAAGAACAATTAGTGGCAGGAAAGTTTTAGCGGGGCTCACAGTTTTCAGAGATTCAGTTCATGGTTGGTTAACTCTATAGTTCTGGGCCCAAGATGAGGCAGAACATCATGGGCGTTGGGCAGGGCAGAGGAAAGCAGTTCAGGACATGGCAATAGGAAGAAGAGCTCTGCTCACCAGGGACTAAATATAAACCACAAAGTCACTGCCTCAGTGACCTACCTCCTTCAGCTACACCCTCCTTGCCTACAGTTACTGCCCAGTTAATTCATATCAGTGGATTAATCCACTAATAAGGTTAAGGCTCTAATAATTCAGTCATTCTACCTCTGACTATTCTTGCATTGTCTAACACATAAGCTTTTAGAGATACCACATATTCAAACTATAACACTAGGCTGTAAAACAAATCAACCTCAGTAAATTTTAAAAGCTAGAAATAACACATTCTCCAAACAGAGTGGCATGAAATTAGAACTCAGGTACACATGAAAATTTGGGGAAATCACATATTATAAATTAAACAATATATTCATAAGTAATAGACCAAAGAAGAAATCACAAGAGAAATTAGACAATACTTTCAGGTGAATGAAAACAAAAATATAGCATACAAAACTATGAGTTACAACTAAAGCACTGCTTAAAGGAAAATTTCTAACTGCAGAAGCCTGTGTTAAAAAAAAAAGATCTCGCCGGGCGTGGTGGTGCACGTCTGTAATCCCTGCACTTTGGGAGGTTGAGACAGGAGAATCGCGAGTTCAAAGCCAGCCTCAGCAATGGCGAGGCACTAAGCAACTCAGTGAGACCCTGTCTCTACATAAAACACAAAATAGGGCTGGGGATGTGGCTCAGTGATCCAGTGCCCCTGAGTTCAATCCCTGGTACCAAAAAAAAAAAAGATCTCAGATCAATAATCTAACCTTCCACCCTAAGCAACTAATAAGAAAAGAGGAAACTAAATCCAATGAAGAGGAGACATCACCACAGATCTTACAGAAATAAAAAGGATTATTAGAATTTCATACTGCTTAAGGGAATCATACATCAATAAGATATACAGTCTTAAATATCTATGCCCCAACAATGGGGCAGTCATGTATGTCAAACAAACCCTTTTCAACTTCAAGAATCAAATAGACCATAACACAATAATACTGGGTGACTTTAACACACTTCTCTCACCACTGGATAGATCTTCCAAACAAAAACTAAACAAAGAATCTACAAAACTCAATAGGACTTAACAGACATATAGAATATTCCATCCCTCAACAAGCAAATACACTTTTTTCTCAGCAGCACATGGATCCTATTCCAAAGTAAATCATATGCTATGCCACAAAGCTAGTCTTAGCAAATACAAAAAAATAGAGATACTACCCTGCATTCTATCTGACCATAATGGAATGAAATTAGAAATTAATGACAGTTTAAAAAAAGGAAGCTACTCCAACACCTGGAGACTCAATAATTTGCTATTGAATGATGCATGGGTAACAGAAGACATCAGGGAGGAGATAAAAAAATTCTTAGAGGTAAATGAGAACTCCAATACAACATATCAAAATCTCTGGGACACTATGAAGGCAGTGCAAAGAGGGAAGTTCAATGCATTAAGCTCATTTATTAAAAGAAGAAAAAGTGAGCAAATAAATGACCTGACACTACATCTCAAAGCCCTAGAAAAACAAGAATAAACCAACACCACAAGAAGTAGCATACAGAAAATAATTAGAATCAGGGCTGAAATCAATGAAATTGAAACAAAGGAAACAATTCAAAAAATTGACAGAACATAAAGCTGGTTCTTTGAAAAAATAAACAAAATTGACAAACCACTAGCCACCCTAATTAAAAGGAGAGAGAAAATCCAAATTACTAAAATTCGTGATGAAAAAGGAAATGTCACAACAGACCCTGCTGAAATATGGAGGATAATTAGAAACTATTTTGAAAATTTATGCTCCAGTAAAATAGAAAACCCTGAAGACACCAACAAATTTCTAGAGGCATATGACCTGCCCAAACTGAACCAGGAGGACATTCACAACTTAAACAGATTAATTACAAACAAGGAAATAGAAGATGCCATCAAGACCCTACCAACCAAGAAAAGCCCTGGCCCAGGCGGATTCTCAGCCGAGTTCTACAAGACCTACAAAAAAGAACTAACTCCAATACTCCTCAGATTATTCCATGAAATAGAAAGGGAGCGAACCAGCCCGGCGCAGTGGCACAAGCCTGTAATCCCAGCACTTAGGGAGGCTGAGACAGGAGAATTGCGAGTTCAAAGCCAGCCTTAGCAACGGCGAGGCACTAAGCAACTCAGTGAGACCCTGTCTCTACATAAAACACAAAATAGGGCTGAGGATGTGGCTCAGAGGTCGAGTGCCCCTGAGTTCAGTCCCCAATACAAAAAAAAAGAAAGGGAGGGAACCCTTCCAAACTCATTCTATGAGGCTGGTATCACCCTGATACCAAAACCAGACAGAGACACATCAAAAAAATGAAAATTTCAGACAAATGTCCTTGATGAATATAGATGCTAAAATTCTCAATAAAAAATTGGCAAATTGCGTACCAAAGCATATTAAAAAACCAGTGCACCATGGTCAAATGCAGTTCATTCCAGGGTTGCAAGGTTGGTTCAACATACAAAAATCAATAAACGTAATCCATCCATCCCATCAATAGACTTAAAGATAAGAATCACATGATTTTATCAATTGATGCAGAGAAAGTGTGACAAAATACATCACCCTTTCACGTTTAAAACACTAGAAAAACTAGAGATAGTAGGAACATACCTCAACATTGTTAAAGCTATTTATGCTAAACCCAAAGCCAACATCATCCTAATTGGATAAAAATTGGAAGCATTCCCTCTAAAAACTGGAACAAGACAGAGATGCCCTCTTTCACCACTCTTATTCAATATAGTCCTTGAAACTCTAGCCAGAGCAATTAAAGAAAGATGAAAGAAATGAAAGGGATACGAATAGGAAAAGAAGAACTCAAACTATCATTAGTTGCAGACAACATGATATTATACTTGGAGCATCCAAAAAATTCCACCAGAAAACTTCTAGAATTAATAAATGAGTTCAACAAAGTTGCAGGATATAAAATCCACACCCATAAATCAAATGCATTTCTATACATCAGCAATGAGTCCTCTGAAAGAGAAATCAGGAAAACTACTCCATTCTACAATAGCCTCAAAAAAATAAAATAAAATACTTGGGAATCAATCTAATGAGTAGTGAAAGACCTCTACAATGAAAACTACAAGACTCTAAAGAAATTGAAGAAGATCTTAGAAGATGGAAAGATCTACCATGCTCTTGGATAGGCAGAATCAATATTATTAAAATGGCCATACTACCCAAAGCACTGTACAGATTCAATGCAATCCCAATTAAAATCCCAAAGTCCTTTCTTACAGAAAAGGCAATCATGAAATTTATTTGGAAAAATAAGAGACCCACAATAGCCAAAGCAATCCTCAGTAAGAAGAGTAAAGCAGGAGATATCACAATCAGACCTTAAACTATACTACAAAGCTATAGTAACAAAAATGTCATGGTACTGGCACCAAAATAGACATGTAGACCAATGGTACAGAATAGAAGACACAGAGACTAACCCACACAAATAAAGTTATCTCATACTACACAGTCAAATGAAACTAAGCCCCTATCTCTCACCATGCACAAAACTCAAAGTGGACCAAAGACTTAGGAATTAGACCACAGACCCTGTGTGTAATTGAAGAGAAAATAGGCCCAAATCTTCATTACATCAGATTAGGCCCTGACTTCCTTAACAAGACTTCTAAAGCACAAGAAATAAAAAGCAAGAATCAATAAATGGGATGAGTTTGAACTAAAAAGCTTCTTCTCAGCAAAAGAAACAATCAGGGCTGGGATTGTAGCTCAGTGGTAGAGCGCTTGCCTCGCATGTGTGAGGCCCTGGGTTCGATCCTCAGCACCACATACAAAGCAATAAAATAAAGACATTGTGTCCATCTACAACTAAAAAAAGAAAAAGAAAAAGAAACAATCAATGAGGTGAACAGACAGCCTACATTCTGGGAGCAAACTTTTGCCACAAGCACATCAGATAGAGCACTGATCTCCAGGAAATATAAAGAACTCAAAAAACTTAACACCAAAAAAACAACCCAATCAATAAATGGGCTAAGGAGCTGAACAGAAACTTCTCAGAGGAAGATATACAATCAATAAACAAATATATGAAGAAATGTTTGACATCTCTAGCAATTAGAGAAATGCAAATCAAAACTACCCTAAGATTTCATCTCACCCCAGTCAGAATGGCAGCTATCCAAAATACCAACAACAATAAGTGCTGGTGAGGATGTGGTGAAAAAGGCACACTCAAACATTGCTGGTGGGACTGCAAACTGGTGCGACCTATCTGGAAAGCAGTATGGAGATTAAAAAACTTGGAATGGAACCACCATTTGATCCAGCTATCTCACTCCTCAGCCTATACCCTAAAGACTTAAAAACAGCATACTACAGTGACGCAGCCACTTCAATGTTTATAGCAGCACAATTCACAATTGTTGAACTGTGGAAGCAAGCTAGATGCCTTTCAATAGATGAATAGATAAAGAAACTGTAGTTTATATACACAATGGAATATTACTCAGCAATAAAAGAGAATAAAATTATGGCATTTGCAGGTAAATGGATAGAATTGGAGAACATCATGCTAAGTGAAGTAAGCCAATCCCAAAAAACCAAATGCCGAATGTTCTCTCTGATTAGTGGATGCTGATACTTAAGGGGGGTGGAAGTGGGGAACATGGGAGAAATGGAGGAAAGTTGGATGGGGGAGGGGAGGAGGAATGAGAGTAGCAAAAATAGTTGAATGAGATGGACATCACTACCCTAGGTGCACGCGTGAAGACACAAATGGTGTGACTCTGTCTTGTTTGCAACCAGAGAGATGGAAAATTGAGCTCTATATATGTACTATGACTCAAAATGCATTTAAATAAATATTTTTTTTAAATGGTATTATTAGAAAATAGTACAAACAGTTAAATGCCAACAAATAGATACCCTAGATGAACTGGATAGATATCTAGAAAGGCAATCTGAATATAATTGTAGCAAGTAAAAGAATTGAATTCGCACCTATAAATTGTCCGCCCAAAGTCAGACCCTTATGACTTTTCCAGCTAATTCCACCAAACACTAAGGACGAATTAACAAACCTAAATCAGCAAAGGCATCACGAGAAAACTATAGATCAATGTCCCATATGAATATAAACACAAAATCTTCAACAAAATACTAGCAAACCAAATCCAGTGACTTGTAAAGTAAGTATACACTTCAGCTAAGTGGGACCTAGTGCAGGCATGCAAAATCAGTTCAATAAACATAATCATTGTACTGTGCCACATAATAGCAAAAGGACAAAAACCACACGTAGTCATCTTACTAGGCTCAAAAGAAACATGACTGAAATCGACATTTGACTAAAATAAAAGGAAATAGTAAATAAGGAACAGGGAGAAACTTCTTCAGCCTCATGAAAGGCATCTGCAAACCACAAGCATACACACACACATTATATTTAGTTATGAAAGAGTGAATGCTTTTCCCTTAAGATTAGGATCAAGACATGAGTGTGCTGCTCTCACCGCTTCTCTTCAACATTTGTACCAGAAGTTATAGCCAGAGCAAATAAGTAAGTAAAGAAATGAAAGGCCTCTAGACTGGAAAAGGAATAAAACTCTATTCAAAGATAACTTGATCTTGTAAAAAGAAAATCCTAAAGAATCCACTAAAAACTATTAGAACTAAATAAACTCAGCATGGTTATGGAACACAAGTTCAGTTTCAAAAAATCAGGTGTATCGCTGTATACTGACAATGGTGTGAAAATGAAATTAAGAAAACATTTTTACAATAGTCAAAAATAATAAAACATACAATAGTCAAAAATAATAAAATAGGAATAAAGTTAACAAAATAAGTACAAGACTTATACTCTGAAATCTATAAAACATCATTGGAAGAAATTACAAAATGGAAAAATATCCCATGTTCAACAATCAGAAGACTTAATGTTAAGGTGATAGTACTCTCCAAAGTATACATATTCAACATATTACCTACCAAGATCTCAGCTTATTTCTTTGCAGAAACTGACAAGTTGAGCCTAAAATTCATATGGAAATGCAAGGCACCCAGAATAACAAAAACAACCTTGAAAAGAGGATTTTTTCAGTTGGAGAATTCAACATTTCCCAATTTTAAAATTTAAGTACACAATTACAGTAATCAAGACATTGTGGTACTAGCATAGGATAGATGTAGATCCCTGGAATAGAATTCATGGTTCAGGAAAAAAAAAAAACCTTACATTTAGCTGGGGGCAATGACACACGCCTGTAATCCCAGCACTTTGGAAGGCTGAGACAGGAGAATTGCGAGTTCAAAGTCAGCCTCAGCAACTGCGAGGTGCTAAGCAACTCAGACCCTGCCTCTGCATAAAACACAAAATAGAGCTGGGGATGTGTCTCAGTGCTGGAGCGCCCCTAAGTTCAATATTCTGTACCAAAAAAACCCCTTTATGGCCAGTTTATTTTTGACAAAAATACCTAGATGAATCAGCAGGAAAAGAATAGTCTTTTCAACACATGAAGCTGTCACAACTCAGTACATGTAAACACATGAAGTCAACCTTACCATCTCATATACAAAATTAACTAAAAAATGAATCAAAATCCTAAAATAGGGGCTAAACATGAAGACTCTAAAAATAAAACATAGGGATGCATCTCCATGATTTTGAATTATAGATGGTTTCTAGATAAGATACCCAAAGCACAAGAAAAGAAAATATATTGTACTTCCTCAAAGTTGAATGGTTTTGTGTGACACAGGACACTACCCAGAAGCTGAAAACAAATCCCAAAAAATTGGAGAAAATGTTTGCAAGCCATGTATCTGATAATAGGCGTGTGTTCAATACATAAATAACTCTTACAACTCAATGAAAAGACAACCCAGTTGAAAGGTGGGCAAAGGATTTGAAGTTGTTTTTCAAAGTTATTTATATATCCAATAAGCAAATGGAAAGATTCTTAGCCACATTACTCATCAGGGAAATGCAAATCAAAACCACAATGGGATATTCCTTCACACCCACTAGGGTGACTATAATAAAAAAGAGAAAGCCATTTGTGGTGGTGCATGCCTATAATCCTAGAGACTCAGGAGGCTAAAGCAGGAGGATCATAAGTTTGAGATCAGCCTGGGAACTTAGCAAGATATTGTCTCAAAATGAAAAATAGAAGGAGTGGGGATGTAGCTCAGTGGTAGAGTGCCTCTGGGTTCAATCCTCAGTACAGTAAAAAAAAAAGAAGAAAAAAGAATTATGCTGGTAAGGATGTGGAAATATTAAAACCTTCATACACTGCTGGTAAGAATGCATACCAATAAATCCACTTTGGTAAACAGAATTACCATATGCTCCAGCAGTTCCACTGGTAGGAGAAATAAAAACCATGAGGGGAAAAAAAGTTATATGCCAGCATTCATAATAGACAAAAAGTGAAAGCATTCCTAATGTCCATTTATAGACAAATAGATAAACAAAATGTACAATGGAATTGTATTCGGCCATAAACTGGCAAGGAAATACTTCAGTATAAGCTACAACCTGGATGAACCTGGAAAACATTATACTAAATGAAAGAAGCTAGGCATGAAAGTCTACAGAAGTTTCTTTTTAAGTACATAGAAGTGTTCTAAAATGTATTGTGGTGTTAGATGTACAACTCTGTACACTAAAAAACCACTGTATTATACTCTATAGGACTATAAGATTTTTATCCTATAAAGAACTTGAGATTGGGCTGGGATTTTAGCTCAGCCGTAGAGCGCTTGCCTTGCATGCGTGAGGCCCTGGGTTCGATCCTCAGCACCACATACAAAGCAATAAAATAAAGACATTGTGTCCATCAACAACTAAAAAAATATTTAAAAAAAAAAAAAGATCTTGAGATTGTTTCAATAAAGGTCTTTTTAAAAATTCATTTACATTTTATATATGTGCTCATATGATTTAAATGTGATTGTTAAAGATCCATAAATTAATTATTGTAAGATCGTTACCAGTCTTACTTTGATTAAGTGGGTTAAAGTTGTGGAATCAATTTCAAAATTAAAGATTAATAGATTATAATTTCTAGATACATGGGTTTAATAGTAGGCACACTGGCACTGCCTACTTCCTTACATATATATCTACATATAGTATATATTAGCTATAAATATATTGACATACTCCAAGATCAGAGAACAAAGATAAAATAGCTAGATATATGGCTTTAAAATGAAACATATTTGGAAACAGCACACTCTTAAATTCTTAATTGTTAACTGACGTTGAATGATCCAGAAGCAGATACTACTACAGCTCTTTGTTGATTTAGTTGCTATGGTGACCAGATACATTCACGTACAATAGGAAGCTTACTGTACATTGACTAATTTGACAGTGAGGTTGGAGGTTGGTATTGATGAGTGTACTGATAATTGGTTATTCCTTTAACACCCTGCTTTTACATGCATTTTCACTGGACAGCTCTAATGATATAAGATGCTACTGAAATGGTTTCTAAAGGTTGCCTTATTAGAGTAAAGGCAACATGAAGTCCAGCTTGCCAGTGAAGATTACCTCATTACTTAGTGAATCAGAACAAATTGGAACATCTGGAGCAGAAACTGTTGAATCATATAGCAGCCATTGGTAGCTGTGGTAGCAGCAGTTGAATGAGAAAATTAAAGAGGATGCAAGCAACCGTAAGTAAAGTGCTAAGGTTTTAGAAGTGGTTTTACTACATGTTTATGATTTAGCACTTCAATCAGATTTTATAATTTGTATCTAAACCGTATATGTTTATGTGTAAGAAAGATCATGATACTTTTTTTTCTAATGTAGGCTCTGTTAGGGAATAAAAAATACAAATTTGCTAGTTTTAGAGTATTAAAACTATTAAATGTTTTCACTATAAAATTAAATCTATAGTAACTATATTTTTAGAGAATACTGTGGTTTAAACTTTTTAAGGACAACTTTGTATTTAAAACTATTAGAACACTAATACTTTAACATGTAAATTTCTTGTATAAATGACATTGTGTTAGCCTGTATCTTATATTGTGAAGATAATTATTATTTTTTTAATTTTTAATTTTTAGTTGTTGATGGACACAATACCTTTATTTTATTTATTTATGTAGTGCTAAGGATCAAACCCAGTGCCCCAAGCATGCGAGGCAAGCGCTCTACCACTGAGCCACAACCCCAGCCCAGTGAAGATAATTATAAATGTGTGTGTGTGTGTGTACATTTTTTTATTACTTTTTTTGTTTGTTTTCATACCAGGAATTGAACTCAGGGACATTTAACCACTGAGCCACATCCCCAACCCTTTTTATATTTTGTTTAGAGACAGGGTCTTGCTAAATTGGCGAGGCTGGTTTTGAACTCATGATCCTCCAGCCTCAGTCTCCTAAGCCACCCATTCCCAGCCAAGATAATTATATTTTAACATATACCTCTAGGTTAATATTTGTGTATCTTTATAAGAGCTGTTTTTCTAGTCTACTTAAAATCTTTATAATTTGAGTATAGAATTTCAGAGTTCACGCATCTATTAAGAATGATCAATCCAGCCACACTCTGTGAAGTTGTAAATGTGAAGATTTTCAAAGCTGTATTAGGAAAAAAGGAAATCTATGACAGACTGCTATAAGACACCTGAATTAACAACTATTTTACAGGCACTAATTATCATTAATCTTTAAAAAGTGTTCTCAGTATTTATATTTTAGTTTGTTAATATTACTGAAACGACTCTTTCACTGTATACATTCTTATTTAGATAATTTATTATGAAGTTCAAAATAACCTAACAGTATTTCTCATTCATATAACTGTCATAAAACTTTTGAAAGTTCAATAACTTAGTTTTAGTTACTTCAATAACTTTTGATCCAGTCTTATTATGTTGTGAGATATTATGTAGTCTCAGTATTTCTCATTGTTTTAGTTCTAAATCTCAATATAAAAACTTGCATGTTAATGACCATAATTACTTGATTTTATTATATTGGTGAGATTTATGAAAGAAAATTTATTCTTCTGTGAGAAGACTTCAGCATTTAAGGTAAACTTTTATTTATTAACATAAGCATAAATTTTATTTTAAAGATACTTTATTTTCAAATGTAGGCAATTCATGTGAAATTGAACTAGAAATATTTCATGTTAAAGGAGTACATGTTATTGTTCAGGTACAGTCTTTATGAACAGTGAGTTACTATTTTAAGCTCAGTCCTAAAATGGACAAAATGAGTATAAAAAATGCTTTTATTAACAATAAAGTAAAACACAACTTTAAGATAATGATATTGTCATTGTTCTCTGGGAAATCTTGATACCTGCACTTTTGAATGCCAGTTAATAAAGAACAGTATTAGAATGGTTAAAAAGGACTTGCAAACCCAAATAACACCTGGAAATTTGATTTGACCCTGATATTGATTATTGTGCAATCTTTTAAGTTTCCTTTAAAATAATTTCTTTTTATTTAAAAGGGGAATATTTTAAATAATGAACTTTCAATAAAACTGACTTTATAAACTAAAGATTTAATTGTTGCTAGTCCTCTTTTTATTTATGTGCGTGTGTGTGTTCATATTCAGTGGGATATGTGGTGCTCTTATGCATTTATAACTCTTTTTTAGTAGGATAAGTAAGTGAATAAAGAAAAGTATCTATAAGCCATTCCTAAATAGGCGAGAACATATTCTTCTTTGTATATGTTCACACATAGAAGTATGTGCAGGTACATACTGTATACACTCATATATGCACACATTGTATATTTTTGTGTATTAGAAAATAATTTTCTACCATTGTCAGAAAATGAATTATTCCACAAAGTTTGGTTAATTAATTTGTATTGGTTTGGAAAGAAATATTAATATATTTTTAGATTATACTGTGTCATGCTCTGTGCGGTGTTATATGTACAGTGTTTCCTTGATCCTTCAGAAACACTATAGTATAAATAATGTTACTTCCATTTTAGGAAAGAAAACTAAAGTTCACAGAGTTTAAGTAATTTGCCTAGTCATTGCACATCATAAGTAACTGAGTAGGATTTTAACACAGAATTATTCCACTCAAAATACATATTCTTTTCTCTCATAATGACTTTATTTCTAAAAAGTGGTTACAAAGACAAATGAGCCTAAACAATAACAGAAAGACCCAAGTGTTTTCTAGTTATTACATATTATACCCTATACTCTTCTATCTTAACATTGTAATTGGCCATAACTGTCTCCCTTACTAATTTATCTTTGTAACCCTGAATCCTTAGGGTCCCTAACATGTGGTAAGCTCATTGTCAAGTAAATGAATTAAATGAAAGTGGATAGTTGACTGATCTTGTCTAAATGTTGGCGTGAAACATATATTCTTAAGTTCATTTTCTTTCATAGTAAAAACCAAGTTCAAATTCATTGGTTTTGAGGACTGTGGGGATATGATGTGGCTCAGTGGTAGAGTGCTGTGCCTAGCATGCATGAAGCCCTGGGTTCAATCCCCAGCAACCCCTTCCCCAAATTCATTAGTTTGATAATTTTCCTTTATTTTATTTACAAACCTTGATCTCTGTTTGGACTTAAGCTGAAATATATTACATTAGCTCACCTACAGATTGACAATATAGTCGATTACAGCTAAAGCTTGATTCAAAGCTCTTGTAATCAATTTAAATCAAGTCAATTTAATAGCACTTTAATGTATAAAAATGCAGACTTGTTCATGAATTAATAGTATATTCAAATGTAATGAATTTCTCATTTTAATTTCTTAGCAAATTCAGGCAATGAGTTCAAATTTAGACATAGTAAGGTTGTAGTTTCTTAAGGCAAGTAAAAGTAATTAGAAATGAAATTTGGGAGCTTGGGTTGTCCGGAGTACATCGTAGACAACGTAATACAGAGACATTAACCTCATATGACTATTTAAACTAATTAAAGTTAAGTAAAATTACAAACTCTGTTCCTCATTTTCACTAGTCACATTTCAAGTGCTTAGTAGCCACATGTGGCCAGAGGCTATAATAAGAACAGAACAAGTAAAGAACAATTTCATCATCACAGTTCTATAAGCACTGGTATTGGAAAAGATTTCAATTACCAGGAAAAGATTTAGACCATTTAGAGATGTACCACTCTCACTAAAAAACCAATCCTAGCACTTTGGGAAGCTGCGACAAGAGAATCGCAAGTTCAAAGCCAGCCTCAGGAACAAGGCGCTAAGCAACTCAGTGAGACCCTGTCTCTAATAAAATACAAAATAGGGCTGGGGATATAGCTCAGTGGTCAAGTTCAATCCCTGGTGCCAAAAAATAAAATAACTGATTGAAGTCTTACGAAAGGTTCATGTTATTTACAGTTACAACAACATGTAAATACCTGAATACAGTTAAGTGCTAAGTGTTATAATGGAAGTGTGTACAAATGTCATAGACCTAAGAGTAGGAATAATCTAATTCTAGTTTTGGGTGTTAGAGCCTTGAAGGATGAGTAGAATTTCCTGAAGAAGAAATTCTTTATTCACAGGCTAAGTTCTCAGTCAGAGGGGTTGAGACACCCCACTCACATAGGAAAATTTCAGCAGAAATCAAGTCCAAATTAATTAATTAATTAATCTGTCAAGCTAGATAATAGTAAATAAGTCACAGACCAAGAAATGAAGGTGAAGCTGTTGACCATTGTAACAGTAGATTGAAAGAAAGCAAAATATCAGGGAAAAATATAAGGGGAATGTAGATACTGGGCCAATGCAGGGGACATCTCATAGATTTTGTGTTCCTGAATTAGTCTCTTTTGTAAATTGGTAGGCTAGGGAAAAAGTTCTTAAAATGACAGATCCACCTGATAAAATGATTTGCTCATATAATGTTACAGTAACAGTTAACATGTATGTGGGTAATGTTTACTATTTGCCAGTCACTGTCCTAAACACTTGACATACATTAACTCCTTTAAGCATCACAACAGCCCTGTGAGTACTGAGTTAATTTGTTGGTCTTCACCAAGGATTGAAGGAATGAATTAGTTTAGCTAATCATTGCTATAGAGTATGTTGTCAGTGTTCAAGGAAACAGGCCCAAAGGATTTTTCCCTTATTATTTTCAACTTCATGGGGAAGCAGTTGGCATAAACAAGTAGTTGGATAAGAAGGGGTTAAGAGGATTAGGCATTCCAGATGTTTATGTGCTTTCTGTAATGGATTGTTAGGAGCTGAATTGTGCACACACACCCCCATTCATATTTGGTAGTCTTCAAGACCCTTAGTACTATAGACTGTGACTATATTTGGAGATAGGGTTTTTAAATCAGAAACTAAATTAAAATGAAGTCATTAGGGAGAGTCCTAATCCAGTATGACTAGTGTCCTTTATAACGAGGAAATAACGACAAACATATGCAAGACATAGAAGGAAACAGCATTTTGAAAGCCAGGGACGGGGCGGTGGGGGTGAGGGGGTAGGATTCCTGCCAAGACCTTGATCCCCCCCCCCCCGAATTATAAATTGCAATATAATTTTCTATGGTTCTTTGTTATGACAACCCTAGTAAACTAATATAATAGCCAAGATAATTTATTTCTAAACACTGGAAACATTAATATATATTTTTGAATTCTGAGTGGATTTTCTTGTTCTGATTAACCCTCTACTGTTTCAGTAACTTTACTTTATTCTTTTCAGACCTAACAATGTCAGTGAAGAATATGTTATGTGTCCTTTGAATAGATGTTTTTGGTTTCATAGATCATTTTGTATAAAAATATAGCTAACATTTTTAGGAGCCAGTACATCATTGAATTAGGTGAATATCTCAATAAATAATTTCAGTTGTTAAGAGTGGTATAGAGGGCTGGGGCTATGGCTCAGTGGCAGAGTGCTTGCCTTGCACATGTTCAATCCTCCGCACTGCATACAGAAATTAGCAAGGCATGCTATCCATTTACTACTACAAAAAAAAAATTTTTTTTTGGTACTGGGGATTGAACTTAGGGGTACTCGACCACTGAGCCACATCCCCAGCCCTATTTTGTGCTTTATGTAAAGACAGGGTCTCACTGAGTTGCTTAGCTCCTCGCCATTGCTGAGGCTGGCTTTGACCTCACGATTCTCCTGTCTCAGCCTCCCAAAGTGCTAGGATTACAGGCTTGCACCACTGCACCAGGCAAAAAAATTTTTTTAAAAAGAGTGGTATAGAAACAAACTTTTAAATTTCTAAGTTCAAAAAGTTAAATTTTTGTTAACCATACAGAACACGTTACTTAAAACAATTTGCTTTTGTTTTTTTTTTCTTTAGAGATTCTAAAATATTTGCACTAACTTTAAATCATTTATTAAATCTTTCAGGAAATAAAAAGTAGCGATAATTTCTAGAGCAATAAATAGTAGCATGGTTTTTCTAATTGCCGTCTGCAATTTAAGAGTAATTATATTTAAAAATTCATTATTTTTCTGCAATTCAGATTAGGGGAGAAACACCAGGCTCCTCACCCTCAAGAAAGGAACCTAAATATATGTACAGTATTTTGGAAAAAATGCTGGGATGATTTTCGGACAACTTTCCATCTGGTGCATATCTTATCTGATAGACTTAAATGGTGCTATAGGGCAGATATAAAGTGGTTATTTTTTTATACATATTTTTTAGTTGCAGTTGGACACAAATATCTTTATTTTTATGTGGTGCTGAGGATCGAACCCAGTGCCCCACGCATGCAAGGCAAGCACTGTACCACTGAGCCACAATCCCAGCCCTGGTTATTTTTTCATTCTCATTTTATGTAAAGAAGTTAGACTTCAAGTAAAATGGAAGCCGGGACTAAGGATTGATCATTGGAATGTAAAAGAATATTTTCAAGGTCATATTTAGCAGTGATTAGCAGCAGTTGAAATTAGATAATAAGGTATAATTTATACCCAGCTGCTAATGTTTTTAAAATATTCATTATTTTGTTTCCTTTAAAATACATGCAGATGTTATTAATAAATGATTTTACCTTGACATTTGAATAAAGTTTATTTATATAGACAAAGCATGAATAACTAAATTTTAGCACCTTTATTTATTAGTTCAGTTTCCAAGTTGGTACCAAAGTCCTACATTTTTCATTATAAATATTCATTTGGATTTGCCTCACTTGAAGTGCCTGATGGATGTAAATTGAATTTTAAGTTAAAATGCACTGGAAGAGTATAAGGAAAAAGCTTGTTGAGTTATTTTGTAAAATGAAGTAACCTTTTGAATAATACCAGTAATCACCTTTTAGTTTACTTTTTTAAAAAAATGTGGATTGGACTAAATGATATCTCATCTCTTATTTAGCTCTGACTTTTCCCAAGATGTATGGTCTGTTCAAAGGTTTTTGCCAAATCTCTGATGTCTGTACCCTCTTGTATTACTGTTTCCTTCCTTACTCCAGGATAATCTTTTTATGTTCTGCTTTTTTCAGAACTTATTTTTGTTTCCCAAGTAAACAGTTTTTTATTTGGTTATCCTATAATTTGTTTCTTTCACTCTCTTCCATGATTCTTCAAGCCATTATTAGTATCTTTTTTATTATTTATTAAGGAATTTAGGGAGCATTAAATTTTAGTTGTATTTTTCTAGATTTTTGTAGTCTTCATTAGTGTTACTACTGGGCATATTTATGGCTTTACTCAGTGCCATTTTCATTATACCCTTTTTGTGTCTCTTTAACATTGTTGTATTTATATATATTACATATTTCCATGTATTACCAGTTTAAAAGTCTGCATAATATGGCATTATTTATGGTCACCATAAATGTTAATCTGACCTTGAGAGATAGTCACCTTATACAAAACATAAGTTTTAAGCCTGTGTTTATCTATTATTCAAGAAGTAATGTGTTAGTGAATATATTTAAGTTCAGAGTACACTTAAAATGTTCAGTAACTTTACATATCTCTGTTCAAGATGCTTGTAGGAACTATTGGTATATATTCAGATAATTGTTTTTATCATTTGTCTACTCACTATTGACACATAACTAAAATCCCGACAGAAGTTCTCAACATTTGCACTAATGGATGGCAAAGACAAACTGCCAAGCTGATGTGTTGTGCTACTAGAGTAAGGTCTCAAGCATGCCCCAGATCTGTTGCTACAAATAAAAGAAGTGGGGGTGGGGGAAGAGTAGGGAAACATTGGAGAACTTTTACAACTAGTGTAATGGAACTGTCAGGTTTGAGTTCTGATTCTTTGAAGTAGTTGGTTAGGAGATCAGGAGTGCATTTGAAATAAGTAGATTTAAGAGCATGATTATTTCTGTGAAATTTGAAGATATTGAAGAATTTAGTTTTTAAAAGTCCAATAAAGTACCACAGAATCATTTCATGATATTATATTTGTAAAATATTACCTCATATGCTAATATAGATACATTAGTGATATGAGTCATAAAATGATGAATAATTTACCAGAGTTTCTCGCTTTTTTTTCCTCTCACATTTCTGAGAGTTTTGTTGTTTACAAGATTTTTCTGGTGCTATATATTAAATGCTGCTGTACTAACTCATGTATAATTATGCTGGATATAATTTTTTGGCATATTTTGTCTCAGGTAAAATAATCATTTGTATTTCTCCCCTTTCTCTTCTCCGCTCATCACATTGTACTATTTGTAATGAAATCATGGAAATTTCTGCATTTGTGGCAGATAAATGTAAAATGGTATTAAAATCCAGATAGTTAAAGATATGAATTCTATATTTTGGAACTGAACAAAAATCTGTTGATCATTTACTAGAAATCTGAGTGGCTTAGGATTTAGGCAGGAGCCTTTATTTGAAAGTAGCCCTCCTTTGATCTGTGTTGCTGGCAACAGTGAAGTGATTCTCAACCACACATTATCTACATATGTTAGTTCTTCTAACTACACATGTTCAATTTAGTCTTTTAGAAATAACTACCTCATTGGTATTGGTAACATAGCTTGAATCTTAAAACTTTCTCTGCCATACCGTGAAGGCAGGTAATTTTGTCTGTTTTGTTTGGTACTGTCCCAACTATCTAGAAATATGCCCCACATGTCATAAGACTTCAGTAAATGTTTGTTGAATGAATGAAAGAATTCCATATACCTCCCAGTCCTCATTGTTCAGCTGCTTATTCATGGAACAAAGGTTAATAACTTGGGCGCTTAGGGTATAGTTTGTTTTAGTTTGTTGTTTTGTTTTGGCAGTACCTTGGATTGAACCCAAGGACACTCTGTTATAACTGAGCTACATCCCCAGCCTTCTTTATTTTTTATTTTGAGACACAGTCTCACTATGTTGCCCTGGCTGGCTTTGAACTTGAGAACTTCCTGTCTCAGCCTCCCTAGTTACTGGGATTACATGTTCAAGGTATTTGCTTTTATTCTACTGGAATAGTAACTGCTCAGTATAAAACTAACCAAATAATTACACAAAGTAATTCTAGATAGTAATAAGTACTAGGCAAAAAAATAAATCGATATGGTAAAATGTGTAAAGCAGATGTATACCCTATAATTTGGCACTGAGGGAAGTCTCTTTGAGGAGGTGTTATTCGAGATACCAGAGTATTGATAAGGAGCCAGCCTTGTGAAGATCTGGGAGAAGAATCATAATTTTAATATTGCCTTAAATAAAACTTGCATAGAGAGAGATTTATAAAATTCATTTTAAAACTATCTCCTTGCCCCACATTCTCCAACTTTTGAGACTCTTGTAAAGCAAAAAAGGTGACTACAGCCGGGCACGGTGGCTCACGCCTGTAATCCCAGCACTTAGGGAGGCTGAGACAGAAGAATTGAGAGTTCAAAGCCAGCCTCAGCAATGGCGAGGAGCTAAGCAACTCAGTGAGACCCTGTGTCTACATAAAACACAAAATAGGGTTGGGGATGTGGCTCAGTGGTCAAGTACCCGAGTTCAATCCTCAGTACCACACACAAAAAAAAGATTACTACCTTTTTCCACTTGCATTTTTTTCTTTTAGTTCTTTGATTACTCGTGGTTATTTTTGATAGAACTATTTTATCTTTCAGCATTTTTCTATTTTGTTTCATTATTTCTGCTCTTATTTTTGTTTCCTTTTACTTTCTTTAGATTAGCACTATTCTCAATAAGTTAGACACTTAATATATTAATTTTCCATCTTTTCTCTTGCAAATAATTAAAGGTCTTTGTTACTGGGCACAGTGGCACCTGTAATCTCAGTGGCTTGGGAGGCTGAGGCAGGAAGATCACAAGTTCAAAGCCAGCCTCAGCAACTTAGTGAGGCCTTAAGCAACTCAGTGAGACCCTGTCTCCAACTAAAATATAAAAAGGTCTGGGGATATGGCTCAGTGGTTAAGGATCCTGGGTTCAATCCTTGGTATCAAATAAAAAATAAACGTCTTTGTTTTTTGATGAATACAATTCTGCCTAGTTCCTGTGGTTTTTCTAGTGTTTTGGTTACCATTTGTTTTGTTCCTTTTCTGCTTTTCATTTAAATTTTTCCTTGATTCATGAATTATTGAAACTTTAAAATTTGTAAACATTTTTAAGCTTTTTAAAATTTATTGACTTCTAACTTAAATATGCTTATGACATTTAATGCTGATTTCTTTGAATGGATTTCAAGAATGGATGGCTCAGGCTGGGTTGTAGCTCAGTGGTAGAGCACTTGCCTAGCATGTGTGAGATACTGGGTTCAATCCTCAGCACCACATAAAAATAAATAAAAGTATTGTGTCCATCTACACCTAAAATATATATTTAAAAAAATAGAATGGATGGCACATTCTTGTAACTTCACTGAAAAGAATGCATATATTTTAATTGTTGGGCAATTATTTTTCCATGGCCATTAGATCAAGCTTATTAGTGTTATTCAAATATCCAAATATTTTTTTCTGCTTGTTCTGTTAATCAGTGAAATGGGTATTAAAATAACTTACCATAAGATTGGTGATGTAGGTCTGTAGTAGACCCCTGCCTAGCATGCTCAAGGCCCTGTGTTCAATCTTGGGGTCCGGGTTGGAGTTAGGGGAGGAGAGAAAGAGAGAACCAAAAAACCACAAAAGTGTGTGTATGATTTTCTCCGTGTAATAGTTTTTAAAATCCATTTTGATTTCCTCTCTTTTTAAAATAGGCAAACTTTGTCCATTTGTTTTGTTGTTGTTTGATTGGTTGGGTGTTTTTGTTTTTGGTGCTGAGAATTGAACCTTGTACATGGGAGGCAAGCACTCTACCAACTGAGCTATATTCCCAGCCCAGTCCATTTGTTTTTTATTAGTATCTTGTGGTTTATATCTAACAACTTACTTTTTTCTGTTTGCTTTCCTGTGCTAAATTTTTCTTCCCTGCTTCCCTCATGGCAAGGGTCTTTTAGTGCCAACCTCTTTTCAGTTTTTTCCCAAAACATTTTTATTTCATTTTTTTGAATGATAGAATTCAAACTATACATTTCTTTATTTCTGGTTAAGTTGATAGCTATTTCCTCTGAAAATATTTGCGCATTTTATTTTACTGTTTCAGTAGAGAAATTTGCTATTCTAATTGCTTTTCCTTTATAAAAGGAATGAATATTTTTTTCTCAGTATGCTATTTTTATTTTTATTTTGGTGCTTATCCTATTGTTATGGTTTGGATAACAGTTGTCCCCCAAAAGCTCATATGTGAGACAATTCAAGGAAGTTTAGAAGGGAAATTTAAACTTTCATTGTCTTTATACAGAAACTTTGTTATCTCACTTCTCAGGAGTGAAATTCTCCATTTATTTTTTTTTTATGGTAGATTAATTCCTCATGCTTTCCATTTGGAGATTGTATGTTCATTATTACATCTGTGGAAATTCTCAGTAGCCTGGTTTAAGGATGTGTCTCTCCAAAGATATTCATATTTGCTTTTGCCAGGTACTCAGCCATAAACTAACTTGGGCATTTTTTTTTAGTTTGGGGTTCTAGATTATGTAGCAAATACAGATTTGATATCCAGGTTTATTTAAAGATAAGCCAATGATCTTGAACTCTTGAGAAAGACTTTTTTTTGCCCAAGCCAACGCATAGGATCTTCCTTATCTCTTTATGTTATGGGCAAATGTTAAGATTTATTCTCTCACTAGATGTGGTGTCTTTTAAGGGAGCTGGCTTTATAGGGAACATGTTAATATAAACTCACTGCCTTGCTTAGAATCATTGGTCTTATCTCCTAGACTTTAATGACTTTGAAACAGAGGCCTTTTGGTTACCAATATCAGCATACTTTTTATGCCAAATAAACACTCATCTTCTATTTGCTGCACTATTTTTCATTTCCTCTTTATTATTAGCTCATTTTTATAAGTTCATAAGTTTGCTATCTTATGTCCTGCATTTTTTGTCCTTTTTGTGGGAAGGGATGATTTTTATGATACTCAGCATTCATGTTCCCCATTAATAGTCTCCAAACAGCTTACTCACATATGTCCTAACATTTTTAATGAAATTTCTACTTTATCTAGTATACTAATGGATTTTTTTTTAATTTTTTTTAGTTGTAGATGGACACAATATCTTTATTTTTATGTGGTGCTGAGGATCAAACCCAGTACCTCATGCATGCGAGGCGAACGCTCTACCACTGAGCTACAATCCCAGCCCCTAATGGATTTTTTAATAACAAAATTTTTGTTCTTTACCAGACTGAACATATGTGACATCTTGGCTTTCAAGAATTAAAACACTTTATTGAAAATCTGGTGACTAGTTTTATTTCATTTTGTTTTAGTTAACTATCACACTTTTTGTTTAGGAAGTTCTCTCTCTTCTCTGCAAGAATAAAAAGAAACACAGAGTTTGATAAAATAATATTCTTTAAATTCAAAGGTCATAGGCACAAATGTATGCCACCAAAATTTTTATGTTGAAGCCCCAAACCCCAGTACCTCAGAAAGTGACTGTATTTAGAAACCGGGCCTTGAAAGAGGTGATTAATGTAGAATGAGTTCTTAGAGGTGGACCCTAATCCAATCTGACCAGTGTCCTTATAAGACCAGAAAATTTGGACACCCAGAGAGTCAGCAAAGATATCAGATCACAGAAAAATCCCATGGAAGGACACAGTGAGAAGGTGCTGGCCATCTATAATCCAAAGTAGAGAAGCACAGAATAAAACAAACCTACCAACCCCTTGATTTGTATTTCTATCCTATAGAACTGTGAGAGAAAAACTTACGTTGATTAAGCTGCCTGATTAAGCTGCCTAGTCTGGGGTATTTGGTTACAGCATCCCTAGCAAAGAAGTACAAGTGTTTGCTGTCTTTTCAGTATTCATCATTTAGTGACTTATGTAGAACTTTCCCATTACTCTTTAATAATACATTTATTTCATACCATTCTGGTCATTATAATAGTCTTCTGATTGGTAGCTTTGTTTTTAAGATTATCACTCTAATTTTTTAGGAAGATTTTTAGGGGGATTAAACTCACAGCTTCATGCATGGTAGGCAAGCACATTCCCAGCCCAGCTCTATTTTTTTAATACTACAAAGGGACACCAGGGATATGAAGGCAGAGGAAATTCCCATGTAAGGACACCATGAGAAGTGATCTTTCAAAACTGCTAAATCTTCATGACCTTGGATTTAGCAGTATATTCTTAGATATAACACCAATAGTAAAAGAAACAAAAGAAAAATTGGACGAATTGGACTTCATCAAAATTTTAAATGTTTGTGCATCAAAGAACATTATCAGGAAAACCAAAAGACAACCTACAGAATGGTAGAAATATTTGCAGATCCTTTATCTTCAAAGGCATAGTATCCATAACATATAAAGGATTTTTACAATTCAAAAAAATGACAGCACAATTAAAATTAGGCAATGATGTGAAAAAAATATTTCTCCAAATAATTGTGTACAAAATACATAAAAAGATGCCCAAACATGTTAGTCAAGAGGAAAATGCAAATCAAAACCATGAGGTACAACTCTATGACTACCTAATTGGCTATAATAAAAAACGGAATAACAAGTATCAGCAAGAATTTAGAGAAATTGGGACCCTTATATATCACTAGTGAGTATGTAAAATGGTGTGGCCAATGGAAAAGTTTGGTGGTTCCTCAGAAAGCTGAACATAAAATGACCATATGACCTAGAGGTTCTACTCCTAGTTATACCAAAAGAATTGAAAACAAGTTTATAAAGTATTTTTTAGTTGTATATGGGCACAGTACCTTTATTTCATTAATTTTTATGTGGTTCTGAGGATCAAATGCAGTGTCTTACAAAGCAATTAACTACTCAGCCACAACCTAGGATGGAACCCAGAAATGATCTTTAAAAACTGCTAAATCTTCATGACCTTGGACTTAGCAGTATACTCTTAGATAAGACACCAACAGCACAGTGAATAAATGCTAAGCAGGCGTTCTACCACTGAGCTACAGCCTCAGACCCTAAAAACAGGTTTTTAAATATTTGTACATATTCATGTGTATAACAGCACTAGTCTCAATAACCAAAAGGTAGACACAGCCCAAATGTCCATCATCGTTTAATTGGTATATTCACACAATGAAATGGAATGAAATACTGGTACAGTACTACAACCTGGATGAATGTCAAAAACATGCTAAGTGAAAAGAGCCAATTGCACATTGTATTATTCCATTTATATGAAAAATGCAAAATAGAAACCTGAGACAAAGCTGACCAGTGGTTACCAGGGACTTGAAGGAGGGAAGAATGTAGACTACTTAATGAGCACAAGGCTTTTCTTTGGGATGATGAAAATGTTTTGGAATTAGACAGGGATGGTGGTTACACAACCTTGGGAACACACCAAATGCCACCAAATTCTGCACCTTAATATACTTAATTTTATGTGACTTTCACTTTGATAGAATTTTTAATAGTTACAGGAATTGATTGTAACATTGATTTTCAAAAGAATTTGTGTGTCCATACTGATATTTAAAAAATTTTAAGTTGGAATGGAAACATAGAATGAAGAATATATATATTCTTGATAAAAGAATACTGATTAATAAATGTAGAAGAGTATTTTAATTATCATTTTATAGTCACTATGATAGTTGACAATTATGCTGAAACCACTGGATTCTTGCACAGTAGAATATTCACAGTCTCAAGGTACTAATACATTGTTTATTACTTTTAAAAGGAAACAGAACCTTTATAATAGAGTTATCTGACATCACCTTACCCAAGTGATCAGGCACCATTCAGGTACTTCAAAACAATTGAGCAAAAAACAACTTAGGTAAGAGTGAACAAATGTGGCAACATAGTAATCAGTAAATCTAGGTGAAGGGTATATAGGTGTTCATTGACCTATTCTTACACTTTTTCCTATAAGTTTGAAATTTTCAAAAATAAGGTGGAGTAAAGTGAAATTTGGATATGAGCCTTTCCTATTTAATAGCTTACTTAAGCTTAACTGATCAAACTCATAAGCCTAGTTCTTAAAGGATCTATATGATCCAGCACCTGCTTATCTTTGCAGTCATTTTTTTTTTCTATTACATTTCTCAAACTAGTTTAAACATCAGCTAAACCATTCTGCTTTTCCTTGTTAAAATTGCCCATGTTCTCTCTTGCCATTATGACCTCATGCAATGCTGTGTGTGTTCTCTTTGATATATTCTTTCCCTGTCTTGATCTTGTTAACTTCTACTTGTCCCTCTGAATTCTATGTATTGAATCATCTCCTCTAGTAATCTTCCCTGATCATCCTGAGCTGAGTGGGTACCTATAATACATTGTTCATATCCCTGTTACACCACTTATTACACTCTAAAGTTAATTGATAGTTCTTGTCTATCTCCCTTACTAGACTGTGAACTCCTTGAGAGCTTGGATTTATTTTTCTTGTTTGCAGTAGCTATCAGAATGTGTGCCACGGGGCTGGGATTGTAGCTCAGCGGTAGAGCGCTTGCCTCGCATGCGTGAGGCCCTGGGTTCGATCCTCAGCACCACATACAAAGTAATAAAATAAAGACATTGTGTCCATCTATAACTAAAAAAAAAAAAAAAAGAATGTGTGCCACGGAGTAGGTGTTCAAGAAATTATTTTTAGAGAAATGAATAAATTTCACCTCCTACTTTTTCCTATATCTCATACAATTTAAAATAGAACTTTATCTTATTTTTTATTTGTCAGAACATGTTAGTTTTATATATGTCATTTGGTTTTCTTCATTTTATTTTTTTTCCCAACTATACAGTAGATGATTTTATTATAAGAACTATTAGTATTTTATAACTCTACAGTATAACCAGTATATAATAGGTAATCAACAGGATTTGATCCAGGAAATATGAACAGTTCTTGCTTAATACACTATATTCCTAGGTACTGTGGGAGAGTATTATGGGTATAAGATTTTGATAAATTGTTTACACAATTAAGTAATGTTTTCTAACATTAAAGCTAAATCTTTTTACACAAATAAAATTTCAGAATTTAAGAGATTAAAGTATTTTTTAAAGAAGCCATAAATGTACTAAAACATGAATGAGTTTTTTTTTTTTTTTTAAGCAATCATGTAGTGAAAAGTCTCATAGTACAAAATGGAACCCAGAAGCTATAAAGGAAAAAGTAATGATATCATAATTTCTCCACATAAAAACCCTTGGTGTAGCAAAACAAATTTTTTTATTTTAAAAAAAAGGGAAAATAAATTTCCTTGACATACTAAGAACTTGCAGATCAGTAGAAGAAAATCAAACAACTCAACTGAAAAACAAGGACAAAAATATGTAGTTTGTGGAAACAGAAATATGTTCAAATGAATAAGGTATATATACTGCTGTTAAATGTTATTTAAATTAAAAAAAATTCATCAAAACTTCTCAATTCCTTCTTCAGTTTTTCTCTCACTGTGTGACAAACCAACTCAAACTCTAATGCCTTCAATTCAATAAGCATTTAATTTGCTCTCATTTCTGCTTTCTGGTTAGGGTTCACTGGGCATTTTTTCCACTGGTCTCACCTACAGGCATTCATGGACTTGCAGTCACCTAGCTATTCAAATGGCTGGAAATCTGTCTGGTCAGGAGCACTCTGTTCCCATCTTCCAGGGGTCTTTTTCAGCAGAGTATCTGGACTGCCACCTGATAATTAAGGAATCCAGGAAGGAACTATTCAGTAGTCACAAAGCCCAATATCTTAAGTACTTAGGAAAATCAAGTTACATGATCAAGCCCAGAGCCAGCATTGAGGACTACACAAGATTTAATGCTAGGAGTTGTGTAATTCACTGAGGCCCACCACTATATACACACTTCCTGATGCTACATTACACATTGAGTTTTGTTTTGTTTTGTTTTATTGCCAGTGGTTCTCATTGGAATATATGAAAGGCATATATATGAATATATGCCTTTATATATATGAATGGTTCTCATTGGAATATATGAAAGGCATATATATGAATATATATGAAAGGCATGGATTTTGCTGATTTTGTTCATTTTTGTATTAGCCCAGAACAAGACTGGGCTGGGGTTGTGGCTCAGTGGTAGAGCACCCGCCTAGCATGGGTGAGGCCCTGGGTTCTATCCTCAGCACTACATAAAAATAAATAAATAAAAGTAAAGGTATTGTGTCTGCCTACAACTAAAAAAATATTAAAGAAAAAAAGAATTGGTACATTGTTGGAATTCAATAAATTTTGTTGAATGAGTACGTCCAATAAGACCTAGCTAACTTGTGTAAAAGAAAATGATATATGTTAGGGGAGAAATGTATTTCTGTATACATAATAAATTTCTCAAAAGAGAAATATTTTTATCTTTACTCCAGGGAATAAGGAGGGACTTCGTTTACATTATGTATTCCCATAAATGTATCCCAGTTTTATAATGTAGAAAATATAAAGTAAGATATGAGAAGCACTTTAATTTTTGTAAATTTTTTAAAATTTATAATATTAAGACTAGAGGACTAAGGCCAATAAACTTGGAAAAAATGATTTTAGTGTGTCTAGCCAGTATAATAATATTTTATTGGATATACAGTTAAAGTACTACACAGTACATTGAGGATCTCAATGACAAGATTCCTTTTTGTTTTTGTGTTTGTGTTTGTTTTGGAGGGGTGTGCTGGAGTTGAACCCAATGCACTTTACCACTAAACTACATCCCTCAGGAAACATCCTTCAGTAGTTCATCACCACTGTCAAATTCTAAACTAATGAGGAAAGAAGTGGGTAAGATAGAAAGTATTTAAAAAACTTTTTAAAAGAACTGTGGATTTGTTGAGATTGCTAAAAATGTGTTGGAAATAATAGCAAAAATAAAAATCCTCTAGCCCACTTTCAAATTTTTTTATTTTTATTTTTTAGTTATAGATGGACTACAACTAAATTTATTTATTTTTATGAGGTGCCTCCTGCATGCGAGGCAAGTGCTCTACCACTGAGCCCCAGCGCCAGCCCCCCACTTCCAAATTTTTAAAAATGTTTATTGGATCACAGAGGAGATCAAGAACAAAACTGCAAAAATATCTAAAAAATAATAATGAAAGTACTATGGTTACACTGAGTTAAGTAAAATTTAGTCCCAAACATACACATCACTAAGAGAATGAAAGAGTATTCAACTGAATAGGTTAGAAAACAACAAAATGATCCTAAGGAAAATGAAAGAAAGGAAATAATAAACTTTAAAAGTAAAAATAGGTGCTTTATTTATATTTTTAAATGAATCCTTTAAAAGAAAGCTACCTCACTGACTGCTTTACTCTAGTATATCTTCATACACTCAGCTGTTGTGCTGTGGCAAATTATTTCTCCATGACACTGTGCCTGTATAAATAAAATTCTTCAAATTGCCCATAAGATGACTCACAAGACTCTTCATAACCTGGCTCCCATTTACTCTCCCTGTATTTCTCACCTTGCCTTTTTGTTCTGCCATACCACCATCCCCTATCCCCCTGCTCCAGCCTATAAAGCTACAGAACTTCCTTTGGTTTAGTGAACATGAAACATTTCCAATCCTGGAGCTTTGCACATATTCTGTGGGCCTGAAAGGCCTTCCCACTGTTTTGCCTAGCTAATTATTACTCAGTTCAGGACTCTGCTTAAATTCTGTATTCTCTCTAAAGCTATTAAATACACATATGTGCACATATTTGATAGTCTCATGTGCTCTGATATTACTTCTCACCAGTCAGTATCATAGGAAGTGTTTAAATAAGAGTGGTAAATTAGGTGCACTATCAGAAATCTGAAGTTACATTGCTTAAAATTACTAAACATTTTTACAAAGCTACTTTTGCCAGAATAAATGTGAGTCTAAAAGAGTATACAGTGTGCTAATAGAGGTATCTTGAATTTAGCAAATTATATTGGTTAACAAATATAATATTGGGGAAAACAAATATCTTTGAATGTTCTCAAGATGAAGTTTAGGTACATCAAAGAACTAAATATGAAAACTTAAATTATCCAAAAGCTAGAAGAAAATAGAAACTAATACTTGTCAAAACTCTAGATTGACACTATATATTATATGCATGTACAAATAATAACAACATATTCCACTATTATGTATAATTATAAGGCACCAATTTTAAAAAACTTTTTTTAAACTTTCTGGCACTGTCCCATGGAAACAATACAAGCCACATAAAATTAAATTTTTAAATAGCCACCTTAAAAAGGCAAAATTAATTGTATTTTATTTAACCAAGTATGTCCAGAATATCATTTTAAAATGTGATTAATATAAAAATTATTAATTAGGTGTTTTACATTGTTGGGTGTTTTGTACTAAAAGCCTTTGAAATCTAACATTTATTTGACACTTAGAGCACATCTCAGTACATACAAGCCATGTTTCAAGTGCTTGATAGCCACTCATGGCTAGTGGCTGCTGTTAATGGACAACATGGCTATAGAAGAAATTAAATATAGAAGAAATAGAAGATATCATAAAGAAAAAAATGGATTCTGCTGATTTTGTTCATTTTTGTATTAGCCCAGAACAAGATTGGACTGGGGTTGTGGCTCAGTGGTAGAGCACCTGCCTAGCATGGGTAAGGCCCTGGGTTTGATCCTCAGCACTACATAAAAATAAATAAATAAAAGTAAAGGTATTGTGTCTGCCTACAACTGAAAAAATATTAAAGAAAGAAAGAATTGGTATTCTTTT
This sequence comes from Xerus rutilus, assembly GCA_028644305.1. Classification (NCBI taxonomy): domain Eukaryota; kingdom Metazoa; phylum Chordata; class Mammalia; order Rodentia; family Sciuridae; genus Xerus; species Xerus rutilus. Next base: position 108,394,281 of record CM053404.1, read on the forward strand.
TTTCTATTTGGAGAAAATTTATTGACTTCTAACTTATGGCTGAGTACCTGGCAAAAGCAAATATGAATATCTTTGGAGAGACACACCCTTAAACCAGGCTACTGAGAATTTCCACAGATGTTACAATGAACATACAATCTCCAAATAGAAAAAAAGGTCAATAGTCAAATGTATTTCCTATTTGACTGTAGGAAAATAAACAATTACAGTGAAGTAAAAGGAGAAAGTATTTGTAGCATAACATAGTATAGTATTCTTATTCGTGATACGCAGAGAATTCAGACAAGTCACTGAGAACTCCTAAAAGCCCAGAAAATAAATGGTAAGCTGACATACACAGGCAGTTTACAAAAGAGATAGGATAAAACATAGCAATAATAAAGAAGGACAAATTTGATAGGACTCACTGCTTAATTGTAGAATGCTTGCTTAGCATGTGTGAGGCCTTGGGTTTAATTCTCAGCACTGTGGGGCTAGGAAGGGAGTCTAATTAAAACAATAGTAATATTTTTATCTATCAGTACAGCAGAGGTTATAACACTTTGATTTTCAGTATTACACAGAAAGCAGTGAAAGGGTGTTCTTATAATCTATGAGAAGTACTATAAAGTACCTCTCATAGATTAAAACCCTTTTATAGGGCAATTTAGCAGCAAGCACCAGAATTCCTTTTATGGGAATCATAGCAGAAAACTACATAACAAAATGCTCACTTTTGCATTGTTATGATAATGAAAAATAAATAAAAACTACATAAATCCCTTACATTAAAAAGAATGGTTAAGTAGTTTATAGTTTAATCCTTTGATGAAATACTTTGAATAATATAACATGGAAGTCTTTGGGGTGGGGTGGGTACAGGGGATTGAACTCAGGGACACTCGACCACTGAGCCACATCCCCAGCCCTGTTTTGTGTTTTATGTAGAGACAGGATCTCACTGAGTTGCTTAGTGCCTCACCGTTGCTGAGACTGGCTTTGAGCTCGCCATTCTCCTGTCTCAGCCTCCCAAAGTGCTGGGATTACAGGTATGTGCCACCGCGCCCAGCTATGGAAGTCTTTTTATAATAACAAACTCATTAGTGCTGCACAGAATAAAATTTTTTTAGAATCTTAACATTGTCTTGAGATAGAAAGACTTTAGACTTTTTTTTCCAGTTTTCTGTTTTTCTCAGTTTGTTAAATATCATAAAGTTAGACTATTTTACCTTCTTGATAAGGAAAAAACTACTTAAAATGGTGGGATTAATTTAATACATTCTCAGCTATAACTTAAAGATGTTGTACAATTCAAGTGTGCTCAATTCATGCTCTACGAATCAATTTATACTTAAGAAAAGCACAATACTTAGCTACTGATGAATTCCCATAATCAAATATTTGGGATTTAACTCTTTGTTTCTAAGTGAAGTTTCTTGACCTTCTAATAAAAATTTGCCTCTGTCTTCATTTTCTGTTCCCTTTACTTCTGGCGTATGTCTGGCTTCCAGAAAAGTGAAATAATTTTTTTTTTAACAAACCAGCATTATAAATGTGTAATCTCCATTTTCCTTCCCAGCGTCATAAGGTTAAACAGAATTAACATTTGCTACATTTAGTATTTTTATATACTGATTTGCTCTTAATGTTTTGATTAATACTTTCCCCCCCTCATTTTAAGGTTATTCTGGTACAAGTTAATCCTGGGGAAGCATTTACAATAAGAAGAGAAGATGGACAGTTTCAGTGCATTACAGGTAAGAATGGCAATTAATTACCATTTGTGACCAAAAAAATTGGTGATATATAGTAGTATATGCCTATGGTTTCTTCCTTTCTTTCTCATTACCACTATACAAAAGCACAAACTCTGAATACTATATTATTTAACTACTGCAGTAATATCCTAACTAAATTCTTTGCCTTGGTGTCTTGATTAGTCTCACACTGTATTTTATTGTTTATTTTACTTACCTCCTTAGAAATCTTCGGTGAATCCAGTCCAGGTTCCTTAGTCTTTCACAAAGATCACTTGAATTTTCTAGTCATGTTCCCACTTCCCTTCCAACATTGCTTCCCTTTAATCTTTCTAAGTCATCTTAATTACTGTCTTTCAAACCTGTCTTGTGCTGTCAGTACTTTTTTTTAATCTAGAATTCATCCCCTATAAACACTACTCCCATCTGTACAAATCCTACTAGTGCTTTAAGACTGAACTTAGTTCTTACCTTTAACAGGATTTCTGTAATCTTCCTTTAGGGAACATCCTCCTAGCATTTTGGGGCTGGGTAATTCTTTGCTGTGGAGGGCTATCCTGTGAATTGTAGAATGTGTAGGAGAATTATTCACCTCTTTCCACAGCCACTTCTTACCCCCATTTAGACAAACAGATGTCTCCAGACATCACCAAATACCCTTGAGTAGCAAAATTGTACCCAGTTGATGCAAATCGCCTTCATATGTAAAGATGAAGAAAAAATAGTGACTAAGGTGAGCCCCTAATCCAGTGGTATCCTTATTGAAAGGAGGAAATTATACACAGACATACATGTAGGAACAGTTCCCTGTGAAGATGAAGGCACAGATCTACAAGCCAAGAAATGCCAAAGATCGCCAGCAAACCATCATAAGCTAGGAGAAAAGCTTTAAACAGATTCTACCTTATCTCCATCAGAAGAAGCCAACTTTCCTGACACCCTAATATTTCACTTCTAGGCTCCAAATCTGTGAGGCAATAAATTTCTGTTGTTCTAGGTGAAAAATTAAATAAAAGTCACTGGCTGTGAAATTAGAACCTGAATTTAAACCTCAACTCTGCCTCATACTAGCTATTTGATCTTGCACATATTACTTAACCTCTATAAGTACATTTCTCCTCAATAAAATTCCCATCAAGAGTAGTATACCTAATAGGATAATTGTGAGGGTTGATTAATACACATATAATGTACTCTGTACCAGACATGGCACAAATAAGGTACTCAATAAATGGTGGTAATGAATACTGTGGCAGTAGTGCTAATAGAAAACGATCTCCATCTCCTCTGAAACCCTATAATACTTACGACTGTGTCATTAATTTACCAAATAACTGTGTGCTATTTTGTAGTAGTTTGTCTAGTTTTTTTTCTTTTAATTAAGTTTTGTATTATTTGACTTGAAAAGTTTATTCAGTCTCTCCAATGAAGGTGTAAGCACTGAGAGCAGATAACATCTCATATTTCTTTTTATCCCTTTGAACCTAATAGTTTCTTTATTATTTTAAAAAGAGTTCATTAAAGATAGGGGGACCATCATATACTTTACCACCCTCCAAACTGAGATACTTTTGGGAATGAAAGAACTTCTGTAATTACTCCATGACTAGTATAAACCAAGACTTATGGTACTCCCCTGTCCCCCATTTTACCAAATATATAAATAGCATACATTTCATTACCTAAACGAAAATGAGCCCATCTTTTACTATGTGTTTCATAGAATGTAATACAAAAATAGAAGAGTATGTGACTACTAGAATTCATCTCCTCCCTTTGTCATCACTAGTTACTGTCATGTAACAAGCCCCTTCCTGGGGTAGAGGAAAGTAAAAAGTGAAAGTAGGAATAGAAGGGGGAAGCAACAGTAACAAGGTGAAAGAGGAAAGTCTCAAGGAAAAGAAATCCCATGTCAGTGAAGCTGAGAAGAAAAAGAGATCCTTAGACCAAAAGAGAAGAGTGGGGAAGGAAGGAAGGAAGAGGAGAAGGGGAGGGCATGGGGAAGCACTAGGAAATGATATGTACCAAATTATGCCATATCCATATATAAATATACCACAATGAATCCTATGTTTGTATATGTGTGTGTGTGTATATATATATATATATATGTATATATATATATACACACACATATGTATGCATATATATGTGTATATATACACGTAATTATAGCATACTAAAATAATAATAGAAGATCAAGACTGTAGAGTAAGTGGATCAGGGAAAGGGAAGGTACTGGGGAATGAGAGTGATCTAATTATATTATGTGCATGTATGGATAAAGCACAGTGAATCCTATTATTTATAATTACACTGCATCAATAAAAATAAACAAGTAAATTAATTTTAAAGAAAAAGAGGTCTAAGACCATTAAGTTAGAAAAGCTGTTCTCTGATTGCCACTATACTCATTATAGAAAATCTCTATAGTAAAACTAAAGAATTGAGATAAATCCAGTGTAAATTAATAAGCATTTGAATTAAAGCTCATTCTTTTTAAAATAATTTTGTTATCAAGAATTTATAAAAACAAGGTTACAGAGAGCTTTAGAGATCTACATAATCACCTTCCTTTATTAAAGGTTCAGAATTTGTGAGTTACAGCTAGTTATGGGTAGTGCTTAATGTAGTACCTTTTCTACTGTAGCATACCTCCTGGGGAGACAAATTGCTAGTCATTTTTTCTGTGCGTTTACTGTCTACTGAGGTATACTGCGCCAGTTGCTGGTAATTCAGAGAACCAAGACAGTTCCTGCCATTCAAAAACACAGTGTAGGAGGGAGGAAATGGGGAAATTAGCAATGATATACAGAAAAAACAGAACTATTGGAGATGTGCATAGGGTATAGAACATAGAATGAGGCTATAACACAGAGTAGTATGTAAGGGGAAAAAAATCTTCCTGGAAAAAGTGAAATATGGGCTATTTTTAAGGAAAATAGCAGTTGGCCAAATGGACAAAGAATATTAAGGCATTTTAGACAGGGAGGGACAGTGTTCAAAAGCAGCCAAAGGAAAAAATGACTTGAATTATTTGAATAACCACAGAGATTGGAATTGCTAAAAAGTTATATGAAAAGGGGGTGTGGCTAGAAATGAATCTCAAAAATGTAGCTAGATCTTGAAATGGCTTAAGCAGCATACTAAGAAATTTAACTTTATTGTGAGGAGGTGGAAAAGCCTAGAAGGGGATGTATACAGGGAAATAAACATCTAATTAAGGGTTTGAAAAGATTAGTGATGCTTTTTGTTCTATTAATATGTGGTGTCTCTTGGCCCATAAATCTTCCTACTATAAACTATCTAGAGATGTTCAATAAAATATAACAAATATTCCTTTAAATGCATGGCTGAACTTCTTTCTATTCCCTTAACTCCCCCCCAAAAAAGAAACAGTGAAAAAAGTAAAAATACATACTTTCTTCATTTGATTTGATGATTTTTATTGTCTCATACCATTCTGTCTGAGTCCTCAATGAAGATTTCTGTCATTCTTAGCTCTCTGCCTTTTTCTGCTCTGACATATGTAACAGTGCAGTCCCATTGACCACTTTTCAGTTTGCCCTTATGCTTTTTAAAAATTTATTTATTTATATTTTTTAAAACAGAAGAATGCATTTCAAGTCATAGTACACATACGGAGCACAATTTCCCATTTCTCTGGTTGTAAATAAGATAGTCACACCATTCATGTCTTCATACATGTACCTAAGGCCCTTATGCTTTTGGTTAGGTTTATTTATACTGCCAGATTTGGACCCATAAATTTTCCTCTTTCTTTTTTTGAACAGTGCTGGAGGATCAAACCTAGGGCCTCACAACCTGGGTTCAAACTAGACAAGCAGTCTGCCATCAAGCTACATCCCCAGCACCAGTACCTCATTTTTACTATCTTTTTAGCTGCAATTCATTGATTTCAGCACAAATACATCATTTTTTTAAATGATGGCTTGAGAGTATTACCATGAATCTGTCTCGGTTTTTTTCTATTCTAAAATATTTCTTGTATTTTGAAACCAATCTAACAACTCGATGGGTTTTTTTTTCTTTTTTGTAGTGAAATGCTTTGATATGCACGTCAACAAATTGTTTTGGATGATATATATACATATATATACACACACACACATATACACACACACACTGTGAAAATTATGTCTTTTTTGCTTGTTTACTTGTACATAAGAAAGTAAACATTTATTAAATGACTAAAATTTTTGGTTTAGAATTAACAGATCTTTGTTGTAACATATTAAAGACTTCCCTTCATAGTTTTATTTGGTGGAAAGGTAAGCAGAAGAGGAAATTATGCAAAGTTTCTAAATTTAGATCACTAGAAAAGTTATAGAGGTATATTCCATAGAGAATATGTGATAAACTCTTAAGATCTATGTCATACAGCTGGTTCTTCGGGTGATAAACTGGTACCCACATGTAGATATCATCTGCTCTTTGAAGCTCTTGCTTCAGTTTCTCTCCTCTTTTAGCCTTGGGTATACATATAGAAATAATTGAAGTTAAGAGTTAAGTTTTACAAATATTTATATCTGTCATAAGCCTTTCATAGCACCCAGCATATAGAGAATGCTCCATGAATGTTTAAGTTGAATGAAGAGAAGAAAACACTTCTTGAGCATTTCTATAGATCAAGTGAATGGAGTCATTGTAGACAAATAATTTTAGCTAAATATTCTCCTTAGTGAGAGGCAGATGTGGCTTTATTTTTCTCTTTTCCATGACATCTCAAAAATTAATACATGGGGCTAAAGAATAAAAATGTGTTAATTAAATATTTAGTAGTTTTGTATTGTTATAACATTTCTACTTCTTTGGACATGTTGATGTCTGTGGAACAATACGATCCAAAACTTATGTCAGATAAACAGCCCCTAATTATGCTGGTCATGAATTCACAAGATCTACATTATTGTTCTTTTTGCAACATAGGTGCCACATTTGCATTTCATCAAAATGAGAACCCTGTATTCATTTATTCAGTATTCATTAAGAGACAAAAACAAATAAACAAGTATTTTTAAATTCTGCAACCTTATTTGCCTTACTTATCTTTATGTGAAGGCAAAATTAAATTTGTTCACCAGACCATTGCTAGAAAACAATTTTGTCTCATGTTGTATTATCCAGGACTTTGTTTTCTAGGGCTTTGCTGACTATTTTTAATCAAAAGCTGTGACAAAAATAAAAGACATGTTTATGAAATTTTTATGTCAGAAAGTTACAAAGGATAACTGAAAACATTGTCAAGCTCAAAAAAATCAGAACATCTTGAAATAAGTCAAAATTAATAAGATGAAATTTAATAGGAGTAATAAAGTTCTACATTTTGATTTTAATGAAGCTGACTCTTGCCTATTAACACAAACAGAGTTTATTAAGATTCTCTTTCCTTCCTAACAGTTCAGTCCTAATGCCACTGGGGTAGAGACTGTAGGCAGTGTTCCAGTGGATTGAGGGAGGCAAGATGCAATATCTCAGAGTGGGATTCAGTACCCAAATTGGATGAAGCACATTACATAGGAGAAGAACCAAGTTTAGGAAGACAGACCCAAACAGAATAAGGAGGGAATTCATACTAAGGCAGCCTGGTACAGAGTCAAAGGCTGAAGAGGGTATCTTCAAGAAAAGCATAGCATAGTATGTTGCATAAGATCCTGAGTAGGGTGAGAAAGCCATTGACACAATAGAGTGGTCCAGCATGGAAAATCAGAGCTCAGGCAAGGGTGAAGAGGTCATCAGTGTGGACATGCTCATCAGCCTGAGCTGGGTTGTAGAAGCTCCAGCAGGTTCAGACCACCCATGTGCTGTGGAGTGGATAGTTACAGCCCAAATGAGGTTTAAAAGGTAGCGGGGCAGGTGGGGCCCATCCACAAAGAAGTGGTCTGTTTAGGAAATCACCACTAATACCATGATTGTACTCTTGCCATTTCTCCACTAAGAACTCAACATTACTTCTTTCCAGCACACAGACCATTTCTGTGACAGGAATTACATAGCCATTGCCTACTAGATTATTAGCACCTAAACGAGTGATGGATGGTCTTTACCAGATTGACTTCTCAAACCCACAAAGGAACTTCAGATTCTGTGCACCAAAACAAATGACAGTATCCACTACAGTGTAAGAGAGGAGATCTTAACTATAAATAGAGCTTATTTTAGTGGAACTAGAGTTAAATGTGAATTGTCTATTGAATCTAAATTAGATTCAAAAGAGAAAATAAATTAAATCTTGGATTGTAGAAATAGAAATGTAAGTTCAAAATAGTTGGTGGTGTATGTTAGCATCTTTAAAAGAAGTATTGGCAAACTTGAGCTGTCCCAGGGAAGGTAACCAGCAGAGGATAGAAGCATGAAATTATTCTTATAAAAGACTATAGAGATACATGAAAGATGTTTAACCTAGAAAAGAGAACAGTGACTAGGAAGACATTGTTCATGTACCTTGGAGGTCAGAATTTACACCAATAGGTGAGAGTTAAAGGAAGCAGATTTTGACTCAGGGAAAAACTATTAATAGATAGGACTGTATATGAATGGAGTCATCATTTGTTATATCATTATATGTATTCATACACTCAGATGGTACAAAGGCAATTTCTGCATAGGAAGAGAAGTTTGATTAGGTGAATTCTAGCGTTCATTCCAAGATTCTTTGATTCTAGAATAATCTATTAAACTGAGATCTTTTTGGTTATGGGAATGAGTGCTATGAATGAGAATCTTAAATTTAACAATTACACTTGTGCACAGGCACATTTCATAAAGTAATTGAGCTAGTGAATGGTTATTGCTCATAGTAGACCTATAAACAGAATGCCAACTAGTTTATTTACTAATACATATTAGTGATGGGCACCTGAGAGAGAAACTTGCACTAAACTTCTGAGTCTTTTAGGGACAGGAACAATTATGCTATCTTTATCATGGTACATAAAAACTTATTTAACTGCAGTGTTCCAGAAATGTTATCTCCCAATTTGTTTCCTGAACAACAGAAATTATCTCTTTTCATCTGATTCTCTTTACTAAAATAATGCCATTTGCTTGCTTAGCAGGTATTCTGTTGGTATGTTAAAATGAACTGCTTAAATATTTTAAAGTGTATTGGGTGCTCATTTGCCTTGATAATAACTTCTATATACCAAAAATAGTCTTTTTACACTTGGGATATTTTAGTGCCTCAGAGTCTTCAATATGAGCACCAGTTAAGATTTTATGGTTATATGGAAATATTAATTTTAGTATGTGAATAGTGAGCTATCGATAATCACCTGAATGTTGTCCATTTAACAAAACATCCTCAATTTCTGCTTATTTTCTATGATTTGACTCTTATGTGTAGAAAAAGTATCAAGATGAATTCAAATTTGCTGAGCCAGATCGCCTTGATTTCCTCATACTTCACTTTACTTAGGGAACCCAAGAACCTATTTAACAATCCCAGACTGTGTTGATCGTGAGCCCCTTCCCCCTAAGATGGATTAACATTAACTCCCACCTTCAAGTCCTTTTACTTTCCCTTTTGGTTCCAAGTGGCTCAGACCTGCTTCTCAACAGTTACTGTTTTTTTCATCATTGTTGCTGCTGGTGGCTTTCTGCTCTGCCAGTGGGGAGTCAAGGGGTAGTTATAGGTGCTAGAGGGAGGAGAGAGGAATCAAACATACAAAGAGTAGATTGCTATTATGTCATGATTTTGTACTATTGACACCGGAGAAAGGCTGGTGTGGGCCTCGATATCTATATGTTAAACTTACTAGTTGATTCTAAGGTCCCTTGGTGCAGGTAAAGATTATTTTTTAAAAAATCAGAAAGCCCTTCATTTGAGCCCAGATCCACCAGTAATTAGCTATGAGACTTGGTTCCTCACTCTTTTAAGTTTAAATAAGATTAATGCAATGCATACAGCACAATCCTGGCAGATAATGAATATAATATTATTAAAGATGAACTTAAGACAGAAAAAAAGATAAGTAAAAATATAGACCAACAAATAACATATGCCAGGTTAGAGATATAGGCCAAATAGTATATACAACAGGAAATTGAGCACTTTTCAACATGGGAGTAGTTAAAAAGAGAGTCTCAGAATAGATGTAGCTATTGAGTTTTCAAGGATTGGAAAGATTCAGAAAGCCTGTGCATGCATTAACACGTGCATGCCTCTGAGTTTTGTAAGAAAGAGCAATGTGAACAAAGGTATGAAGGGAATATCTGCAAGAAATACTCTGGAGTGTCTACTAAGCCTGGAATATCTGGAGTAGAAGATTTCTGGAACTAAAGGTAGAAAGATTGGAGTAAGGGGAAGAAGTGCCTAGAAAATGAGACTAAGGGTTCTATGTTATACAAAATGCAGAAAGCAGGCTTTTCTGGTTTGTTTTAGTATAATAATGAACCTATGTGCAAGGTATTCTTATAAAATATCTTTCTGATTAACTGAAAACCAGAAAGCCTTTTTCCAACTCGCTTCACTAAAAATATTAACAGAACAACACTTGGTAAACAGAATATGTGAAAATAACTCAGTCTTCTAGGTCCCAAATCATTATAAATACTAATACTGTTCATATTATACTATAGATGTAGGTTATATAAAAGAGTAAGTTGAATAAATTACTATGTCTAGATTAGAATATGGCCTGGAGGCCTGGAGGTTGTTTAACCTGTTTTTTTTTTTTTTTTTTTTTTTTGGTACTGGAGATTGAACTCAGGGGCACTCGACCACTGAGCCACATCCCCAGCCCTATTTTGTGTTTTATGTAGAGACAGGGTCTCACTGAGTTACTTAGCGCCTTGCCATTGCTGAGGCTGGCTTTGAACTCGCGATTCTCCTGTCTCAGTCTCCCTAAGTATTGGGATTACAGGCTTGTGCCACTGTGCCCGGCTAACCTGTTCTTTTGTTTAAATAATTAATTTAATATGTGTAATTACTATTCTGCAACACTGGAGATTTAGTAATAAGCAACGTAGACTCTATCCCTGCCTCCCATGAAGTTTCTCTTCTCCTAGAAAAGACAGGAGATTGAGGAATTCAATGAAATGAGAAAAGTGCAGTGATTGAAAAAGAATAGGAAGGGAGCTCTGGAAGCTTTTCTGTCATAAGAGTAGCCAAATCAAGCCAGGACTAGGACATACTTCTGGAGGACATTCAATGAATGAATCCTCTCCTGTACTTATTTTCCTCTCAAATATGGAAGATTAAGACGGGGATTGTAGCTCAGCGGTAGAGCACTTGCCTACCATGGGAGAGGCACTGGGTTTAATCTTCATCACCATATAAAAACAAACAATTAAAATAAAGGTTAAATTTTTTAAAATATATATGTTGAGAAAAAATGGAAGATTAGCTGGACACGGTGGTACACAACTATAATCCCAACAACTCAAGAGGCTAATGCAGGAAGATTGCAAGTTCAAAGCCAGCCTTCGCAACTTAGTGAGTCCCTATCTCAGAAAAAAAATTAAAAAGGACTGGGGATGTGGCTCAGTGGAAAAACGCCCTTGGGTTCAATCCCTGGTACCAAAAAAAAAGAAAGATTTTTAAAACTTTGTTAAATTGAAACTTTTAATTAATCAGGACCATTTATTTAATTATATATTATTAAGGATATCAACAGAATTAACTATGAGGAAAGAAAAACTTACTTGTAATGAATACAGATGCATAGAAATCAATTTAGTATATTTCTTTGAAGTGTGTGATAGGTCTATAGTTTTTTTTATTTATGCTTTCTATATAATCTCATAATTTTGACAAATGTGAGTTGTATAAGCCATAAAAATGTTTTACCCCTTTTAAGTTGTTTAATTTGACTTTATTTTATAAAACATTTGTTTGTTTTATTTAAAATTGACACCCTAAGCCCCGTCATGAAAATGGTATTTTGAGTATAGATTGAATACAGCATTTTGAGTGCAGGTAAGTGGATTTTTAAACTGATAAAGTCTAGGAAAAGGGATATATCAAACTTTTAAATACATAATAATAGTCAATTTTCTGAACATCAAGAGGATTTTAAAAAGTAGTGTCCAAATTTAATATTATAATATAGAAGTAGTACAAAAATTCTGACACTGAAAAGAACAGATAAGAAACCCAAGGCAGAGAATCTAAGGAGACATTGAGGATTTTGTGGACCCAGAAAAATGTCAGTATAAGCCTTTACAAGGCTGTATTTATGAAAGATAAATTTGTTTGAATTTTTCTATTTAACCAAATCATTCTGTGAAGGGATGCTGGGGAAATAAACCAGTATTTTCTACATACCTACTTTGTGCTTTATGGACATTTTCTTAACCCTATGAAAGAATATCCAAAAAGATCACCTTCCTTGTTAAAAATAAAAACAGCATAAGGCCCTGGGTTCAGTCCCTAGCACAATCAATCAATCAATCAGTCAATCAGACTTACCCAAGTTAGCTTTAGTAGAAGAATCTCCTGGTAAGAGAAATAATGAATGAATCACAAAAACAAAGATTTACTTTAGTTTAGCCTTGTAGTAAAGGGGACCATATTTTTGGACTCAGGAAAGTACTAATTAAGCAATCTAGCCCAGACATAACAATTTGTTTGTGCAAGTATAGCTGGTATAAGGCTAAGATGTTCAGAGAATATTTATATAAAGTCATAAGTAAGCTACCATGAAGTTAGCCTTGTACTATCTGCCGGGAATGTACCAGAAAATAATACCTTTCCTGGTTCCTTTCTTTGTATAGCAATATGTTGGATGTGATTTTTAGCACCTACCTACATACATAGAGATGGAAAAGTCATTTCCAACTTATCTAGGCTTCATCTTCATGGTTTACATTTCCTCTTATCATGGCAACAGACATTAGGTTTAATTTCATTTCTCAGAAAACCCTTTCCTTTCATCTACAGAGGGTGACTTATAATCCTGACTGTGGTTACAATCTTATATTAAGGCACATACAAATAAGAATCACAAAACAATATAGTAATGGTGGCAGCAGAGGATTTCCTTGCAGGTGTGTATTCATTTCTCTATGGCTCTATCAGAGTCATAATTTTAACACAGGGCCCTCTGATCCCAAAACCAGCACAATAATATTATTTAAAAATGTTGATTCACTTTTAGAGAGTTAAATTTTAATCAAATACAGTTTTCATTCTTTGTGGTTTAATAAGTTCTCTTTGACAACTCTTCTATTTCATTATATTATAAAATCCTTAAACATTTTTTGGAAAATCCTTTATTATTACAATGAAATTCCATTTTTTAAAAATTAGTTTTGATTTTTATTAAAAGTATACACACAGGGCTGGGGCTGTAGCTCAGTGGTAGAGCGCTTGCCTAGCATGCGTGAGGCACTGGGTTCGATCCTCAGCACCACATATAAATAATAAATGAATAAAATAAAGATCCATCAACAACTAAAAAAAATTTTTAAAAAAAAGTATACACACAGATGATATAGAGTCAAATAATTCCTCCAAGCTTATTAAGAAAAATAGCCCTCCCTCTGATCCTTCCCCAGAGGTAACCCTTATCAACTCCTATCATTGATATTTGGCTATTTGCCTATCTTTAAATAACTTGACTATTTTACTGATATCTTAAAATTTTTTCAGTTATGAAATGCCATCTTATTTCAATATTTTAACATTTTTAGTCTCAGTGTATTGGAATTCCTTTATGTACCCAGTCTCTGGCACTTGTCAGAACACATGAAATTCCATGGCTACATGCATTCACTCTTCTTATTTTATCCCGAATGTTGACTCACTTCTTTATATTTTTAATTTTTAATTTTTTAAAACAGTGGAATGCATTTCCATTTATAGTACACATACGGAGCACCATTTTTCATTTCTCTGGTTGTACACAAAGTAGAGTGTCTTCATACATGTACCGAGGGTAATGATGTCCATCTCATTCCATCACCTTTCCTCCTCCAATGCCCCCTCCCTTCCCCTTTCTCCCCTATTCCCTATCCAAAGTTTCTCCATTTCTCTCATGCTCCCCTCAACCCCCATTATGGATCAGCATCCACTAATCAGAGAAACCGAATGTTGACTCATGTTTAACAATTACTTGAAAGACTTAGACCCTGCCTTACACCCTAATAGGAAAATAGGCAAGTAACCTACAGTTAAAACAAGGGCATTGATAAAATGTTCTGATGGAATGAGATGTGCCTAGATACACATGGGAGGTCAGAGTAGGAACACCTAAGCCAGCCATGGGAAGTCATTCAGTGCTTCAGGAAAGGGTGATATTTACAGAAGTAGTTAGCCAGGTGAGAAAAATAAAGAACTATCTTTGAGGCAAAAGGAATATTCAAAGGTGGAGCACACAGAGATTAGAGATCAATCTAATTAATCAATTAGATTGATTCACTTTCTGCCATTTTCTAATGGCAGAAAAGTTGTCATTAGAGAGGAGAATAGGGTGGCTAAGGGAATGGCTGAAAGTTAGACTACAAATAAAAATATAGGCTTTGTTACAAATAACATATAGTTTTTGCTAAAGATTTTGTATTGGGGATGTAGGTAGGGGCTTCAGGAGAGTGCATGCTTAGCATGTGTGAGACCCCGTGTCCAGTTCCTAGCACCAAAATTAATTAATTAATTAATTAATTAATTGTTTTAGATTTTAATTGCCAGTGCCTGCAGTTCTGCAAGACGCTGTCTCAAAATTTTAAAAATAAAAATAAAAACAGCTGAGGATATAGCTCAGTGATAAAGTGCCCCTGAGTTTAATCTGCAGTTGGGAAGGAAAGAAGGCGGCTTCAGATTTTATCCTGAAAGGAACAGAGAATCACTAAAGGATTTTAAGCAGAGAAATAACCAAAACAGTAGTAATAAGAATGAGACCTGGGGCTCACTGTGGAAGGTGAGAAGAACCTAGGGTGATTCACAAAGTCCACAGTTATTTTAGCAGAAAGATAAATGACAGTGACTTTCACTATGCTAAAGAACACTGGAGAGCTGGGTGTGGTGGTGCATGCCAGTAATCCCAGCTACTTGAGACTAAGGCACGGATTTTGTAAGTTTGAGGCCATCCTGGGTAACTTAGTAAGGTCCTGTCTGGAAAAAAAAAAAAAAGAATACAGAAGGAAAAAAGAATCAGCATTAAGTAAGAAGAGGTTAGAGACAACAAATTTCTTTCTGAACATATTAGGTTTAAAATACCTTTTAATTTATTGGCCTTACCCACTAGAAAGACTTGGAATGGAAATACAGATTCGTTAATATGTAATTTGAAGTCATGAGATAGGAATGTGCTTTTCCAAGAAAAAAATGTGGAATATGAAGATACAAGATTGGAGTCAGGATCATGAGAGAATTATATTAACATTTAAGGGATAGGAAAAAAAGTTGCTTATAGGGAAATGTATAGGACTCCTTTAACTAGTCCTGCTATGGGTACAACAGTACAACAGGTACTATAGGAGTTAATAGACATTATAGAAGAGGGAAAGGTCCATAAGTTTGGGTTTTAAGGAAAAAATCAAAACATTTATTTGCTCTACGCCTTACCAATGCCTTTAACTTGCAGATATTAATTATGAATTTTTAAGAAGTGGTTGTCATTGGCAGCA
The DNA here is from genome assembly GCA_028644305.1 of Xerus rutilus. Lineage (NCBI taxonomy): Eukaryota > Metazoa > Chordata > Mammalia > Rodentia > Sciuridae > Xerus > Xerus rutilus. Next base: position 108,409,604 of record CM053404.1, read on the forward strand.
TGTTCAAAAAGAGTTTGGAATCCTTTTCTGGAAGCACATTATAAATCCAAATTTTATAGAATAGGGGCTGGTGATATAGCTCAGTTGGTAGAGTGCTTGCCTCACATACACAAGGCCCTGCCCACATTCAATTTTCAGCACCACAAAAATTAAAATTAAAAAAAAATGATAGAACACATTATCAGAAACCATATCATTGAGCAAATTCTCTCAAGTTTCAACTACCACTTCTAATGTTTTGTGGGGTTTTGTTTTGATGGAGTGTTTTTGTTTTTCACAGTACTAGAGCTTTACCACTGAACTACATTCCCAGCCCTTTTTATTTTTAATTTTGAGACAGAGTCTAAGTTGCTGAAGCTGGCCTTGAACTTGTGATATTTCTGCCTCAGCTTCTCAAGTTGCTGAGATTACAGGCATACATCATGTCTGGCCCAACTTCTAATGTTTGATACTCATCACTAACCCACTTTCTTAGCATCCAAAAATAAATATATAAATATACATCACATCACTCTAGGGAGAGAAGGAAAAGAACAACTTAGGTAAAAGATAAAGAAATACAATATTTGCAGCATATCACAGAGAGCTACCTTCTTAAATATATAAAGAACCCCTGCAAATCCAATACAAAAATTGGAAGAAAAGGAAAAATAAATGGCCCTTAAACATACAGATAGTCAGTCAACCTTACTCAGGAAAAAAATGCATTGGGAGACTGAGATAGGAGAATCACCAGTCCAAAGCCAGCTTCAGCAACTTAGTGAGGCCCTAAGCAATTTAGCAAGACCCTATCTCAAAATAATAAATAAAAAGGGCTGGGGCGCTGAGGGGATATAGCTCAGTTGGTAGAGTGCTTGCCTTTCAGGCACAAGGCCTTGGGTTCAATCCCCAGAAAGGAATGGGGACTAGGGATGTGACTCAGTGGTTAAGTGCCCCTGGGTTCAATCCCACATACCAAAAGAAAAAAGAAAATGTAGGGATTGAGGCTTCATAGTAGACTGCTTGCTTAGCATGCACAAGGCCCTGTGTTCAATTCCCAGCACCACAGATAAGAAGAAAAGAAAATGCAAACTGAACTACAGTGGGATACAGTTTTCACCTTTCAGACTGGCAGTTATCAAAAAGATTGTTAACTACTGGTGAGGGTATGTAGATGAGGATATATATTAGTACAAACACTATAGATATTCATTAATATAAAAACTATAAATTCTCTTTGACACAACAGTTCCATTTGTAGTAATTTCTCCTACAGATACACTGTGATATTTGTACAGTGATATTCATTGCAGTATTATTGTAATAGCAAAAGGTTGAAAATGTGATATCAATAGGGGAATCACTAAATAAATTATGATATATTAACAGGAATACTGTACATTTATTAAGAGACTGAAGCATCTCTGTATGTACCAGTGGGGAAGGATGTTTAAGGTATATTAAGGTACAGAATACTGCTTGTATTTTTTAAAGAATATATATGCAGTTGCTTTAAGGTTCATAAAATATCTCTAAATATTTAGAAGAGACAAAGAATGGTTGCCTTTGAGAGGAAAACTATATAACTAGGAGACCAGGTTGTAAACGAAAGCCTCAAACCTCTAATCAGAATATCTCCAAAATATTTCTTAGCCTTAAGCAAAAGGCTTGGAAAAAGCTCTGTCCTCTTATCTTTCTCTGTTTAATCTAATCATAGATGATCCACATAAACAAAGCTCTGCTTCCTAGTCTGGTAATGTTTGAACTTGAAGGGAATGAAAAAGGATTCTCTCTTAGCCTTTGTGGCATTTTGTATTTGGTCCTACTTCTCTGTTTTTTGTTTTTGGTTTTTGGTTTTGTTTGGTTTTGGCACAGCCCTTTTTTTAATGTTTTATTTTGAGACTGGGCCTCACTAAGTAGCTGAGGTTGGTCTTGAACTTGCAATCCTCCTGCCACAGCCTCCCGAGTCACTAGGATTATAAAATGTGTGCACCACCACACCTGGCTCTTCTCCATCTTCACCATACATTTGACCCAGTTTTTAATCTACTTTTTCCCATTTTAAGACCATCTTAGCTGGTAGGGATTTACCCTGAAGAGGTTGTAGTGAGTGGGCCAAAATAGGGGGCAACAACAGATGATCAAAATATATAAATCGTGTTAAGAGAATATTAAGGCCTTATAATCCACACTTCTTCTGAAAGTTGATGTACAGGGAAAGAGTATAGAAAGTTTTTCAAAATTTCTGTGAAATAGCATTTGGTTTCTGCTATGGAAAATCTAAATTTAAAAATTATCCCTCAAAACTATGAAGACATCTCAGCAGTTCTTAGGTTTTGCAGGTATTTCTTTCTTTTTTTTTTTTAATTTTTTTTAAAAATATTTTTTCAGTTGTAGATGGACACAATATCTTTATTTTATTTCTTTTTATGTGGTGCTGAGGATCGAACCCAGTGCCTCATGCTTGCACGGCAAGCACTCCACCACTGAGCCACCATCCCAGCCCTAGGTATTTCTTTCAGATGATTAGCTGTTCAAAAAAAAAGTTTGGGATGAGAGCTTTTGCCTTTTTACTTTTTTTTTTAAACAATTTTTGTCATAAGAAATAGCACTGGTTAAAAGAAACAACACCAAAGCAGTGCCTGAGGGTATGGCAAAGGGTTCTTGGCATGTTTTCAAATTAGTCTGTCATATTAATGATGATAGAACAAAAGGTTTCTAGATACCTTCAGCCCTTTGGCTTTCCATTTCTCCTAGGAAGTGAGAGTCTTTGAGGAGAACATAAGATAAAAGGAAGGGATAATGTTTTAAGTGTACAGGCCTAGTTTCTTATCAGGAGAAAATGCATATGATATGAACATTCTGTGGCAATCCTCCAGGAGTAGTTTCTTCTCATGTTACAGGAGATTTCCAATATTCTGTTGGTGTATTGAGATATTGTAAAACCTGATATGTAATTAGTCATAAACCACCTACTCTAATCTAGCTGTAGCAATTTAAAAAGTGAATATTTTTATGTCCAAAAATGCTAACAAAACTAAAATCATAAAAGCCCTAAGAAGGAGATTGTGAAAAGGAGACCCCCTAGATTGCAGTGAATTGTGAGGTCCTGGTGTAATGCTCCAAATCTGAATCTAAATGTTATTGTCAAATACCATATGTTATATAAAATGCTTAGTAAATGGTGACATATTTTGCACAGGATTGTCAAAACAAAAAGTCTGGCTAAAAGACCATTTTCCTTATAATTAATTTGGCTGCTCAACCTTTAAGACATGTTTTTTAAAGGTTCAGACCTTAAACCACAGTAGCTATGAAGAGTCTTAAATATAGACTTTGTTATATGGAAAATCTGTAATTAAAATAGCTTAGCTATTACGTAAAAAAAAAAGAATAACCTAAGCAACCCTTTATAACACTAGCCATATTGATTTAATGCAGTCTGCTTGCTGCAATGACTGGTTTGCCCTGTTAACTTGGGCACTTTTTCTTTTTAACCTCTGTGGCCTGAATGTTTGATCCTAACAGGATTTGCGTCATTGATCCATATCACTGCTGTGTGATGTCAACGTGTGGGTGTTTAGTCATTGAAACATGGTTAACCTAATGTGCTGCAGTAAATCCCAAGTACTATTTCCTGCTAGAATAACAAAGAATGATTGATTCATCTTTGTTCACATTAAACTGGCACTAAAAATAGTAGTATTCACAACCTCCTGCCCATCCATGCACATCAATATCACAGCCTCTGCAAATTTCTAACAAGAACACTAAAAATAACTTCATGTTTATAAACAGGTGCTTAGTAAACATGTCTCCTACTTCAAGTTCTTTATATTCAGTTCAATTTAGTACTAAAAGTAGATTCTAAATCTAAAAGTAGATTCTAACCATAATATGATAGACATTCCTCAGATTTACTCTACATAATGTTTTTATCACATATTTAGATGTCTGATACATCTAAATGCATAGACATTCTAATTATAGGCATATTCAGTTACCTGTATATAGTTGAAATTATCCATAATTCTCAATTATACTTTGGCCAGTAATTTATTAAGAAATAATTTTTTTCCTACGGAAAGGAAAAGCCTTTAAACGTGTAAGCATAAATAATAACCTGATCTTTTCTCTCACTTCTGTAACTTCCTGCCTCATTCTGCTCCCAATTATAGTTACTAACTTGTTGATTCTTAGGGGAGAGGCCTGTAGTAATGGCCTGTCACATGTAAATAAATGTTGCCAGGTGTTATATAGCCTTAATAAATAAGCATCCCCTATTAATAAAGTGACCTTGTATTCCAGTTTTTCTGGAACAGTTCTCGTTTTTACCTCTTATCTTGTTATCTGATTGGTTTAACATTTGTTTCAGATTTGTCATTTTTAAAGAGAATTGTTAATAGTTCCATTAAGATAAACTGTCATAAATTAGGTTGACCACCATTTTACAGGTCCCGCTTCTGTCTTGTTCTCATCTAGTAAGTAGATCTTCTATCATTTTGAGGGTTCATTTTAACTTGTGGTTAAATCAGTAAAGCCAACCAGGGTAAACCTCTCTCTTTTCCTGATCTTTGCCAGAAGAGTGTCAAAGATAGCAATTAAAGTATATGGTAGTAAAATGAAATACACATACTGTCTAAGCCCATTTTTTGTTACTCAGTACCTCAGACTTGAGTAATATAAAAACAAAAAAAATATATTATTTCTTGGTTTTGGAGTCTGTCAAGTCCACGGTTGAGAGTCTGCATCCAGTGAAGGTCTTCTTGGAGCATCATATCATGGTGGATGGCAACACCATCACATGACAAGAAATAGTCATGCCAACTGAGAGCTCTCTTCCTTTTTAACTACTAGTCCTATCATGAGGAGCCTACCGTCATGACTTCATCTATTCTTATTTACCTCCCAAAGACCCCACCTCCAAGGGCCATCAACATGTGAATTTGGAGATTAGGTTTCAAACACATAAATTTTGAGGGTACAGTTTGAAACCTTAGCACTGAAATATAAGGAGTCTCTTGGTGATAGTTGCAGAAGTATTTGGTGCTGCTGCCCCTGCTGGCCACTTGGTGTCAGTAGACTACTAATTGGAGGAAACAGTGGAAATCATACAGGTTATAAGAATGTGAACTACATGCAGAAAATAAATCTAAATATTTAAAAAGTATTTTGTATAGTAATATAAAAATATTCTGAATATTTGTCATTTATTGCATAAATCTATGATTATATTACTTTTATTATTTTTCAGTAAACTCTCAGCAATAATGAGCTCCAAAAAACAGGTCTAAATCTGGTGAAACACTTGAAAGAATTATAACTAAAATAAGCACTAGCGAATTAAATTGACCAAATTATGTTGTGTGCATGTATGAATATGTAACAGTGAATCCCACTAATATGTTTAATTATAATGCACCAGTAAAAACTTATAAAAAGAAAGAAAGAAAGAAAGTTTGATGAGATTTGTTTGTAAAAATAGTTGAAGATATTTTATTGTCCATGAAAAAAAAATGTTCAGACCTAAATATTTGTGCATTTCATAATAAAAAATAGCAATGGTAATATCCTCTACTTAGCAGAATTTATTCCAGGCTTACCAGACAGCACCTCAGAAACAAAAATATTTTCTTAACATAAACATTATAATCTTAAAATATTATAGAAAGGAGTCAGTTGAAGTATCAGCTGTTCAAATTTATTAACCATAAAATACAACAGTATGGGTAGTTTGATGAAAAAATATAAAGGCTATACTGAAAGAAGAAATATTTCAGTTACATATGAGTTATCACTGCTGTTTACTTATTATGTATTAAATAGGTACTAAGTTGATTAAAATATATGAATATGTACTAAGAATTATTGTTTATATTACTCTGTAATATTCATATATTCTTAAAAATTCATATACTCTATATAGACATCCTTTAAATGCTGTTTAATGTATGTGCATGTTTTTTAATAAAGCATTTTAAAAAGTATTTTTAGTAGAATTCTTTTCAGGTATCTTAATAAAATAAAAATCAGTAAGGAAATAGCTAAAGTTACATAATTTTAATGATTTTTAGCTCCCTGTTTCCCTTTCAGAAGTGTCCCAAATTGAACAATAGTGATACCATTACCAAACTATTTCCTTTCTCCCCATCACCAAAGCTCAACCAGTCAGGAGTATAAATTCCTCTTTTTCCTTTAAGGAGTTATTCCCAAATCCTTATCCATAAATTTGGGGAAATCTCATCAATCTAAGAGATGGGGAAAATAAGGATAATGTGATCTTTTTCATTAGGCAAAACTTATTCAGTCTAAATGTTTTTTTTAAATTCTGGAGTTAAATACCTCTACCGAAGTCACAATATTTGAAGTTAAAATATTCTGTCATTGTGAGGTGACGTGATAAGAACAGGATAGACTCCCTTCTGTTTGTCCTTAATTTCTTCTTTCCTTTTAATATCTTTACTTGGCTTAATAAAAACAATAATTGACTATTCACTAGACTTCATTTTGAAATTTCAGTGCTACACAAAATCAATGCTTAGGACATAGTACATTAGAAAACAACCATCTTTATTGCCCATTCTCTAGTTAATACCTAGTCTCCTGACCTCATCTAGCCTCCCTCATCCCCCATTTCATCTATAATATCTGGCTTTAGAATGATTCTCACATTAGCTTTCTGTTGGTATTCATCATATAAAGTAAAATTTTTATGAAATTAATACTTTAGTATAATTTAAGTAAAGGAGAAAAATTATAGGGAAATAAACTATGGGGCAAGGCAACTAAGGCCCCTGAAAGGCAAAAGAGGAAGAGGATAAGGAACAAGATTTTGGTTTGTGCCCAAGTACAAAATTATAGATTCTTATCCTTTACTGTCTTTATCTTCCTGAAGTCATTTGCATTTATCACTGTCAGTCACCTCCCAGCAATAGACATCCTCCCATAGCGCACTTGGTTAGTAGCATTCAGTGCTCTCTCCTTGGTACTTTGTGAACATGCATCAGTAATGGCCTAAGCTGCCTGAGCTTAACACATGTTATTTAGATACTTATGCAGAACCTGTACCTTAATGCTACCTCAAGAATCAGGGTTATGGTAATAGAGTCAGTCCTTTGAAGGATCAGATAAAAATTTGTAGAGGAGAAAGAGGGATGCATTTTATATCCCTGCCCTTTTATCTCTCTTTTTTAAAATAGTTTTTTAGTTGTCAATGGACCTTTATTTATTTATATGTATATTTATATGTATATGTGCTGAGACTCGAACCCAGTGCCTCACACATGCTAGGCAAGCCCTCTGCCACTGAGCCATAACCCCAGCCCCCCTTTTATCTCTTAATCATCTAAAATTACTCTTTGCTGAGCTATATGAGTCTACTGTTTAAATTTTCTGACATGCAGATGACTGAGACTTTGTATTACAAACTGCAGCCATAATAAATAGCTGATCTTATTTACTTATTGCCAGAAAAAAAAAATCATTTCAACTTTTTAACAGTTGTTTCTGCAAGTTAACTGCTTTGATTGTCTTAGATGTTTATTTTGCAACTTTCTTGGAGTATACATATTTTGATGCTTTACTGAATTTTTCCCACTTCAGTTTTTTTTGGCCAAACCATTAGGGTCATGCTTTGTGGCATTGTGAGCCATACTTGACCTGCAGAGCACTAGTTTGACAGAGTGGTCATAGCATTTAATTTTAATCACAGCATTTCATCTCACTCAAACCAGAGTGCATTTTTTATTAGTTCTAATCAGTTATACATGACAGCAGAAAACTTTTCGATTCATTGTACACAAATGGAACAGTTTTTCACTTCTCTGGTTTTACATGAAGTGGAGTCACACCATTTGTGCAATCATACATGTACCTAGGGTAATGATGTTCGTCTCATTTCACCATTTTTCCTGCCCCCATTCCCCTTACCCCCTCTCATTTGTCCCATCCAGAGTTCCTTCTCTCATCCCATGCACCCTCATCATGGATTAGCATCCACTTATCAGAGAAAAAACATTTGGCCCCTGGAAGATCACAGATTTCAAGGCCAGTCTCACCAACTTAGTAAGACCCTGTCTCAAAAAATAGAAAATACTGGGAGGCATGGGGTTGTAGCACTAGGTTCAATCCTTACACCACATGAAAAAAAAATGAACAAAATAAAGGTATTGTATTCATCTATAACTAATAAAAAAATTTAAAGAATAGAAAAGACTGGGAAAATAGCTTGGTGACACAGCACTCTTGGTTCAATCCCCAATACCAAATAAATAAATAATAATAACTTTTTTAAAAGATTATCTTTTTATTATGGAATACAGAGAGATTTCTTTAGACACAGACACAATTCTATCAAAATATTATTATGTTTGATTCTATTACAATTAAGAATTTCTATACATCATAATAAAATATTTGAAAAACAAATCATAAACTAGGAGGAATATATTTGCAGCCAGTATAACCTGGAAGAATGAATAACCAGAAAACACAGAAATTCTCACCAGTCTATTTTAAAAGAGTAGGAAAATGGATTATAAACATAGACTAGATAATGCAAAATACGACCAAAGTGAGGTTGGCAAAATTCTTAAATCTGAATACCAAGTAGTAGTGAGACTGAATCAGTAGAAACTGTTATACATGGCTGACTAATGGGAATATAAATTGATATACTTAATAAAATTATTTGGCACTGTCTTAGAAAAATCAATATTCCCATCACCCTAAGACCCAGCATTTCTCCTCCTAGTTATACAAAATATCTGAACCATGTGGACTAAGAGACTTACAGAAAGAGCAGCAATGTTCTATCTAAAGCATTAGGTTCTTTCCTCCCTCTCTTTTACTTCTTTAGTGATATCATTAAGTCTCATGGGTTAAAAGCTTGTCTACCAAAGACTGGAATTTCTATCTCCATACCAGGTATCTCCTTGAATTCTCAAACAATTAAACCAACAACCTGCTACATGAGATCTCCATTTAGGTGCCTGCTAGACATTTCAAATGTGACACATCCAAATCTGAACACCTGATGTTCCCCAGTCTGTTTCATTCAGTTTGGTGCTATTACAAAAGTACTGCTATGAACTTTCTAAATCCTATCCTTTGGTGATAGGTATAAGCATTTTCATTGCCCATGTACTTAGTGGAAGTATAGGGTATGCATTTGTTCAACTCTGCCAGTTTTCCCAAGTATTGCACTATATTCCCACCACCAATATGTATGAGCAGGTGAATTTTTTAAAAATTTAATTCAGATAAGGTCTTAAAATCCAGCCATGGCTACCCATTTCAAAGTAAAGTCAGAGTCTTCACAATAACCTACAAGGCCTGATGGAATCTCATTCACTTCCATCTTTCCCTGTGTTACCTCACTCCTTTTCTCCTCCTCATTTATTCTGCTCTCCTGACACTGGTGTCCTTGCCATGGCTTGAACATGCCACTCATGTTCCCACCTTAGTGCCTTTGCACTGGTTTGCTCCCACTGTGTAGAATAATCTTCCTTCAGACATTCACAGGACTCACTGTCTCCTACCTTTCTTTATACTCTGCTCAAAAAGCACCTTCTCAGTGAAACCTAAACTGATAGCTGTATTTTAAGTTAAAGTTCTCATTCTCCTCCATCACCACCAGCTCATCTTGGTACTCACAGTCATCTTCACCCTAGTCTTTTTTTCTCCCTATTTCATAGCATTTGTCACCTTCAAACATATT
>CM053404.1:108419400-108512840 GCA_028644305.1 Xerus rutilus
AGCTGGCTTTTTTTTTTTTTTTTTTTTTTTTTTTTTTTGGTACTGGGAATTGAACTCAGGGGTACTCGACCACTGAGCAACATCCCCAGCCCCATTTTGTGTTTTTATGTAGAGACAGGGTCTCACTGAGTTGCTTAGCACCTCGCCATTGCTGAGGCTGGCTTTGAACTCGCGATTCTCCTGTCTCAGCCTCCCTAAGTGCTGGGATTACAGGCTTGAGCCACCGCGCCCGGCTCTGAAGCTGGCTTTGAACTCGCAATTCTCCTGTCTCAGCCTCCCTAAGTGCTGGGATTACAGGCTTGCGCCACCGCACCCGGCTTTATCATGTTATTAATTATTTTCTTCCTCCAATGTTAACTCTACAAGGGCAGGGGATTTTGTCCTTTTTCAATTAATGGTATGTCCAAAGTATCCAAAACAGTATCTGGCGCATTGTAGACATTCTACATATCTTTGTTGATGAACAGTAAGTGAATGATAACAAACATCAATAACAAAATTTTTTTAAACTGGAAAAATCCCAAAAGTGATAGAATAAAGAAATTATAGTTATTTATGTGAAGTGGTAAATGAGAATGAGAAAACTACAACTATATGACTCTACATGAATAAATCTTAGGAATATAATATTGTATAAAAAGCAAGTTACTGCCAGGCACAGTGGTGCACACCTGTAATCCCAGCAGCTTGGAAGGCTGAGACAGGAGGATCGCAAGTTCAAAGCCAGCCTCACCAGTGGCGAAACACTAAGCAATTCAGTGAGACCCTGTCTTTAAATAAAATACAAAATAGGGCTAGGGATGTGGCTCAGGGGTTGAGTGCCCCTGAGTTCAATCCCTGTTACCCACCCCCCAAAAAAGCAAGTTACTGAAGACTATACTGTTTAATTTTTATAAGACTCAAAGCAAGCAAATTTGGGCTGGCGATATAGCTCATTGGCACAAGGCCCTGGGTTCAATCCCCAGTGCCACCACACACACACACAAAAAGCAAATTAACATTGTTTAGAGGTATATATGATTTCTTTTTAGAAGCTCCTCTCCCAACCCCTGGGATTGAACCCAGAGCATCGTGCATGCTAGGTAAGCATTCTACCATTGAACCATACCCTTAGCCTAGAAAACTATTTGTAAAAGAAAGGTAATAATTTTTTTAAAAAATTCAGCATAGTGGAGACTGCACAGAGTGATTGGATGGGGAAGGAGTGAATGGACACAACACTGTGTGGTCTTAAAGCTGGGTATGGTGGTGCACACATGCCTGTAATTCCAGTGACTCGAGAGGCTGAGGCAGGAGTATCACAAGTTGAAAGCCAGCCTCAGCAATTTAGTAAGGTGCTAAGTAACATAGTGAGACTCTGTCTCAAAATAAAATATAAAGAGGGCTAGGAATGTGGCTTAGTGGTTAAGCATTCCTGGGTTCAATCCCTGGTACCAAAAAAGAAAAGAAAAAAGATTGAGATGAAGAGTGGTAGATGATGGTATCACAGAACAGAAAATAAAAGTGCTATGTGTTGGAGATGGGTAGTGTATATTTGAAACTCATGTTTGTGGGCACAGAAGAGTTGAGAGAGGTTGAACAGAAGGAGAAGGTGAAAATGAAGAGATGAGGGATGAAGCAAAGGATCAGATAAAAATAGAAGTAGAGAGTTATCTTTGACCTAATAAAGGGACAATGCTTCTGAAATAGATGAAAGAGGTAAGAAAAGTTTGTAAATAACTTTGAAAGAATTCAGTTACATGCTGAAAGATATGGTTGAGGTTAGGTAGGGAGGTCTTAAAGAGTAGTGAAGATTTCTAGTAATCACTCTAGAAGTAAAGATAGGGACCAAGCATAGATTGCTGAAATGATTATGGAGCAGTGCTGACAACTGATTAAGGTTGGAGATGCCAAATTAGCAAATATGCCAATCTGAATACCATTTTATTTCTGTAGTTCAGGTTTAAGAAAAGAGAAGGTACTTATAGGATTAAGATTGAAAACTTTGTGGAGAGGAGAAGTGAAAGGAAGATGTGAGTGGGAAAGGAATCCAGTTCTAAAGGCAGTATTATCAGGAGAAAAGAGATCATAATGACAAAGAATAAAAGTTATACAAGAAAGAGAACTAGAGAGGTGAAAGATAGATAAGGTGACCAGAAACTGAAACAACAGTGAAGATTTTAAAGATCAGATAGTGGAATTCCAAGTAATAAGTTCCAAGATACGTCTTTGAACATAACTTACTAAAAACAGAGTGAAAGAACTGAGTTCAAGAAACTTTAAGCATAGGTTTTTTGTTGTTGGAGGGAGGTGTTTTTGTTTGTTTATTCATTTGTTTTGTGGTGCTGAGAATCAAACCCAAGGCATGCCAGGCAAGCAGCACTCTACCACTGAGTCACATCCCCAGTCTCAAGCTGGGGGATTTTTTAATTGGTGCATTATAGTTATAAACAGTGGGGAGATATGTTGCCTCGTATTTGTACATGCACACAATATGGCAATGTAATTTGATCAACATCATTCCCCAGTATTTCCCCTTTCTCTCCCCTCCTCCTTCCCCCTTAAGCCTAGGTTTTGAATATTATAGTCATTGTTTTGATGGGCAAGAATTTAAAGAGGGGAAAAACTTATTGTCAAAGTTCTCAATAAACTAGACTGGGCATGACAGCTGCGAAAATGGAAAGAAGGTGGTATACACACATTCCATGATCTCAAGGGAAAAGAAACTTCAGTCTGAAACAGGAAAAATGGTAGAGAAGCAGCCTCTATCTAGAAGCTGCCAGCACTGCCTCAGGAGAGGATAGAGTGCTGCTGGGGAAAGTGTGCTCGGGCAACCAGGTTTCATAAAGGCAGCACAGGAATGGTGTTCTGGGTTAAGGTTACAAGGGAATTTATTTGTAGTGGGTTCTAGTGAGCACTGTGGGAAGAATTGAGAAGGACATCATCAGTTAAGAGATTAGGATAGGAAATACTACTGTGTGAATGTGAGCCAAAATGAGAAAGTGGGCTACAGGGGCTTTTTGTTTTAAGACTGGATTGTCAGAAGCACGGTTAGATTTACAGAGGCTTGGTCTAACTTTGACTATGAAACTGCTCCATAGTCTTCCTTTTCAGGGCAGCCCTACCTTTTAATGGGAACTTGGAAGTAAAAAATTACCCTTCCTTGCTGGTAAAAAATAGTCCTTTGTTGTCTTTATCTCCTCTGGAAGCTATCTACCTATTCCTCCAAGTTACCTCTTGACAGTTTTTATTCCACCTTTTTAGGAGACAGGGCCCTTGGATATGGCTTACCCTTTTTAAAATATAACATTATTATTAGATAAATGTGCCTTTCCCTCACTGTGTGCCCTTGGCAAGTTACTTATCTGTAGTTTGCTTCCTACCTATTAGTGATGCCTACTTCAGTTGTGAAGATCGAGTTCTCAAACACAGCAAAGCATCCCAAATGATACCTGGCATTATATTCTGCATTATATAATTATCATTTTTTGAAAACGTACAATGATCATACTTTTACCTATAAGAACTATCCTTTATTGAGTGGCACCATCCATTGTACTTAGTGCTTAAATTCATCCAACCTGATTCTCATAACAATGCTATGAGATTGGTTATTTTAACCTTTTCACAGAAAGAAACTAAGATCCAAAGAAGAGCAATAAGTTGTCTTGCTAGTAAATATTGAAGCTGTTATTAAAACATTTCTTTTGATACCAAAATCCATTTTCTTCCACTGTGTAATTTATTATAAATCACAATCATTACTTGTGTTAGCTCATAAATTTCCTCTGAACTTACAAATACCATAACGTAATGAAAGGCCTCCTAAAAGTTGTTAACAGTCTTCTCCTCTTATAGCTAAATATTAGTCTCCTTCCTGGTCTCTACTTATTCTTGGAACACAAACCTGAAGCGTGTCTTTTCATATTTTATGGACTGGAGTGAGAATGCCATCCACTAATCATCTATTTCAATATTCAGGTTAAATCTTTAAAAAAAGAAAAAGAAAAAAGAAAGACAAACAATAAAAGTGGTAGCCTTTAGTAGCTTGAGAAGCAGATACCAGCCTGTTATATAAATCTCACCTTTGAGGAACATGTCAGACAGGTCTATATTCTATATACAATTCTTTGTGTATTGTGGACATTCCTTAAGGATTTAACATGTAGAGTGGAATAAGTTATACAGTGGCATTTCAGACAAAAATCTTTTAAATCAGTAAATAATTACATTTATCCCAAACTAGTAAGTGAGAAATCAGCAGCAGGATGGATGAATAAAGTGGAAAATCATGCCTTCAAAGGTATTGTCAGTAAATAGAATTGCTTTACATCAAATATTTATTTCTGTAAGGTATATTTTGATGAGCTTTTAAATTGTTTCATAAGGAAGTTTGAAAGATGGTCACATTCAGGGCAACTGCAGTAAAACTCATTGAGTAATTTTCAGTGTCAGAAATGGTGCAAGAAAGAACGTTTCCTCCCCCATTCCCTCTTGCTCTCCCGGTCACGGCAGGTCACGTGACATCTATCACGTGACTCGGTCAAAGGATCTTTTCCTCTACAGCTTTGCAAAAAAAAAGGCAAAGCCGTTCTCCAATTAAAGCTGTTAACGTGTACAACGCTGTTTCCTTGTTGGATTTTCTTGTTCTCTGCTGCTACTGTAAAAACAAAATGAGTGGTAAGATTTGCTGGTTTTGAAAATTTGCTTTTATTTTAAAACATAAAAAACATTGTATTAATCTAAAGTCTTGCGGCGTGGTTTTTTAAATAGATGGAAAAATATAATCTCTGTAAAAATATCTTAAATTGTTGCTATGTAGTTTTAAGATTAGACTCTATGTAGAGTTAGACTGATTTTATATTCCACAGAATATCCCATTCTGGACCCTTTAATTTACTAGGTTTTTCTTTTTAAAACGAAAATATGAAAATTAGCATCAGATTATTTGGAAGCCATTGTGAAAGCTTGCTTGTAAAGAAAATGTGTAGCACGTCAGCAGCCCCGTTTGCATTTTAAGAATTTAAATGCTTTGACAAATTCGGAGTTTCTTTTAAAAAAAAAAAAAACTCTTAAATATGAATGTATATTTACAAGGAAAATAAACAAGAATTTCACTTATAGTAGATGAAATATATTATGCATTAAATCATGGCACTTTTTAAGAAAGGGGTGGGGAGCTTCCCAAATTTAAGACAGTTGGTGAATATAATTGTTTTCTCTTCTGCAGGATTTTAGAATAGGAAATGTATCCCTAAAAAATAATGAATAACTCCATAATTTGGGGTAGATTTTGCTCAAAACAGGTAGAATCTGAAGGAGTTGGTCACTGTATCCACAGTTGTTTGAATATAGCTAGCTAGTCTTATGTGAGGTGTGCATTTAATGGTACAGTCTGTAATAGATTTAGCTTCCATGGGGCCAAATCTCCTCTTGCTGCATACAAATTGATGTCAGTTTGTAGTTAATCTTTTAGAACTTACTAAATTAAAAAATATCATTAGAACAAAGAAAGCAATCAAACATTTGCATTATTAAATATGAAAGTCTTTATTTAGGGTTTTACTATCATAAATACTGTAATAGCAACAGAAATGGTTCTGTCAATAATTGTTCTGAACATCAATACTCATTTACTATGTTTGTATATTGTGGGTTTACATGTTCATTGTTGAATGTTACTTCACACTAGTGTTTTAAATATTAAATATGGTACTGATGAAATTGGTTTTTTTAAACTTGACCATGTATCATTTTTGCCTCAGAATAAGAAAATTTAATTGCTAGGGTAAAATGATTACTTCATAGAGAAGTGAGTTAATCAGTATTACTCCTGACTACAGCTAGTAGGGATGTCCTACTAGTTAACTTTAGGTTAGGTTTGTTTTGTTCTGATTTCAGTATCACACTTAAATATAATTAAAATTATAAACTATTTTAGCTGCTGTCAAAAGTAACATGGTTTGAATTATAGCTACAAGTATTTATATAGTCATATTTCTATTACAGGAGGGTAACCCAATGCAATTATGTAGTTTTACCATTTTAAATGTCATCAGCAGTAATATTACTCTCGAGGCTAAATAAAAACAAAAATACCGCCAGGCATAGTGGCACATGTCTGTAATCCCAGCGGCCTAGGAGGCTCAGACAGGAGGAGTTCAAGGCCAGCCTCATCAATTTAGCAGGCCCTAAACAACTTAGACCTTAAATAAAAAATAAAAAGGATTAGGGATATATCTCAGTGGTAAATTACCCCTAAGTTAAATCCCTAATACCCCTCTAAAAAACAACCACTTGTCCTAATGACTGGACATAAATAAATTTGACAACACTTGAAAGGGCCCATATTAATTTTATTTTTTAAGATTACAAATACAGTTTTCAATAAATTATTTTTCTGGTTTCCAGCTAACTTTAACATATTGTAAATAAAAGCCAGCTCTTAGGATTTAGAAAGCTAATTGATTGTAGTTTGTATAAATTTGCTAATTGAAGTAAACAAGCAGTAAAATAAAACTGCTTATTTCTTTTGAACCCAGAATATAGAATTTGAAAGGTTTTATTTTTTTGTGGGTTTTTTCCCCCAATTATTTTGGGACAGGGTCTTGCCAGGCTGCTAAGGCTGACCTCAAACTTGTGGTCCTTTTGCCTCAGCCTCCAGATTCACTGGCACCCCATCTAAAAGGTGTATTTTGAAAGAAGCCTTTCTACATAGAGGTGTAAAGCAGCTCACAAGTTTCATGTAGTAAATTAATAGGTAATATTTGCTTAACTTAGAAAATTTTGTTTTCTTATGTTTTTCAAGGAAATGGAAACAAAGGTAGCTTTAATTTCCCTTTGAGACATTAGAACGTAGCTTTTAAGACTTAAATTACATCAATTGCCAATATGCATAGTATTTTTAATATTTATGTAGTAGAGAGTATGTCCTTAGAAGTGAAACTGAACCGTGTATGTTGGCACACACCTGTAATCTCAGCTACTGAGAGGAGTATCCCAAGTTCAAGGCTAGCCTGGGCAATGTAGCAGAGACCCTGTCTGTAAATAAACTTTTTTTTTAAAGGGCCAGGAAAGTAGCTTGTGATAGAGTGCTTGCCTAGCACACATAAGGACCTGAATTTGATCCCCAATACTGCAAAAGAAGGAAATAAAAGCAAAAGAAAGAAAATAAGCTAAGTGTCTTGAATCCCAGTTCTGTCACTTAGGCAAGCTTAACTTTTCTGTGCCTCAGTTTCCATGTCTGGAAAATGAGGATGGTGGCAATAATATTTCTCTGATAAAATGATTTTAAGAAGAAAAACTATATAAAAGGCCTGGCATATAGAATGTTAGTATTAGCTGTGTACAATTAAGACATTCTAAACAAATTTAGGTATTTGGTAGGCTTCTTTTGGATCAGAGAAGTATTTTGTTGAGAAATTATTTTCATAGCCAGATATTACGTGGTATAATTCAGTAGTATACATTCCCTTTGCCTCCTTACTTTATCTTAACCACTTCATATTTAATTTCCTTTCTCCTACACCTTCCTTCTTTCACCCTTTCCCTTTTTCTCCCTCCTATCCCTTCTTTTTCCCCTCCATCTTCCCTCCCAGCCTTTCTCTTCACTTTCCTCCAGGCTGCTCCCTTATCCCTCCCCCTTCTCTTCTTTCTCTTCCTTTCCCCTCTTTCTTCCCCTTGCCTTTCTCCTCTCCTTCCCTTTCCCTCTCTTTCCTCGCCACCCCCACCCCGCCTTTCCTTGCCTCTGCTTAGCATGTCTTCTCCCCTAGCACCCTCCTTTTATATTCTTTTTCTTTTCCTGCTTACCTCTTGCCTCAACCTTCCCCTCCCCCATCACCCTTGTATTGTTGTGTCCTTACCCCTCCCCCTTCCCTAGAAAGGCTGGAATCTGGATTTGCTGGAACCTCCATGCTCTTTATTGTTTTCCTGAAGTATGTATAATGTTACCTATGTTAACATTCACTGGCAGATTTAAGTTCTGCATGTAAAAATGATCCTTTCCCCATTACGCTCTTCATCAGACTCTTTATTCGGTTAGAAATAAGAGATTTCTTTGAAAAGGTTTCATTTCAAATGATTAAAACTAGTGGGCGAAAGGGTACGGTATCTAAAGTTACAAGAAGAAAGGATCTGAAAGTGAGATACTTTCCTAAAAAGTTGCACAAAGCAAGTAAGATTTTAGTTTCTAGAAAGAATAAAACACTTCAAAAAATGTTTATATTACTACCAGAAAGGTGAGAAGAGAAGGTAAACAAGTGATAATATTTATAAAAATTGCTTGGAAAGCATAACATTATAAAAGTGAAAGGAAATACAGGATAAAAGAAACAAATTTCTTTTTTAGAATTTAGCAGTGTAAAAAACAAATATTTTGGGGTAAATATACATATATGGCAATTCTCTTTGTTCTTAAGCACCCCCTAGACATGACTTATATATTACATGAGAGTCTTAACCCTAAGAAAGCACACGTAAGTATCTTTTAACTATTCTTCTCTTCCCTTTTTTTCTTAATTTTTTCCCCCTGTTACTTTTCAGAATTTGGTTTTTCTATCTTTTATTGATTTTTTTTTTTTTATATGCACAGGTCTGTTTGGTTTTCTCTAGGTCAGTGTTTCCAACTTGCAAAATCATGAGAATCACCTGGAATATTTATAAAATAAATATAATGATTCAAGATTGTAAGCATACTAATAAGAATCTTAGAAGAGCCTGTAAATCTTATGTTTTAATAAGTTCCCCAGGTGACTATTACCGCTAGGAAAGCTTGAGAAACACAAGTGTAGGTAGGAGGTAATCGCTGCATTTTATAAGGTAAACATTTATAACAGGTCAGTCATCCAAGTTTCTTTTTATAGTAATACAGTTACTGTTGGCTTTACTGTTGAGATGAAATAGTCAATTTTTTTCAACTTTTGCTTGCTAAGCAGTCGTGTATTAATGAATCATTTCTCTGACTTATCTAGGTCCTGCTCAGGTTCCAATGATGTCCCCAAATGGTTCTGTGCCTCCTATTTATGTGCCTCCTGGATATGCCCCACAGGTATGTTTTTACATTATTTTTCTTTTTATATATATATATAATAGTCATGATGTTTCTCTCTCTTTTTCCTGGGAAGGGGTGCATTGCTTGGGATTAATCCCAGGGCCTCCTTGAATGAGGCTCTGCCACTGAGCTACACCCCCATCTCCGATAAAGTTACTCTTTTTAACTGATTTTCATGAGGGAAAATACAATGTAAGTGCTGACACATCTTTGGTAAATCCATTTATTTCAAGTACTTTAGTACATTTGGAAAGAAGTGTTTTGGCAGTGCTATTTGGCCTTGTCTTTGGGTATTGAATTACAAAAGAAAATGCATTTTGGAATTTATCTTTCCCTGAGTATGTAACTAATGTTAATAATTATTTGAGCTGTCCAGGTGTCTACACTATATTTTTTTTAATTAATCATTTGCTTAGAAGTAAGCCAAGGCAATGCTTCCAATCTCGTTCATACAGTGGCTCTCAGATAACTGATAGTAATTATATGGCATATTGTGGTAAATAGAAGAGAATTTAAATCTGCAGCCCTAAGGGCTGAAGGGATCAATATCACTGCTCAACTATAACCCTTTTGTGCTCACATGTTGGCAAACTCTGTCTTAAAGAATAAAGTATGGGGCTAGGGATGTGTCTCGGTGGTAGAGCATTTGCCTAGGATGCATGAAGCCCCAGGTTCAACCTTCAGTACCACAAAAAATAAAATAAAGATACTGGTTAAAAAAAGAAGAAGAATCAAGTATAATTAAGTTACATACACAGGCAAACAATTAAACTATATATTTGTCAAGTATTCTTTGAGTACTGAGATTCTGTGTAGTCTACATTTATTACCTTAAGTCTCTTTTGAAAAGTACTCACTTTCTCTTCCTAGCACTGAATTTACATTTCAGTTTTGATCAGAACCTCTTTTTTCCTCCCTAATCATGACAAACTATTGGTAGGATATTTTGGTAGATTCTTGGCTTACTTCGTGAAGCACACCACTATATGAACAAAAATAATAATAGATGCTGGTGGGGAGAATGGAAGTAAATCTGAAATTGAGAGCCAGAAAAGCTGGATCCATATCTTTAAATACTTGCTGGCTGCCAGGCCTTGGGCAAATCACCTTGAATCTCAATGCCCTTATTGTAAAATAAGATGATAACATGAGATAACACAGTTCAGAGTACAGTGGGCAAAGGAACTGAACAGACCCTTTTCAAAACACAAAGTATGAATGATCAACAATATATGAAAAAATATGCAACATCTCTGGCATTTAGAGAAATGCAAATTAAAACTACATTAAGATTCCATCTCACTCCAGTTAGAATGGCAGTTATCAAGAATACAGGTAACATCTTGGTGAGGATGTGGGGGAAAGGCTATGCTCATACATTGCTTGTGGGACTGCAAATAGGTGCAACCCCTCTGCAGTATGGAAATTTCTCAAAAAAACTAGGAATGGGCCAGGCACGGTGGCACAAGCCTGTAATCCCAGCACTTAGGGAGGCTGAGACAAGAGGATCGTGAGTTCAAAGCCACCTCAGCAATGGCAAGGTGCTAAGCAACTCAGCGAGACCCTGTCTCTACATAAAACACAAAATAGAGCTGGGGATATGGCTCAGTGGTAGAGTGCCCCTGAGTTCAGTCCCCAGTACCAAAAAACTAGGAATGGAACCACCATTCGACCCAGTTATCCCACTCCTCAGCATAAATCCAAAAGATTTTAAATCAGCGTACTGCAGTGACACTACGACATCAATGTTTATAGCAGCACAGCTCATAGTAGCTAAGCTATGGAACTAATCTAGTTGCCCATCAAAGATGAATGGATAAAGAAATTGTGGTGTATATATACATGATGGAATATTACTCAGCCATAAAGAAGAATGACTTTATCACATTTGCCTGTAAACAGATAGATTTGGAGACTATCATACTAAGTGAAATAAATCCCCAAAAAACCAAAGGTCAAATGTTTTCATTGATATGTGGAAGCTAAACCACCATAAACTGGGGAGAGAAAGAAGAGAATTTCAGTAGATGAGACAAAGGGAAATGAAGGGTAGGGAGGTGGAGATAGGAATAGGAAAGACATAAAGAACAAATCTAACATAATTTTCCTTTGTACACATATGAAATTACCTAAGTGAACCCCACCATCGTGCCTACCCACAAGAATGGGGTCCTAATTAGAATAAGACCTATAAGCATATCCTATGCTTGTGTAATTTTATCAGAATGGATTTTACTGTCATGTATAACTAATAAGAACCAATAAAATATATTTAAAAATAAAGTACATTGTAATCTTTTAGAATAGTCTCTGCTTGGTATCTCTACTTTTAATACACTGGCTCCTTCATTTATTAGTCTACATTCTGCCTGTATTACCCTTCTCCCTGCTATGTATCAGATCGAAAGGACTTTTTTCTAGCCTGATTCTCTGATCTAAAAATCTGACACCATTGATAGGATTTTATCCTAGATTTTCTTGTATGTCTTGATTTTTTCTACTTTTCCTCTGTTGTTTCTTCTCAGAATTTTGTTAACTTACACAAAGACTGTTCTCTAGCATAAAATTCAACATTTTATTGAGTGGTGTCTTATGCCAAACTCTGTATTGGTTACTAGAGACACAAAGATGATTAGGACAAATTATTTCCATTATAGGGTAACTTGATGTTCTCATCTTATAATACCTTTTCTTTGTATGTTTATAACAAACTCTCCATTCAGTCATGAACTTCTAGAAGCAGGTTTCCTTAAGCCTTTCCAGGTACCTCTCCTTTTGGATTGTCTTGCATATAATATTTATGTATATATGTGTGTGTATCTTAATGACTTTATCACAGTTTGTTAACCAATTCACTTTCCTAGGACGATTATGAATTCTTTTTTGGGGGGGGCGGGGGTTGAACCCCAGGGCCTTATGCATGCGAAGCATTCTACCAACTGAGCTATATCCCCAGCCCAAAATTATGAGTTCTTAAACACTTTCTTTATCAGTGTTCCACAAAATATGTGTTGAGTGCTCTTCAGTGCTTGGGATACATGTGTTAAGTAAAAGAGACATTGACTCTTATTCCCTCTGAATTTTACATTCTTGTAGGAAGAAGTAAACAAAAAGCATAATCAATAGATAGATTAATAATAGGTGGGAGTGATGTAGGGGGATTAGAGCTGATTACATTTTAAAATAGAATGTTAGAACAGGCCTCATTGAAAGGAGACATTTGAACCAAGTCTTAAAGGATAAGTGGAAATTAACCATGCATTTATCTGAGGAAAAAGGGTTCTGGAAACAGTGCAAGTGGCCTAAAATGAGAACATGTTCCATGCCTGGGAACAACAGTGAGTTGTCAGGACAGAATAATAGTAGGGAATGAGGTCAGAGTGTTACTGGATTAGATCATGTAAGCCTTTTTGTTCTAATATCCTCAGTTCTACATACAGTGCCTGTATGATAGAAGCTCAATACATATTTACAAATCAAGGAAATAATCATCTAGATTGATGTACTATTATCTTTAGACAAAGAACCACTAAAATAACTTTCTCATAGTGTTCTTTTTATCTTTCACTTCTTTGGACATAAACAGCCTTTAGTTGACTCGTCCACTCAATAAAGTGTAGATGTCTTGACATTTAAGGCCTTACATAGTTCTATCCTAGTTTGCCTTTATACCCTTGTTCTCTTCATACTTCCAATCATGTTTGCATTTTGCATGACTTCTCAAGTGCTCACATGGTGTTTTTTCTTTCTCCATGGTTTTATTAAAGCTCTTATTTAGGGAATATTCTTCTTCTTTTTTTTTTTTTTTTTTTTTTGGCCTTTTGGAATTTTATCTGTCCTTGAGGGCCTAGACCAAGTTTTTTGTACCAATTCATGATTGTAGTACATACCACCTAGTATTAAAATTGTGTATGCTTTTAAACCCCTATAGGATTTAGGTTCCTTGATGGTAAGAGTAGCCTTTTCATTGTTTTTGCATTCTTGTGATAACTCAAATGTAGTAGGTGTCCCATAAAGAATTGTCAAATTAATTAATTAAACAGCAATCTTACTGGAAGGGTTATGTAAGGCTAGCAGACCTACTGTTATTAATCTTTAGATTAAGATTTTCTCATAAGACATTTATTACTTCGAAGCATATGGGATAATTTAAAAACAAAAATCTACTCTCATAATTATTTAAATAATTTTAAGTACCCAATATATAAGACTATATTCTTACATTTTCACATCACTGTCAAAACTACCCCATTCCCTAATACACACAATTTCTGTTGGGAAACATTTATCATTAAAATCCAAGTTCTAGGCTGGGCACAGTGGCTCATGCCTGTAATCCCAGAAGGTCAAGAGGCCAAGGCAGGAAGCAAGTTCAGAGCCAGCCTTAGCAACCTAACAAGGCACTAAGCAACTTAGCGAGACCCTGTCTCTAAATAAAATATTAAAAAGGCCTGGGGATGTGGCTCAGTGGTTAAGTGTCCCCGAGTTCAATCCCTGGTACCACCAAAAAAAAAAAAAAAATCCAAGTTCTACGTACAGCCAAGTGAGCACTTGACACATTATCCAAAACTTGACACACAATCATAATGTTAGCAACCAATAAGCTATGAGTTTAACCCAGTATTTAAAATATACAGAGGGCTTTAATAATATACAAGTTCTGTTTGGCTTAGCAGGATCCAAGAGCATAAACTATCTAGTTTCCTTTTAGACTTCTATACACTGATCCTCCCCACGTAGGAAGAAGTTTTATCACATCTATCCTTTGCTTATACGTATGTCACTTAAGGCCAGTAACCTAAGGAAGGTCAAATTTTGCTATGTCACCGTGTTTCTAACAATTCAGTACATGCTAACAGAATTCAGCAAATTTATGTATCCTAACAGATTGGATCAAGCCAGCAAGAACTGCAGAAATTAAAATCCAGTGTTGGGACCACTTTAGTCTATCACTGAGGAAATGAGAATGCTACCTAAGAGCATATTGTGACAGAAAAGTAAAAGAGCCAAAAGATGAATCTTTTTGTGTTGGGGCAGTGGGTTATGGGACTGGGGGTTGAACCCAAGGGTGCTATATCATTAAGCTACATCCTCAGCCCTTTTTATTTATTTATGTTTTTAATTTGGAGACGGGATCTGATTAAGTTGCTGAGACTGGCCTCAAACTTGTAATCCTTCTGCCTCAGCCTCCCAGGTCACTGGGATTACAGGCACGTATCACCATATCAGGCAGATAGATCAAGATTTATTAAAGTGCTTTTAAGAGAAACACATTAAGAAAACATGATTTATGCAGGATATGTTAACCTTCAAATTTGTCATGTTTGTACCAATTTCATATCCCAATTAAGTTTCTTTTTCACTTCATAATTAAGAGTAACTGTAGATAGCAAGGGTATCAGATGTTGAATTACTTTGGGAGTAATTGGGGATTTTTCTCCTTTGAAATGTTCAAAGCCCTATGCGTGTTACTTACTATGTTACTCTCCCTTTACATTCTTATTCAAGAGTTTTCTGATGATACTTGTTTTGTAATTTTGTACCTTACTGTTCTGACACTTTAGTATCATGCTCAGTAGTAATGGGAAAATAGATTGTTCTGTTGAGCTTTAGTTTTGAAGAGAAAGGGATATTATATAGGTATATAGAATGATTCTGTCACCATAAGGATAGGACTTCTGGGGACTATTTTTCCCTTTTCTACTTGTGAACAATAACAGCTCTTAAATGGTAAAAATAGCTTTTAATTCTTCAGTTATATACATGGCTTTAGTTGTTGAATCAGAAAAATAGATTTTTTAAAAAATCATTATTAAACATGACATTGTGTAAGATGCCATCCAGCAAAAATAGGGAGACCTAAAACGTAATTTAAATGATATGCTGAAGGCAAAATGAAGGCTTAAATTTAAAGAAATATTACTTCTGCAAACAAAGTGTAGAAAATATATTTAGTAATAAAGGACAAATATAGTAATATACTTTTACCTATTTTTATGATCCTAGTTATATAGACTTGGAAAATATATAATAAGGTAAATTAGGATATTTCCCTGTAGCCTTTTCTCTAATTACAAAATTATAAACTTTAAATATGCATGATGTTTATTCTTGATATGATCATTTCTTTATACCATTAAAGTATTTCAAAACTATAGAAATTTTAGAAGCTGTATAATCTGTTGTATCAATATATTTTTATTTAATTATTTTTATTTTATGATTAGTTAGGCTCCTTCTGATTTTTCTCTCATGATTATAAAGGTACAATGCATATCTGCACAAATCTTAGTATTGTTTCTTATTTCCTTAGAATAAATTTTTAGAAATAGCATTATTAATTCAAAATATTTGAACTTTAAATTTAAAGTTCTAGATACATAATATCTTTTCAAGTAAAGTTTATATCAGTTTTGCATTCCCACAAAATGTGCATAACAGTTGGCTGCAACCTCCCCAACATTAATTTTTAGTATATATAGATTACTATTACCTTTGTATATATAATTTCTTCTTCATAATGGACATTTTCAACCTTATACAGAAGTAGAATGAATGAGTAGCATCATTAACCTATCTTGTACCCATGACCCAACTTAACAGTTATCAACAAATAGCCAATGTTGTTTTATCATACACATCCTCTTTTTTAAATTACTGGAATGTTTTTAAATAATTTCTAAATAACATTATCATTTCACTTATTATTAGTCCTTTTTGTCTTAATCAGTCAACTTAATCAGTTGATACATTCCAAGTATATTTGTTTTTTACAAATGTGGGGAAAGCGCTCAGAGATAACAAACTATAGAAAAAATGTATTCAGTCTGTAAACCAAGATTATGCACTTTACTCATAGATAAATTCCATAGCCATTTCTGGGGCCTGGCCCTTCCTACTTTAGGCATATTAATAAGATTTATTGTTGCCATTTAACAAATAAGAAGAAAGGGAAGGTTGTAAGAGATTGACATACTACATCAAGGCAGAAATATATGCCAACTAAGCTGTCAAATGGAGAAATGAAAGAGCAAACTATAAAATGCAAACGCAAAGCAAATGATGACATAGAAAGCAAATGGTTGCAAGAGTGGAAGGAACTTTAATTCACTGCCAAAGTACTGGTAGTCCCTAAGAACATTGCATTGCAAGGCAGAATTAACATTTGATATTTTAGTGATGAAGTTAATGGCTTATCAAAGTTTATAAACTACCTGAATGGGACTCCTGAAAGGCAACATCAGAAGTCCTGCTGTCTTTCTTGTAATGGTTTCATTAACTGCTTTTTTATGGAATGTGGGTTGTTATGGAGATGAGAGAGTACCTAACAGGAAGAGGATTGTAGATCTCATAATGTGTGAAAAAGGCTTGTATAAATTCAAGGAAAATGTTCATATTATACCTTTGAGCTTTGTTTCCTATATTACTTTTCCTTATGTTAGCACCCAGTGCATTTTTTTCAAAGATTTTTATAAACCAATCTGATCTCAATCTGTTCTCTGTCTCTCCTGGGAAAAACAGTCAAAAGGAAAGGGCAAGAGGTATGGGAAGGTAGGGGCCTAAGGTTCAGATGAACATGAAGTAGTATAGTAAAAGCTAGAGAAAAAGGAGATTGTGCTCGCTTACTGACATCATATGTATGTGGTTGAATATATAAAATTATTTCTTGAGTAAATAGTTAGAAATAGCTGTATTAAAAGCTTAAGGTTGGGGCTGAGGTTATGGGGCAGTGGTAGCGTGCTCGCCTAGCACGCATGAGGCACTGGGTTCGATCCTCAGCACTACATTAAAAAATAAAATAAAGGTATTCTGTCCACCTACAACTAAAAAATAAATGTTAAAAAAAAAAAGGTTGGACTAGTTCTGGATTCAGAGTGAGGCAATAGAAGTAGTTGTAGGAATTGAGCCAAGTCACAGAACCCTGATAGGTTTGTGATGTTAAGAATGTAACATACTATTGGAACTAAGAGAATACATATATTTCTGATAATTCAACAAATACTTTTGGAGCATCTGCCATGAGTTAGGTATTATTTCAGATGCTAGGAAGAAAACAGCAAAACAGATTGATCATGGGACTTACATTCCGGTGGGAAAGACACACTAACAATATAAAATGTCAGGTAGTAAACACAAACTCCTCTGCAGTTCTTCTGAGTTATCTCTTCATTCAGTAAAGGAAAGAAAACGGAACTTTGCCTAATTAGAAATTAGGTGGCTTCTGTGGTTAAGGAAACAGACTGTGTGACATATTTTTCATGGTTTTGTTTGTTTTAATTTTTATTAACAGACTAAATTGAATTGTATTTTATCTTTTTTTCCTTTTCACAACTTGATGATTTTATTTTAATCATCACCATTAGAGTACCATATTGGTGTGAAATTTGATGTATGCATGTTTGGCTACTTATCAGAAGCTAGGCCTCTGAAGACTCAGCAGATATTTCTATTTAACACTGTAGTGTTTGTTAATTTTTCATATGCATATGTTTCACTCTACAACTTAAATATATCTCAAGGGACCAGTATTAACTATTGATTCCTCATAGTACTGCAAGTAGGTACTATTACTTCCTCATAGTACTGCAAGTAGGTACTATTACTATCTCCATTTTAGATGGGGAAACTGAGGCAAAGAAATGTTGAATAACTTGCCCAGGGTCACACAAGTAGTAAGTAGTAGAGCTAATCTTAGCCAAGACTTAAGGTCTCAGACTGAAGTTATGGCTGCTTAGACCATTAGTTGAAGTGGTGAAGTCTGGCTATTTGTGTTTTTGTTTGTTTTTGTTTTAATATTTTTTTAGTTATAGATGGACACAATATCTTTATTTTTTATGTGGTGCTGAGGATTGAACCCAGTGCCTCACACATGTGAGGCAAGTGCTCTACCACTGAACTACAATCCCAGCCCCTGTTTTTGTTTTTTTCTCCCTATCCTGTACATCTTGGTTATTTTGGTTTTTGTTTTTTGTTGGAGGAGGATAAATGTAACATATACGTAGCATAAAATTTACCATCTTAACCATGTTTAAGTCCACAATTCATTGGCATTGTTCTACTATCACCACCATCTATACAAAGAACCCTTCACCTTGCTGAAAATTAAAACTGTGAACTTACTAAACAATAACTCCCTATTCCCCCCTCCCTTTTTTTTTTTTTTTTTTTTTTTTGGGACCAGGGATTGAATCCAGGCACACTTAAACACTGAGCTACATCCCCAGCCCTTTTTTTAATTTTTATTTTGAGACAGGGTCTCACTAAGTCGCTTAGAGCCTTGCTAAGTTGCTGAGACTAGCTTTCAACTTGTGATCCTCTTGCCTCAGTCTTCCGAGCCACTGAGATTACAGACAGGCACCACTGTGCTCGACTTCCCTCCTCCATTTTGAATGTTCATTCTTAGCAAAAATATGATTTTAATCCTATAAGTGATTTAGCTATTTCTCTTTTAACCAAGTGAGATCTTAACTTGTATTGTAAAACAAGAGAAGACCACCTGTGGAGTCTGTGCCCAAAAGGTAGACAAGAACATGGAATCCAAAGCCAGATTGCCTGAGTTCAAACACTAGATCCTGTACTTGCTACATGTATGACCCCAGACAAGTTATTCACCATCTCTATGCCTCAGTTTTTCCAGCTAAAAAATGGAAATAATAATAGTACCTTCTTGTAGTATTAGTTCATACTGATCCTTTGAAAAACTACAGAGTAAGACATATGCATCTGAAAAACTACCAAACACTACAATGTTATTAAATATTAGAATAAATGGAATAGAAATTATAGGAAGAATAGACCTCCAGTAGAGATTATAATGCCCAGGAAGTGTCCATAGAGGAGCAGTCAGAAGAAACCCACATCTCTGCCATGATCTACAGTTACATGACCCACAAACTCTGCTTCCTTGTATGTAACAGTGACAAACTTTTCTGTTTAGTGACTCCACTGGAGCCCATCCCCTTTGCATGTTCAAGGGTATTACTTTTACATTTTTCCTCTCTCTCTGGAACATCCTCAGTTTCTTATTCTACTGGATCACCCTTCTTAGTGTAACTTTTTAGTATATCAGCATGTAGTAATTGCTATCACTAAAATCAACAACAAAACAAATAGATGTTTTCTTGACTCCACTACTCATACCAGCCATACCCCATTTTTTTATTCCCCTTTGCAACAAAACTTTCCAAAATTGTGCTATTAGCTTCGTAAATCTCCCATTTTCTCTCTTAAACCCAGTCAGGCTTTGCATCTATGATTATACCAAAACTGTTCTCATCAAGGTCACAGTGAGATCCACATTGCTAAATCCAGTGGTCATTTCTTAATCTTCATCTTACTTGCTTTATCAGCAACTTTAACACAGTTGATCCTTCCTCCTTAATACACTTCACCAAACTTTCAGACTCCATACTTTGTTTTCCTCCTACCTCACTTAGATGTCCTTTCCTTATTTTCCCAAAACTACAGGCTGATATATCTTATCAGTAACCTTTTTGTTCTACCTTTAAATATATGCAGAAAATGATTATGTCTAACCACCTTCACTGCTACCACCCCAAGCCAATCCAAATACTTTATGCAGTGACTTCCTAAATAGTTTCTCTGCTTTTGCCCTTATTTCCCTGTAACCTATTCAGTTCAGCAGCCAAAGTAAGTCTGTCAAATACAAGGTTATATCAGGATTTCTCAACCTTGTTACTCTAGACATTTTGGACCAATTAATTTTTGTTGTAGGGGTTTGTCACTTTCATAGAATGTTTAGCAGCATCCTGGCCTCGCTCTATCCACTAGATGCCATTGAGTTCTGACAGCTAAAAATGTCTCCAAGACATAATCAAATGTCTCTTAGAGAGCATAGTCGCTCCTGGATTGGGAAGTAGTAGTTTACCTCATTTTTCTTCTGCCCAAAAGTCTGCGATGACCCCTATTTCACTGAGAGTAAATCCTGAAGTCCAAGTCCTTTTGTGGCTATGTGGCTCTACCTGACATGGCCATCCCATCCCCCCTTTCTCTCTGTGACTTGTCTACTTCTGCCCTTTCACCTGCATAAATATTCATCTAGTCACTCTGGCTTCCTTCCAGTCGTTGGGGATAGTCAACCCACTTCTACATTAGGGATTCAGTAATAACTGTTCCCTCTGCCCAGAATAACATTCTGTATTTCTATATGGTTAATTCATTTATTTTCTTCAAGTCTCTGCTCAAATTTCACTTTGCCAATAAGGCTTACTCCAGTCACTCTGTTTATTCTGCAATCTGTACCCCTCTCACAATATTTGTAAAAGTACCCTTACCTGCAGTACTTTTATTCAGAAAATTTGTCACCTTGTAACATGCTAAATAATTCATTTTTGTTGTATTTGTCCTTTTTGTTGTGTTAGTATGTGTGCCCCCACATATATATCACTTTTAAGGTTTTTTCCTCTCTTCCAAATTATCTGTTTATTTGTTCAAAAACAATTTTTTTCATCAATGTAGGAAAGAGCTAGATTTGGGAGGATAGATAGGATTTGTATGTTTATAGATTAAGGAGAAGCAAAATGAAGAGAAAATGTAAACAAAAATACAAGATACAGAAAGGTATAGGTCAGTGCAGAGACAGGGTTTTTTAGTATGCTAGCCTGACTGCAGTTAGGGGTTCAGGATTTGGTACAGAAAAAGAACATGACTAAGAAGGTAGGTTGGAACCAAGCTGAATGAATATGAATTATAATCCTATCAGAAATGGGAAGTCTTGGAAGATTTGTGAATCATTGATAAAGATGCAAGTGGTATTGTGACAGATACTGGGGTTTAGCTCATTCCAAATCCATTCCAAACTTCTAATGTCCTTTCATGTAGTTTTCAGACTAAAAACCTGTAGATGCTTCATAGATTCCTTTCAGTAGGTTTCCAGATGTGATTCAGCTTCCATCAACTATGTGTACTTGCTTAAAACTTAAATTCAGAACCAAGTTAAACAGGGAAAAAATGGTCAGGGAATGAGACATCCATTTTACTGAAAACAAGGCATTGTGGTGCTAGACCTGGTATATATAAACAGAAATTTATTTTTTGCTTTTCCAGTCCCATATTATATACCAGTCATATCATACTCGAGTAAATAAGAAAAGTTTAATACAATCTGATTAATATTTATGATTTAGGTGTTTTATGTTCATTCGTTTGTGGTACTGGGGATTCAACCCAGGGGCACTTAACCACTGAGCCACATTCCCAGCCCTTTTAATTTTTAATTTTGAGTCAGGGTCTTGCTAAGTTGCTGGGGCCTTGCTAAATTGCTGAGGCTGGCTTTGAACTCAGGATCCTCCTGCCTCAGCTTTCCAAGCCTCTGGGATAACAGTCATGTGCCACCGCACCTGGCCCTGTAATTTAGGTTTATCTGTATCCAAATAAGTTTTTTTAATATACCTACACCTACCAAGCATATATATATGTGTGTGTATATATATATATACACACACACACACAAAATTTGCCATCCTTAAACATAATTAAAAAAGGTTTGTCTTTAAATTAACAATTTACATTGTAATTATTTTCTGTTTCATGAAGAAAGATATTGTTAGCCATTTATTCTACTTAGACAGTTACCATTTCAGCTTAAGAGGAGGGGCTTTAGATGGGCGTGGTGGCACACACCTCTAATCCTAGCATTTCAGGAGGCTGAGACAGGAGAATCGCAAACTCAAAGCCAGCCTCAGCAACGGCAAGGCACTAAGCAACTCAATGAGACCTTGTCTCTAAATAAAACACAAAATAAGGCTGGGGATGTGGCTCAGTGGTCGAGTGCCCCTGAGTTAAATCCCCAGTACCAAAAAAAAAAAAGAGTAGGGGCCTTATTGTAGTGGAGGGACTCCTAATTTTGAGATCCAATCTTATAGCATTGGAAGCTTTCCTATGTGTCTTTATAGCATCAATAAGGTTCAATGGGTAATCTATCATTTGAAGACAATATCTGTTCCTTCCTTTGTATTTCTATTTAGAGCGGGGAGGTGGGGGGGAGCATAATTTCTAAGCCTCAAAGCCATAGTTTTTTTTTAAACTGAGAGTTAATATTTGGTGTTTGTCTCACTTGAAATGTTAGACTATTTAAATTGTCCTTGTTGCAGTCGTAAATTTTGTACCTAAACTCTGATACACAGTTTATCTTTAGAAATCCAGATCCAGGTTTATTGTTCTTCTTTTTGATCTTTCCACAACTTGTTTTCCTTTGATTTTCTACAACTTGTTTTCCCTCCATCCTAGGCTATAATGTGGAAAAGGAAATTAATTCCTTTTATTCTAAACCATAATTGCTGCAGAACTAAATGCATTTAACATATATGCCTGGTATTATTGCTCATTGTTTATATTATTTGACCATTCTCATCAGTATTTTAAAATTTATATTGAATTGTATAACAAAAATTATTTCATGTTATTCAGTGTTGATTCATATGTACTTAATGTATTTAATAAATTTTTTCATAATGGCTCTCTAAAATGATCCATAACATATGACTTCTAGTAGTATAAAAATTCTTACTCTAACATATTTGAAAAGAATTGCTTATATCCTACTTTTAATCTAATAATTCATTTTGTAGGTTATTGAAGACAATGGTGTGCGAAGAGTTGTTGTGGTTCCTCAGGCACCAGAGTTTCACCCTGGTGGTCACACAGTCATCCACCGTTCTCCACATCCTCCTCTGCCTGGTTTCATTCCTGTCCCAACCATGATGCCCCCTCCACCACGCCATATGTACTCACCAGTGACTGGCGCTGGAGACATGGCAACACAGTATATGCCACAGTATCAGTCTTCACAAGTATATGGAGATGTAGGTAAGACATCTAAAAAAATCCTACTTTATTGAGTTGGATATTTAGTCTTTGCTCAGATGCAAGTGATGGTGATCATCATATTGTATAAAAGAAACAACATATAGTAATGATACAGTTCTGTTGCCCAAGCTCTATAGTAAGTGTTTCATCCTCATGATCATCACCCTTTAAGACAGATGAGTAAACAGAAAATCAAGAGGGGAAGTAACTTATATCATGCAACAGTATTTAATGGGATCACATCAAACAAGAGGTCTTTTCCTCTGCCCTGCATTACAGACTGAGAAATTTCAGCCAGGAATGATGATGTCATTGATAAATCCTGAAGGCTATGATGCTACTACACAAATTTACCAGGTTCCTTGAGTGATTGGGGGGAAAGAAACAGAATGATCCATAACTTCTTCCCTCAGGGAGTTAATAAATTGTTAGGAACAATAGATTACCACCCACACGTATGAAATAATGATGTTGTTCTTTCCCATGGCTTTAAACACTACCTGTGTATACTGATGGCTCTCAAATATATTTTTTCGGTCAAAATTTCTCCTTTGAGCCCCAGACATCCATTTCTTGCTGCCATCTTTTTTTTAATTCAAATTTTTTTTAGATATAGATGGATGTATACCTTTATCTTATTTATTTATTTTTATGTGGTACTAAGGATCAAACCCAGTGCCTCACATGTGCTAGGCAAGCTGTCTATCACTGAGCCACAACCCCAGCCCGAGATTCTGCATTTCTAACAAGCTCCCAAGATGTGCTCATGTGGTGGTCCAAGAAACATACTTTTTGATACCTTCCCTCCTCACTTGGTGCTGAGGATGGAACCGAGAGCCTCATGAATGTTAAGCAAGTGCTCTACCACAGAGTTATGTCCCCAGCCTAAACAAGAGTTTATGCTAGAAATAAGTCCCATCCTTCTATCTGTATTGTTAATTTTGACAATTTTTAAATGTGAGAAAAGTGTAAGATATAACTGGATATCACAGTAATTAATGTTTTGCATTATTAAAACCTCTAACCAACCACCCAGTGGTGGAAGGCAAGATTCATATTGTATTTAAGTTATAAGCCAGGAAATCTACCAGTAGATCCTAATAACTTATGGTGCTGGTTTCCTAGCCAGTAGCTGCTTCCATAATCCTTTTTCCATCCACATTTTGTGTGGATTCTCAAAGTGAGACCTCTGATAGAACATTCTTTGTCAACCATACCTTTCTTAAGCCTGAACTTAGCTAGGTACTATGCCCATAAATTTATTAGATCACTTAATCCTCAAAATTATGCAAAAACAGAAGAGAAAACTGAGGCTCAGAAATGCTAAATAATTTTTACAAGGTTACACTAGTTAGTTACTGAAGATTTTAATTTGTTTGATAATAAAGTTCCTGCTCTTTTTACTACTGTAACACATTTGTTTCTTGAGAAATAAACTATGAAGCATTTGAATAACCACAATTTAAATGTATGTACTAATTGATTACATTTTTATGTTTTATTGTTTTTTTAAGTTATAATTCACATAATAGAGTTTACTGTTTTAAACTGCATTTCAGTGGTTTTTAGCATATTCTCTGCAAGTTGAGTATCATATTCAGAATGCTTGGGACCAGAAGTATTTCATATTCTGGAATATTTTCATATATATAATGAGATATCTTGGGAATGGGACCCAACTCTAAACACAGAATTCACTTATGTTTCATGTATACCTTATATACATAGTCCAAAGGTGATTTTTATACAATACTTCAATAATTTTGTGCAACTCATGAAATCAGGTGTGGAATTTTACACTTGTGGCGTGGTGTCATGGTCAGCACAGAGTTCCAGATTTTGGAGCACTTCAGATTTCAGATTTTTGAATTAGGGATACTCAACTTGTATATACTGTACTCACTATCACTATCTCATTCAAGAACATTTCTTTCATCCCAAAAAGAAACCTTATACCTATTGATAGTCCCAATTTCTTCTTTCCATCCCAACCTTTGTCTCTGTGAATTTACCTCTTTCGCAACATGTTACTTTAAATGTCTATACAATATATGTATTGCATATAAAATTTTCATTAAAATGTCCACACAGTATTGAAGGGCATCTAGATTGGTTCCCCAGTTTAGCTATTGTGAATTGTGCTGCTGTAAACATTGATGTGGCCGCTGTAGTACGTTGTTTTTAAGTCCTTCGCATATAATCCGATGTCCTTCAATAGATGAATGGATAAAGAAAGTGTGGTATATATACACAATGGATTATTATTCAGCATTAAAAGATAATAAAATCATGGCATTTGCAAGTAAATGTATGGAGTTGGAGAATATCGTGCCATGTGAAGTAAGCCAATCCCAAAAAACCAAAGGCTGAATGTTTTCTCTGATTAGTGGATGCTGATCCATAATGGGGGTGGGGTGGGAGCATGGGAGAAACGAAGGAACTTTGGATAGGGCATAGGGGAGAAAGGGGAAGGGAGGGGGGCATTTGGGGAGGAAAATTAGTGGAATGAGATGGACATCATTACCCTTAGTACATGTATGAAGACGTGAATGGTGTGACTCTACTTTGTGCACAACCAGAAAAATGAAAAATTGTGCTCCATTTAAAAAAAAAAAGTTCACACAGCCAGTCAGGCATGGTGGTGCATGCCTGGATATAATCCCAGTGATTCTGGAGACTAAGGCAGAAAGATACCAAGTTCATGGCTAGCCTCAGCAACTTAACAAGATCCTGTCTTAAAATAAAAGGGCTGGGGATGTAGCTCAGTGGTAGAATTAAAACCCTGGTTTTAATTCCCAGTACCAAAAATAAAAAATGTTGTCTAGGTTTTTTCACTTAACACATTTTTGATGTTCATCTGTGCTATCATATATGGTAGTTATTTCACTCCTTCTTATGGTTCAGTAATACTACATTAAGTGGATATAGCACATTTTGTTTATTCATTCATTAGTTCATGGACATTTGGGTTATTTTCAGTTTTTGTCTATGAACAAGATTTTGTATTGACTTATTTTCACTTCTGGGTATATACCTTAGAATGGAATTTCTGGATCATGTGTTAATTCTTTTTGACTTATTGGGGAACAAGCACACTTTTCCTCAGTAATTGCACCATTATGTATCCCCACTAGC
This sequence comes from Xerus rutilus, assembly GCA_028644305.1. Classification (NCBI taxonomy): domain Eukaryota; kingdom Metazoa; phylum Chordata; class Mammalia; order Rodentia; family Sciuridae; genus Xerus; species Xerus rutilus. The sequence goes on from CM053404.1 coordinate 108,445,391, forward strand.
AGTATATGAGGGTTCCAATTTTTCCATATCCTTGACAAAACTTGTTATTGTCTCAAATTTTGATTATAGCCAACTTGTTACATGTAAAGTTTTATCTCATCATAATTTTTTTAAATTTTTGTTTATATTTATGTGGTACTGAGGATCGAACCCAGTGCCTCTTATGTGCTGGGCAAGCACTCTACCACTGAGCTACAACCCCAGCCCTCATCGTAGATTTGATTTGCTTTTCTCTAATGACTGATGATGTTGAGCATCTTTTTGTGCTCATTGCCATTTGTGTCTTTTATGGAGAAAGTTTATTCATATTCTTCACCACCCATCTTTTTTTTCTTGTTCTCTCTCTTTTTTTTTTATTGTTGTTGATGGACCTTTATTTATTTTGTTTATTTATATGTGGTGCTGAGAATCGAACCCAGTGCTTCACGCATGCTAGGCAAGTGCTCTACCACCAAGCCACAACCCCAGCCCTTCTTCTCTTTTTTGGCACTGGGAGTTGACTCTAGGGGTGCTTCACCACCGAACTATACCCTGAGTCCTTTTTTTTTTTTTCTTACTTTGAGACAAGGCCTCACTAAGTTGCCCAGGCTATCTTCAAACTTGGAATCCTTCTGCCTCAGCCTCCTAAGTACATGTGCCACTACATCTGGCTTTTTACCAATTTTTTCATAGTGTTTTTATTATCGAATTTTGCTTTACATATTCTGGATACAAGTCTCTCATTGGATACATGATTTGTAGATATTTTTTCAATTTATCTCTTTATTTCCCTCCTGGCAGCCTTTGACATAGAAAAGTTTTTAATTTTGATAAAGTCCAATTTATTTTTTCTTTGTTTGCTTTGTGCTTTTGGTTCTTATCTAAGAAACTATTGCCTAATCCAAGGTAAATCAAATGTACACTTTTGTTTCCTTCGAAGAATTTTATAGTTTTAACGCTTGCATTTGGGTCCTTGTCTTGTTTGACCTAATTATTGTATGTGATGTGATGTAGGGATCTGAAGTTGTAATACTTTATGTAGATTGCTATTAAACAGTCCAACTTGTTTCTTTTTACTAACTCTAAATCTTTTTCAGTGATGATTTCCTTTTTTGAGTATAAGGGAATTTAGTCAGGCAGTGTTTTCTTTTTACTTACATGTTTGAGATTTAAAGAGACATGAAAATTAATAACTTACAGAAGAGTAAAAGATAAATAACTGTGAACATGTTTAAGATCAATTCTCATTTTTCCCCTCAATAATCATAGCATACCACCAAGCTGTTCTATGGAGATCAGTAGTTGGGAACAATGAAGAAAAGAAATGTCTATGTAAATTTACTTGATATATATAATTGTAATTATAATCAAGTCTTAAAGCTTTTTTTGTCATCCAGTGGTGAAATAGAAATAGCTTTGTTTTACAGAATTATTCTTCATAACATTTTATAAGTTTTGTATAATAGACTTATTTCCTAATCTGTTCTCATGTCGTAAACTTATTTGGGGAAAGTGATCTTAACATTTGCTTTTTATTTCTTCCTAGATGCTCACTCTACACATGGAAGATCCAACTTTAGAGATGAAAGATCTAGCAAAACGTATGAACGTTTGCAGAAAAAATTAAAGGATCGCCAAGGAACACAGAAAGATAAAATGAGCAGTCCACCATCATCACCCCAGAAATGCCCTTCTCCCATAAATGAACACAATGGACTTATAAAAGGGCAGAATGCCAGTGGGATAAACACAGGATCAGCAAAAAACAAATCAGGAAAAGTGAAAGGTGGTGCACAAGTGGATACAGAATTAGAAGGTGAGGATTTAAAATACTCAGCCATTGTCACTGATACTTTTCACCTTGCTTTTGCTGAGGCTGGCTTTGAACTCGCAATCCTCCTGCCTCAGCCTCCGAATCCACTAGGATTACAGGCATGTACCACTGCACCTGGCAGAAATATATTTTTTATAAGAAAACCTTACTGTTAACTTAGGTATGAAAATATATACATATTTTGTGTGTGTATATATATAACTGTGTGGGAGTATATGTGCAAATACATATATAGTTAGAATTAGTAATCATGGTTAAACTTAAAATAGAAATTGAAGTAAACAAATACTAAAGGATCACAAATTGCTGTTTATGAACTAAAGATAAACACTAGAAATAAGGAGTCTGGGGTTGTAGTTCAGTGGTAGAGCTCTTGCCTGGCATGTGTAAGGCACTGGGTTTGATAAAAATAAATAATTTAAAAAATAGGTGTTATGTCCATCTACAACTAAAAATATTTTTTTAAAAACTAGAAAATAAAATCTTAGATACCAACCTAGTTTCAGAAGATATATTTGAAAGGAGGAAAGGATTGCATTTAAGTTTATTTGATTTTATTTTGTTTTAAGAAAAAGATGAAGAAACTAAGGCATTTGAAGCACTTCTTTCCAACATTGTCAAACCGGTGGTAAGTATCTCATATTTTCTTGGCATCTATATATATAGGATGGGTTTGATTTGGTATACTTTTATTTAGTCTTTATTTAAAACTTATTAGAAAGGTGAGGTCAATAATATGTTATCGGGGCTGGGATTATGGCGCAGTGGTAGCGTGCTCACCTAGCATGCATAAGGCACTGGGTTCGATCCTCAGCACCACATAAAAATAAAATAAAGATATTCTGTCACCTACAACTAAAAAATAAACATTTAAAAAAAATAATAATAATAATATGTTATCGCATATTTGACCTAAGGAAAAAGAACACTGATCAGTGAAGCAGAATATTAAGAGACGCATTCTGTTTTTAAACAAGGATACAATGTATACTAAATGATATTGCAGATCATTGGGATAGGCAGAGATCTTATAGTGTGGGTCACTGAGTATCATAGTTTTAATCCATTTATATTATTTCCATATAAAATATATCCAGCTAACTTCAGAAGCAGAATGAGTTAAAAATCAAATAATAGAAAAACTAGGAGATAATTAATATTTCCTAGCCCTTTATAAGTGTAGAAACAATAGAGTAAAGCAGAATATCAGAAAAATGTGTGGAAGCACAATTGGCTTACATAAAATTATCTGTGTACATTTTAAATAGGCTGTATAAAAATAAAACCTGCCACCATATGATCCAGCTGTCCCACTCCTTGGTATTTATCCAAAAGAACTAAAATTAGCATGCTGTAGTGCTACATGCATACCAGTGTTTACAGCAGCACAATTCATAGTAGCCAAGTTATAGAACCAGCCTAGGTCCCTGTCAACCAACAAACAGTAGACAAATGGATAAAGAAAATGTGGCATACATACACAATTGAGTTCAACTCAACCATAAAGAATGAAACTATGTCATTTGCTGGTAAATGGGTAGAACTGGAGAACATCATGCTAAGTGAAGTAAGCCAAACTCAGAAAGTCAAGGGGTAAGCCAGGCGCGGTGGCACATGCATGTAATCTCAGCACTTTGGGAGGCTCAGACAGGAGAATTGCTAGTTCAAAGCCAGCCTCAGCAACGGCCAAGCACTAAGCAACTCAGTGAGACCTTGTCTCTAAATAAAACACAAAATAGGGCTGAGGATGTGGCTCAGTGTTCAAGTACCCCTGAGTTCAATCCTCGGTATAAAAAAAAGAAGAAAAGAAAAAGTCAAAGGATGAATATTTTCTCTCATGTAGAAGCTAGAGAGAAAAAAGGAATAAAGAAAGGGAGGATCTTGCAAAACTAGAAAGGAGATCAGTAGAATAGAAACAGGAGGGAAAGGGAAATGAAATTGACCAAATTATGCTTTGTGCATGTATGAATAAAGCACAGTGCATTCCAATTTTATATATAACCATAATTCACCAATTAAAAAATAAACAAATAGCTAGGTTCAATGGCAAATGCCTGAAATCCCAGAGGCTTTAGAGGCTGAAGCAGGAGGATTGCAAATTCAAAGCCAGCCTCAGCAATTTATTAAGCCCTAAGCAACTTAGTAAGACCCTGTCTCAAAATAAAAAATAAAGATTGTTGGGCATGTGGCTCAGTGGCTAAGCACCCCTGGGTTCAATCCCTGGTACCAGATATATAAATAAGTAAGTAAGTAAATAGAAGGGAGAATAAATAAACAAACAAACAAATAAATAGAAGGAAGACTAATAGAGTGGAAGAAGGGAATCAGGGAGAGAAGAGAAAATCTCAAAATACCATAGTAATTGTTCCAATTAGTCTTTTTCTTTCTCTACTTTTTAAAGAGCTATAACTGCACTCCATTTTAAAAGCAAGGTCACACAAATGCCAGTGATTTAGATTGAATCCTGAATATGTTTATTACTAATATGTTAACTCTTATTAATGATCAAAGATGTAATACAGAAATATATAGAATAAAAATAAATCTCTTTTTACCGACTCCTTCAGCTTCATCATGCTTAACAGTTTTTTTCATCCAGTACTCTTTCAGGTTGTTTATGTTCATATATCCATTATAATACCACTGTGATAAAATTGAAAATAGAATGGAGAACACACTCTGGCCCTGACTCAGAGCTTACTTTCATGAACAGCATTATGCAGTAAATGTAAAATTGTAACTGAAGTACCAGAACAAAGAGATAGTGTTATCAATGTGTAATAGGAGGATTAAACATTGGCAAGAATGTTAGGGAAATTTTCCTAGGGAAGGATGATTGAACTGAAAGTTAAAGGAAAAGTAGTGCATTGGGCTTTGTGGACAGGAGATGGGAGTTCACAGACGATATTGCAAGCAGTGACCAACAGTTGAAAATCACTGAATATGGCATGCATTATGTTTTTGCAGGCTTCAGAAATCCAGGCAAGGACAGTAGTACTTACCTGGTCACCACCTTCAAGCTTCATTAATGGTGAGACAGACCAGACTACTGTGCCAGAGCTCTACAGTTATGAAATTCTGGTCTCAAGTACTGGAAGAGATGGGAAATACAAAAGTGTTTATGTGTAGGTATTTGTTAGTTTTGTTCCCTCACATTATGTAAATTAATGGTTGATCACAAATAGGTTATTTCTGATTTGGTTCTGTTTTCCCTCTTCATGTTTTTATTTTGATCTGTAAGTTGACCAGCAATACTAATTTCACTGTAAATTATTCTCATGAAGGCTGATACACATTTCTGTCTATACTCCCTCAGAACAATTTTTCATTGGCCATATTCAGCTCCTCCCCTATCAATTTCCTAATGAATGTTTCATATTCATATATTCCTGATGCAGTAAATGTAAACTGTAGGATATAGAACCGAGGACCAAAGAATGGAGAACTTTGAATTGTGAACATAGGAGATATTACATTGCTCCTCTATGGACTTGGATTTAAGTCTTATACATGCATTCTATTGTAAAATGAACTTAGTACCAGAAATGACTTTTCTGAGCCGGGCGCAGTGGTGCACACCTGTAATCCCAGCGCTTTGGGAGGCTGAGATAGAAGAATTGCGAGTTCAAAGCCAGCCTCAGCAATGGTGAGGCGCTAAGCAACTCAATGAGACCCTGTCTCTAGATAAAACACAAAATAGGGCTGGAGATGTGGCTCAGTGATTGATTGAGTGCCCCTGAGTTCAATCCCAGTACCAAAAAAAAAAAAAGAAAAGAAAAGAAATTACTTTTCTGCCTTTTTAATATAGAAATTGTTTATTCTAATGGAAAATGTGAAAGGTAAAAGCCAATTATTTCTTACTATTTAAGCACCATAAAGATGATAAGGAGGTGGTTGGTTGTTTAAATGATCACTGGCAACATCATCCACCTTGGTATCTTTTTTTCAAAAAGTAGCTGGTGAGAAAGGAAAGTGAAACTGCCCTAGTGAATCTCATTTCATCACATATGATTATAAAATGCCCTGCCTCCTCTCTAGATTTTCTTGTATTTATTTCTAACTTTGTATTAATGACTGTTTCTTGTTAGATATGGCTGTTTACTAAAAAAAAGGATTTATTTCCATTCTCAGCCTAGGCAGGGAACACAATAGCAACCTCCATTATCCCACACTAGTTAAAGTCTCTTTCTAGGGATACTACTGTAATTGCCCTGTTTACTAAAATGTACTTTAATTGATAAGGCATTATTTTTCATAATATTTATTGGTTTTGATTTAAGAAACAGGGTAACTGAGAGGCATAGGGTGGGAAAAAAGTCTATAAAGTAGGAGAGATTTGGTTGAAAGAAATGGAATAGGGAACAATGGTTTTTGTTTTGTTTTTGGTTTTGGCAGTACTGAGGGTTGAAACAAGGTTTACTGTACCACTAAGCTATATCCCCAGACTTTTTAAAGTTTTTAAAATTATTTTATTTATTTATTTGTTGTTGTTGATGGGCTTTTGTTTATATGTGGTGCTAAGGATCAAACCCAGTGCCTCACACATGCTAGGCAAGCACTGTACCACTGAGCCACAACCTCAGCCCAACTTTAAATTTTGAGACAGGGTCTCTCTAAGTTTTCCAAGCTGGCCTGGCTGGCCTGAAACTTGTAATCCTCCCGCCTCAGCATCCAGTCACTCATCATAGGTGTTCACCACCATGCCCAGCTAGGAACAGTGATTTTTAAATAAAAAAGAGAGGGCTTGAGGGTATATAGTTCAGTGGTAAAGCACTTATCTACCATGTGCCAAACCCTGGGTTCAATCCCCAAATCTACAAAAAAAAGAGGAAGAAGGAAAAGAAATGGAGAACAGGCTAGTTCGTGGCTACATACTCAAATAATAATTGTAGCAAATGATTTTAGGATGTATACTGCTGTATTTAAAAATGTAATAGTGGACACAGGAAATTCTTTAAATTATTCACTTTTTTTCTTATCTACTCATTAAACTTAACAGCAATATATAGAAATAAATTCATGTTATTTCTAATAAAATGAAATACAGTGACCAACTCTTTATAAAAATTTGGCAGTTTTCCTTTCAGTAGCACATTTTATTTGGTATTTTATGTACAAAATGAATTATTTAGTAATAAATGGTTTAGTAAGTTAAATATCTTCCCTAACTCCACACCAAAACAAAAAAAAAGTCTAGCCTACACGTTTGATTTGCTTCACATACTTTGCTTTTTAAAAATAGTGAGCATTCTATGTTAATGAAATCTGAATATGATTTTAGTTAGTAAAGAAACAGGCTGGGCATAGTGGCACATACCTGTAATCCCAGGGGCTTGGGAGGCTGAGGCAAGAGGATTGCAAGTTCAGAGCCAGCCTTAGCAATTTAGCGAGGCCCTAAGCAATTTTGGGAGACCTATAACAAATAAAGAGGGTTAAAGATGTGGCTCAGTGGTTAAGCCCCTCTGGGTTCAATCCCTAGTACCAAAAAAAAAGAAAGAAAGAAAGGAACAAAATAATGCATATCCTTTGGAAATGCTTTATTTGTCAAACACTGAAATATTACTCTCTTTCCCCCTCAGTGGAGAAGAAACAAGCGTCACTTTAAATGATCTCAAACCAGCTACCGATTACCATGCAAAGTAAGGAACTCCTGCATGTTGCCTTTATATGATGTAATGCAGAGTTGTGGTTTTGTTTTTTTGTTTTTTTTGGTTTTTTTTCTTAACAGTTGCCTTGTAAATATAGAATATAATATAATTTATTAATTTTGGACTAAAAACGTGGACTATGTTTTTTTCTGTTGGCACAGTTATCAGCATTTTTCCAAAAATAACCAAAAGCATTTAACTTCAGTGTTGTAGTAAAGAAAGATTTAATCACTGAGTTTATAGAATCTAAGAATTGAAACAAATCTGTAGAATATTTAATATCTAATTTAGTACTGGAGACTTGTCCCAGCTTTCGAATTTTTGTTAACAGAATCAAATAATACTTGGTTTATTCTTACATATTTTACTACATTGTGTTTTGGGAAGAGCATAAGATATTAAATCACAGAATTTCACATTTAATAAGAGTAACTCAGAAAATGTTTTATAGTTCTTCCAATATATATTGCCAAATATTTATAAATTTTAGGACTTCCCAACTAGGGCCCAATATAACATTTAGTTAATCATCCAGTTTTTAAAAAGCTTTTGTGGTTGGGATTATTCCTATTAAACTATTAACTCTTCAAGTAAATTTTCCATTTTCCATGATTAAACCCAAAGTATTGTTCAGCCTAATATTTTTCAAACTGTGGGTTGCCACCATTATTGAATCATGAATTTAATTTTGTGGGTTATATTCAACATTTTTAAAAAAACAAAATAAAATCTAATGGGATAGAAAATAGCCAGTATATTAAGAATATTGTTTCAGTAAACTATTATTTTAGGAAACTCTTGTTACAGGTATGTCTCAATTTAAAATGTATTTATTTCTTTGGGTTGCAATAAAATAAAAAGAGAGCCACTGGTCTATACTATTTTTTGAAGGGCCACCTCTTCATATTTTCTTGATAGAACACTTTGAAGCTACCTTATTAACTTGAAAATACTATAAAATTATGCTTTTGAACATAAAATACAGTGATTCTACGGGGTAAAACTGTTTTATTACTTTAGAGTACAAGCAGAGTCCAGTTCTATAAAGGGAACTCCTTCAGAAGCTGAAAGCTTTACTACCTTGAGCTGTGAACCTGATGTACCTAATCCACCAAGGATAGCCAATCGGACCAAAAATTCACTTACTTTGCAATGGAAGGTAAGGATATTTTGTAAAGTAGTTTTAAATGTCCATTTCTCCCCCTAACCTATACTATGAAATGTCAATTGATTTTGGAGACTGAAAGATCTTTAAGCTAACTTGCTCTTTAAATATAATAAGCATTCTTATACTTTTAGATAATTTTCTTTCACTTTTTTCTATTGTTTGTACATGTGATGACATTGAGATTCATAACAATAATTCTTAACTTACTACTCTTATTTATAATAGTTTGTAATGATATCTTTATATCCTAAATATTATCCTAAAATCAGATTCATAGTAACTAGACTCAGTTTTTTAAATATCAAAAAAACTGCCTTAAATGAAAACCAAAGTTATTCTTAATAGGATACAGTATGTTCTAATATAGCATTGTTTGGGCTCAACTACAAACAAAGATATTGTAGACAAACACCATATGTGGAATTCATTTTTTTTAAAATATTTATTTTTTAGTTGTAGGTGGACAGAATATCTTTATTTTTATTTTTATGTGGTGCTGAGGATCGAACCCAGTGCCTCCCGCGTGCTAGGCGAGCACGCTACCACTGCGCCATAACCCCAGCCCCCTGGAATTCATTTTTTGGATACCACAAGTGGCATTGTCATTTGTGACATGAATTTTTTGATATATAGTGTGTAGGTCCTGGTAAATTTCAGAACAAAATTAAATGGTCTTTCCCAAAGTGCGTAGTAATTACATGTTGGGGAAAGTCAGTGTCTTTTCAAACTGCAAAAAATACCTTAACAAATGGAATTAGATTCTAGACTCATTTGATAATAACAAACATGTTTCACCTACATGAACGTCTAACAGGACATCCAAAAGTGCTAGAGGAAAGGAGCAATTCCTTATTGGACTGATTGTCCAACACTCTACAATGCTCTCAGTACCCTATAACTGTCAGTCCCTCTTCCCCCTGCATATTGTGATCAGGTCAGAAACATCCCCTATAAAATTCTAAAACACCATCTCCAAAAAAATACCCCTGTTAGCAACCATTGATTTGCAGTGAGCTATAATCACTTACCATGATTTAATTATCTACTCTTAAGAAAAGATTCATTGCTAATTTTCCTCTAAAGCTTTTGAAAATTTGGGGCTTTCTACTTGATTAGTAGTTTTGTTAGCCCCTAGTTCTGAGGATATTTAATGGTTTGTGGAGTTTAAAAAAAAAAAAAAACTAAAATACATGCAAATCGTATATGTACACATTTCCATTGTAATAAAAAGTATGACTAACTTTATTCTATATTACACTTTACCTGTAGCAAAAACTTTTACTTATGAATATGCTGAAGCCCTGTCTATTGGTAGGACATTTGAGGTAGCAGCTCTGTGCTCGTCACTACTCTTCATTCTGGCAATAATTAAAATTAAGTTCTGAAATTTCTACCTTTACTAATATAGCAACAACCCTATGCAAGCAGCAAGTGCTTCTTGTTCAAGTTACACAGACTTGGACTATCCTAGAAATGGTCTTATAAATACTCAATAATCTAAGTAGTTGAGGAAAGAACTATCGTTGTTACTGTTATTGGATATAATATATACCTCAGAGTTGCTGAGAGGATTAAAGAGATAATTTGTTTTGTTATGCCTAGAAAATTAAATAGCATAGCACTACTGTTTTTATTTAATTTTAAAGATGAAGAAAACTTGATTAATTAAGGGACTCGGATATCCAGTCTTTTGACTCTGCTGCCTTGCCTAATCTAAAAGCATTTCAGCGAAAATTAATGTGGAGTAAGAACAGCAGCATGAGTTGGCACTTGGGGTACCAGTTGAAAGAAGTTTTTTTTAATCCACTGATGTTTAGAATTGCCAGTGCAATGGTGATAATAAAAAGCTAAGGTTAGGCTCTTAATCTCTTAATTGCCAGGAGCCAGGCTAATCTGCTCGGCCTCTGGAATACTATTTGGTAGGAATATTGGTTTGGGAGTCAGACAGACCAAAATCAGTTCTGCTTCATTCTGATGACTTTTTGTGATTTGGGATAATGTACTTGGGTTCTTTCAAGTCCCCATTTCCTCTTTCATAAAGTTTGGGTAATAGTATTAGAGTTGCTATGAAGATTAAATGAGCTAAGGTAAACATAGTTTCTCCTCCAGCTTGGAGAAAGCTGGAAGATGGGTCTCCAGGTTGTTGAAGGTAGACATTTTAATAGCCTCACCAAATTTTATTTAATGTGAAAGGTAAATGTGAGACTTTAACAATTGTAGATGAGAGCAACCTACAGTCATTAACTCTTGGGAAATAATATTTTTACATCCCTCTTTTCCTGTTGAGATTTGTGGTTTCTATCTTTGAATTCTTTTCCTCTGCTATATAAAAGTTAAGAGTCTCCCAACAATCCTTTCTTTGCCCCCTTCTCATTTTATTCACTTTTAACTGCCATTGCTATGCCAATGAGTTAAATATTGCTTTAATTTATATGTTTAAATTTTTTAAATGAAATGTCTGTGTCAGTATTCAACAAATAATTTAGACCACCATGTTATAAAAGACTCCATTAAAAATTTTGTGATCCTTGATTACTATTTACATAGTTGACAGTTATTATATAAAAACTGGATAGATTCCAGAAAATTACAGAGGTAAATTCTCTGCAGAATCATTTCAAAACTTTTTGACAGGCAAAATCTCAGTTAGTTGTCTTCTAATATTAAGTTATAAGAATAGTGCCAATCATTTGTACTACAAAGAAGAAATGGGTTGAAATTTTAGAAAGAAAATTCAGTTAGAAATTAGGTTGAGATTCTTGATTTCAAGAGTGATTAAATACTACAGTAAAATGCCAAGGGAGACTCCAATTTTCACCCCTAAAGATAAGCAGAGTACTGAGTTGTTGATCTCAGGTGATGGGCTTACTGAATCTAGATGTAGATATCCAGAGTTCCTCTCAAGAGTTCCTTTCAGTACCCAAATTCTTCACTCTTTGGTATATCATACAATATTTCATATTTTATGAATAAATATTCATAATATTTAAATATTTTTAGTTGTTGATGGACCTTTATTTATTCATATGTAGTGCTGAGAATCAAACCCAGTGCTTCACACATGCTAGGCAAGTGCTCTTCCACTGAGCTACAACCCCAGCCCCTGTGTACAGATTTTAAAGTGAGTTTTTATTATAATGATAGGATTGATCAAAAGGAACTGAAAGCTAATAAAGCCTGAAAAAGGATGAAGTGATTTTTTTTAAGGATTATAAATATTCAGATAGATCTTGCTAAAAGATTATTGTTAATGAAAACTTGAATAGCCTCTTGTTTTGTTTTTCTGTGGATATTTTTCCAGGACTAAGTCACAGAGAACATCAGCAACATAAAATAGATCCCCTAGATTAGATTGCAGTATCATTTATGAAAGTACTAATTTGTATTTTTTTTTATTGTTGTTGTTTTGGTATTTGTTGTAGGCACCTAGCGACAATGGTTCTAAAATCCAAAGCTTTATTTTAGAATGGGATGAGGTAAGTAAATTGGATCTTTTTAAATGGCTAAGACTATGTATGTATCTTCAGACAAAAATAACATTTTTGTTTTTTCTTAGAAACAATATGAATGATTTTATGTAGTGTATGAGTAGATCGCTAGTGTTCTTAGAAAACATTACTGACTGAACTTTCTCTCTGTTTTAACTAAATCACCATCAAAACTGTGATAGAATTACCTTGATGAAAGCAATTTTTTTCTCACATCAGCCTTAATGACAAGGACTACTGTAACAGAATGTAATAGAATGTCCTCTGTTACAATAAACTTGATGACTTTAAACAGCATGTTTATTCTCTTACAGTTTGAGAGTTCAGAAATCTGAAATGGGTTTCACTGGGCCAAAATCAAGTTGTCAGCCTGGCTCTGTTGCCTCCAGAGGCTCTAGCGGAGACTCCACTATCTTTGTCTTGACCAGCTTTGGGATGCTGTCCTCATGATTTGATTCATAGCCAGATAGCATTGTTTATTCTCCCCATGTTTCCACTGTCACACCACCTTCTTTATCTTCTGCCTTCAAATCTCTCTGCCTACCTCTTAGAAGATCATTTGTGATTCAATTTATGGTCCACTCAGATAATCTAGGATCATCTCCCATTTCGAGATTCTTAACTTAGTTAACATTGTTCAGTCTTATCACCATCATAAGGTAACTTTCACAGGTTCTAGGGATTAGGACCTGGGGATATATTTGGAAGCCAGTATCACCCTGGCACAGCAAGCATACTCGGCTTTATTGTTAAGTACTTTGTTTTGTTTTTGGTGATCTTGTTCTTTCTTGCTCTGTTTCTTATACCAAGCTAAGAGAAGAGGCCAGAAAAAGAAATAAATTCTATTGATAATTTGGGAATGCAGCAGTTATAGTTAAAAGCACAATCAAGAAGATTTTTATTCCAGAATTTAAACTTCTGTTAACAATAACAGAATCACATTAATTTGGAAGAAAAACCATATCATCATGATAAGTGATGAGAAAGTATTTGGTAAAATTTAGCACCCAGTAGAAATGGAGCAGTAATTCCTGATCTGATAATTTTTGTGCCATCACTAATCAATAAAGTACCTCTGGTCAAAGCAGAAACAAATCAAAGTTTCCAGTTATCCACAACTGTATTTAACATTATTCAGGGAATCATAGTTAATGCTGTATGACTTGGAACTGAAACAGGAGGTTACAGCCATGGTGTCTGTGCTGGGAAGCAAAATTATCATTTAAAGATGATTTTCTGCTTACACCACTCAGTAGACTCAACTAAGTACCATTAAAACTAGTAAGAGAATTCTGTAAAATAGATAGGTATAGACAAGTTTTTCATTAAGAGTCATCTTAGCCACCCTTTACCTCTGTCAACCCAATAAAGAAAAATGCATGGAGAATAAGAAACTTGTCAGTTTTATTTAGCCCCTCAAGTTTCTAAAACTAGTTGTCCTGAGCCTATTTGATATTTCTTTTTTCCTTCTTATTGCCTACAATTGGGCTATTCTGTCTTCAGTTTTGCTAGGATTCTTTCAATGCTAAGTCTAATCAGTAGCACCTCCAAATCCTTATGTAAAGGTACTTAACAGTATCTAGGATGCAGTGTGGGGATAAGTCGGGACCTTTTCTTAAAACTGTTTGTATTCAGCCAAACCTGGTGACTCTCGCCTATTATCCAAACAACTAAGGCAGGAGGATCACAAGTTCAAAGACATCCTCAGCAACTAAGCAAGGCCCTAAGCCACATAGTGAGACCCTATCTCAAAATAAAAAAATGTTAAAAGGTAGGAGACAGGGAGATGAGGTTAGTATGCTGGGCATGTAACTCAGTCATAAAGTGCCCCTGAGTTCACTCCTCAATGCCAAGAAGAGGAGGAAAAAAAAGAAAAGGAAAAATTTTCTGTTAAATTAATAAACTTGTTTGCATAGAACTTTTCATAGGTTGAAGAAAAGCTGCCAGTTTAATTGCCATTCTGTTTCCACTACTACCAGTCCTCTATGGAGATTGTAAGGTCCATACCTGGAAAGAGTTTCTTTTATTATGGCTAGATTTAGCATTGTCTAAAACACTGCACATAATTCAGAAAGCTATAGAAATATACCTACTTTCTAGTTCTTTAATTCTGTATTTGATGAAGTATGTTTTGTGTGTGTGTGTGTGTATGTGTGTCTGTCTGTCTGTCTGTCATATTTAAGCCTTTTCTTAAGATCCGTGACTTTTACACGTAACAAATGATTTTTAATGTATACTAGCTAATATCAAGAAGGAATTGATAGAGATTTGCCTTTTTTAATGTCATATGCATGATGTATAATTAGCCATTTCTTTTAGGGAAAAGGAAATGGAGAATTTTGTCAGTGTTACATGGGCTTGCAGAAGCAATTTAAAATTACTAAACTGTCACCAGCAATGGGTTGTAAATTTAGACTATCAGCCAAAAATGACTATGGTCCAAGGTAAGACACATTTTATAAAATAATTAAATATTGGAGATTATCTAGTCAACTTTAGGTGCATGCTTATTCCGTCCAAATTATCCACTAGAAATTCTGCTGTACTTTCTTAACGTAGTTAAAATATCAGCAAAAGCTTTAAGAGAATTTCTTAGTTTTGTGAGTGCCACAGGAAAGTTTAAAGTTAGCAGCTTTTTCAATTTCAAATATAAATTCAATATTTACCTGTGACTGAGAAGTTTTGAGACCGGGTGGTGGCACACTTCTGTAATCCCAGCACTTTGGGAGGCTGAGACAGGAGAATCGCGAGTTCAAAGCCAGCCTCTGCAAACAGCAAGTCGCTAAGCAATTCAGTGAGACCCTGTCTCTAAATAAAACACAAAATAGTGCTGGGGATGTGGCTCAGTGATCCAGTGCCCCTGAGTTCAATCTCCGGTACCAAAAAAAAGAAGTTTTATATTAATCCTCAGCATGAGTGCTTTCACTGTTTTTTGTTTAAAGTCTGGTAAATTCCAAGAGCATCTAAGATGCATGATGTCAATACAAAGACATTTAAAGACTCATATTGAAATTATTTTTATTCTAGAGATAACTCTGCTCACCTTTATGAGAGCAGGTATGTTTAATTATATAACCAAGAATTTGCATTTTCTATTTCATATAAATGGCATTATAGGAAAGTATGTTTATACCAGTAGAAGGCTGTTACTATTACTATTACCTTTCATATAAGGTAATGTGTATTTCTTCACTGACTGGGTAATTAAGATATAAAGTCTTGGGTTGAGGATGTAACCCAGCAGTAGAGTACTTGCCTAGCATACTGAGGCCCTGAGTTTAATCCCTAGTACCACAAAAAAGAAAAGATAGGAAAGCTTAAAAATTATGAACAGTACTGCAGTTTGTTGTTGGGTTCTATTTGTTTGCTTTGGTTAGTTCTTTGTTGTTGGCTTTTGTTTGTTTGGGTGGGGGTTTTTGTTTGGTTTTGGTATATTTTGTTTTTGTTTTTTTGGTAGTACTGGAAATTGAACCCAAGGCAAACACTGAGCTATATCCCCATCTTTTTATTCTAAGACAATGTCTCACTAAGTTGCCCGGGCTGCCTCAAACATTAGATTCTCTTGCTTCAGCCTCCTAAATAGCTGGGATTATGGCTTGTACCACCATACCCAGCTAACACTGCCTTCCCTCCACCCTTGTTAATTGGGGTTTGAACTCAGGGGCACTTTGCCACTGAGTTATATCCCAGCTCTTTTTATTCTTTATTTGGAGACAGGGTCTTGCTAAATTACTTAGGGCCTCACTAAGTTGCTGAGGCCAGTCTCAAACTTGGGATACTCCTGCGTCATCCTCCCAAGTTGCTGGAATTACAGGCATGCATCACTACACCCAGCTCTAACACTGTGTTTTTTAAAGTATACTAATTCACTTTTTGATACTTAACCTGTTTACCTTAAATATACTATCAAGTCCAAGATAAATTATTTGGATATTAGCTATCAAAACTTTTCATTTTCTGGGGTTGGTGATATAGCTTGGTGACAGGGTGCTTGCCTAGTATGCTCAAGGCTCTAGTTTTGACCCCGAGCACTACAAAAATAAAAATTTTCATTGTCAAAAAAACAGCATTAGTCAAAAATTTGTTCCTTAACTATAAAAATAATTCTTTTTATTCCTTTTTAAAACTCATTTGTTTCAACAGTGGTTTTAGTGAAGAAGTCTTATATTACACCTCAGGCTGTGCCCCTTCTATGCCAGCAAGTCCTGTATTAGCAAAGGCTGGAGTTACTTGGTTGTCCTTACAGTGGAGTAAACCCTCAGGAACACCATCAGATGAAGGAATTTCTTACATTTTAGAGATGGAAGAAGAAACTTCAGTAAGTATGAATACGTATTTTAAATAGGTTATTGAAAACATTTTAGTGTAGCATTACTTCAGATAGATAAGTATTGCTGCAATAGTTAGCTCCTTCCCCAAGTCCCTTCAGGCCTTGGTTTATTATTGTTTGGGAAGGATTGGGAGTGAAGGAAAATTCAATCTTTTGTTTCCTCAAATGTAAAAAGACATTTGTTTTTTGAGTGTGTATGTCTGGAAAAAAATACAGATTACACTTTAAATATATTCATTTAGCAGCTGAGGATGTAGCTCAATGGTAGAGCACTTGCCTAGCATACAAAAAGAAAATATACCCATTTGGGGGGAAATATTTTGGGGAGGGGAAGATCACAGCCTCCTACTAGGCAAAGTACCTTTAAAAGATGAAGAAATAATGTGTCTACCGTCTCCAACTATAATTATATACTACTTCTCAAAGTGCCACAGAAGATTTAAGAGTCTTACATGAGACTTAGTATAGCTCCAGTGGATACTTGTTGCTCATCTTCTGTGAACTAAAACCTAGCTGAGTAAGAGTTAGGGTATTTTCTGTTATTTCTTTCTTTAGTTCCATAGCTTTTCAAAACTACTTTGAAACAATATGGGTCAAAAATAGCAATAGTCCACTCCTAGGTATATATTCAGGGAAATCTGAATACACATATTGATAAAAATTTGTACACAGGATAAGATGTGTAGCACAGTAATAGAGTTCTTGCCTAGTATGCATGAGGCCATGGGTTTTATCCTCATCACTGCAAGAAAAGAAAAGTACACAAATGTTCATAGCAACTTTTTTATGCTAGCCAAACAGTGGCTAGCCAGGAACAGTGGCTCACACCTATGGTCCCAGCTACTTTGGAAGGTGAGGCAGACGTTTTGCTTGAGCCCAAGAGTTCAACTAGCCTGGACAATGTAGCAAGACCCTATCTCAAAAAATAAAAAGTGGAAGCAACTCATGTCCATCAGTAGATAAATGAATAAACAAAATGTGGTATACCCAATACAGTGAAATATCATTCAGCCATAAAAAGAGAATACTGATAACATGCCACAACTTGAATGAATCTTCAAATCATTGTACTAAGTAAAAGAAGCCAGTCACAAAAGACTAAAGATTGTGTGATTCTGGGCTGGGACTGTGGCACAGTGGTAGAGCCTTTGCCTCACATGCTTGCTTGAGCCGCTGGGTTCAATCGTCAGCACCACATAAAAAATAAATTAAAAAAAAAAAAACAGATATTGTGTCCATCTACAACTAAAAAAAATATTTAAAAAGAAAAAAGAATTGTGTGATTCCACTTATATAAATATTGACAAATTGTTGGAGGCAGAAAATGGATGAAAAGAGGGGGAAGTAACTGCTAACCAAAAAAAGACAGGCTCCATTCTAGAATTAGGGATTAGGTAATAACTAAACAATCTTGTACACCTTGGAATTATATTACTATGAAACAGTGGAATTTTATGTGTGAATTATATGTCAGTTTTTTAAAATTTTAAACATGATAGCATTGGGAAAGCAGTAAAGCATTGTTACTAGAACTGTGAATAGCAGTCTCAAACCTCAGCAGTATCCTCACCTGATAGTACAACCAACCATTAATTTATTCCTGAACACAAAGCATTCAGGGCAAATTAAACTATTAAATAGTTATAGGCTGATGAGCTCTTATAACATCTGGGAAATTCCCTTTAGTTCTTGGGATAGGGATCTGATGGTGAAATTGCCTTTGACTCCTTTTCTTCCCTCAACACAAAGATCTTCTCTTGGCTTCTATATTTATTGAAAATAAGTAATTTTCATCATTCTACAATGGTCCAATAGCATTTTGGGGTCAATAGAAGCATCAACATGAGAATTACACTCAACAGAGCATTAATCACATTGCACCTAACAGAAGACAAAGAGAAACCTGGGTCTTTTCACATGTTTGTTACTCCCTGTATTTCTATTGGACAATTAATGAAGATTTTGTTTTCCCTCTCCAGGGATATGGTTTTAAGCCTAAGTATGATGGAGAAGATCTTGCTTACACTGTGAAAAATCTCAGACGTAGTACAAAGTATAAATTTAAGGTAAGCTTTTTTTTTTATAAGTGCATATTAATTATACAGAATAATGGATTTCATTGTGGCAAATTTGCACTTAAAGTAAGCTTTGAAAGCCCTTAAAATATTTGTTTCTTGTTTTTATTGTTCTTGTTTTAAGTACACACTTTGTTCCTTTGGTTTTAAATCATAAGTAATTGACCTATTCTAATGAGCTTTTTGTTTTACTTTTGTATTACATTATATTGCTTCTCAAACTTTATATATTTAAATTAAAAGCCAGTTTTAATATTTTGGGGGACTCTTGCATAATGTAAACAAACATCTTTTAAAATACATATGTTCTTAAAACATACTCAGTATGCTTTTTGGACAGTGATATCACAAAAGGTAATGCTATATTTTTCTCAGTACATCATACAGAGTAGTGCACAATTTCAGTTTGTCCCATCTTATAAGCATTTGAGGGAGACAGTATCTACCATGTTTCTTCACTGTAAAATTATTGTTTTTCCCTTTGTAATAAATATTTTGTAGTACTATTGTAAACATCTTACTCCTTATCAAATTTTCGTACTAATTTTAGTACCCATTGATGGTCCTGCCTAAATCACTAATTACTACAATTGATGGTGCCAAGTAATGATTTTTTAATTTTATCATTCCATGTGTATGTCATTCTTGCTCATTTGAGATAGTGACAAGCTTTGAAGATTCTTCTACGGAGACTTCCAAAATTTATCTTTGCTACTATGGCATCATTCTAGGGTACTAGCAATGTGTATATACATTGCTATTTCTTGGCAGACAGTGCTTGAAATAGTTAATATACATGATAATATAAGCAAGTTCAAATATTATACAGAAGTATTCCCAAGAATATAATAGGATGCTTGTTAGTTGATGGAGTCAACATTTAAATTCTTCCTAGCAGTTCTTATCATTGCGAATAATAGAGACCATTATAAGTTATTTTCATTATTAAAAGGCAAAGATAAATTTTAGTACCACTTGAGAATCTTACAAAGAAACTTTAATAACAATGGGAAATTTTATTACATAATGCATAATAGTCACATTCATTATGCTTTATTTTATATATAGCTTCATTTTAAAAACTTCTGATGACTAGTTCATTTTAATTTCCAAATGCAGTTTTGATATTTGCAAAATTCATAAAATACCTGGGGAATATGCACTTTCAGTCTAGTTTTTTTTTAATATTTATTTTTTAGTTGTAGGTGGACAGAATACCTTTATTTTATTTTTATGTGGTGCTGAGGATCGAACCCAGTGCCTCACGCGTGCTAGGCGGGCACACTACCACTGCGCCATAACCCCAGCCCTCAGTCTAGTTTTTATGGTGATGTTAAATTGTATTTTGGATCAGTAATGATTATCATGCCAACAAGTCTTCTAAGGAGGAATTTATGTCTTTATAAATTTGTTAAGTTTATTAAAATTCTTAGAATTCTACTCCCATGTGACACCAAGATGTTATTGACACTGAACAAACACACATATATGCACATATATATGTGTCATTTTTACTGATTCACTATAAGCAAATCAAGAATTTCTATATTCTCTGTAGAAGTCAATCTCAGATTGTAGGGAGAGGGAGTATGCAATCAATCTCCAAAGAGACCAGTCAACAGTTCTAAAAGGCCACTCCCAAATAACAGGGTCAGGAGTGGGAATATACATCTGTAAACGACCTCTTTATACATCACTTGATACATCACTTGATTAGGAAGGTGTTTTATACAGGCTTATTAAGTAACAAACAAATTAAAATAGTGATAAGCTCTACAGACCATTCTATCAGCATTATCTAGGAACTTGTTAGAGGTTTTCAGTTCTCAGTCCTCATTCCCACCAACTAAAAAAGAAATTCTAGAGGCCTATTGATCTGTGTTGTAGGAGACCTTCTAGGTAATTCTGATGCTTGCTAAAATTTGAGATCCATTGCTCTAGAAGGGGGCGAGGGCAGAAAATAGTAAATGATACCTTTATGAAGTTCTGAGAGGTCAGACATTTATTCAGAGCTCAGCCATGTGTGGAGGACCCTGCTAAGGTAGTTTTGAATCATTAAATCCCAGTTTTGAATCATTAAATCCCATTGTCCTGTCTCAGTCTTGCTTTTTTATTTTGGCATTCCAGAATCTTCTTTCAAGCAATCTATCAAAATAAAATTTAATATTTATAAAAATCTTACAACACTAAGCAGAAATATTGAAAATATATGCCTTTTGATAACATAGTATTTCTAAGAAACAATAAGAATATGATTAACATAAAATGAATTTCTCATATTGGCCAAATGCTAGAGTTCAGGGTTCTACACTGAAGATAACCCTAGGACACTCAAAATACTAAAAGTTAAGACAATGAAAAAATTTTAAGTCCCAAAGAAGAGTAAAAATACAATTATTAAAACGTAATAAAGCAATCAGAATTCCTAAAATTGAGAGTGATAAGTCTAATTATCAAATGGTACACTAGAAACTGAAGGGACCTGATACCAAATTTTTTTAAAAAGTAGGAAAGGCTTGCTTTCTCTTCCCCCGCCCCCATTAATGTCTCATTTATTAAGGAAATAAAAAGGTTTGAAGAATACAATAATAAAATGCTTAATTTTTCAAACTAGATGAGTACATATGGGTCTTTATTATACTACTATTTTTAATTTCAACAAAACATGAAAAGCTTTTGAGACAAGTGGCCAGTCCTATATATGTCAACATATATGACAAAACATAATCATGTTCCCTTCCTCTTTTTCATCTTGTGTAGGGTCAATTTATAATCTCTTCCTTTTCCTCTGCCCTAATTGAAGCATTCCCCCAGCTAAGGCTTTGACTCTTACTGATGTAACTATTTCTCACTTTCATGTATCATCTTTTTGCCTTATGTGATTGCTGTGATTTCTGTCCTGAGGAGTACTGAATCTCTAAACATATTCCATATGTAAATGTTTTCAGTACTTCTCTCACCTTCCATTCACAGTTTTATCCTATACCTAGATTGATCTGACAAATAGCTTTCCCTCGAAGAAACCGTTTCCTTAGTTCAATATAAAATTATCCATTTTTAAAACTTAACTACTTTCATTCTTGGACTCACTACCTCACCAAATTGATTAAAACTATTCATCCTTCCCTGAGTAGACCTCACTGTTTACCCTTCACTTCTGCTCTTATACTAAGGGCTCCCTGTCCTTTCTCGTACCCAAACTTTCTCTTTCATTGCTATTGCCCTTGAGCACCTCGTGAACTATTTCAGGCCTTGACAATCTATTCTCTTCCCATTTATTTTAATATATATATTGTAGCTGGGCATGGTGGCACACGTCTGTAATCCCAGCACTTTGGGAGGCTAAGACAGGAGAATTATGAGTTCAAAGCCAGCCTCAGCAACAATGAAGCGCTAAGCAACTCAGTGAGACCCTGTCTCTACATAAAACACCAGATAGGGCTGGGGATGTGGCTCAGTGGTCAAATACCCTTGAGTTCAATCTCTGGTACCAATATATATATATATATATACATATATACACACACACACACACATATATATATAGCCTATCTTCTGCATAAAGATTCTAAACTCTTTAGCTAGGGTAGGACTTGACTAGTAAGTGCAAGGCCCTTGATTCAGTCACCAGCACTGGAAGAAGAAAAAAAGAAGTACACAAATATTCATAGCATTATTCATA
Source organism: Xerus rutilus (assembly GCA_028644305.1). NCBI lineage: Eukaryota > Metazoa > Chordata > Mammalia > Rodentia > Sciuridae > Xerus > Xerus rutilus. The sequence continues at coordinate 108,467,595 of CM053404.1, forward strand.
ATAGTCAAAAAGTGAAAGCAGAGCCAGGTGCAGCGACTCACACCAGTAGTCCCAGATGCTCTGGAGGCTGAGGCAAGAGGATCACTTCAGCCCAGGAGATTGAGGCCAACCTGGGCAACATAGCAAGAGCCCTGTCTCAAAAAAAATGAAGAAAAAAAATTATTCTCAACTCATTAAAGGTAAGGACTACATCACATCTAGAATTTATTGCAAAGTGCACCCTATGTGGTAAGCACTAAATAAATGTTCTGATTATTTGTAAAATTAGAAAAAAAGATTATGATTTCTTGCCTTTAATTACCTTTATGGCTAATGAAGAAGGTGTTCTACAATAGAAGGGGCAATGATGAAATATATAGAGAGACTTAAAAAAAAAAGTTATATGAATCTTTATGGCTTTTAGGAAGACTGTTCTTTAAAGTTTAAATAAGTTTAAATAGACACTATGCACAACATTAAGAACTGTTTTAAACCCCTTTAGTCTATTTAGTCTCATTTGTAAAGCAGCAGAGTGAGAAAATACATCCATCTGACCATGTGAAAGGACTGAAGAGGCCTAAGCAAAATTGAAAATTTGAATTAAATTTTGAATTTTACTGAGTTCTCATGGACTGCATGAGTTACTTGGAGTAGTAGATTTACTAAATAAATCCTCATCTCTAGTGTACACTATCATAGTTCCTGTCTATGATGAGGTGAAAATATAAGTATAAATGAATTTCTAAAACCAAATAAAGTGAAATGTAGATGTTAATTACATTTTACTATTGCTATGTAACAAATTACCCCATAACTTGACAAAGATGAATATTGCTTTGTTATCTTGATTTCTACAGGCCAGGAATTCAGGACCAATTTAGTTGGGTGAAACGTCTAATGTCCCTGAAGTTGTAGTTAAGATGTAACTGGGGTTATAGTCATCTAAAAGCACACTGTCATTTCTGCTACATTCTGTTTGTTAGTGGGAGTCAGTAAGTACTCCTCATACCCAAGGGAAAGGGAATGAGCTTTCACCTTGTGAAGAAAGAAGATTCAAAGAATTTGTGAACAACTTTTTAAAGCACCAAAAAATAAGTACAGCATGCCTAAAGCACTTAAGAATCATCCAGTAGTTATAGCTTGTTCCTTTGATAATTATTGTTTAGTGTCAGAATGTTAAACTTGCACTTATATTCCCAATACTGATTCTAAAAGGGAAGTACGCTTACATATCTTTTTTTAAAAAATATTTTTAGTTGTAGATGGACACAATGCCTTTATTTTATTTATTTATTTTTACATGGTGTTGAGGATCAAACCCAGTGCCTCCCATGTGCCAGGCAAGTGCTCTACCACCAGCCCTTGCATATTCCTTATGTGTTCCAAGTCCCTGTTCAAGACAAGCAATTCTTAAAGGAACAAGCTATCACATTCCGAAAACATGTTTTATCATTTAATGGAAATTATTTTTCTTTATTACATTGTTCATTGAGCCAATATCATTATATTCCAAATATATCATTTTAAGTCTTTGTGTTCTCGTCACAGGTTATTGCTTATAACTCAGAAGGTAAAAGTAATCCGAGTGAAGTGGTAGAATTTACTACCTGCCCTGATAAACCAGGAGTACCTGTAAAACCTTCAGTTAAAGGAAAGATACATTCACACAGTTTTAAAATAACTTGGGGTAAGATATTATGCATATTCATACATTGTTGCTTTTTTAAAAAAATTTTTAGTTGTAAATATACACAATATCTTGGGGTTTTTATTTTTATTTATTTTTATGTGGTGCTGAGGATTGAACCCAGTGCCTTACATGTGCCAGGCAAGTGCTGTACCACTTAGCCACAACCCCCCATTATTCCTTTTTATTTGAATATGAAGATAATTTTTAAGTTATTGAAGGTGATCTAGACAGGTTGGGCTTGCGAAGGCTAGAGATAATTAAAAAGAAACAACTAATTCAGAGTCCAAATTCTTATATTATATATGTTATAATGTCCAGGTTGCCACAGATGACCATGGTTTTCAGCCATGCTCACACTGTGGTTCTTTGTGTGGTTGAACAGTGTTGTGCCAGCCTATAGGAGGAAAAGCCAGACTCATAGAATGTTGTTCATTTAGAATAAAGCAACACTTGGGAAATGAAATTGACCAAGTTATGCTGTGTGCATGTATGAATATGAAACAACAAAGCCCACTAATATGTATGATTATAATGTACCAGTAAAAAAAAATTAATAAAAACACTCTCATATTCTAAAAAAAGAAGAAAGTAACACTAAGGACTAGTAGTGTACCTTAGTGGTAGAGCGCTTACCTATCATTCACATGGTCCTGGTTTTGATCCCCAGCACTGCAAATAATAACAAGAATAATAATAGAAAAAAACAACACTAATAATCTATACAACTTCCTGAATTTGTTTTCTCACAGTCTAATCATAAGTTCAGTAATTCCAATATAATCTACCAAGTTAATATAATATATTTGGTTTTGTACATAGTATGTATCAGTTTTTAAATGAAGTTTTGTGATTATAGAGGAAAAAACTTGTTAGCTCAAGTTAGCCCAGTAAGAATTGTGAGTCATTCATGAGCATCTTTTTTGTGGAAAACTTTGTGCTCACACATACTACATTCATATTTGATACAGGAGGAACTGGGGATCAGATTAGGAGCAAGGCAGCACTGTGAAATAATGATTGAATTTGCAGGCAAAGTTAACTTGGATCATAATGGCTTTTGGGAGAAATGAAAAGCATTTATTCATTTAAAACAGACATTTATTGAGTATCCTCTTATATACTAGTTAATAGAGAAAGCAAAGGAAGATATAGAAACTTCATCCCTAGCCAAAGAATTTGAGCAGTAAAAAAGACTTCAGTGGTAATTATAAAATATCCAAAAATTTCAAACCACCATAGAATGAAAGGTGAATGGAATATTGTGTTGTCATTAAAAATTGTTTTAGAGCTGGGTGTAGTGGCACATGCTTGTAATCCCAGCAATTTAGGAAGCTAAAACAGGAGAATCACAAATTCAAGTCCAGCTTGGGCAACTTAGCAAGACCCTGTCTCAAAAAATAAAATGGGCTAAGGATGTCTCCTGTGGGCAAAGTGCCCCTGGATTTAATCTCCAGTACCACAAAATAAATAAATAGCCATATTTATAAACATGGGGAAAATATGGTATATTAACTGAAAAGCAGGTGACAATAGCATACAGTAATGACATTCAGATATTATTAATAAAACATTGCTGTGATTTTTTTTTCTTTTTTTAAACACTGTGAATTTGGTATTCTGTTTATTAGGATTTTCTGTCATTTTTACATTGTATGAACTTTGCCTGATACTACTTGTTTCTTTGGATAGATCCACCAAAAGACAATGGAGGGGCAGCCATTAATAAGTATGTAGTGGAAATGGCAGAAGGTTCTAACGGTAAGAATAGCCATTAAAAATTGATAGATTTATTCTAGTTAGTCTCTACTTATCATGATTTTACATTTTATGTCTTTTCTCTTACTTTTCCATTGCTACCTTGAAAAGATACTTACATCGCTGTGGACTGACCTTTGTTTGTTTGTTGGTAGCAGTTAGGATTCTGCATTTTAATCACCCACTTCAAATTATGACCTCCAGAAATACAGTAAATCAAATGTAAAACTGCTGTATTGCCTATATTATTCTGTTTACCTTTTCTTACTTTTTTTCTTCATTTGTTTACATTGTCCCAGAATACCCAGACTAAGTCATGAGATACTACGACATCTTCTAAAGGTTATTCAGTTAAATTTACACCCATATGTACCAGAGTAAAATTTTTTTCTAAAATTTAACTTACATTATTTTAGTTTTCTTGACTCACACACTTAGTAGTTCTTATTTCTATGAAATGATCTATTTCCTAAATGAGAGTATATTTTAATTAAGACTAAATTTCCTATGATATTGATTCTTTCTACACTTTGTTTGTTATAATGTTATTACTGGACCAGTAAACACATTTTAAATGCTCAATTAAAAGCAAATTATCAATCTAAGTCAAAGTCTGTGCAGAGTTACAGAGATATTTCACTTCAGGAAATCCATGCATATTTGTCTAGGAAGCTGCACACATAAAGACAATTAGATCATTTCCAGGAAATTCGTAACAAGCTTAAATTGTTCCTGTCAAATTACATAAACGCTTATGTAGTGAAACTAGAATACCTGCTGTGTCCATGATACCAAAACCTTAAACATTACCTTGTAGGTGTGTGAACACAATTCTTCATCTTACAGGAAACAAATGGGATATGATATACAGTGGCGCTACTAGGGAACATCTTTGTGATCGACTGAATCCAGGCTGTTACTATCGTTTACGAGTTTACTGCATTAGTGATGGAGGACAGAGTGCGGTAATGCTTATCTATTGTCTCTTTAGTGTTCAACTATGAAAACACTGAAGGAAACTTTTCTCAATAACCATACCAAACAGAAATAGAAATAAAATAATTGTACACTGATTTACTGCCCTGTAAACTATGTGTGTCAGGGGAAACCATAAAGTATCATTTAATGTTATTATATTAATGTTATTATATTATTTACTTATTTCAAAAAAGTTGACCATTTTATTATTACAGACCCAATAACCAAAGTGGATTTAAATGTGCATTGATTATATATAAGAAATTTAACATATTCTGGAGAGGTTTTTTTTATATAAGAATGATTTTTTTAATGAATTTAACCAAGATTGATTTCTCGGAGCATTTATAATTATTTTTCAAATGGAATTTAACACAAAGTGCTCTCCTAAAAAAATGAATTATACTCGTTTTTTGAAAATGTGAATATTATAAGCAAGATGCAGTGGCACATGCCTGTGATTCCAGGAACTCCAGAGGCTGAGGCAAAAGGATCTTAGGTTTAAGGCCAGACTATGAAATTTAGCAAGATATTGTCTCAAAATAAAAAGGTGTAGGGATATAGCTCAGTGGTTGAGCACCCCTGGGTTCAATCCCTAGTTCCTCCCCCACCACCACCAAAAAAAAAAAGACGAAAGAAATTAAAATGTGAGTATTGTGAAATTGAGTGTGAGTCCTGCCCAGTAGACTTGTGATCCAGTTGCTTCATTTTGTCCAGTAAGAAAATCTCCCTGGGGCTGGGGGTGTAGCTTGATGGCAGAGCACTTGCATAGCATGCTTGTAGCCCTGGGTTTAGTCCCCAGCACTGCAAAGGAAAAAAAGAAAGAGAATCTCCTTAGGTTTACAAAAACACATATACACAGTAAATCTTATTATGCAAATACAGCATTATAGCATTCTTATGTAAGGATAACCTTTTTTTTTTTTTTCTTTTTTTCCTTTTTGTGGTGCTGGAGATTGAACCCAGGGCCTTCTGCATACGAGGCAAGCACTGTACCAACTGAGGTATATCCCCAGTCCAAGGATAGCTTTTTGAATAAAGTGATGATCAACTATTTTGTATTTTAAAACAATGTTAAGTATAAACCTTAATATGGCAGAATTAAGGAATGTGGCACTGAATTTATATCAGTCTTTTTTAAGAGAGTGTCTTTTAAAATAAAACTAAGACTTTTAAAAATATATGTGGCAGCCGGGCGCGGTGGCTCAAGCCTGTAATCCCAGCACTTAGGGAGGCTGAGACAGGAGAATCGCGAGTTCAGAGCCAGCCTCAGCAATGGCGAGGTGCTAAGCAACTCAGTGAGACCCTGTCTCTACATAAAACACAAAATAGGGCTGGGGATGTGGCTCAGTAGTCCAGTGCCCCTGAGTTCAATCCCCAGTACCACAAAAAAATAAATAAATAAAAATAAAAATACATGTGGCATAGAAACTAAAAGCAATACCAGATAGCTAGAAAGGTGCCAAATACCTTGATACATTTATCTGATATTTTTAGGTGGAAATAAAGAAGAAAAGTTTAGTTTAGTTTAGTTTTAATAAATAAACTAGCATTTAGGTTAAAAATATAGTAGCTAAAAGAATCTAAACTTCCTGAAAATAAGACAGGCAGCATTTATAAAATGTTAAGACATCCCTCCTCAGAAGAGATTTTGTGAATCTCTTTGGACAGAACAAAAACTATTGCTTATTATATCATGTTGAATTTTGTTTTGGTTTGTTTGGGGAATAGATTGATTTTGTTGGTTTTGTTTGTATGTTTGTTTTTGGTTTTGGTTTTGTTCGCAGTACTAGGGATTGAACCCAGGGCCTCAAATATGGTAGGCAAGAGCTCTGCCACTATGTTGCATCCCCAACCCTTTTTATTTTTTATTTTGAGTTATAGTTTTGCTAACGCTGGCCTCAAACTTGAGATTCCCCTGCTTCAGTCTCCAAAGTAACTGGAATTATAGCATGTGCCACTTTACAGTTTTTTAACTATGTAAAGAAAGGAAGGGTTTATTGGGGGTTCTTTTTCCAGTAACTCACTTTGTGTATCATAGTCACATGATACATGTCTTTGTATATAAAAATTTTGTGTTTTAGTGATTTTAGTCATTAGATTTTTATTTTATGCAGAACTTCAGTCCTTTTCAGTTGATAATCAAGTATAATTTCAAGTTATTAGTATAGTCTTTATGTTTGTGTTCTTTTCCTTTACCAAAAGCAGTCTGGTTATTTGGTTTGTGGCATTTTTTTGTTTTGTTTTTGCTTTTGTTTTGGCAGGTCTCTGAATCTTTACTTGTACAGACTCCAGCTGTACCTCCTGGCCCATGCCTCCCTCCCAGATTACAGGGTAGACCCAAAGCAAAAGAAATACAGTTACGATGGGGTAATTTTCATTTTGGTAATAAAATACAATTATTAGAACTGAAAATGTTCATCTTCTTAAATCACATAAATCTTTTCACACTTAGGACCCCCTCTAGCTGATGGTGGATCACCTATTTCCTGTTATGGTGTGGAAATGTCTCCTCCAGAAAAAGATGAACCCAGAGAAGTATACCAAGGCTCTGAATTAGAATGTACAGTGAGCGGCCTTCTTCCTGGAAAGATGTACAGCTTCAGACTGCGTGCAGCTAACAAAATGGGGGTGAGAAGACAATGCTGACTGAATTCTAATTATAATGGTGTTTCATTTTATCATATATCAACCCGCCCATTATTTGGCAATTTCAATTTCAACATGTGACTCCAAATTTTACAATTTTTAATAATACTATATTGATAATGAGAAAAATGTTAGTATGTCCTATAACCTGTTAGGGAATCATTGTTTTCAAACTCACATAAAATTTGTGACACTTGGGGGCCTGGGGCTATGGCTCAGTGGTAGAGCACTTGCCTAGCACAAGTGAGGAACAGGGTTCAGTCCTCAGCACCACATAAACAATAATAGCAATAATAAATAAAGGTTTAAAAAATGTGTGATACTTGGGACTTCCTTGGTGCTAAAGTTTACCTTTCAGGCAATACCAGTAAGGTTTACTTAGTCTATAGGCTGATTGTACACAGCATTTATTTCTAATAAAAAACAGTTGTGATTTGTGTTTTGCCTAAAGGTGGGGTCTTATATTTTAAGCATTTCTAGTTTTGTATGGATTATTTTTAAAATATTACCTATGTATCTATACAGTTCTATAAAATGAACAAAATGGTAATACTTCCATAGCTCAGAACTGCCTTGCTCATAATCACACACACTAATAAATGGTAGAATGAGCCACAAACTCAGGATTGTCAGACTCCAGAGCCAGAGTTCTTTCCACTCAAGTATAACACTTTTTGCCGGGTACGGTGGCACACACGCGCGGTGGTGATGGTGGCGACATGGAAGACTTAGGAGGATCACAAGTTGAAGGCCAGCCTCAGCAAAGTAGCAGGGCCCTTAAGCAACTTGGTAAGACTCTGTCTCAAATGTCCTTGGGTTCAATCCCCAGAACCAAAAAAAAAGTGTAGCACCTCTTATCTCCTTTCATTAAGGCAATTTCCCTAAGGACAAAGCAATAATTTCTTACTTAAATGACACTTTGTTTTTGTAAACTATTCAACAATTAAAACTTTACAAATTAAATGACAAGTCTCTCTTTCCCCATTTCAGATTTTAGTGGGCTGTTTTACTTTTCATATCTTATCTCCAACTAAGTTCTGTATTTATATTTGTTAACTCATTTTTAAATTTCTTGTATGGCAAATTTATAGACTTTATGAGTAGTCCTTAATGTCATTCTTTTCTATATGAAGGGCATCATGTGATAGCATGTTTAATACTAATAGCTTAATTTATGTTTTCAGGTCTGAAATAACTTGTCAAAATTACCTTAAATATTTGCTTTCTATATTTCCAAAGAATATACATTTTTGACCCTTCTAGAGCTATTCCAGACTTTAAGATATAATTTGTGCTTGCCATCCCCCATGCCTTTAATTGGTATCCATTTCTTCACCCCTTACATAATTCTTTCTTTCTTTTTTGGTACTAGGGATTGAACTCAGGGGTACTCAACCACTGACCCACATCTCCATCCCTTTTTTGTATCAAGGGATGAGGAACAGGGTCTCACTGACTTGCTCAGCACCTCACTTCTGCTGAGGCTAGCTTTGAACTTCAATGTTCCTGTCTCTGCCTTCCAAGCTGCAGGGATTACAGGCATGTGCCACCGCACCCAGCACGTAATTCCTTCTTATTTCACCTACTGAATTCTCTAATGCTTTGCCCCTCTTTCAAAAACCAGTTCATGAGGGTTTGGGGTTGTGGCTCAGTGGTAGAACACTTTGCATGAGGTGCTAGGTTTGATCCTCAGCACCGATTAAAAAATAAATAAGTCGGGCATGGTGGCTTACGCCTATAATCCCAGCACTTTTGGGAGGCTGAGACAGGAGAATCACAAGTTCAAAGCCAGCCTCAGCAACAGCAAGATGCTAAGCAATTCAGTGAGACCCTGTCTCTAAATAAAACACAAAATAGGGCTGGGGATGTGGCTCAGTGGTTGAGTACCCCTGAGTTCAATTCCCAGTACCAAAAAATAAAATAAAGGGATTTTTAAAAAAAACAACTCATGAAGGGAATAAGGGACAGAAGAAGAAAGTATAGTAAATGAAACTTTTAAAATCCCACACTCCTTCACTTGATTTTTATTAAACCTTTTTACTTCCTGTGATTGCTTATAGATTTATGTTATAACCAAATTAACCTTGAAAGACAGGGAAGATGGACTTAATTATTAGTGAATCCTTAAATATGGAATTCTGTGCAATCAGGAGACATTAAAGGGTGAAAAATGAAAATGCTGGTTATGTTGTTTTTCTAGTTTGGACCATTTTCAGAAAAATGTGATGTTACTACAGCCCCTGGGCCACCAGATCAATGCAAACCCCCACAAGTGACATGCAGATCTGCAACTTGTGCACAAGTGAATTGGGAGGTATTGTCATTTCCATTGACATATGTTTGCTTTCCTAAGTGACTAGAATGAATAGTTCATGTAAAGAATAGATATTGTTCCTTTTTGCCTCCTAAATTATTACCAATAGAGTAAGTCCTAGTTAAATTCATGTGATACAAAGTGAATTTTGTTTCCTCTTTGAAACATTTAAGTAAAATATATCTTCATTTCAAGTTTTTGGACTCTTGTTCACAGTGTGCTTTAAATGTGTATCACAGGCTTTGTCTCAGTGGTGACCTTAATGTTCAGAACAAACATTCATAGGAATTATTATAATACTATTTCTCTTATATTTGTTATCACTGGTGTATTTATTGTACATAATATTATCAGTGATGATAATCATATTTTGTTTCCTTTGAAATTTAACAAGGAAAATGTCCTTGTATGGTTTAACATTTTATATTACCTGATAGAATTATTCGAAATATGTTTACCTTAAAATACTCTTTCTAAAGTGACTCCTGGTCATATTTCTACTTCTAATTCAAAATTTATATTTTTGACCAGTCTTAAATTCAGAATTTTAATGAATAAGAATATAAAAATGAAGTTTTGATTGTGTTTAAATGTTTTAAAGAAATTAAAAAATAAATGATAGAGCAATAATGCCTGATTCATTCTACTGTGTGCATATATGATTACATGACCAGTGTAACTGTACATCATGTACAACCAGAAGATTGAGAAGTTATATTCCATTTATGTATGTGTCAAAATGCATTCTAATGTCATATATAACTAATTAGAACAAATTTTAAAAATTAACTATAAAATATTTAAAAAATAATTGAGTTTTTGATATGCTTAGGGAAAGAACATTTTTGCCCAAAAGCTATTTTAGTTAATATAAAGACTAAGAACTTGGGGCTGGGGATATAGCTCAGTTGGTAGAGTGCTTGCCTAGCATGCACAAGGCCCTGGTTCAATCCCCAGCACCACCAAAGAATAAAAAAAGACTAAGAACTTTATACTTTTTCTTAAAGATTCCTTTGAGTAATGGAACCGATGTCACCGAGTATCGATTGGAGTGGGGAGGAGTTGAAGGAAGTATGCAGATATGTTATTGTGGGCCCGGCCTCAGTTATGAATTAAAGGGACTTTCACCAGCAACTACCTATTATTGCAGAGTCCAGGTAAAGGTGATCACTTCCCTGTCATGTACTCCATCCAGAGTTTTCTGTATCATGAGCATTTTCATGGTTGTGTCTTTGTTAACTTTGAGACTTTGTTTTTGTAGGCTCTGAGTGTTGTGGGTGCAGGCCCTTTCAGTGAAGTAGTAGCCTGTGTGACTCCACCATCAGTTCCTGCTGTTGTGACTTGTCTTCAAGAAATAAGTGATGCTGATATAGAAAATCTCCATTATTCACCTTCTACGTCCCTTGCAATAAGCTGGGAAAAGCCTTGTGACCATGGTTCAGAAATCCTTGCCTATAGCATAGACTTTGGAGATAAACAGCCCTTGACAGTGGGAAAGATTACAAGCTATATAATAGACAATTTGCAACCAGATACAACATACAGGTATACTCTAAAAGGTGTTAATTTTTGCCTCAACCAGAAAAACACTTTAAATGAAATGATTATAAACTAAAAAAAATTTTTTTTCTTTTAATGTGGAATTTAGAATACGAATTCAAGCCTTGAATAGCCTTGGAGCTGGTCCTTTCAGCCATATGATAAAATTAAAAACTAAGCCCCTTCCTCCTGACCCACCTCGTCTGGAATGTGTTGCCTTTAACCACCAGAACCTTAAGCTGAAATGGGGAGAAGGAACCCCAAAGACATTGTCAACAGATTCTATCCAGTATCACCTTCAGATGGAGGATAAGAATGGAAGGTAGGTTGTTTACTTGCTTTTTTATATGGTTTTTTAGGTTTTAAGCATATAAATTTTTATAAATTATAGAAGTAAGTAAGTTTGCAAAAATAATTGCAGTTATTATAAGAAATCATTTTTAAGCGTACTGGGTTTGGAATGTCAGAAGATACTGTTTTTAATTTGAGTGGAATGCTAAAGGAAAAAATAAGGTGAGCTATTCTTTGGATCTCTTCTCCAACCCATTTACTCTCTTCATACAATACAATCTTGGCTACAAAGTAACTCAGTCTTGGCTACAAAATAAATGTTTGTTTTTAGCAAGGCATAATTTCACAGCAACTGACTGTGACTTACATAAGGCCTCTGAGATCCTTAAGGGCAGGGATAATGTCCTCCACATCCCTGACAGAAGGGCCTACACACTGGGTGAAAACAATTCAGCTCTTTACTGTCTAATTTTTGGGTAGATCCTGTGGTTAATCATCTAGTCTCCTTTCATTGGGTTCTTTCATGGGTTTCTGTCTTTTACATTTTCATGTACATGTTATACTGTTTCCAGTATACCATGCCATATATAGTGCCCAGCTAAACCCTGCATTTCAATTACAGTGTTACTGAAAATATTTGTAACATTAATTATTCAAATGCCAGTTAAGGAGTGTTTATTCACATTTTATCCCGTGTAAACAATGTCATATACCTCCACAGCTATTATGATATTTTAAGAATTTGAATTTTGGTTTTCTACTTTTTACTCAGTTTATTAGAATTTGGTCTCTTTTTTTGTACTAGGGATTAAACCCAGGGGTACTCTTATCACTGAGCTACATCCCCAGGTCTTTTTTTTTTTTCAATTTAGAGACAGGGTCTCACTAAGTTGCTTAAGGCCTCACTAAATTGCTGGGGCTAGATTTGAACTTGCAATCCTCCTGCTTTAGCCTCCCAAGCCGCTGGGATTACAGGTGTGAGCCACCATGCCCAGCTTATCTCAAGCATTTTATCTCAAATTTTTCACTATTTTTAAAGGGTATCGTCTTTAATCTTACTGGCTGAAGTGCTACAAAAGAATAAAGCAAATATTTACATCTGTTCTAAAAGTGCTAAAATTTAGAAAAGATTTGAGACAAAGATAGCAAAATGAAGCCTATGTAAGCTATGGTTAAAAAGCTGGCAGTATGGCAGTGTGGCCAGTTTGTTGGTTTGGCAAGATAAATGTCCAATCATGAAATTGGACATTCTAAATTCTACATTAAAAAAAAAAGACAAAAATGCCAGTGCTTTAGGAAAAAAGCAAGGCTTATCTAATAATTGCTTCTTGGGAAATAATGTTGCTTCAAGTCATTGAATATTTCTTCATTTTTAACCTGACTATAGTTTCATACTGTTAGCACTATAAGAACCTTCATTATTTGTTCCCCAAAATTTTAGAAATAGCCAATCAAAAATATTCAGAAACTGGGCTGGGATTGTGGCTCAGTGGTAGAGCGCTTGCCTCGCATGCGTGAGGTACTGGGTTTGATCCTCAGCACCACATAAAAATAAAGAAAATAAAGATATTGTGTCCATTTACAGCTAAAAAAAATACTTAAAAAAAATATTGGGAAACACTTGGCTTATAGATAAAATACTAGAATATATAATACTAAACTTCTATCACACAGTTCAAGTGTATAATATATTTGATATTTCATATTTTTTCATACTGCTGTAAATCTCCAGAAAATGTAAGTCAGCTAAAATTTTGCCTAGAAATTAAGAGTTCTGTTTTTCCCAGTTAAAGACAAGAAATACAAAAATAGAAACATGCCGTGGAAGTATATATTAGAAGACTACAATGAGAAGCAACGCCATGGTTACCAGAAGCCTGAGGAAAAACCAATTTAGAATGTTTGGACATGGCTGAGTATGGTGGCACATGCTTGTAATCCCAGCTACTCAGAGGCTGAAGCAGGAGGATCACAAGTTCAGGCCACCCTCAGCAACTTAGCGAGGCCTTGAGCAACTTAGCAAAACCCTGACTCAAAATACAAAATAAAAAGGGTTGGGGCTGTAGTCAGTGGCAGATGCTTGCCTATGGGACACTGGGTTCCATCCTCAGCATCACATAAAAATGGACAAATAAAAACATGGTGTCCATCTACAACTACAAAAAAAATTTTCTTTTTAATCCTAAAAAAAGGGACTGGGATGTAGCTTAGTGGTTAAGCCCCCTTGGGTTCAATCCACAGTACCAAAAAAAAAAAAAGAATGGTTGGACACGAGTTTAGTAAAAGACTTTCAGGATACCAAGTCAAATTGGGAATCTATCACATCTGTGATTTTCATCATCTGATGATGAAAAACAAAAAGATAAAATATGAGCCGGGTGCAGTGGCTCAAGCATATAATCCCAGCACTTAGGGAGGCTGAGACAGGAGAATCGTGAGTTCAAAGCCAGCCTCAGCAACTCAGTGAGACCCCGTCTCTACATAAAACACAAAATAGGGCTGGGGATGTGGCTCAGTGGTCGAGTGCCCCTGAGTTCAATCTCCAGTACCAAAAAAAAAAGATAATATGTTTGGAGTGACAGTTCTGGCATTAAATTTTTGCAGAAACTTATTATTCCTAAGTAATGTACCCAACTGTACTTTTTTAGTAATTTTGAAAACATTTTTTATAAATAGTCTAAAGTTTATTTAATAAAGAGTTATTTCCATTTTAGGTTTGTATCCTTGTACAGAGGACCATGTCATACATACAAAGTACAAAGACTTAATGAGTCAACATCCTATAAATTCTGTATTCAAGCTTGTAATGAAGCTGGGGAAGGCCCCTTCTCCCAAGAATATATTTTCACTACTCCAAAATCTGTCCCAGCTGCCTTGAAAGGTAAGTTATACATCTTGCAGTTCTTTTCTTTAGTAATAATCAATTTTACATTTTCATAAAGTGTTTTGTTTACTTTCATTAAAACTTAGTACCAGGTTTATGTCCAACACAGACCAGCCTACCTACTGGGAGTTTCCTTCAGTAATAAAAGCTATTTTATCTGGCATATTAATACTCAAACAAGTACTGGGTTTTATCACTCGTCATTTAACAATTAAAAATGCTAAGTTGAATAGATAGGCTAGTTTTCTAATAGTGTCATTTTCTGTTTCTGCTCTTGTTACTTAAAGTAAAAAAAGCATAAAATCTGATTATGTTTTAAGTCATTGTTATTTCATTCATTTGGATTTATTTACTTGCTTAACTTGGATTTTTTTCAATCAAATTTATACACAAACATGTATACATATAGACAGACATTTGTGTATGCATATATCTAATTTCAAAGTACTTTTTCAAAAATGAGCTTTGCAAAGATTGCACTTTGTGCATTTAGCCAAAATACTTAAGTTCTTTGAACTTCAAGGATTCATCACAAAGACTTCTAGGACAGTATCCTGGATCAAAAGCTTGAATGGAGCGGTGGTGCACACCTGTAATCCCAGCACTTTGGGAAGCTGAGACAGGAGAATCGTGAGTTCAAAGCCAACCTCAGCAATGGCGAGGCACTAAGCAACTCTAAAGCTAAGCAATGCTAAGCAACCTTGTCTCTAAATAAAACACAAAATAGGGCTGGGCATGTGGCTCAGTGGTCGAGTACCCCTAAGTTCAATCCCCGGTACCAAAAAGAAAGAAAGAAAGATAGATTATTAATTATAGCCAAGTTTGGTGACACATGCCTATAATCTCATCAACTCAGGAGGCTGAGGCAGAAGGATTGCAAGTTCAAAGCCATCAGCAATTTAGCAAGACCCTGTGTCAAAATAAATGTATAAAAGGGCTGGGGATGTAACTCAGTGGTAAAGCACCCCTGGGTTAAAAACCCAGTACCACAAAAAAGAAAAAATATATATTGATTTTCTTAACTTCTTTGCAAATATCAAAAATTCACTGATATTTTAAGTTTATTGAGTTTTATAGGTTTGTTTATGTTCATTAAAACAAGTATTATGTACAACGTTAAAAATCAAATGGAAGCCGGGCATGGTAGCTCATGCCTGTAATCCTAGCACTTAGGGAGGCTGAGACAGGAGAATAGCGAGTTCAAAGCCAGCCTCAGCAATGGCGAGGAACTCACTGAGACCCTGTCTCTAAATAAAAACACAAATAGGGCTGGGGATGTGGCTCAGTGGTCAGGTACCCCTGAGTTCAGTCTCCAGTACCAAAAAAAAAAAATCAAATGGAACAGCAAATCTTACTTATATTTCTTTCTTACAGCCCCCAAAATAGAGAAATTAAATGATCACATTTGTGAAATTACATGGGAATGTTTACAGCCAATGAAAGGTGATCCAGTTATTTACAGTCTTCAAGTTATGATGGGAAAAGATTCAGATTTCAAACAGGTATGTGACAAGATGAAATTTTATGGATATCTATTTTATCTTTCTTTCATTTTTATGTATTTTCAGTACACTATTTGACCATCTTTACCATTTTGATTTAGAAACGTTGTTCAATATAGAGTATGTTCCAAATATCTTAGGATTCAAAATATTTGGGGCATGAACTACACTAAAACAGATTATTCATTCGACACTATTCATTGAACTCTGTGCTAGGAGGTCAGTATATAACACTGAACAAAAAGTATTTAGTTCATGGAGTTTACATTCTATTGGAAAAAGACATATTAAAGGCAAATAAACCCATCAGTATATAGTATGTCAGACAATTCTTAGTGCATTAGAGAAAAAATAAAATGAGGTAAAAAAAAAAATAAAAGTACCAGAGGGAGAAGGACCCAAGGGAAGTGTTCCAAGAAGAAGCTCTGAGGCAGGAACATGTATGTTAAATTTGATGAACAATAAGAAGGCCAATATGAATGAGACAGAAGGAACCCTAGAGAGAATTGTTGATGAAGTCTGGTAGCTAATGGTAGTCAACAATTTTGCTACTGCTAGAGAATAAAGACCTACCAATACCTGGCCTCCTCTCTTACATATTCCCTTATTGAGCGTTACTGAAGCCATGCTTGAGAATTCAGGGTTCCCCCTAAACACTTCAGTCTCTAGAGACAATTAAATGACACTCCTTTTGGAAAATGAACATTAAGGAAGCCAATGTGATGTAAAAATAAGAATGTCACATAGGACATTAAAAGCTATACTATAGCTTTAATTCCACATGATTTCAGAAGCCAGTGGAGGATTTTGACCAGAATAGTCACGTTATCTGACACAGGTCATTTTGGTTACAGTGTTGAAACTAAAGTAGGACAGGAGCAGAAGCAGAGACCTATAAGGAGGCTTTTACAATAATAGTAATAATCATAATTATTATAGAGTGCTTAAGTATAACAATAAAACAGTTGTTATGGAAATCCAGAGGAAATATCACCTTCTTAGAAGAGAAATTTCAAAGATAGCTTCCTGGTAGAGAATGAATAATAGTCAGGTAGAATGGAGAACTGTCAGTGTTTGTTATAAAAAAATAAATGACTCACGGGCTGGGGCTGTAGCTCGGTGGCAGAGCACTTTCCTAGCATGTGTGAGGCACTGGGTTCGATCCTTAGCACCACATAAAAATAAATAAAGGCATTCCGTCCATCTACAACTACAAAAAAATTTTTTTATTTTTGAGGACTCTTAATTTGGGCTGTTTTAATTGTACTATATCTTATATTTTCTTTTCCCACTAGAAAATCAACCATCTGTTTTATTCCATCCTTGTGCTGTTCTAATTATTGATAAAATTTTTAATATATATTTTTCTTCCAAATTGTGTTAAATATTGACATGTAATATTTTAAATAAAATTTCAAAAGGTCCAAAGAGTTAGATTAAATTCAGCACAATTGTTTTTCTTTATTAAGCCATCTGCGAATTTACACAATAATTAAATTTGAGATGTAATTTGCAGATAAGCAGGTTTCCTTCCAAGGAGGAAGCAAAATTAATATTAAACAAAATGTAATTGTATTATTAGCATGTTTAAAGGAAATGGGGACCCCATATTTGAGTAGTATATGAATTTTAATAAGTTAATGTCACTACATGAAACACCAGTGCTAATTCTAATATAACTTAAAAGCTAAAACTAACTCTTTCATCACTTATACTTACTTTATATATTGTAAAAATTAAAATAATGATTTCTTTAGAACTTCATCATATAGATGCTCATCTAAATGTCTTAAAAAGTTACAAAATTTTACAATTTACTGACGAGTTGTATTCCAAAAGTTTGAAGGCCATTTAAGATGTCAGTTTCTTTCATGGAAGTTAGCATTTATTTATAATTTATTTAATATTCAACATACATATAAAATATTATGTACAGAGAATTATAGGGAGGCTGTATTAAGTTAACTGTTCTAATTTTAAGAGAATTGTTTAGATTCTAGCAAGCAAGCAGAAATTATACAGTGGCAACTTTTTACATAACCATGAAAGGTAATAATAAGTATAAAACCTGATTTATAAAGAAGAATGATTAATTTCAGCTGGACTTAGGAATATTTCCAAAAGGAGTGTCATATAACTAATACTTGAGGGGCTGGAGTACTTTCAGGGAACCATGAACTCTCAAATGTGACTTCAGCAAGGCTCAAGGATGGAGTATGTTGTGGGAAAAGCCAGGTATGTGTGGGTCTTCATTCTTCAGCAGTAGGAATTGTTGATATATTTAAGAAGAAATTAGCCTGACAGCAAGTGTCTATGACCCTGAGCCAAGTTTAGTAACAAATTGATTACTTTCTTACCTTTCTTCATCCATTTTTCTTCTTGCCCTGTGCCTCTCAATAGCACTTCATCTGGAATTACCCTTGTTCTCCAAAATCTATACTCTTAGCTTCCTCTCTCACATGCATGCTAACTCCTATATACAATATATAGCTGACCTTACTAGGTATTAGGAGAAGCACTCTCTGTTTGGGAAAGTTATCTGTCAAATGTCTGCTGGCTCTTTAAGCCTCTCATAAGTGGATACATTTTTAAAAGCAAATGCTTTCTAACCAAAAATGGCATTTTAGATGGAGTAAAAAGGTGGTGTGGAAAGTTTGGAAGTACCACTTCCAAAGCAGATCAACCCCCTGGGAGTTTTGCCAGTACCAGGAAAACTGATAATTGGCTTTTGAGCAATTAAGTGTAAATCCTTTTATGGAAAAACCAGAAGGTAGGTGGAGTTGGTTGGTCCAACAGCTGAATGAAATCATCAGGTCCTTGGTTTCTCTCACTGTCTTCAGTGTCTTCACCTACCAGTAGAGGATTTGACTCATTCATTTAAAGAAAGCACTTAGATTTCTAGACCAATGCCTATGCTAGGGCTTAAACCAACCAGAGCCCACCTTCAAAGCTAAGAGTGAGGCCAGCCTCTCCTTGTACATATACTAGATAGCAGAGAGGGTTTGACACCCCACCCAAAAATTAGAGCATTTGTGGTAGTGGCAGGTAAGGGGGCTAAACAGAAACAGAACCAACAGGCCCTACAGATAGAAGTATCTAGGAAATTATTTATTTTGATGGATTGGTTTGCTTAATTATGGAGGCTGCTAAGTTCCACGGTCTGTCATCTGTAAGTCTAGGGCTGAGGAAAGCCAGTGGTATAGGTGCAGTCTAAACCCTAACTCCTGAGAACCAGAAGTGCCAATGGTGCAAGTCTATGAGAATCCAAAGGCCCAAGGACTACAAACATCAGAGTCCAAGAAGAGGAAAAAATGGTGCTCCAAGCAGAGAACAAACTTGCCCTTCCTCTGCCTTTTTGTTTATACAAAGATTGGATGAAGCCAAACACCTGGTCCCCAAACACCTTGGTGAGGACTGTCTTTACTCACTGAGCTAATGCATAGCCTGATCTATTCCAGAAAGGCCCTCACAGACATACTCTGCAGCAGTGTTTTGCCTACTGTCTGGGCATCCCCTTAGCCCAGTCAATACCATCATAGCAGGAACAGTTGTTGAGACAGTGGATGCATGCAGAATCTACCTCCTTTCATAAGCTTCTGAATTCAGAACTTCAAGACCTGGGTTCTAAGAGTGGCTTACAGACCTAATGAACCTTAATATCTGAGGATGGGGCCCACAATTCTGTGGGGTTTTTATTTGGTTTTTTGTTGTTGTTGATTTTTTTTTTTTTTTTGTGGGCTGGGGTTTTTTGCCTTTTTTTTTTTTTTTTAGGTTTTTTTATTCTTTGTAGGTATATGTGACAGTAGAAGAATGTATTTTGACATATAATACATGCATGGAGTATAACTTCCCCTTTTTGTGGTTGTACATGATGTGGAGTTACACTGGTCATGTATTCATATATGAACATAGGAAAGTTATGCCTGATTCATTCTACTGTCTTTCCTATTCTTATCCCCTCTTCCTTCCCTTCATTCCCCTTTGTCTAATCCAGTGCACAATTCTGTTTTATTTTATTTTGTTTTGAAGTTCCAAATGGTTCCTATGCACAAAAATTTTTAGAACTCATGCACAGTAACTTTAATAACTGCTCAAACTCCACTTACAACTCTCTTATCAATAATAGCTATTAGGAGACAGAACGTAGATGGTTATTTATCTATATTTAGGTGTTTGTGAGGATTTTTAACTGTTCACAATGTATTGCTCAATTAATCAAATACATAATATATGTTAAGGAATTATTTAAATTGTACTCAATTCAAAAGTATATTGCTAAAATTATTATCTTAAACTATTAATAGTTATTGTTCATGTAATTCACTGCAAAACCAGATTATGGTTATATAATACACACAGGAAGTAGTAATAGTTAAAATCTGTTCCTCAGCCGGGCGCGGTGGCACAAGCCTGTAATCCCAGCACTTAGGGAGGCTGAGACAGGAGAATCTCGAGTTCAAAGCCAGCCTCAGCAATGGTGAGGCGCTAAGCAACTCAGTGAGACCCTGTCTCTACATAAAACACAAAATAGGGCTGGGGATGTGGCTCAGTGGTCGAGTGCCCCCTGAGTTCAATCTCCAGTACCCCCCAAAAAATATATGTTCCTCTGTAAAAAACAACCTCAGAAGTTGATATCTTTGATAGTAAACATGTGCACTTGTACCCTCAGAAGATAACTATTTTGAATTTTAGTATGAGTACTTGGTAAATTAAATTTATCTAACCAACCAAATGGGTTTTTAGAATGTAGAGATAGATAAAATCAGGTAAGATACCAGATTCATTTTTTTTTATCCTAATTCTTCAATTGTTATTTTCTCCATGGTACAGAATATTCATACTACTAAAATAGGAACAATTTATGAAACTTTAAATTTCTTTAAACGTTTCCCTGTAAAGTTGTGTTGCAGTTGGCATACTGTTTTGAAATTCTTGACTAATTAGACACATAACTTACATTTTAATCTGCAATTCCCTATTAAAATGCAAAGTTAAAATAGTAGTTTCTTACCTGATATCCTCTTAACTGTAAATCTGTGTTGATATTTGCCTATGAATAGATTATTGATTCATAGCAAATATAAAGGGCTATTTTGTTTAAATTATGTATAATTTTATCTGAATAGTAGCTAATGACCAAAAAAATTTAAATTTAGAATTTTTATTTTCTCTTTTCAGTTAAAGTCAAATATGTAATGAGGGGAAGGATAGAAGTGGTATTATTCATTGTAGTTTTTACTTCTCATTCTAAGACATAACCCATCTCATTTCAAACTTGAGGCTTATTTGAATAGCTTTACTTAGGTATATTAATCTCCTTAAATTAGCTCTAGCAAGTTATCTGTTCTCTTTAGTCTTGTATCTCCACCTATCTAGAAGATGTCTCCCTTCATATCCTCCCAACATTTGAAACACAAAATTGAGAAAACTTGATATCATCTTTCCTATTTCTCCTTTTCAGCTTCTTCCTAACTTCGTTAGTATCATGAGCATCCAGATCATCTTGGTTCTGTGGCTGCAGTTGTAGCTCAGTGGTAGATTGCTTGCCTACCATGTGTGAAGCACTGGGTTCCATCCCAGCACCACAAACTTGGTCTTTTTTTTTTTTCTTTCCTACCAGTTCTTTTCAAAAGTCATTTCTTGGCTCATAAAAAATACATATAGGCTGAGCTCAGTAGTGCATGCCTAAGCCCAGTTAATCAGGAGACTGAGGCAGGAGGAATGCAAGCTTGAGACCAACCTAGCCAACTTAGCAAGACCCTGCTTCAAAATAAAAAATTAAAAGGATTGGTGTGTTAAAGCACCCCTGGGTTCCATCCCCAGTACCAGAAAAGGGGGTCGGGACTACATCAGGACCTCATAGCCTTATATACAGCAAGATCCTATGTCCTGTTCATTTCCCTTACACAACATGATCAGGATTCCTTTGATACTGTTTTAATGTTACACTCCTAAAATGTCCCCTCTTGTATTAAACTTACCTAAATTTCTAACTAGAATAATTAATGTATTCCTCCTCTCCCTGCTAGATCTCTGAACTTTTTTTGTTTTTGTTTGGTAGGTTGGTTGGTTGTTTTTTTTTTGTTTTGTTTTGTGTTTGGAGGTACTAGGTATCAGGACATCATCTGCTAGGCAAACACTCTACTACTGAACTACCTCCCCAGCCAGAACGCTTTAACAGATCTCTTCTTTTGTCATGTTCGTGCCATTTGCTGACAGTTTTTCCCCCTTAATCATGCATTACCATGCTCATTTGGAGACATAATGGAAAATAAAGCTTAAAGACAAAAATTAAAATGACCCTTTATATTTGTAATACATAACACTTTATTTTTACTAAGTTGGCTTTATCGTATGTGTAAATTTTTGATGCTGATTTCTAATACAAAACTATTTAATTTATTTTTTAATATTTTTTCAGTTGTTGATGGACCTTTACTTTATTCATTTTTTATATGTGGTTCTGAGGATCTAACCCAGTGCTTCACACATGCTAGGCAAGTGCTGTACCACTGAGCCACAACACCAGCCCAAAATTATTTAATTTATTACCATCTCTCAGACACGGATCAGTTTTACATTCCTCCTCCCTGAGACGTTCATCTGTTCTCTCCAAACTAATGAATAAAAACTATTTAACTATTTAACTATCTTAAGATTCATCTTAAGATGAATAAAAGCTCCTTTATATATCTTACCAAAATCTATATTTTTACTTAAAGTTAATAATTCACAGAGTCCTTTTATTAAGTACTTACTGGATTCTGGAGACACAAAAATGAAGCAGAGATCTTCTTTGGGAGCAAACCAGTGTGCTAAAAGTGCTTAGAAGAATGCTAGCTCAAGCTGGGCGCAGTGGTGCACACCTGTAATCCCAGCACTTTGGGAGGCTGAGACAGGAGAATCGCAAGTTCAAAGCCAGCCTCAGCAATGGCGAGGCACTAAGCAACTCAGTGAGACCCTATCTCTACATAAAACACAAAATAGGGCTGGAAATGTGGCTCAGTGGTCAAGTGCCCCTGAGTTCAATCCCCGGTGCCAAAAAAAAAAAAAGAATGCTAGCTCAGGTATTGGTGGATCTGATTTGTAGCCCAACAGCTAGCTAGAGCAAGTCAATTGGGGAATGACTCCACCCTGTGGGTCTTGGTTTTCTCATTAATAGAATAAGAACAGGGACTCATTAATGAAAATGGTAACTTCCACATTTGAACACTCTTTGTATGCCATTAGCTCATCTCATCCTCATAATTACCATACAAGTTAACTGCTGCTAATACCTGTTGTACTGAGGTCATTGATCTAAATTTACTGGAGTGTGAGGTGGTAGAGCAGAGCTTGGACCACAGGGTGACCAGTTCCGTCTTCCTGTTGAGTAGGACAGTTCCTTTAACATCCATGCAACTCTTTTTTTCTCTCTTTCTGCTCCCTCCACCCCTCCCTCCCTCCATCTTGAGGCATGGTAAAGAAGCTAGATTTTTAGATCCTAGTCTGTGATTCTGACTTATCTCTCGCCTCTGAATTTGTAGTGATTTACCACGGGTACCTATAGAAAATTCCTGTTGTTTCATTCACTCATATGTTTAAATTTGTATAGAAAGTTACTAGTTAACCAAAGATGAGGGTGGGGTAGGGGGAGACAAGATTACAGTCTTTCTCCTCACATGGAATGATTTCACCAAAAAATGACTTCCTACATTTGAGGAAAGCTGGGAAGTGCCTGAGAGCTGACTTGCTCATTCTCTTGCTGCTTTAGGGCACATCTTCACTCCTTAATATATCTGTAAGCTGTGAGGCTAGACCTCCCATCCTCACTTTTCAGATTTCTCCTGTTTTTCCTGCCCTTATACAGCAGACAGATAAGTACTTTAAAGGATAGGTTGTTTGGGGTTTTTGGGGTTTTGTTTTGTTTGTTGTTTGTTGGTTTGGTACTGGGGATTGAACCCAGGGGCACTTTACCACTGAGCTACATTCCCAGGCCTTTTTATTTATTATTTTGAGGACAGAGTCTTGGCAATTTAGCAAGACCCTGTCTCAGAGTATAAAAATAGGACTGGGTAACGGTTCACTGGTAAAGTGCCACTGGATTCAATCCGCAGTATTGCAAAAAAATTAAAATCAATGGTATTTACTAGCTTTCATGTCAAAAATAATGTCAGATAGTCATTGGTAACACATTTTCTGGCCAGACTGTACACATGGTTCTTCCTTTTAATATTTCATTGACAGATTTACAAAGGTCCCGACTCTTCCTTCCGGTATTCCAGCCTCCAACTGAACTGTGAATATCGCTTCAGAGTGTGTGCCATTCGCCAGTGCCAAGATCCAATGGGGCACCAGGACCTAGTAGGTCCCTACAGCACCACTGTGCTGTTCATCTCTCAGAGGACAGAACCGCCAGCCAGCACCAACAGAGACACCGCAGAAAGCATCCGGACCCGGCGCACACTCAGTGACGAGCAGTGTGCCGCTGTCATCCTTGTGCTGTTTGCTTTTTTTTCCATTTTGATTGCCTTTATCATTCAGTACTTTGTAATCAAGTGAAAATATAACTTTATTTTAACACTGTATTACATTTTATTTTGTCATGTACTAAAATTATTTCTGTAACGCTTTTACAAAAACAATGGCATTTAGCACTGGCATTGAGACTATAGCACATCATTTTTTGCCATTTTCAGTGCTCATATTGTTAGGTAGAGGCTGGCACTTTATTAGAATGCAAGCCACAGAAATATCAATTTGGGGAGGGTTTTTTGGTTGGTACTTTTGACTTTTATCTCTCTCCCTCTCCCTCTCTCTCTCTCTCTTTTTTTTTTTTACATGCCTTCTTAATAGAACAAACTTTCTAAGAGACAACAATTTATAATTGATGATTTTGACCAGTCACCATGAGCGAAACAGTGATAACCTGATAAAGATTATTACCAAGTGAAAAATTCAAAATGACTAGAATTTACACTAATGTGCTATATAAAAATGTTAAAGTCTGATGCTGTGAAAGCAATCTAGTGCTATATTTCTACCTCCTCATTTGTCTTAATTATTTGGTAAGTGGGATTATGATGAATAACTGGAGGGGCTTAGCAAAAACTGGAGAAAGAATAAGTATGAAAAAGAACCTTCTTGTTTGATAAATGTGGAGTTCTTCATTACAAGTATATATTCATGGATTCGCAGATAAGTCACTTAAAGAAAGCACAGGCAGTTTACTTGGCCTAAAAATATTTCAATGTTTACTCCAAAAGTACCTCTTCGGATCTTGAGAACATGGAAAAACAGAGACTTTTAGACAGTAACTTTTTAAAAAATCATCATAAAAACCAACTCTGAATTTCAAACCTACTTGGCTTGTTTTGTGAGCCTTTGGACTATGTGTATGTTTGTAAGGGCACACACATACGTATATGGCATATATATAAACTATACATACCTAGTGTAGAAATATATATACACACACATCTATTCCACCTCTCTGGTATAGGCTAATTTTGAAGAACTCCCATAAATTTTGCTGCTTCTCCTGTAACTACTGCCATCACCATCAAAATTCATAATCAAACCTAACCTTTTTTGTTTGGGGCACCAAATCTGAAGACAAAATTAATTTGCACCAGTAAACTTCAAGCTGCTTTCTTTCTTGAAAAACTAATGTTTAATGTGTAATGTCTGTTTGGATACTGTTCCAAATTGTTGATTGCATGTGGTTAATGTTGCATTAGAGCACTTTGCAATTGCATAATTCATTAATGTTTTGTGAGCTTGCATTTGTGAGTTACTGGATGATCAGATTGAATCTTGTCGAGTATCACATTGTACATCTTGCTTAGATGTTGATGACTGCCAATAATAATACAGTTTGTAATGAAACTATCTAAAATTCTTGTTTTATCACATCTGTTATCTGTAAGACACTTGTAACTAGCTTTTTTAATTTATTATTTGAATTTTAGGATAGTGAATCACTAATTTTTAGTTGCTGAAGTTAGCATTTTAGTGACAACTAAGCACTTCTGTCAGTCTTTGAAAAAAAAAGGAACATACGTTTTGTGCTTCGAAGATCTCTGAAGAATTTCCCTTAATAGAATGGGCATGTATTGTAACTGTTTTATGTCAAATGATCTGTGCTGTAGAAAAAAACATTAACCTTTGTTCAAAAAAGAAACGGATAAACTTGGCCTTTCCGAGTGGTAAGAATGATCTGTCACTATAATATGCTGTATGTTTACATTTTATTTAATCACTTATGTATAGGGTGATAACCTTCCCCCAAAACAACAGCGATTGCGATTGTTTTCTAGAACCTTATTCTTAAAAGTGCCACATTTGGCAGTACAAATGAGTTTGAGTGTAAGAGCCCAGAGATTTCTATATAGTTGAATGTCTAAAATGGTAAAATGTGCCACTGTAACAAGTTACAGTGGCTTATGTTTTTCATAGTAATTCAAATGAACTCCTATTTTTGATAGTAAATGTCATTTAATAGTGTACTTGCCATTTGAGCCTCACTGCAAAATTAGTGCAGAGGAGAAAACAATTTTTAATGTAATCTTGATTTTACCTCATATACTGTACATTCCAAAAACTCTAAACTTTTTAAAGGTTATAGATACACTACCAAACATATCACCTTAAAATTGTATAAGATTAAACTTCATACAAATGGTAAAATATAATCTCATAAGAATACATAAACTGTGTAGCAAAAGTATCTTTAAAATCCATGGAAAATAAAAGTTGTATCATTCTTTTTTGAGATATGTTTATTGTATTCATATACATTTAATTATTTGCTACCTATTTGAAAAAATAAAATAAGGCTTCCCCTCTTCTATTAGGCTAAAACAATTTTCCCAGACCTATTCAAATATTCAACATGAATGAAATTAGAAATTTTATCCCAGCAACTTGATTTTATGCAATTCATTATCTTAATTGCTTTACATATATAAAATATAAGTCTGAAGTAAATGAGCTTTGGGAAGTAAAAGCCTGGGGCAGTGGCACATGCCTCTAGTCCTAGCTACATGAGAGGAACATTTCAGCCTGGGAGCTGGAGGCCAGTCTGGGCAACATAACAAGATCCCACCTTTAAATAAGTTTACCCATTGGGAAGAAAATCCCTGACCTCCCCTTTCCTTCATTCCTTGCCTGTTGTCTAGTACTGTTCTCCTACTTCTAGGGGCCCATAACTTTACTATTATCTGTATTGCCAAGTCTGCCTTCCCCTAGAAAATTCACCTTATCCTCTCACTAATCACTATTAAAATTTCCATTCCATGGATCTCCTCTTGTAGATTCATTACTTTTAAAATCCAGTTGGATCTCTGCCATAAGTACAGATAACCATAATAAAGTGTAAGGCTAGGGAAGGGGTAGCATTTTGGATGTAGCACCATCATTCCACAGAAGAAACTAGGAAGGAGTCCAGCCTTGAGAGGGGTTATAATACCCTGTCACCTCTGTTTTTCCATAGATTGGAAGTAAGAATCTTACCCATCATGTTGAGCATTCCGTGAGTTGGTTTCCCACACAAGTACCTTGCTTTTCATTATGAACAGATGTCTTTTTCTGCAGCAGAATCCATGCTTAAGGAGGCAGACATGCTTTTTTTTTTTAATTTTATTTTTGTTTTTTTAGGTGTTGATGGACTTTTATTTTATTCATTTATATGTGGTACTAAGAATTGAGCTGGGCACGGTGGCGCAAGCCTGTAATCCCAGCACTTAAGGAGGCTGAGACAGGAGAATTGCAAGTTCAAAGCCAGCCTCAGCAATGGCAAGGCGCTAAGCAACTCAGTGAGACCCTGTGTCTACATAAAACACAAAATAGGGCTGGGGATGTGGCTCAGTGGTCGAGTGCCCCTGGGTTCAGTCTCCAGTACCAAAAAAAAAGAATTGAGCCCAGTGCCTCACACATGCTAGGCAAGTGCTCTATCACTGAGATACAACCCCAGCCCGCAAACAGACTTTTTAACAAATAGTTTAGAACAAGGTGATGATGCTGCCTCATTTTTCAAGTTTCTTACTCTGTTTCCATATGTACTTCTTATTAAGACTGTGTATGTACCTTCAAGAGTGTCTTTTGGCGGGCACGGTGATGTATGCCTATAATACCCACCAGTGATTATAGAAGGCTAAGGCTGGAAGATTGCAAATTCAAGGCTGGCCTCAGCAACATAGGGAGATCCTGTCCCAAAATTTAAATATATATATATATATATATATATATATATATATATATATATATATATATATATATATATATATATATATATATATCTCAGTGAGAGCGCACCACTGAGTTTGATCCTCAATACTACCACCCAAAAAAAAGGAGTTTTATTCATTATTTTCTCCCTAATGCTCCTTAAGGAGAAACAACTCAGAGGGAAATAAGTTAACAAAAGAACCAAGATTTTAATTGTGGTCATCAAATAAATCCTCAGTGTTTGGAGTTAATGCCTTCAAATGTTTAGATGCTATAGAAGCTGCTTTTCATCTAATAAATAGGATGATTCTGCCATGTCTATTTACTATGGGAAATTTAGAAGAAAAAGATTTCAAAAAGGATATTTTGAAGCTGTGTGACTGATTGAAATCATAAAGACTAGTACATCTTATGTTTTTTGTTTTGTTATTTTTTGGTATTGGGAATTGAACCAAAAGGCACTTTACCACTGAGCAACCCAACCCCTTTTTATTTTTTTATTTTGACATGGTCTCTAAGTTGCTTAGGGCCACACTAAATTGCTGAAACTGGTCTCAAACTTTCAATTCTCCTGCCTCAGCGTCCCAAATCTCTAGGATTACAGGCATGAGACAACGCCACTTAATGTGTCCTAGGCTTGGTGTTCAGGGCTTTAACTAGATAATATAATCTTCCCAATGGTTCTGTTAAGTATAAACCATATCACAGGGAAGTCAAGCTCTCTTCCAAAGGTTGAGTGGCTAATAACTGCTGGAGCCAGAATATGAATCAAGTGATTGATCAAGTGTACCGACACTTCACCACTGTCCTCTACTGTCTGGCCCCAAAGCGCTCAATTCTAAGAAGGAAATCCAAATTAATATTGACTTTGAATATTGCATTTATATGAGTAACAAACTACCTGTATGCTGGGCATTGTGCTTAAGCATTTCCTCATTTAAAACAACCCCCAGCTGGCTAAGGGCTAAACAGAAGGAAACTAGACAAGAACTTGGTACAGGGTTTTGGACTAAATGAGAAACCCTCATTTCTTTTCTCTATCATTTCATCCTGTGATATTTTGATTCCCATGTTGAGTCCACTCTCAGCCCTGTGAATAAACCATCTTTTTAAATATTCATCTGAGAGGGCTGGAGTTGTAGCTCCGTGGTAGAGCACTTGCCTAACATGTGAGGCACTGGGTTCAATTCTCAGCACTGATATAAATAAATAAAATAAGGTCCATCAACAACTAAAAAAATCTTTTTAAAAAATTCATCTGAGAGTAGAGTATCGTTATTGCTCCTAAATAAAACAAGCTGGTATGTTCAAAAAAGGAATAGAGCTACTATATGGATGAATTTCAAAAAATTATGCCAAGTGAAAGAAGTCAGACACAGAAGGTTATATGTTATGTGAATCCATTTATATTAAAATGTCCAGAATAGGTAAATCCATAGAGACAGAAAGGAGGTTAGTGGTGGTTAGGGGCTGGAGGGAGGAAGAAATGGGGAGTAACTGCTTCATCGTATGAGGTTTTATTTTGGAGTGATAGAAATGTTTTGGTACTAGGTAGAAGTACTGGTTGCACAGTGTTGTAAATGCACTAAATAAAACTGAATTGTTGACTTAAGAATAGTTGATTTTACATTATGTGAATTTCACAACTTTTTCCCCCACATTTCACCCCAACTTTTTAAAAAGACAAACCTAGAAACTAATATACAGAAAACATAAGACTAGAAAATCCTTCCAGGCACACATGAGTGGCACACATCTGTAATCCCACGGCTTAGGGGTCTGAGGCAGGAGGATTCCAAGTTCAAAGCCAGCCTCAGCAACTTAGCGAGGCCCTAAGCAACCGAATGAGACTCTGTCTCAAAATTGGCTCAGTGGTTTAGTGTCCCTGGATTCAATCCCCAGTACCAAAAAAAAAAAAAAAGACTAGAAAACACTGAGCATAAGCAAGTCAGTAAAACCGACCTAGTTGATGAGTTCATCTTGCTAACTTCTTGTTTTTTAACACCCCCTGGGGGGTGGGGGTTACTAGAGATTGAACCCAGGGACACTTAAACATTGAGCTACATCCCCAGCCCTTTTTTTTTTTTTTTTTTTTTTTGAGCCAGGATCTCAAAAAAAATTACTGAGGACCTTGCTAAATTGCTAAGATGGGCCTCGGACTTCAAAGCTTCCTGTCTCAGCCTGTCAAATCGCTAGGATTACCGGCGTGTGCCACTGTGCAGGGCAATTCTCACTTCAAGCTCCCTCACCTCCCTGAGTGTTCTAATCCCTTGCACATAACGTGATGGGCAACTGAATTTGGTTTTTTTATAGATAGCCTCACTAACTAGCTATTAAGTGATTTGGCCTACCCAGGCCTAAGTTATCAGCTCTGTCCCATTTTTAATATTTCTAGGATGACCCAGTGGTCTTAGAGAAATAATTTTTTTACAGTTTCAGTTTACCAGTGGCAGCTGCTATATAGTAAGATCCATATGTAGCAGGATAAAACCTGTACCCTCTTTTCACCACCTTCATAGGTTCTCCCCTTTCCACCACCCTATTTAATAATCTTTGCTACACTGAGCCTGACTCTCAGGAGAAACTGGAACCAAAGAGAAAATTGCTAAAGCAACAGCTGCAGAGTAACAGGAATCTGTAAAGTTGCCATGTCTTGCCTGGATTTACCCTGCCATTTCCCTGCTATGCAGAGAATCCTCAGAATGCCTGGGCTTGGGTCCACATGGTAGTCGGGTTCCTAATGGTGAAGTTGAGAAAGAGCCAGCCCTTGGTCTTCTCTGCTGGGGATTACCCTTCCTGGGCCAATTTTGCCATTTCTTGCCTTTTTATTAAATACGATGCCACTTCCTGGTGCCTGGGGTCCAATGGAACCTGCAGGTCATTTAGATGAGGAAGGGGCTTGGTATGAAGCCACAGTCACTGTGGGAATAATACAAGCAAGGTGCATGCATAGTGGGTATCCATCTACAGGTGTTAGCCTTTGG
This sequence comes from Xerus rutilus, assembly GCA_028644305.1. NCBI lineage: Eukaryota > Metazoa > Chordata > Mammalia > Rodentia > Sciuridae > Xerus > Xerus rutilus. The sequence continues at coordinate 108,498,367 of CM053404.1, forward strand.
AGAACAAGGGCCCAGACCTACATCTTCCCATTTTACAGCATATGCTGAAAATCAGGAACTTTACATGACATTTCCAAATGCAAAAGGTTGGCTCAAAATATATGAGGGCAAGGGTGTAGCTCCGGTGAAGTGTGAGCATAGCATGTGCAAGGCTCTGGGCTTGATCCCAAGCACAAAGGAAGGCAGGGAAGGAGGGAAAATCATGGAAATTTGTGAAGTATGTGTCAATTGCAATGGGTGCTCACTTTGCAAACTGTCTCAAGCATTGTTCTCTTGTAGAGAAAAGAAGAAAAAAAAACCTATGGAGTTTTTTTAAGTTTCAAAGTAAATAAAGTTACAGGGCTGGGGCTGTAGCTCAGTGGTAGAGCACATGCCTAGCATGCATGGGACACTGGGTTCGATCCTCAGCACCACATATAAATAATAAATGAATAAAATAAAGATCCATCAACAACTAAAAAATATTTTTAAAAAACTAAGTTACAGACACATCCTAAAGCTCCTTGAAGCTTTCCATTTCTGTCCATTTGCCTACAAAATCTGGTTTTTGGAAGACACTTCTCTAGCAGATTCGGGTCATAGGCAGCTCTCCCAATATCTGATAGCACTGTGGTCCATACAGCCAGAGGCCACACAGCACAGTTTGCTGGATCCAGTGTGTGGATCCATTTCTCCACGGACTCTGATAGTGGATTTGAACAGCACTGTCCTGACTGACTGCCCCAGCCAACCTGGCATAACTTCTTTATGCTTTAGTCTTCTCATCTATAACATGGAGAGATCAAGAGGGTCCCACCCCCATAACATCGAGGATTGACATAAAACATTCAAGTACTTGAAACAGCAGATTATTGCTATGGATCTATCTCTCCCTATCGGTTTTTTTTTTTACTTGTTCTAATTAATTGTACATTACAGCAGAATGCATTTTGACATGTTGTACACAAATGGAGCACAACTTCTCATTCCTCTGGCTGTATAAGGTGTAGTCATCCAGTAGTGTAATCATATAGTATATAGGGTAATAATGTCTGTCTCATTCTACTGTCCTTCCCATCCCCATACCCCCAACCCTCCCTTCACTCCCCTCTATACAAACCAAAATTGCTTCATTCTTCCCTACCCCCACACCACCCCACTATGGATCAGCATCTGCTTATCTGAAAACATTCAGCTTTTGGTTTTGGGGGATTGGCTTATTTCACTTAGCATCATGTTCTCTAGTTCCATCCATTTACCTGCAAATGCCATGATTGCATTCTTCTTTAAGGCCAAGTAAGATTCCATTGTGTAGGGCTGGGGTTGTGGCTCAGTGGTAGAGCGCTTGCCTAGTATGCGTGAGGCACTGGGTTCAATTCTCAGCACCACATATAAAAAAATAAATAAAGCCGGGCGCGGTGGCTCACGCTTGTAATCCCAGCACTTAGGGAGGCTGAGACAGGAGAATCGCGAGTTCAAAGCCAGCCTCAGCAATGGCAAGGCTCTAAGCAGCTCAGTGAGACCCTGTCTCTACATAAAATACAAAATGGGGCTGGGGATGTGGCTCAGTGGTCGGGTGCCCCTGAGTTCAATCCCTGGTACCAAAAAATAAATAAATAAATAAATAAATAAATAAATAAATAAATAAATAAATAAAATAAGATCCATCAACAACTAATAAAAAATATTTTTAAAAAAAGATTCCACTGTGTATATGTACCACATTTTCTTTATCCATTCCACTGTTGAAGGGCATCTAGGTTGTTCCATAATTTAGCTATTGTGAATTGAGCTGCTATAAACATTGATGTGGATGTGTCACTGTAGTATGCAGATTTTAAGTCCTTTGGGTAAACGGAGGAGTAGGATAACTGGGTCAAATGGTGGTTCCAATTCAAGTTTTCTGAGGTATCTCCATACTGCTTTCCATAGTGGTCACACCAATCTGGAGTCCCACCAGCAATGTATAAGTGCACCTTTTTCCCCACATCCTCGCCAATATTATTATTGTTTGTATTCTTAATATTTGCCATTCTGACTGGCGTGAAATGAAATCTTAGAGTAGTTTTGTTTTGCATTTCTCTAATTGCTAGAGATGATGACATTTTTTCATATGTTTGTTGGTCGATTGTATTTCTTTTTCGGTGAAGTGTTTATTCGGTTCCTTAGCCCATTTATTGATTGGTTTATTTGGGTATTTTTGGTATTAAGTTTTCTGAGTTCTTTATATATCCTGGAGATCAGTGCTGTATTTGAGGTGCATGTGGTAAAGATTGTTTGCCATTCTGTAGGCTCTCTCTTCACATTATGGCATATCAGTGCTCTATCTCAAACTAGATTATCAATGAACTCCCGCTGAGCACCCAATGCAATCATAGCATTGTTCTCAGCACTGAGAATTGTGAAGAAATAAAAGTCCCTGGTTCTGCAGAAGCTTTTCATTTCCAGGGATGACAAATATTTATTAGATTCTCGCTTTGTGCCAGGTCCTGATCCAGGCACCAGGGAAAGAGCAATAAACAAAATAAATTAAAGCCCTGCTTTCAAGCACACATGATGTTGAAAGATGGAGAGAGAGAGATAATTAACAAATGGCTAAGTAAATTAAATAGTGTGTGTCGAGTGGTAATAAGGTATATAGAGAAAACCAAAATGAGTATATGAATGGAGGGTGTGTGATACAGTATAGTCAGAAAGGGACAGGGTACTGCTGGCATGGACATTGGCTTGAGACCCAATCAGCCTGCCTTGGAGCCTCCTTGATGGGTGGGGAAAGGAGTAAGGAGCCTTCAGCAGAGATTGGGGTAGCCCATTAAACCATGGAGCACAGTAGAAGACAAGAAAGAGCCTCAGGGATCTACAGCCCATGAGGGCCAACTGTTCCCTTGAGTCAAAGAAAAGGCTTACACGTTCATGAGACCTCAGCTAGCACAGCAATTGGTGACCAGGTAGGAAGGAAATGTGGAAGTGGAGTCTAGCAAATGCCAGCCTGGCACCCCAGGAACCAGCACAAAGTTACGTGCCCCTCCCTCGGATAGCCACACAAGGACCTTTAAGCCCGCTGGGTCTCCCTCCCATTACACATGGGTCACGTTAGGGAAAGACCTTATTTGAGAACTGAATAATACCTAGAGGGTCCATATAACTGATCAAACTGGACTATGCTTTGCTCAGGCTAGGTCATTCATTTTCTCGTGCTGCCCTGGAGCAGAGAGCTTGGAGGAAATCAGATCAACTATACATGAAGAAATTACATTTTCTCTGCCTAGGGAGAAGCAAAAGGGAGGAAGAAAGGAAGACAGAAGATCCAGAAACTTTGCTGAAAACATAGAAATGACCTAGAAGAGAAAAAAAAAATCTGATGATGTAGGAGAGAGGGAATGGATAGTGATGCCCTTGAGGAGGACAATGGAGTGCTTAAGGTGCTGAGCTGACTCCAGCTACAAGTGCCACCAACCCATTGACTTGCCCAAGGGGGAGGATGGTGTGTGGGTGTGGTAGTGGGAGAGTATGGGAGCTTTTATTCAATTTCCTTCAATTTTTTTTCCAGAGAAACATAATTCATGATCTCCACACAAGTGTTGGGGTGTTGGGGTTTAGGAAGAGAAGAGAATATATCAGCAGAGATTGAAGGGCAGGAAATTTAATGAGGTGGGATAAGTATTCTGATGGCAGGAAAAGCTAAGCAGCCTGCTAGAGGTTGTGCATTTCCAATGGAACAACTCAGCCGCTAGGTGGGGGTATGTATGGGTCTTGGGCCAGGCTGCTGGCTGTGCTCGGGTTGAGTAGACAGGGATGACAATGGAGAAGGGAGCAAAACCACTGAGGGTGTGTCTTTGGCATAACTGTGGCCAGTCGTGAAGTTCAGGTTGCAAGAAAGTGAGGATATGAAGCATGTGAGGAGCAAGGAAAAGGCAGGAGGAGCAACCAATCAGAGGATCCCATGGAGTGAAGGATTTCAGGACCGGAGCCAGAAAGGAATGTGAGCTGGAAAGAGAGCAGATGGAGGTCAGAAATGAAGATGGAGGAGGGCTCTCAGGTCCTAGTAATGCTAAGATATAAGGTGTGCCCGTAAGAGTGGCTGGCAGAGATGGGGTACAAGGCATGATCATTGATAGAAAAGAAGTCAGCCATCTCCAAGACCTGGCACATGTGGGTGGGTGTGTACTTTTCAGATGTAGTGCTTGAGAGAGAGAAGATGAGGTACCCAATCCTCAGGCAAGGGAAGTGACAGTTACCTTCCACCAAGCCCATGGTTTCTGCATGTGAGAGAGAATTTACAAGGGAAGCGTGTTCCTAAGATGAAGCCAGGGTTCAGATCCAAAAAAGAGAAGGGAACTTGGGAGAAGAGGTTGAAAAATCTAAGCCACAACAAGATGGGTGAAAAAAATGCTAGACATGAGATCATCCACATGAAGGACTTGGCAGCAGCTCCAGAGCAGAACAGGAAGCTTGGGTGAGGATAGATGGCCTGGGAAAGAGATTGAGGGACTGGAGCTGGGTGGTGTGGCAGGTCATCAAGCTTGCATGCTCAGGTGTTAGGCTAGCCATTTTCCAAATCCCAGGCCCACTTCTTTGCCTGTTTGATCTCAAAGGAAACCCAGTTTGTCCACCGGAAAGAAGCTCTTCCGGGCATGAGGATTAAACCCAAAGCACACAACCTAAGCACTCAGTAAGTGTCAGTTATTGTCATTTTGATCACGATGAGTTGATTCATATATCGGTTTTCATCCATTTCCTGAATTTCTGTTGTTTCAGGTGTTGGCAGAGTCTGTTTTGAGGTTTTGTTTGGTTTGGTTTGGTTTGGTTTGGTACTGGGGATTGAACCCAAGGGTTTTTAAGCACTGAGTCACATCCCCAGCCCTTTTTTATATTTTATTACAGAATCTCGCTAACTTGCTTAGGGCCTTGCTAAATTGCTGAGGCTGGCTTTGAACTCGCGATCCTCCTGCCTCAGCCTCCCGAGCCACTGGGATTACAGGCGTGCTTCACCGCGCCTGGCCTGTTTTTTGAAGTTTGTAAAACACTCTGTACATAAAAACAATGCATCACATGTGAAAGTGTCCACGTATACATTTCAACATTTAAGTCTCATTCTTTATGATGAGTAACGTTCCCGTGTTTGTAGATCTCAGGGATCCTTAGGATTATTTAGTCAACTCCTTACACCACCACTTGTAATTCAGAGACGTGGCCTGGGCGAGGAAGCCTGGGCCAAGATCACACAGCAACTCAATCTTGGTAGCCAGGACTAGATTAGGAGTGGCTCTATATTCTGGTCTAGATTGCTTTTCCATTTAGGGGTGCAACTTCCCACAGGCAGAGATCCCTCAGAAAGTTCCCTATGTTCTTCACTGACAAAATGCTCCCGCTCTGCTCTGGGTCCAATACCAACCTCTCTGAGGTTAAGATACTGTTTATACTGCGGCCGCCGCGTATTCCAATTGGCCGAGAGGGAAGCGCCCTGGTATACCACGGGGCTGGAAGGGCGCGGGGGAGCGGGTACCCAGGCGGGCGATGGCCGAGGGCGGAGACTGCGCGCCGCTGGCTACCGAGCGCCCTGCAGCGAACCTCTCAGAGCAGCCGAGAGCAGCAGCGTTCCTGAGCCAGGAGCGGAAGGGCTCGGCGGTACCCGCAGGGGTTCCACTGGGCTCCCGCGCGCAGCGCTCCGCCGTCGGGCCGAGCGCGCCTGCTGCAGAAGGCAAGGGAAAGAAACGCTCCGAGAGGGGCCACGCCCCGGATTCCTGTTTCACCCGGACTGGGCGGCCGCGCGGGGCCCCCATGGGCAGCCCCTGGAACAGCAGCGATGGCCCCGAGGGCGCGCGGGAGCCGCCTTGGGCCTCGCTGCCTCCTTGCGACGAGCGCCGCTGCTCCGCCTTCCCCCTGAGGGTGCTGGTGCCGGTGACCGCCGTGTGCCTGGGCCTGTTCGCCGTCGGGGTGAGCGGGAACGTGGTGACCGTGCTGCTGATCGGGCGCTACCGGGACATGCGGACCACCACCAACCTGTACCTGGGCAGCATGGCCGTGTCCGACCTGCTCATCCTTCTCGGGCTCCCCTTCGACCTGTACCGCCTCTGGCGCTCGCGGCCCTGGGTGTTCGGGTCGCTGCTCTGCCGCCTGTCCCTGTACCTGGGCGAGGGCTGCACCTACACCACTCTGCTGCACATGACAGCACTCAGCGTCGAGCGCTACTTGGCCATCTGTCGTCCCCTGCGTGCCCGCGTTCTCATCACCCGGCGCCGCGTCCGCGCGCTCATCGTTGCGCTCTGGGCGGTAGCCCTGCTCTCCGCAGGTCCCTTCTTTTTTCTGGTGGACGTGGAGCAGGACCCCAACATCTACCCGATCCTGGACCTTAACGGTACTACGCAGCGCACTTCCCCGTCCAGCGTGCCCCCGCCCCTCTTACCCTCGCGGGTGTCCCCGGTGTCCCCGCTATTGGGACCTGAGGCAGCGGCGGCCGCGGCGCTGTTCAGCCGCGAGTGCAGACCAAGCCGCGCGCAGTTGGGTGCCTTGCGTGTCATGCTGTGGGTTACCACTGCCTACTTCTTCCTGCCTTTCCTGTGCCTCAGTGTCCTCTATGGGCTCATTGGGCGAGAGCTGTGGAAGAATCGGGATCCGCTGCAAGGCCCTGCTGCCTTGGGGCGGGAGAGGAGCCACCAGCAGACAGTCCGCGTCCTGCGTAAGTCCTGCCACCTCTGTTCCAAACACGGAGGTCCTTGGTCAGTACCGCCAGTGGGAACAGGCAAAGTGCTCGCCCTCTACCTTCCGGTACTTCTCCTCTCCAGAGAAAACCACCTTCTTGTCCCTCAGAGTTCTGGGGACCCCCAGGGCTCAGATCTAGTCAACAGCAGTGATTTCCCAATGCTGCTGAGATCCAGGATAGTTAGCTGGGACTCTCAATTCACCTGCCCGCCCCTGTTAGATATCGCAGTTGTGGATTAATCACAGTACCCTTGAGAAGACGGGTAGATTGCATTAAACTAAAGATTTCATTTAGTGTTAAGTTATTCCAAAGACTAAAGGTGAACCATGCCCATATCAAAAAGTCCAAGATGAGCAGACCAGTTGCAGATTTTTTCTCCCCAAGATAATTTGTCTCTGAAGCGGGTTGTGAAAGGAAGGCTGCCAAAATGGCTTATTTGGAGTAATTGTTCTTTCTGGTTAATGTCCAGCCTTGATAACACATGCATGAGCCTAACATGCAGTTTTAAAGCAAATATTGATGCAGTTAAATACCTGGTTGGTTTTTGTCTTGGCGTGGAGATTTGGCTAGGCAAAAGTTCTATTTATTTCGATGTTATAATACTGCAGGTGGTTTGGGGGAGAGGTTACTTGATTTTTTAATGCTTTTACTAATTCCAGCGCCTGTGTGTTGTTTTGCAGTGGTGGTGGTTCTGGCATTTGTAGTTTGCTGGTTGCCTTTCCACGTTGGCAGAATCATTTACGTAAACACCGAAAATTCCAGGATGATGTACTTCTCTCAGTACTTTAACATTGTTGCCCTGCAACTTTTCTATCTGAGCGCATCCATCAACCCAATCCTCTACAACCTCATTTCCAAGAAGTACAGAGCAGCCGCCCGTAAACTGCTGCTTGCAAAACAGTCCAAACCCAGAGGTTTCTGCAGAAGCAGGGACACTGGTGGGGACCCTGGGGGAGACACTGGAGGAGATACCGCTGGCTACACAGAGACCAGTGCTAACACAAAGACAATGGCCTAACCAGCACAGCTGAACCCATTACCCGACTTCGGGGACAACAGGTCTGTAGAGAAATACAGACAGCAAGTAGGGTATAAATGCTGTCAAGAATGAGAATTGTTAAAATTGTGCAAGCTGTTTAGAAAATATTGGCATGATTTTTTTAAAACCAAGGTATAAACTGTATCTGTACCAGTTATAGTTTCCCTTTCATGTATCTATATTCACTTTAGCATCATGAAATCCCACATCTAAAGTGTGCTGATGGGTTTTCTAAGTCTTCATTCATTCTACTCTGGGAATAAGGTTGCTCATTTTATAGTTAAGTGATATAGAGCAATGCTGCCTAAAAACTGTCACCTCTGAGACAAGGGGTATATTTTGCTTTTATGTTTGGGATTAAATATACACATGCTATATATGGCAGCAAAAACTCTTAGAAGCAAGTAAGAATTGCAGGTAGACTCCAATGTTCAGGAGTCCCACCTCTCAACAGACTGGGAGCAAATGAAGTTTTGGCTCGATGCACTCTTTGAAAACTGCTATGAATAAAACCATTGCAACCCACTTCTCCCTGGGACTGCCTATGGGGTTGTCCTACTGCCACTAGCCTTGCAGTAACAAAATTGGGCACTGAGACCAGAGGACAGAGAGCTTGGCCTTCTGAGATGACTACTGATGAGCTTTGAAAAGAACTTTTTTTTTTTGTGGTACCGAGGATTGAACTCAGGGGTACTTGACCACTGAGCCACATCCCCAGGCCTATTTTGTGTTTTATGTAGAGACAGGATCTCATTGAGTTGCTTAGCACCTCATCATTGCTGAGGCTGGCTTTGAACTCGCGATCCTCTTGTCTCAGCCTCCCAAAGTATTGGGATTACAGGCATGCGCCACTGCGCCTAGCTTGAAAAGAACTTTAATGTACCTTTCCTTGCCTCAGCGTAGTTGGATGAGAATTGTCATCATTCCTGTTTTACTAGTGACAAAGCTGGGTCTCAGATTTCCCAGACAGAAACTGGCGGGGCTTGAGTCTGAATCCAGACTTTAAAATACCCTCCTCCACTGAGATGTTGTAATTACTGAAAAATACACAGGTCACTGAAAGGGAATGCATTGGACATTCTGACCAACAATTCTGGAACTTTGTTTTTTTTTTTACAGTTTAAAAGATAAATGTTCCCAGTGGCTCTGGAGGCTAAGGCAGGAGGATCACAAGTTCAAAGCCAGCCTCAGCAATTTACCGAGTCCCTAAGCAACTCAGCGAGACCCTGTCTCTAATAAAATACAAAAAGAGACTGGGGATGTCGCTCAGTGGTTAAGTGCCGCTAGGTTCAATTCCCAGCACCAAAATAAATAAATGTGTTTTCAGAAGGCTGCTGTTGTGTCACACAACCACAGAGGGTCTCGTTCAGCCTCAGTCTGTATGAATGGTGCCCCCTGGAAGTGGGCAAAGCCCAACTTGCTCAATTGTACTTGAGTTCCTTTTGGGGTTGATAAAGTTCATCCCTAAGTTACAGTAGATTGTTGATGCTTATGAAGAATTTGTGCTCAGATGTTCATGAATCTTCAGATCCACAAATATCAAAACAATGTCAAGCTGAGCACGGTGGTGCACACCTGTAATCCCAGCACTTTTGGAGGCTAAGACAGGAGAATCACAAGTTTAAAGCCAGCCTCAGCAATGGTGAGGTGCTGAGCAAGTCAGTGAGACCCTGCCTCTACATAAAACACAAAATAGGGCTGGGGATGTGGCTCAGTGGTCGAGTGTCCCTGAGTTCAATCCCTAGTACCAACAAAACAAAACAGTGTCAAGTGCTAAAAAGTAGAACTTCATCAGTTACAGTGATATGGGATTCGGAAGCTGGAGAGTTAGCTCAGTTTACTCACTAACTTGGGGAAAGCTCACAGTTTGGGCAGCCTCAGCCTCTGTTTCTAAATTACTTTGGGTCACAAATCATTTGAATAGTTACGACTACAGATGATGAATACATAAACAACTTTAACATGCTGACAAAGTTCTGTTTTTTTCATTTCATTAGCTAAACATGGGCTCAGCATCCTGACTCCCTGGCCTGTCCTCCGTGTGTGCAAGGCTGAAGTCTCTTACCGGCCTTTGATCCCAGCTAGTGAAGAAGCAATCCCTCCACCAACACTCCCCAAATGACAATATGACATAATGAGTCAAAGACTTTGAGAAGTTTTTGTTTCGCTCAGGATTTCCTTCACTTATTTTATCATAGAACCAACTCCCCACCTCCCTTTCCAGGAACACCTGTTGAAACCTCACAGAATAAGGAACAGTACTGAGGAAGCCAGCCTTGGATTTAGGCAGAGAGCTGGCCTTGTGCCACTACCACTGTCTGCGTGGTAGCACTAAGTCCGGATGAGCTGGAGCTCACATAGCTTCTGTGTTCACAGGAGTCCCTCACTGGAGCAGTCAGAAGCTGACTTCTCCCCAGGAGAGATCACAATGAAGAACCTTACAGATGATCAAAGAATACTGTAGATATAGAAGCAAAGACTTCTCCTTTGAGCTTTCTTGCTCAAATTCTAGGAAGCAGGGATTGATATTACATTCTTCTGGGACCTAAGTATGTTCCCAGGTGTGGGTATGGGGAAGGTCACCTTTACCTTCATGGTAGAGTCCAGGAGAACTGGAAGCTTATCTTTCCTGTAGGGTTTCTGTCTGGTCTTAGCTCATTCATGGTCTTTGAAATCATTATAATTGTCACTTTTCTATAATACAACAGAGTGGATAAGAACAGAATAGAGAATATCAACGCATCACATGTTGGTTGGCTTCTTTCCTGTTTCACAAAATAAAACATATCTTTACTGTGGGTCATGGTCAAAAATGTTTAAAAATTTGTTCTCAGATCTAAAATTGTTCTCCACCCTGGTGGAGGGTCTGTTCTTGCACTGACAATTGGAAATAAAAAGAGGGTATTGGGAAGATCCAGAGTGGTCAAGTCAAGGTCACTGGAGAGGGACAATGAAGCTCTGCTTTGATGTCCTGGGCCTCCCTCTCCGCCCTGGGCATGTCATGGAACATACCTGCCCCATCACTCTCTCCACCCAGACTGAGATCTGTACTGGCATTCCAGCAACTTATCTGAGCCCCTTTTTCTTCTGCAGGCCAAACCATTTTTGTTAGGAGAGCTGTCAGCCTTGTGGGAGGGTTTGCTATTTCATTCATTCACATGGCAAATATTTACCAAGCAACTGCTAAGTGCCAGATGTGTACGACAAAATAGAAAAATTAGTCCTTGCCATGGTATCAAAATCAATCAATTTTTAATGGCATTATTTTGTTTGAAATGTGTCATTGTGTCACCTAGACTAAACACAGATTCAGCTCACAGGTTCATAAAAGCACTTAAGTCAGATGGAAGCAGAATTTCAGGTTCCTTCTCTTCTGTACAGAAGACATTTGCACTTCTGCAGGAAATGTTCTAGGAGCTATCATACAACAACACCTAGCATCCAAGGACCCCCTGTGCCAGGTTCACAAGAAGCCATGTGTCAATGGTGTTTGAAAGTTTGAACATGCCCTCTCCTGACCCTTCCTACTCATAACATTTGCCAGTGTATGGAAGTGTTTTGTATTTAAGTGTTAGTGGTTGCACAAGTCTAGGAGTTTAAAAGGCCTTTAATTAAACACAGATGCGATGCAGATTTTAATTGTGAATGCATTTTCTAAACATTCTGAACTCTAAGCCCTACAGAGCCCCTGCTCAGCCCTGAGCAGTCTTCAAAACCAACGTTTTCTCTTCTAAGAGCACAAGAATATTTGTGCTCATGGAGCACTATGGGAATGCTGTGTGGGCAATTACTCACCCGTGCCCTCATCCTGTGTAAGTTACAGAAGAGGTGAGGGAACCAGGCTCAACTCACCACCTCCTCAGAAAAACAATCCACTTTTATTTTTCTGTGCTAGACATCAAATCCAGAGTCTTGCACACACTAGACAAGGTTCTACCACTGAGCCATACGCCAGCCCTTACACATACTTTTTAAAGAATATCAGACACCTAGTTGATTGCTGTAATTCCAGATACTTGAGAGGCTGAGGCAGGAGGATAGCAAGTTGGAGGCCAGTCTAGCAATTTAGCAAGACCTTGTCTCAAGCAAAATTTTATAATGGCTGGGGATGTAGCACAGTGGTAGGCACTTGCCTAGTATGTGTGAGGCTCTAGGTTTGACATAGATAGGTAGATGATTGATAGATAGATAGATAGATCAGAAACCTATGTGAAAAGAGCTGAAACTCATCAGCCAGATCAGAACTGAGCCTGGGCAGTCAGGGTGATGGTCTATGGTTCTTTTTATTTACTTAACAGGTTTCCTTGCAGGTGACTATTTCCATTGGCTATGATCCCAAAAGACAGAGGCCAGGTGTTCTTTTCCACCTTGCCTCTCTTGTAGAGGTGAATAACACACACCAAACTCAACTGACTGCTAGTAAGGGAACGGGGTCTTCACCCCAGTGGATGAATAGAGTAAGTGAGCAGATAACCAGAGCCTTTGTTCTGAGCCATTGGATAGCACAAATAAAAGCATAAGAAGGAGTGACCCAGCACAGAGCCAGAGCCAGAGCTGCAGTGTGGTACCAAGGAAAGGCCCTCAAGGAGGAGGAGAGGAAGGAGGGATTTGATTTAATGGGAGCTGTAGCCTAAAAACTGACATAGCAGGTGATGGGAGGCTGGGGCCGGGAGACCCATTTGGACTAGCCATTAGCCCACAGCCCGGGCCTAGGACACTTTTGGGATGGAGCTGGACCTTCATTGTTACCAGCTTTAGTACCTCCCAAAGCCCTTTCCCCATCTTCATCCAGCCCCAGGTGCTCCGGTGCCTCCCACCTGATTCTCTGGCCTCTGTGCCACCCACAAAAGCCTAGCCAGGTCTACCCTCCCCACCCAAAGCCTAGCCAGGCCCCTCAAGGAAAGGGCCACAGTTTTATATTTCCTTTCTTTTAGCTCCACAGTGTATGTACAAGTCTAAAATGTTCTGTAAATTTCTACTACTTGCAATGATAAGGGAAATAAATAAGATTTTAAACATTTTTAAAAACTAATACATGTGGGCTGGGGTTGTAGCTCAGTGATAGAGCACTTGCCTAGCATGTGTGAGGCACTGGGTTTGATTCTCAGCACTGCATATAAATAAATAAAAATAAAGATTCACCAACAATTTAAAAAAATATTTTGTAAAGCTAATACATGCAAGATTCAAAGTTGTAACGAGACTTTTAAAAGTTTCAGAGGCTGGAGCCAGGCTTGATGGCATACGCCTGTAATCTCAGCATTCTGGGAGAATCGCGAGTTCAAAGCCAGCCTCAGCAACAGTGAGGCGCTAAGCAACTCAGTGAGATCCTGTCTCTACATGAAACACAAAATAGGGCTGGGGATGTGGCTCAGTGGTCAAGTACCCCTGAGTTCAATCTCCGGCATCAAAAAAAAAAAAAAATTTTTTTTCAGAGGCTGAGAATGTGGTTCAGTGGTAGAGTACTTGCCTAGCCTGCTGAGAACCTGGGTTCAAGCTTTGGGAAAAAAAGAAAAGAAAAAAAAATCACTGTAACCGTTATGCTTGCTCATAATTGGAACATAAACAGGGCTAGCCCTGTTCCTTCTTCATTACTATCTTACTCCCACAGATAGTTCATTACCTTGTCTTTATAGTGACTATCAGTGCCCGTCCATCTCAGTCTTTTTATTCCCCACTCTAGTTTCTAGGTCAGCAGTTCTCAAACTTCAGTCCACATCAGAATCACCTGGATGACATGTTAAAGCTCTGACTACAGGGCTTCTCCCCAGAATTTCAGATTTAGTAGGTCTGGAGTAAGACCAAGAATTTGCATTTCTATCAAGTTCCCTTCCAGGTGATGGTGATTCTGATGGTCTGAGGACCTCTAGAATAAATTCTTGCTACAGAACATGGGGTCCACAGACTAATGTGGCATTAGTATCATCTGGGACCTTATTAATATGCAGATTTTCAAATTTGTATTTCTGTCTGGTTTGCAGACACTGTGGTCTAGCTAAATTGCCCAGGCTGGCCTTGAACTCATGATCCTCCTGCCTCAGCTTCCCCTGTCGCTAGGATTAGAGGTGTGTGCCATCACACCCAGCTTGGGACCACGCGTTGAAGTGTTAGGAGGAATCCCAACAAGAAGAATGCTTACAGAGATAAAAAGGAAAGGCTAGAGACCCACTCTAATGATCCCAGTGCTGGCTGCAGAAGTCGTTAAGCAGGCAGAAGAAACAGAAGGAAAAACAACGTATGGGATACAACTCAGAGTCTCAGAGAGATTTGGGGACCATCTGGTACTTGATTCCAGATCAGAAACAACAAATAACACAAAGAGAATGAAGTAAGGTTCCTGGGCAAACTACAGAACACGAAGTTAAATTTGAGTTTTCAATAAACACCACTTTTTTCTTTCAAATAACCAAACCCAGGGGAAGTCACATACATGGGAACCCAAAAGGAGCTTGGACATGAGTGTGCTGCCCAGGCCCATCTGCCTCTTGCTCCTTAGGCAGTCTGGGGCTGACAGTCTGGAAGAGTGCAGGAAAGTGGGCTTGCCAGGTCTTCCTACTGTAAAATCCTAACACAAAATGGAGTCACTCTGGCTCAGGCCTGCATGTATTTGCTAACCTGCTCTTTGTGCTTCTGTGATTAATGCTTTGCTGTGCTTGCTTCTCACGGATGGGGGTGCAAAACCACAAGCTGCCAGACCCCCTGGCCAGTTACCTAAAGTTCCAGGAACTGAAAGGAAACATAGGAGGCACTGTC
>CM053404.1:108513340-108572446 GCA_028644305.1 Xerus rutilus
GCCTGTAATCCCAGCACTTAGGGAGGCTGAGACAGGAGAATTGCGAGTTCAAAGCCAGCCTCAGCAAGGGCGAGGCGCTAAGCAACTCAGTGAGACCCTGTTTCTACATAAAACACAAAATAGGGCTGGGGATGTGGCTCGGTGGTCAAGTGCCCCTGAGTTCAATCCCCAGTACCCCAAAAAAAAAAAAAAAAAAAAATAAAGACATTATGTCCATCTACAGCTAAAAAAATATTTTAAAAAAAAAAAAAAAAAGATTCGGGCTATCTACAGAGAATAAGCAAATGAATGGTCAAGAGGGAAGGAATAGTAACTGATGACATTGAGCATCTGTTCTTTTTTTCTTTTCTTTTGTTTTTTTGTTTTCAATCTTTTATTGAAATAGGATTATTCGGTTACTTTATTTCTTCTTGGATTTTTATAGTTGTGCCTTTCTTTTTTTAAATTAATTTATTTAAACGCATTTCAAGTCATAGTACATATATAGAGCTCAATGTTTCCATTTCTCTGGTTGCAAACCAGATAGAGTCACACCATTTGTGTCTTCATTCATGCACCTAGGGTAGTGATGATGATCTCATTCAACCATCTTTACTACACCCCTTCCCTTTTCCCTCTCCCCTCCTCCCCCTTGCCCCATCCAGAGTTCCTCCATTTCTCCTGTGTTCCCCATTCCCACTCCCCTTATGTATCAGCATCCACTAATCAGAGAGAACATTCGGCATTTGGTTTTTTGAGATTGGCTTACTTCACTTAGCTTGATATTCTCCAATTCCATCCATTTACCTGCAAATACCATAATTTTATTCTATTTTATTGCTGAATAATATTCCATTGTGTATATGTACCACAGTTTCTTTATCCATTCATCTATTGAAGGGCATCTGGGTTGCTTCCACAGTTTGAGCACCTGTTCTTTGTCCAGCACGGTGCTACTTGGAATCATTGAGTCTTCATGAAAACTTGTGATAAATGCCTTATCACCATCTCACCATCCCTTCCTTCATTTCCTTCATGTCATCCTTCCTTCCTCCCTCTCTTCCTGGATAATCCATTAATAAGCCATTTGACAACCTCTCCTCCCTTCTGCAGCAGAAGGGGCTGTGGAGGAGGTGGCACAGGAGCTGGGAAGCCAAGGATGTAACTGGTGTGCAGGGAGGTTAGTTACAGATCAGGGAATGGAGGGAGCAAGGAAGAGAAAGGACAGAGGCTGCTCCTTAGCCTGGATCCCTGAGCCAATCCACAGGAGCAGAGATGCAGGCACGGAAGGTAAGCCAGGAACAGACCATTGTTGTAGTGAGCCACTGAGATTTGGAGGTCATTTGTTGCCCACAGCACACTGAATCTACACTGACTGATGCAGCTAACTGGTAAAAAACAAAACAAAACAAAACGAAAAAAATGTGTGGGCAGGCTGGGATTGTGGCTCAGTGGTAGAGCATTTGCCCCACATGTGGGAGGCAATGGGTTCAATCCTCAGCACCACATATAAATAAATGAATAAACAAAGGTCAATAAACAACTCAGTGAGACCCTGTCTCTACTTAAAACACAAAATAGGGCTGGGGATGTGGCTCAGTGGTCCAGTACCTCTGAGTTCAATCCCTGGTACTACTACTACTACTACTACTAATAATAATAATAATAATGTCCTTTGTCAGGCACAGTGGTGCACACCTGTAATCCCCAGCTACTTGGGAGGCTAAGGCAGAATTTCAAGTTGGAGACTAGCCTGGGCAACTTAGCAAGACCCGTCTCAAAGAATATAAAGGGCTGGAGATGTAGCTCAGTGGTAGAGTGTCCCTGAGTTCAATGTCTAGTACTGCCCCCCTGCAAAAAAAAAATCATTTCCTTTAAAAAAAGGAGCAAGAAAGAATGCCTGGTACTATTGCCTCTATTCAATAGTTCCCCAGACATCCTAGAGTTCAGCAAGATAAGAAAATAATTAAAAGTTTGATGATTAAAAAGATATAAATTATTTGTAGATGATAGTTTCAGCCTAGAAACAAAAGAAATTTAAATAGAATTAAAAACTTTAAAAAATGGAACTAAATATATAAATATACAAATAGTACTAAAATAGAATTAATAATCCTACTACAGAATTAATAGTAAAGTTTATCAGGATTGCTCAATATAAGGTTATTATGTAAAAATCACTTAATACTTCTATCCATTAGTCACAAATATTTATGAATCCAACTAATTTTTATTTACAAGGGTAATAAAAGTACTAGATTAAATCATAAATATATTCAAAATATTTATGGAACCAGGCATGGTGGCATGCACCTGTAGTCCAAGCAGCTCAGGAGGCTGAGGCAGGAGGATTGCAAGTTTGAGGCCAGCCTCAGCAATTCAGCAAGGCTCTCAGCAACTTAGCAAGACCCTGTCTCAAAACATAAAAAATACTGGGATGTGGCTCAGTGCCCAGGGTTAAGTGCCCCTGGGTTCAATCTCTGGCACAGAAAAAAATGCATATTATATATATATTTATATATATGTGTGTGTATGTATATACACATATATATACATATATATGTGTGTGTGTGTATATATATACACACACACACACACACACATATATTTTTATGGAGAAAAGTTATAAACCCTTTTGCAAATCATGTTCATGTAGATATACCATATTTGTGAAGTGGAAAACTATCTCAAACTTACATATAAATTCAATACACTTGCAATCAATATGCAAATGAAATTTTTTGAAGAATGTGAATAATAGGATTCTAAAACTTGCATGGCAGATTAAAGGACCAAGGATATCAAAGACATTCTTGAAGAATAAGTGGGTTTTTGGGGGGGGAGAACATAAGTAAGCCCAGAAACAGACTCATATATATATGGAAATTTGATATTTGGCAGAAGTAGCATTGCAGATCAATGAGGAAATACTGTTAGGATAACCAATTATCCAAATGGAAAATAAAATTTGGTCCCTATAACACAATACACAGAAATGAATTCTACATTCATGAGGCTGTGAATGTGAAAGAAACAACTTATGACTTTTAAAGGAAGATATAAAAGAATATATAATCTTGAGCAGGAAAAATACTTTAAAGACACAGAGATAAGATACCATTAAATAAAATTATTGGTATGTTCGACACATTGAAATAAAGAACTATGCTCTGCAAGATATCATAAAGTGAGAAAGGAAGTCAAAAGGGAGGGAAGATATTTACCAGATAAATGCCCAACTGATAATAAATCCCCAGAATAACAAGGAATGTCTATTAATCAATAAGAAATAATAAGAAAAATCAGATAGTAAAGTTAATGGGTATTTCATAGAGAAGAAACATGTATGATCACTGAACATATGAGAAGATGTTCAGCCTAAAGAGAAATCAGGGAAAATAAAATCACAAGATAGCAATTTATATCAATGAGATCAGTAGACATTTATATGGCTTTCCTTTTTTCTTTCTTTTTTTTAATAAATTTTTTTAGTTGTCGATTGACTTTTATTTATTCATTTATTTATATGAGGTGCTGAGAATCAAACCCAGTGCCTCCCACATGCGAGGCAAGCACTCTACCATTGAGCCACAATCCCAGCCCCTGTCTTTCTTTTTTAGATAGGGCCTTGTTATGTTGCCCATGCTGGCCTCAAACAATATCCTCCTGCCTCAGTCTCCTGAGTAGCTGGAATTAAAGGCCAGAGCCACCACACATGGCTCAGACTGACAAACATTTAAAGTCTGGTGATACCAAGAATTGATGGAAAAAAGAATTATGTAAATGGGTTCCTCTGGAAAACATTTGAACATTGCCTAAGACACTGGACAGTAACCAAGAATTCTACTTCCAAGTGTGGTCCCTAAAGAAACTTGAATATGAACATGAAGCATTTTATTGTTGTTTGTTTACAACAAGAAGCTGTTGAAGCAAGAAGCTGGTCCAAATGTTCCTCCACTCAAATAAATTGTGATACATACCGACAATGAAATACTATATAGCAGTGAAAATTAATGAACCACAGCCATATCCTCAACACTGAAAAGATTCTCACTTCATTTCTTTCAAACGGATGGGTTTTCATAAGGTTCAACTTCTGATTTCATGGTTTGAACTCAGTTTTTTGCGTCTTGATACACATCCGTATATCAAGTTGTGTAAGAGGAGATGTTGACAGAAACTGGGCTCTAAGTCACTGGAGAGAAAGGGGTCGAATTGTGAGTCATGCCTAGGACACTTTAATAAAACGTTTTGGCACAAACCCACAATGCCAGGCTACTCCTCAGATTTTCCAGAGACCAGTTCCACCTCTTCACGTTCATTTTTAAAAAAAATTTTTTTTTGTAGTTGTAGATGGACAGCATGCCTTTATTTTATTTATTTTTTCACGGTGCTGAGGATCGAACCCAGTGCCTCACACATGCTAGGCAAGCGCTCTACCACTGAGCCACAACCCCAGCCCCTTTCTTCACGTTCTTGATAAAAAGCAGAACGTCCCTGCTGCGTTCCGAGGCACTACATTCCCCGACGCCCGCCAATCTCCGATCAAAACCACATCCTGGCCGCCCAACTCCTACCCGCTTTCACCGGCTCAGGTTCTCAAAACCATGACCGTGACAGAGCGGGGCTGGTTTCCACTTCAGTGTTCCCTGGCACTCTGAGCAACATTTTCAACCCTGCACAGCCAATCGCCTCATCCGTCCCGCGCAACCTGGGACCTCGAGCCCAGAACTCCTCGAGTGACTTTATTTCGGCAAAATCAAGACGACAACCAAAGAGAGACCGCAAACACGGTCTCCCGAAGCTCAGCGCTTCCATCCCACCCGCGGTTCCCGTCCGACCCGCAGCCCTGCGCAGTCGCGGGCCTCGCTCTGACGTCATGAAGGCGCCCGGAAGTGGCCGTCAGGCTCGAGTCGTCACCGGGTTGCGCCGAGTAAGATCGCGGCTTATTAGTTTCTAGGAGGAGGCTGAAGGAGAGTTGGTGGGTCGGGATCATGCCGAACCGAGAGGGCTTTCCTGGGCAGCAGAGGCCGGTGGGCTTGGGATGAAAGAAGCAGGGCAAATGCAAAATCTAGAGAGCGCGGGGGCCGGGCGGTCAGTCAGCACCCAGACCGGCAGCATGACCGGTGAGTGCCGGGGTCCCTGCTTCTGCCACCCCGCCCTTGGTTTTGCCTTGTGCGCCTGCCCTGGTTGCACTGCGGGTTCCCTGCCTTCTGCTCTTCGCCTGTCCCGCCGCTCCTGGAGGTCTCATGCCCTCTGGATTGGTCGCTCAGGCTTTTCAAGTCGCGCTTATTTCCCGCGTCCCGTCTTCTGTTCCTCCAAGGACTAAGAACTAGGACCCCGGGGGTTAAAAAGCCTGAAAAGTTCCCTGAATGGCGCCTTTGTCTCGATTTCCAAATTAGCCGCGCGTGACGCTTTCCCATCTCTACATTTTGAGCGCCGTGTTCTAATCACTGCTCTTGAAGCAACCCCTCGTCACTGTCCAGAGAACAGCCCGCTGATGTAAGGACTTGCCCCAACTTTTTTTGGACTTTTTCCATAGCTGCGTGTATCTGTTGTATTACTTATTTTTGCCGGCTGAGGGCTGAAGAGAGTGGGTCCAAATTTGGAAAGTGTCGTAGGAGGTCGCCTCCAGTGAGGTTGTAGCGACTCCTGCTAAAGAAGCGCTCCTTCTCTCCTTCTCTAGTCCGCTAATCCATTTCCTCTGACCCCTGCTAAAGCTGTTAAGCTAATGCTGCAGTACCCAAGTGACTTTGAGCTTTGTTCCTATTTTCATCTTTAGTAAAATTCTGAAGTGTTTGCCCTCTCCTTTGTAGGTCAAATACCAAGACTTTCTAAAGTCAACCTTTTCACTCTGCTCAGTCTCTGGATGGAGCTCTTCCCAGGAGTAGAAGGCCAAAAGCAAAAATCTCAGGTATAATTTGTTTCTGTAGATACAGATACCCTTAGAAAAGCGACCGTCTCAAATTGAATTTTATTGCTCCAGTTGCTGTAATGCTTGAAATCAAATTCTCAGTAAATATTAAAACTTGAGAAATACCTTTATGGTGTTTGATATTTGTAACTCATAGTGGAAATAGCTCATCTTTCCAATCTAAAAACAAAATACTCTCTCAGATGTGCCTTGTTTATCAGGTAATGATAATTATCTGTTGATTTTACCAATATGTTGTCTATAATACACAAATTATCACCCAATCATATCCTGTTGGTGTTTTATCTAGATAGTTTTCTACCACCAAACTGTAAATTGCTTAAAGATGGAGACCATGTCTTATTTTACTTCGTATCTCCTTTAGTAGTTAATCTGTTAATGCATAGTTTCTTGTTCCATATAAGTCTCTCTTTTTTTTTTTTTTTTTTGATCTTAAGAGGTGATTAAAGCAGGTTAGGAATATATAGTAAGAATAATCATAAAAGCCAATATACTGAAAGCTTCTACATCCTACATCATTTCTTCCTCCTTCCCTTGAGACAACAACGTTCTCTAGAGTCTCATCATTTGCCTCCATGCTTGGAGTGGCATGGTGACAGGTTCTCACCATTTTGGTTTGGTAATTTTTGATGTTTAGTGTTGTCATTAATTTTTTGTTTGTTTTTTGGGTACCAGGGATGGAACTCAGGGGCACTCGACCACTGAGCCATATCCCCAGCCCTATTTTTGTGTTTTATTTAGAGACAAGGTCTCAGTGAGTTGCTTAGCACCTTGCCATTGCTGAAGCTGGCTTTGAACTCGCAATTCTCTTGTCTCAGCCTCCCAAAGTGCTGGGATTACAGGTGTGCGCCACCGCACCCAACTTAAGTGTTGTCATTAATTTTTTACAGGGCTAAAGCCCACCTATAAAAAATAGTATTAGGCTAAGTTAAGCATTTTAAGAGTTTTTAGAAAGCAATTAAAAAGGGCAGGGGGAGAAGAGGATTGCCTGTGGTTTCTCTCCATTCTAAAAACATCACTGTTGGGACTGGGATTGTAGCTCAGCGGTAGAGCGCTTGCCTCGCATGCGTGAGGCCCTGGGTTCGATCCTCAGCACCACATACAAAGCAATAAAATAAAGACATTATGTCCATCTACAGCTAAAAAAAATTAAAAAAAAAACTAAAAACAAAAAAATAAAAACATCACTGTTAATATTTTGATACTTTCCTTCCAATCTTTTTTTAAGCTTAAGATTGTTTTCTACTCTTATAAAATTGTGATTATATTCTGCATTGAGATTTCCAACTTGCCACGAATTCTCCTGAAAGGTTGCTCTAGATTTTTTTACAGAAAAACTTTGTAAATACTTAAAGTTCTACTTTACTCTTTTTTTTAAATGGACACAATACATTTATTTGTTTATTTATGTGGTACTGAGAATCGAACTCAGGGCCTCACACATGCTAGGCAAGTCTTCTACCACCGAGCCACAACCCCAGCCCTCCACTTTACTTTTAAGAGGCCATTCAACACCACCTTTTAAATTTGTTTTGGTTGTCTTCTTTATTGTGGCTAAAGTTGTGTGGTTAGTGCTGGAGATAAAAAGAAGAAAAGAGGGTTAGGGTTGTGGCTCAGTGGTAGAGTGCTTGCCTAGCATGTGTGAGGCACTGAGTTCAATTCTCAGCACCACATATAAATAAATAAAGGTCGATTGAGAACTAAAAAAAACAATATTAAAGAAGAAAATATATGGTCCTTATTTTATTTTTTAAAATATTTTTAGTTATAGATGGATACGGTATGTTTATTTTTTTTATTTATTTATTTTTATGTGATGCTGAGGATCGAACCCAGTGCCTCACACATGCTAGGCAAGTGGTCTAGCACTGAGCTTCAGCCCCAGCCCATGGTCCTTATTTTCTAATGTGGAGAATAACCAGGCATTTAAATATTAAGATACAGTTATATGATGGAGCCAAGTACAAAGTATAAGCAAAGATGCTAACAAGATTGAGAACCTGGCACAACATGAGGAAGTGAAGGAAGGATTCCACAATGAAGGTAGGATCTATGCTGAGACATAAAGAATGAATAGGCATTTGCCCAAACTAGAGTTTACCATGTAGGGATGAATTTGTGATCCTCAGCTTGAGAGTGAAGTGGGTGGAGGGATGAAACTGTAAATAAGCTTGGAAAGGTAGGTGGGAATCATGTTGTAAAAAATGTATCCCTTGGGGTTGGGGTTGTAGCTCAATGATAGAGCACTTGCCTAGCATGTGTGAGGCACTGGGTTTGATCCTTAGCACCACATAAAAATAAATAAATAAAATAAAGGTATTTTGTCCATCTACAACTAAAAAAATTTTTTTAAAGATATATGCCTTGCAGAGGAGTTTAGATTTTATCCTGTCAGTATCAGAGTTGTATTTAGGAATTTTTATTTTATTTTATTTTATTTCATTTTGGTACTGAGGATTGAACTCACGAGTACTCGAACCCTGAGCCACATCCGAAGCCCTATTTTGTGTTTTATTTAGAAACGGGGTCTCACTGAGTTGCTTAGCGCCTCACTGTTGCTGAGGCTGGCTTTGAATTTGTGATTCTCCTGTCTCAGTCTCCCAAAATGCTGGGATTACAGGCCTGCACCACTGTACCTGGCTGTATTTAGGAATTTTAACAGGACGTAAGGGAATTCATCTCATGATAAAATGATACTTCTTTCTCCATTCTTAGGTGAAATGTTTTATAAATAGTAAAACATTATTTGAAATGTTATACATTATTATTCCCTATTTCTCAACATCATCCAATACACACCCTGACTTGAATTTTACTAACGGTTTTGAGAAAGCTCTTCATTTCCTTCATGAATTTAGAAGGTCCTTTATTTTTGCTGCTTGTTAATAGCTTAATATTATTTTATAGATGTAGAAGATTCCCATACTGTTTTGGATCTTTTTTGCAGATAGAATTTGTATTCAAGAGCCAGTGTAATAGAAGCAAATGCTAAGAGATTTAAGACTTTAAAAGGGCACATTTTAGCTGAGCACAGTGGCAGACACCCACAATCCCAGCAACTCAGGAAGGCTGAGGCAGGAGAATTGCAAGTTCAAGGCCAGCCCCGGCAATTTAGGAAGGCTTCATCTCAAGATAAAAATATAAAGGGCTGAGGATGTAGTTCAATGATAGAATCTCCCTGGGTTCAATCCTCTGTACTGGGGTGTGGGGGGGTACATTTTAAAAGCTGGGCTTGTTAAAGGTTAAAAATAATTTTAAAGAAGCTTTTAAAAAAAAAATCTGGATTTGATTTCATTTTAATTCTGTTTACGCATACATACCCCAAAAATATATCCTGTGCTGAAATTAAGTTCTTTTTTAATAGACAAGCACAAGTTATAATTAAAATTAGTGAATAATGATATTTACATTTCTATTAGGAAGGAAATTATTGGCCAAATAATTACCAAACATTGTTTGCAAATAATGTACACTCTACCATTTCCTCATACTTATAGAGAAAGCTATGAAGCTTGAGAAAGTAACTGAGATAAGGCTTTCAGTTAGCATTTTGGTAAAAATAGTGGTAAGTAAATTTCAGAGTTGAAGAACTTCATTAGTAACAGGGTTTTATATAACTTTATATCTTAAAGGATCAAATTTATATTTCCATGTTTCCCCCCCACAAGTCATTACTCAGTTTTCCTGACATCTTGTTCCTTCTGCACCATGGGAGGTTTTTTGTTTTGTTTAAAAACAAAACAAATTTTTTTTTAAATATTTAAATTTAAATATTTAAATTTTTTAAATATTCTTTTAGTTGTAGATGCACACAATATATTTATTTATTTGTATGTGGTGCTAAGGATTGAACCCCGTGCCTCACACATGCAAGGCAAGTGCTGTGCCACTGAGCTACAGTCCCAGTCCCACCATGAGAGTTTTTTAAAGGAAAGAAATCAGCCTTTTAACTATTGTATTTGAAATCTTGTCTAGAAAACTGACTTATACACATAATCTATTTAAGGTTTTTAAATTGAAAGTTAGACATAGGAATGAGTGCAGAGGGCACTGGCATCACACAACACAAAGAAAACCCATGCTTTAGGAATTCTAGCTGACCTGAAATAGAGTTGACTTGAACATTGGGAAGCTTATCACTCTTACATCCTCATTCTGCCCCTGCCCTGTGACTATTCACTGCATTAGTGTCTTCCCAGCTGTGTTCCAACACCTGTGTTTCCTTGACCCGTAGCTGTCAAACCACTGTCTTGGGGGTGGCTTATGCTTCTATTCCTTGCCTAGACTAGGCCTAGGGACTCACAGGTACTTGAACTAGGACATCCTTAGGATTACTCTAGCAGTGATGATTTGGGTTATTTAGCTTTTTTATATGTCAGCTTGGGAACTTGACTATCATTTTTAACATTATTTATTTAAGAAATTATGTCTTAAATTTTAGAAAAGCAAATTACCAGATGTTTAGAAAATCATTTTTGTTGGTTGTCAACTATTTGTTTATCTAATGTCAGTAAAGCAGAGGTGGGGCTGGGGCTGTGGCTCAGTGGTAGAGCGCTTGCCTCGCATGCATGAGGCATTGGGTTCAATCCTCAGCACCACATAAATATAAACAAATAAAATAAAGGTATAAAAATACAGTAACATTATAAAAAAATAAAAATAAATAAAGCAGAGGTGTATAATTTCATTAGTTCTAATGTCATGGCCATTGCAGAGAAGCAAGAGTGAATAGTGTGGAGAAGGGATAAAATGAAAGGGGAGCACATTGTGTTCCACTCTTATTTATTTTTTATTGTACAAACATAAACTTAAGTATTAATCTACATCTGAAACATAAAAAAAATTTTAAATCATACTTTTTTTTTTTTTGGTACTGGGATTTAAACCCAAAGGCACTTTAGCACTGAGCTACACCCCAAGTCCTTTTTATTTTTTATTTTAAGACAGGGTCTCACTAAGTTGCTAAGCCTGGTCTCATGCTTGTAATCCTCTTCCCTCAGTCTCCCAAGTTGCTGGTATTACAGGCACATGCCACCATGTGCAGCAGAAAATCATTATATTGAAACAATAGGAATATACCTGGAGTTTATATATAGTAAATATTGCCATCATATTTATACTTGTAGAATTCTTTTTTTTTTAATATTTATTTTTTAGTTGTAGGTCGACAGAATATCTTTATTTTATTTTATGTGGTGCTGAGGCTCAAACCCAGTGCCTCATGCGTGCTAAGCATGTACCATAACCCCAGCCCCTGTAGAATTTATTCTTTAAAATAATACCCATGGGGTTGGGGTTGTGGCTCAGTGGTAGAGCACTTGCCTCGCATGTGTGAGGCACTGGGTTCAATTCTCAGCACCACATATAAATAAAGATCCTTGATAACTAAAAACATATTTTAAAAAAATAATACCCAATTTTTGTGCCTGATTTTATTTATTTATTTACTTATTGGTACCTGGGATTGAATCCAAGGTCAATTAACTACTGAGCCATATCTCTTTTTAATTTTTTATTTTGAGACAGAGTCTCCCTACGTTGCTTAGGGCCTTGCTAAGTTGCTGAGTCTGGCTTTGAACTTGGGATCCTCCTGCCTCAGCTTCCTGAGCTGCTTAGGTTATAGGTGTACACCACCACAACCAGCATACCTGATACTTCTTTTTCCAGTTGAATTGCACATCGTCTTTATAGGGTTGAGTAAGACCTATTGAGAAAAAAAGATATTCTTTAAGGTAAAATAATAAGATTATTTGACCTAGATTCTGCATTCCATTTTTGCCATACAAAGTAAGTTACAGAAGCTCCAAGATGCAATTTGTCATGTGATTGTATTAGAAATACTGTTTTTGACACTTCTACCAGCCTTTTCTTTTTAAAAATGTTCTTATCAGTTACCAAAGTAATGTATGTTCATTATAAAATGGGCAGAAGCAAAAACATTCCTCACAGTTCCACCACCTAAAGACTTCTAACACTTTTTATTGCTTCTCAATCTTTCTATTTCCTTTACTCACTTGAAATCATTCTGGATTCTTCTCTTTTCATTTAATGTAGGAGAGTATGCTGTAATACTGTGGTGGGGCAGCAACTTAGTCTAATATTTTAAGGGTAGCCAAGGCTTTTGTAGCAAACAGACCTGGGTCTAAATCCTCGCTCCATCTCATGCTTGTTGTGTGACTTTGGATAAGCTGCTTTACTTTCCTCATCTATAAAATGGAATGGTACTTAGTACATACTATTTGGGTTTATGGGCAATGAAAGAGATAGTTCATTCTCAGTAGTTCAGTATAAAGCTCTTAGTGCCTGGTACATATTATGTACTTTGTTTTTTATTATGATTTTGGTAAATTGCATAAGTCAGTTGTAAATTTTTCCAGCCTTAATGTATTTATTATTAACTTACAATCATTTCTAAACATAACTGATGTCTGAGTTTTTCTGTGTTGTCAAATATTTACATCATACGGGTACTCCTTAAGAATTGTTTAGTGAGGTGAACATTGAGTATAAAAACTAAGAGTTTTGGGCTGTGTTTGTGGCTCAGTGGTACAGCACTTGCCTAGCCTGTGTGAGGTACTGGGTTAGATCCTCACCACCACATAAAAATAAATAATATAAAGGTATTGTGTCCATCTACAACCAAAAATTGTTTTAGAAAAATACCAGAAGTACAACATTAGTTTAAAAAAAATAAACTAAGAATTTTAGGAGTCCAGTCCAAATTAATAAGTGATTGGGAGAGAAAGTAATTGTTTATTAGACTTATGAGGAGAACATAATTAAAAATTATGCAGTAGTAATCAAACACTCTGAAAGTGGCTGTTATTTAAAAGTATTTCTTGTACTGGTTCATAATTTTTCATTTTAGTTCAAGTTAGACTTATTTAAATTACTGAAGATTACCTTAAGTATAAAAATTAGAATAAATGCTGTGAATAAATCTAAGATTTGGGGCCTCACCTTTCTGTTGACTCTATTTAGTCATAGTCCTTTATTTATGCCTATCTCTTTGTAAGAAGAAATATGTCCATTAGGATATTGGTGGAGCTGAATGTAGATGACATGTTATCAGAACAAATCTACCTTGTCAGGTATAAAAAAGCTTTTGCTCTTGTTCTCAAATAACCCCCCAGCCCCCCGGAAAGGAAAAATAAAAAGAATTAGAATGACTTCTGCCAGCTGTGGTTGTCACATACCTGTAATCCCAGCAACCAGGAGGCCGATGCAGAAGGATCACAAGTTCAAGGCCAGCTTCCCCAGTTTAGCCAGACTCTGTCTCAAAATTTAAAAAATAATAAAAAAAGAGTCTTAGATGAAGCTTAGTGGTAAAGCACACCTGAGTTCAATTTTTGGTGCCATAAAAATAAATAAATAAGAATTAGAATGATTACATTGTTTTCTCTCTTTTTTTTTTTTTTCCTACACATCTCATATTTCTGTCTCCTAGCTCTTTCCATTGTGTCTTCTGGTACCTTATTTTTATGCTAAAGAGCCTCACTGTACTTTTCCAGAACAGAACAGAAGCAGTGTAGCATTATAGGTAAGACAGTGGATTTGGGGCTAGATTCTGGCTTACCCATTCATTAACTATGTGACTGGAGTTGACTTATTTAATCTCTCATTCACAATTTCCTCATTTGTAAAATGGGGATAATAGTAGCCACTTTATAAAGTTGTGGGAATTAAATGAAAAAATTTAGAGACTAGTACATGGTGAATACTCAGTAGATGTTAGGTACCATTATTATCACTTCCACAGTTATCACTGCTACTGTCAACCCCAGCCTGCCATTCACTACCAGCCCCATCACTTCCTGTACTTCCTATTTTGCTTAAATAGAAACCTTATTCCCAGAACTTTTTTTTGGTACCAGGGATTGAACTCAGATGCTTAACCATTGAGCCACATCCCCAACTCCTTTTTTATATTTTATTTAGAGACACGATCTTGCTGAGTTGCCTAGGACCTTGATAAGTTGCTCAGGCTGGCTTTGAGCTCTCAATCCTCCTGCTTCAGCCTCCCCAGCCACTGAGATTATAGACATGTGCCACCGTGCCTGGCCCTTAGCCCTTTTTATGTTTTATTTTGAGATGGGATCTTACTAAGTTGCCCACGCTGACCTTGAACTTGTGATCTTCTTGCCTTAGCCTCCTGAGTAGCTGAGATTATAGGTGTGTGGCACCACACCCAGAGAACATGGTTTATTTAATTTATTTATTTATAAACTTCTTGAGATGGTTCCATCCAAGAACCATCTGTCATCCAGTACTTGTTTCATAAGGCTAAGGTCAGCATTCAAGTGTAGCATTATAGGTAAAGTATACCTATTCCTACCTCAAAAATTTCCCCCAATTTGTTAACTATCCCACCTACTTTGCCACTCACTGAATTGTACTGTATCATCTTGTCTTAATTATCTAGTCAGTAGTCACTTTCCTGTCTTTAGAAGTCATGAGTTCTTTGAGGGTTGCATCTTGAGCAACTAGGTCTATAGTTGACCTTATCAAAGGTCTTTGGACCCTGCCTCAAAGCTTTCTTTCACCTTTAAGTTTCACTTTTAGAGGAGACTTAAGGACATTCCTATATTAGGTTTTTATTGCTGCTGTAATGAATTGCCACAAAGTTGACTAAAACAAAAATTTATTATTGTACAGTTCTGGAAGTCAGAAGTCCAAAATGGGTCTCATTGTAAACAAAATGTCAGCAGAGCTGAATACCTTCTGGAGGCTCTAGGGGAAGTCCATTTTCTTGCCTTTTCTAGCTTTGGAGACTACACATATTCCTTGGCCAGTGGCCCCTTCCATCTTCAAAATGAGCATTGGCCAGTTGAGTCTTTCTCAGGTTGTATCACCATATCTTCTCTGCCTGCCTCTTTTGCTTATTAAGAGCCTTAATAACATTGGACCTACAGGATAATCTCCCCATCTCACGGTAAATGATTAGCAGCTTTCATTACATCTATAACCTTAATTCCCTTTTACCATAAAACATAATATAGTCATAGGCTCCAGGGAGTAGGACAAAAGATCTTTGGGGATCATTATTCTGTCTACTATAATCTATATAGAAAACCTTTGCTACATATTTCCTTATCTTCTCAACTTTAGTGACTTACCTCTATTCCAATTTAGTCATTTGTAGCCATGGGCCACCCTTTGGACTTTTCCATTGCTCAGAACTGCCCCAATTCTGAAATCTTTATAGAATTTTTTTTTCTAATCTCAATTTCCATTATTGTAGAAAAATATCCAGGGGAGATTATATAGGCCTTATTTACTATGTTTTGTAGTCTGAATTTGATCCTGGACAAAGTGAGAAGTCAGTGCAGAGTTTCATCAAAAAAAGAGAAAAAAATGAATGGTCTAACATCAAGGAAACTAGCCTTTAAATATGGAATTATTGAATCAATCATATTAATCTTTCCTCCTTAATCTGATTTTAATTAGGAAAATGAAGAGGACAAATGTGAAACCCTAGGAGATAATGAAGAGATGGCCAGAGAATCTGCTGACAAAAAACAGGTAAATCATTGCCATCATTTAAAAAAAAGTTCATAATAACAAAAAAAAAGGAATAGTATAAAGAAGGATAAAAGACTCTCTTACACCCAGATTCACCATTCCCACTTTCAAGGGGGTTTCTTAATATTCTTCTAAAAATATGTGCATTTATAAACTTGTATGTCTGTCCTGTTTATAAAAAGTCAAATTTGTGATATGCTTCTATATCTTGCTTTTTAAAATTTTTCAAATTTAACTCTTAACACCATCTAACATTAATTCATATAAATATGTTGAAAGACATTCTTCCATGGTCTCTCAGGTGCCTATATATCTTGGTGGTTGTGCCAAAAATGCAAGGCACCAATTGCTCTTTACCCAGGTCATTTCTTAGAATTGTGTTTGCAGCAAGCAACCTTGAGGGTTTAGGTAATGTCCCTCTCTGGTACAAAGCAAATTGGATTACTGTTGGCTATGAAACATCAGAATCCCCAAGCTCAGTGTTCCCCTCCTATAACACAAACTACTGTGTGTCCAGGCAACCATCTGCATCACCTGCTGTAGGACTTGAGGGGCAAGGTACCATCACAAATAAGATGCTCATACTTCTGTGTTATGAATTATAAAGTCCTTTGCTTCTTTTTTTTTAAATATTTTTTTATTGTAGATGGACACAATGTCTTTATTTTATTGCTTTGTATGTGGTGCTGAGGATCAAACCCAGTGCCTCATGCATGCAAGGCAAGCACTGTACCACTGAGCTACAATCCCAGCCCCAAGTCCTTTGTTTCTTTTTTTTTTTTTTAATATTTTTTAGTTATACATGGACACAGTGTCTTTATTTTGTTTACTTATTTTTATGTGGTGCTGAAGATCGAACCTAGTTTCTCACACTGCCACTCTGCCACTGAGCCACAACCTCAGCCCAAGTCCTTTGTTTCTTGATCCAAGAGTTTCATTTCTTCTAAGAGTGTTTATGAAAGAATAACAGGTTATCATATTAGTTGGTAAGCAGATTAAAATCAAAGGCTAGACCTTGTTCTTTCTAATATTTCATAGTATTTCCTTGTTACTTTATCTTTTAAGTTTTCCATAGATCCTGATTCATTGATGTAGAATAGAGAGCATGTATATGCTGAAAAGAATTACCTGGATGATTCTGATGTGCATTTCTGATAAGAGTTCCCAATTCATTCTGTGAATGAGTCTCAAAATGTCCAAGAAGAATATAGGAATAATTTGTCTCAGAATATTTAGATGTTTAAAAAAACACAAAGGAAAAATTAGTGAATCACTGTTTAAGTAAATGTACTAGTTTGTATACAGAACAGACTGTCCTCTTTTGCCCATGTTTTAATGTAAAACTCTGTGACTAGGATCACATAGACGACTTGCCAAGATGTTAGTGAAGTGAAGCAAAATCAAGATCCAGAACAGTGATTCACTGAAAAGATTCAGTCTTCTGGGAGTTGCAGTAAGTGGAAGTGTCCAATGGAATGCAACTTAGGCTTTTATTTGTTTTGTTTTTGTTAAGTTTGGGATGGAAAAATCTTTGTCTCAAACTTGAATATTTTGGCCTGAGCTAGAAGCAAAATGAAGTATATACATTCATTCCTCCCCAAGGTAAAAAAGACTCTAGGCCAAAAAAAAAAAAAAAAAAAGAAAGAAAGATGATAAACTTGGTCCAAAAGATTGTTCTAATAAAAAATAAGTTGATAAATATACTTCCTTTTTCTTAAGTAACAATTTTTAAAAACATCTTTTGTGGTCAGAATTTCTGGTTTTATTTCTGCCTTTTTAACTACTTGACAGTTTAAAGTTAACATTATTCAATTGCAGTTGCAGCCACTTCCACTGATTGTGTTGATTTGACTTAATAACATGGGCTCTGGTACGAAGAATTTGTCGGGGGCAGTACTGGGGCATCTTACCACTGAACTACATCCCCAGCCCTTTTTATTTTTTGAGACAGGATCTTGCTAAGTTGCTGAGACTGGCTTTGAATTTGTGAATCTCCTTCCTCAGCCTCCAAAGTGGCTGGAATTATAGGCGTGGGCCACTTAGCCCACTGGTACTAATATTTTTTGATAAGGCATCATAAGTTGTTTTCTAAAGT
The DNA here is from genome assembly GCA_028644305.1 of Xerus rutilus. Classification (NCBI taxonomy): domain Eukaryota; kingdom Metazoa; phylum Chordata; class Mammalia; order Rodentia; family Sciuridae; genus Xerus; species Xerus rutilus. The sequence goes on from CM053404.1 coordinate 108,530,872, forward strand.
GACTATTTTTTAAACAAACTTGATGAAAGTATTGATAACATACTTTGTATTTGAGGAACATAAAATTCAAAAATAATATGGAAAGAGTTTCCATATTTAAGGTAAATTTGAAGTTCATTTTAAAAGTTAATACAGATAAATCTTTCATATTTTAGATGTATTCTTAGATAGAGGTTTTATAAAGAAAAGATATTTTGTATTTCTTTTAACTATGTTTGTAGTTTAAGAGATGGTTGGTTATCTCAGAAAGGGAATTGCATGAACTCTCTATTTCTTCTTTTTAGTATCCTTCATAGTTCCAAACATTTATTCTTATAATTCAACTGACACTTGACTATTTTATTTTATAGTACTTTGGTCTTATCCTTAAAGTGATTTCAAATATGTTCTGATAGGGAATCAATATAGAGTAAAATCCTTTTGGAAGGAGATGGGAAATAAGGGATACCCTATCCTCAGCTCAAGTTCCCCTCATGTCATAACTATAGTCCCAAACCCAAGGATCAAGTTTACATTACTTACTATAGAGTTGTTTTTGTTTTTGTTTTGCTGTGAAAACAACATAGGCTATTTTGTGCCTTAGGTAGAACTGACTTTGGTTTTTACTTTATCTGTTTTATCTGGTTTTTTTGCACTTACAGGGATTGAACCCAGAGCCTTGTGCCTGCTGGGCAAGTTCTCTGAACTGAACTTCATCCCTAGCACCCCATTGCCACCTTTATTTTTTTATTTTGAAGTAGGATCTCCCTAAGTTGCTCAGTCCAGTCTTGAACTTGAGATCCTCCTATCTCAGCCTCCTACGTAGCTGGGGTTATAGGCACACACCAGCATGACTAGCTGTTTTATTTAATATTAGCATACTAGCTTTTTTTATTAGTATTTTCATAAGTCAGGATACTTTAGATTCTAAGTAGCAGAAAGCCTTCACTCAAAGAGGCCCATTAGAACTCTAGGACCCTAGACAGTGTCCAGCCTGCAGGGCTTGGGTCAGCCTAGTCCCCTCTGGATTACTGCCAAGGAACTCACTTTGGCTGTGAGTTCTCTTTTCTGACACCTGACAGTATGACTTGTGTTTATGTGCTATAACTTACCTATATAATTATAGTGAGGAACCCAGATGCATGAGTCTAGACTGTCATAATGTTGAAAACTTCAGGCAGTTTTTAGAAGGATGTTGAGAATTTTCTTTTTTCAGTCAGTATTAAAAATATTTGAGAATTTAAGATGACCTCTCTTTATTCTGCTTTTTACTATCTGTGTTTCTTTCAGAAAATTATGAAAATTCTCTGGGTTTGATTTATCCATGTGTAAAATGAGAGAGGTTTCCAAATTTTTCCTTTTTATCATCTAGCAGCTTAATACTAAATAGTCCTAGATTGGATGGTATAAGAAACAAGTGAAATCAATTTGATTCCTTCCCTTTACTAGGTTAAAATATATTTATCTTTCACTAGAACAAAATAATGATAATTTGCATATGTAGTTGTTTGGCTAATAGAGCCTCAGTTTTGAAAAGTTCGGATCTAAAATCAATAAATTCTAAATTTACAGAAATTCTTTTGGACCTAATGCAAAATGTACCTTTGTGCAAACTTTGTTCAGATAAAGAACTAATCAAAACTTTCATTTTATTAATAAATCAAGTATCATCATGATATAGTCATGAGTTAACAACTTCTTCTTTTGTATCTCACTGTAGGTGAAGAAAACTGGTCTTGTGGTGGTGAAAAACATGAAAATTGTTGGCCTCCATTGTTCTAGTGAAGATCTACATGCTGGGCAAATTGCTCTTATTAAACATGGGTCAAGGCTGAAAAACTGTGATCTTTATTTTTCCAGAAAACCATGTTCTGCTTGTTTGAAAATGATTGTAAATGGTAAGTGCAGATAAGGTTTTGTTGGGGATTAGGAATGTATCTGAGAGCAAACAAGGGAACAAATTGCCTAGATCTCACAGAGATCATTTGGAAATACTGATAGATACTGAAGACAGTTTGACACGTATGAGAAGAGTCAGAAAACAGAGATTCTGTCCTCAGCTCTGTCCACTAGTCAGCCTAATAACCCTCAGTGAATTAGACTAGTGCTAGTTATTATCACTAAGAAACCCCAAGACCTCAGTGCCTTAATATATTAGACATCACCCTTGTAATAGTCCAGATAGCTTTTCTCCTGTAGTTGATTCACAGGCCTCAGCATCGTCCATCTTACTGCTGTTGTTGTCCCTGCAGACTAAGAAGGAAAGAGTAGAGAAGGTATAACTGCTTCTTCAAAGCACAGGCCTAGGGAATGTCTGGGGGTACAACTCAGTGGTAGAATGTTTGCATAGCATGCACAAGACTCTGGCTTCAATCCCCAGTGCCACCAAAAAAATAAATAAATAAATAGTTTTAAAGACAAAAAACTAATATGGCTCCTAATCCTTTCCCTCAGGGTGTTACTTGGAGGCCAAAATAACAATTTAATGTAACATACCATCTAGTATCCAATAATTGATTACATGCTGTAAGTGATAAAATGATCTTAGAGGTAAAACTGATCCTTGCAGGTTGTCATGTTATGAAAGTTTGAGGCTTAAACTGCATCTTGATGGATCACACATACAGGAAGGGGAACACATGGGTGGTCAGGAGCAACCTGAAAAACAGGTCCAGGAACACTGTTCCATAAGATAAAGCTCAGAGGCTATACAATTTTTCAAAGTTCTCCACTAAAGCCCCAATCTACCATTATAATCCATCTATCACTACTATCTTAAGAATAATCTTTAATTTCAAATACTGGACTTTGCTTCTTACAACTGGATAAAAAATTGTATAGCCTCTGAGCTGTATCTTATGGAACAGTGTTCCTGGACCTGTTTTTCAGAAAAGCTGTTTTATTTATATCCAAGTCTTACAAATACTAATCAGATCTATGTTGAGGTTGGAGCCTTGAACGACACATGGAAGAACTTCTAGAGGAAACAGTCATGTGGTTAGGAGCCTCCTGGCCTGCAACAAGTATTGCAAGCCTTCAGGTATCTGTGAGAGTGACTCTGTAGTTTCTCCACTGTGGTTCCTAATAGAGAAGATAGGTGCCACAGTGGTCATGCCTTTTTTTTTCCTCCTTTGCCTGGTTTACCAGGCAAATTGGACATTCATTTAATCATTTGTGTTCAATTGACTTATAATTCCCGGTACAGATGAAACATGATTAACTTTTTGTTGTTGTTACAGAATTGGAACAAGGAGAAGTTAGAGACTGAGAGCTTGCTCAGCAGACTGTTGGATTAGGTAGGGTATTAAAATAGAATTCAGATGTTAACATTGATATAGAAAGGAAAGAATGTGAAAGAAACAAAACATATTGACTGATGTGTTCTAGAGTCAGGGGAGAAGAATGAATAAAAGGTAGTTGTCTTTTGCACTGAACTGCCTATGCTGAAAGCACCCCTAACCATCTCAGAGCTGAGGCTTAAAAGCGCAGGGGAGTGCAGGTAATTAACTCACTGCTGCTTCGCCTGGCAAGAGAGAATGAAGTGTAGAAAGAGACCTAGGATACATTTATGTTGGTGGTAGACCCATATGTAAATAAAATTGCTGTTGGTTTAAGCTTACATATTAGTTATCTTGGGAAGGTGGCATGGTTGCACTTATGCTATAGCTGAATTACATTAGTCACTATCACTGTTACCTTGGTTAAACCAAAGCAATCATTTCCTAGCATAGTGATTCTCAAAGCATGGTCTCCTGATGGTCCACAAGGTCAACACTGTTTCCACAATAATACTACAGTCACACTAACACTACCAAAACAGTGGTGAGTAAAACCACTGTTGCTATAGCATGAAGCAAACTGCTCTGGCAGTCCTTGTGCTCTTAACTGTACTCAGAATTAAAAAAAAAGAGTTTCACATAAGAATGGCCTTCATGGGTTGGGGTTATGGCACAGTGGTAGCGTGCTCGCCTAGCACGCGTGAGGCACTGGGTTCGATCCTCAGCACCACATAAAAATAAAATAAAGATATTCTGTCTGCCTACAACTAAAAAATAAATATTTTTAAAAAAAGAATGGCCTTCATGAAATAGTAAGAATCATTAATTTCTTTAAATTCTAATCCTTGAATATGTATCTTTTTAATATTCTGTGTAAGGAAAAAGGACGTGGTTATAAAATATAAAGCACTTTTTACTACAAACCTAAGTGTGAAGGTTTCCTTAAGGAAAATCACCTAACTGTTTTGAGTTGCAAACTGAAAGGATCCACTTTCTTCATGAAACACTATAAATTGACAAACTATGGTTATTAGCTGTTTTGAGACATTGCCTCAAAAATGAAGTGAACCTGTCCTTTCAGGAAAATGATTGACATTATTTACTGCTAATCATAAAATTTGAGCATTCAAAGTGAAAATTAGAATTTTGGAAAACTGTATCCACCATTTTGAGCTTGACAACTTCCTGATATTTATACTCTTATGATGAGATTAGTGGTGATACTAATGGACTTTTTTTGAATTCTGTAAAATCAATGTAGTGTTTTCCAAATTACCAGTGCCCAAAGCTACAGAATCATGCATGAGTAAAACAGCCATTCTAAGTACAAGACAGACCAAGATACTTGAGCATTACAATACAAAAAGTTTGTTGATATGGTTTCATATTTCACATTGTAACTAATCTTTGTTTAAAAATATTTTTAGTGGTCAATGGACCTTTATTTTATTTATTTATATGTGGTGCTGAGGATCAAACCCAATGCCTCACACATACTAGGGCCACTGAGCCACAACCCCAGCCCCACTAATCTTTTTCTTTTCCCGTGGGGTCGGCAGGTACTGGGGATTGAACCCAGGGCCACTTAACCACTGTGCCACATCCCCAGTCTTTTATTTTTTTAAAATTTGAGACAGGGTCTCACTAAGTTGCTTAGGACCTTGCAAAGTTACTGAGTCTGGCCTTGAACTCACAATCCTACTTCTGACTCCCAAGCCGCTGGGTCACCTTACAGGCATGGGTCACCTGCCCAGTTTGTAACTAGTCTTTAAGAAACTATCTCTTGTCAAATATTTACATAGTATCAAAAAAGAATGTTTACAATTATCTAAAATGGCTGCTCAAATACTCCTTTTTCAACTTCATGTCTGTATGAGGCAGAATAATTTTCATATACTTCAGTGTAAACAACCTGTTGGCAAGAGATCGAAAGCAGAAACATATTTGAGAATCCAGCTGTCTTCTATTAAGCCAAATACTAAAGACATTTGTAAAAATTTAATGCCATTTTTCTCACTAACTTTTGTTATCTTGGAAAATAGTTTCTTATCATAAAGCTGTTATTTATATTAATGGCTCTTTGTTATTTTAAATGAATTAATATTTTAAAATTTTAGTTTAATTTCTAATATAGTAAATATCAATGGATATAATCCATATAAACAAAAGCTCTTTGGGGGTCCTCAATAATTTTTAAGTGTGTAAAGGGATCCTAAGATCAAAAAATTTGAGAACCTCTACTGTAGCATTTACCACTAGTATTGAACATTTGCCTAAAGATGATTCATCCTTCCTTCTTGGATTGGGATTACTAGGAGCAACTAAGATCCATAGATAAAAGTTTTACCATTGCTGCTGATCAGGAAATGGATTATGAGAACTCTAACAGGGAAAATGAAATGCAGCAAGGGAAAAGACTCTGATCTGAGCTGTGAGACCATCAACATTGCTTTGCAGCCCAAACCACAATGAGTCAGGAATAGCAGGGAATAGACAGAAATATGCATTTGTTTACCTTAGACTTTTTAGCTCTTCTGTTACTTTGAAGAATGGAACACCAGTGGGCCATATATCTATTCACTTTGTGGCACAATCATAAAAAAAGACTCTCCAAGCTGAAATTACATGAGATTCTAGCAAAAAAAGTCTTTGTTGTAAACTATTCATTAATTGACAAATATTTGGGTATTTGTGTATAAGGTACCTTCATTGTTCAAGTTCAGATACAAATTAAAATATTTTTTGATATGTTTGTTATCCAGTTATGTTTTCTCTTTTGTAGATTGTTCATATCTTTTTTTCTCTCTTGAGATCTCATTGTTTTTGTCAATTCATATGTACTCTCAATGAATTCAAGTCTTTTCTGTGTATTAAAGATTACCAATCTTTCCTCCGCCTCATTGATTGAAAAATGTTCCTTTCTTTTTTTTGTCTTGTTTTGTGCCTTAAATAAATTAATATTGCTCACACCACTATTCTAGCATCACATAAGCAATTTTCATGTTATGAATTCTTTGTGGACATTTTTTTTATAACTATGAGGAGTACATGATTTGTATAACCATTCCATATGTTGGTTGTCTACTATTTTTAATACTTCTAATATTTTAAAGAATACTATGTTAACTATGTATACATGAATTTTTCTTTCCAGAAGAATTCTGAGTCCAAGACAGAATCATTTGTAATGCATACATGAATTGTTTATTCCAAATACAAAACTTTAGACAAGACCAAATGCTGTTTGTAACTTTTCTAAAAGCAGCCATGGCACCATGGAGGGTGCTGGTATATAGTCCCAGTGCTCGGCTTTGGGACCATACTCAGCAAAATCAGTGATTCCACAAATCCTTCCCCTGGGCTCTATTTGGGGTCAATTAGCTTGTCTCAAAAAGGCCAGAGAGTAAATATTTTGTTTGCAGGCGATATCATATCTGTCACAGCTATTCGACTCTGCCATGCAAAGGCAGACAAAGATTGTATAAATGAATCGATGTGTCTGTGTTCTAATAAAACTTGATTTATGGACACTGAAATCTGAATTCCCACAATTTTGTGTTATGATATATTCTTGTGTTTTTTCAAATTATTTAACCTGTGATCTGTACAAAAACTGAATGGACCAGATGTGGCCTATGGATAATTACTTGCCAACCCTCAGATGGATTAATGGATGATGTCATAGTAGACATTTATTGTATTGGGTCCTCTTGATCTGCATTGCTAGGATGGGTTTATCAAGAAAATCTATATTCAGCATGTATCAGATAATTACCTTTCATATTTTGTATTTCAGCTGGAGTTAATCGAATTTCATATTGGCCTGCTGATCCAGAAATAAGTTTGCTTACTGAAGCTTCTAGTTCTGAAGATGCAAAATTAGATGCCAAAGCAGTGGAAAGACTGAAGTCAAACAGTCGGGCCCATGTGTGTGTCTTACTCCAACCTTTGGTGTGTTATATGGTGCAGTTTGTAGAGGAGACTTCTTACAAATGTGACTTTATCCAAAAAATTACAAAGACAGTACCAGATGCTAACATTGACTTTTATTCTGAATGTAAACAAGAAAGAATAAAAGAATATGAAATGATATTTTTGATTTCAAATGAAGAAATTCATAAGCAAATCCTGATGACTATAGGTCTGGAGAACTTGTGTGAAAATCCCTACTTTAGCAATCTGAGGCAAAACATGAAAGACCTTATCCTACTCTTGGCCACAGTAGCTTCCAGTGTGCCCAGCTTTAAACACTTTGGATTTTACTGTAGTAATCCAGAACAGATTAATGAAATTCACAATCAAAGTTTGCCACAAGAAATTGCAAGGCACTGCATGGTTCAGGCCAGGTTATTGGCATATCGAACTGGTGAGTTAAATTTGCTTAGTTCGTAAATTGGGGCTAATTGGTTTGGTTTTATTTGTCTCAGAAGTAAAGTGGTGTGCATCTTATCTATGATAGAGTTCATTTGCTCCTAGATATTAAAATTTTGCTGTTCATGTTGAAGTTCGTGAGACCTTTGTGTAGGCAACTCTTCCTATGAGGAGTCTGGGAATTCCTTGTGGCCCTTTATTCAGCACTACATTTATAATTCAGGACCAAATTATCTAATCCCTCTTTCTCCTTGCATTTATGATTTCACTGTTTATCAAGCCTTCTACTAAAAATGGGACAAAAAGAAAATTAAAATCACTTTTATTAACTCTTCAATATTGTTTGTATTAAGTGTTTGGTGAAAACTTGGGAATCTATAAAATTAAAAATATGAATTCAAAATAATACAATGAAAGTAAAGGAATGTTGGTTGTTGCAGATTTATCCAATTGTCTTTATTCAGAAAGCTGAGAAATTAAGCATTTTTACTTTGATATTTTATGTTGTGTATGGGAAGAAGGAAAATATTACTTGAGAATATTTTTATTATGGTAAAATACAGTATCTGTATTTCCAGTTACGGAACAGTATTTTTTAAACTTCCCAGATGTGTTTTTCAAAAGAATCATGACCACTTTTAAAAATGCAACTTGAAAAATAAGTGGGAAAAATGTAGGCAGGGGGAACAGTAGAGTAAGATTAGTTTGGGAAGTGGACTGTAATAGGAATTTTAAATTATCCCAAAAAGGAGAAAAGAAGGAAAATCAAAAAAGGTCCATACCAATGCTATTGACCAGATTGAAATAAATTCAGTAGAATGGAGAGACTCAACTGACAGCAAGTTTTGCAGAATCACTACAGAAACTTGAATGAAAAGTACGGATGCTCAAACCCCTACCCAGACCTTGTTCAACAATTGCCCTAACCAAGTGTGATCTAGGCCTGTTTTTTAAAAAAGTTCTTCAAGGAGCTGGGGGAATGGTGGCACACTCCTGTAATCCCAGCTACTTGGGAGGCTAAGGCAGGAGGATCACAAGCTCAATGCCAGCCTGGCAATTTAGCAAGATCCTGTCTCAAAGTTTTAAAAAATAATAAAAAGGCTATGTATGGAGCTCAGTAGTAAAGTGTCTCTGGGTTCAAGCTCCAGTCCAAAAAAAAAAAGATGATTAAAATGAATTCCGAAACCTCTGAAGTTCTAAAACAAATTGCAAGTGGGTGTTTAATAGTTGCTTTTTAAATGATGAATAACAAGGATCCACAGAAGTATTGTTATATGAATGCTTCTAGGATATTTAGAGTAGCAACAAGTGACAAAATGTATTCAGACTCATGAGGGGATGAGTAGAAAACATCTCATGTTATCTACATGGTTTAAGTGTTGAGTTGTGATCTTTTGTGTCCTAGACAAGTGTTTTCCAAAGCCATTTTTACATGGATGGAAACTTATCCTGTTGGAAAACACAGGTAGTAAAGAATATTCTCTTGATATAGCTGACCTTTGCAAGCCAGCAGAGCTGCATGCTGATGGAAAAAAATCACATCTTTACCCCTTCTGACAAGGTTTAGTCATCCCGACTGAAACAGAAAATGTGGCTCCTTGAGACTAAAAAACATAATATGAAAAATATTAAATGTTGATGATAGAAAAAGTAGATTCTTAAAATGAAGAATTTCTGTTTTAATTTTTCATTTTTCACTTCTGATTTATGTACACATTAAGTAAAACTTAACAGTCAAGTTTTAGTTTTGCTGGCTAATATAATCTTGTTTTAAATTTTGGCCACTTGCCTTTAAAATGAATATAAAGCCCTTGATTTATATCTTTTTCTTCTTGTGTTAAGGTCTAGGTCACATAAAGGTCTGGGAAGAAACAAAGTTTTATTTACACCATAATCTCCTTTTCTCCACACTGTAGAGGCCAGGCACCAGACATGCTGTAGCCCTCAGTATCACATTCATTTTCAGGGCACAGCATGCATCTACATCTTTCCTTAGTAAGCATCTGTCGCATTCAGCTGTGAGTTGTGTGAGGATGGGGACTGTTTTCCTTTCCACTGAACATTCAGTTTCTCACAATACTTGGCACACAGGCACTCAATAAATGGAAATCTTTCTTGTGGAATTCTTAATGGCAAAGGGGGAGGTGGAGGAAAGGCAAGCAGATTGGGTCCCAAGGGCTAAAGTTCAGTCACTTAATTTCTCTGCCTGTTTTCTTACCTAGAGATGGAAATTTTAACTGTTTTCTTTTAAAATATTTTTTTAGTTGTTGATGGATCTTTATTCATTTATTATTTATATGTGGTGCTGAGGATTGAACCCAGTGCCTCCCGCATGCTAGGCAAGCGCTCTACCACTGAGCTACAGCCCCAGCCCTTAACTGTTTTATCTGTAGGTGAAAATAAGATGGTGGATAAAAAGTGCTTAACATAAATTACGTAAATCCTTTCTAGTACGATTTTGAAAGCCTGAGTGTACTTGAACTGGAGATGGGAAATTTTATCGAAGTATCATAACTTTTAAAAAGTTAATTGTAAGGCATCCTAGTTTTTAATATAATAGTGGCACAAATTTTCTTTGTGCTTTTACTGAAAAAATAGTTATTAAAATATATTTTTCATTGGAAGGACTAATTTATAGGAAATTGTAAGGGGAAGCCATAGTTTTACTCACCAGTATGAGAATGACCTAAGGTAAGTTCACAGATAATTCTTATTTTTTCTATGTAAGTGTATTATCCAAACTACATTAGTCCCTTATAATGACTTTGACAAATATTATGGTCTTCATAATTAGTGTATATTTGTCTTAGGAATTTGAAACTCACCCTTATGTGGAAGGAAATTAGATCCTAATATGTCATTCCCAAGACAATTTTTGCCCTCTAAAGATCTCATAGTAGGGGCTGGGATTGTGGCTCAGTGGTAGAGTGCTTGCCTAGCATGTGTGAGGCACTGGGTTCAATCCTCAGCACCACATAAAAATAAACAAAATAAAGGTATTGGGTCCATTTACACCTAAAAATATTTTTTTAAAAAACTACATTGAAACTGTATCTCATGCCCAGCACAGTAGTGCACAACTATATCCCAATGGCTGGGGGGAGGGGGGGAGGGGCTGAAGCAGGAGGATCACACGTTTAAAGCCAGTCTCAGCAACTTTGCAAGGCCCTAAGCAACTTAGCAAGACCCGGTCTCAAAATTAGAAATAAAAAGGGGTGAGGATGTGGCTTAGTAGTTAAGCCCTCCTGGGTTCAATCCCCAGTATCCAAAAGAAAAAAGAAAAAAAAAATTCTCTCTCACTCCAGTTAGAATGGCAATCATCAAGAATACAAATAACAATAAATGATAGTGAGGATATGGGAACTAGGAACAATTGTACACTGTTGGTGGGAATTAAATTAGCATAGTCACTAGAAATCAAGATGTAGGTGCCTCAAAAAACTAAAATTAGAATTACCATATGATCCAATTATACCACTCCTTAGTATATATCCAAAAGAATTAAAGTCAGTCAGCATATCATAGAGATACCTGCACACCCGTGTTTATCATGGCACAATTCTGAGTACCCAAGTTACAGATCTGCATGGATGCCTGTCAACAGATGAATGGATAAAGAAAATGTGGTATTATTCAGCCATAAATTCGTGTCATTTTCAGGAAAATGGATGGAATGAGAGATCATCATGTTAAGCAAGAAAAACAAGAACAGCATGTTTTCTCATGTGGAATCTAGAAAAGAAAAAACAGGAATGTAGAAGGGAGACTTATTTGAAGAGTAGGGGGAGGGGCAGGGGACAGGCAGGTAACAGGAAGTAGAAATGATCAAAATATGTTATATGTAAATACAAATACAAAACCCACAATTCTGTGCAATTAATATGCACTAATAAAAAAAGAAGTAATCATTTAGAAACTGACCTGTTAGTGGAGAATCAATGAAGTTGCACTCAGTTCTGGTTGTAGCTTTGACGTGATAGGACTGTGACCACTGCCATATTAGTGGTCTCCACATGTACATCATGTGTGACTGGGTGAGTAGTGGCCCCCATCTAGTTCTTTGATACCTAGCTCCCATATTTATACTTCAAAGTATTTTTCTTTTTTTTTAGTTGTAGATGGACACAATACCTTTATTTATGCGTGGTGCTGAGGACTGAACCCACTGCCTCACATGCCAGGCGAATGCTCTACCACTGAGCCACAACCCCAGCCTCAAAGTATTTATGTTAATACTTCTCTGTAATTAGTACAGATGTCAAGAATTATTAGGACAATCATAAAATATGTTTCAAAATACATGCTTTTATTAATTTTGGAAAAATGTATTTGTGAAACTAACAGGTCATTGATTTTTACTGAGTTCAATGTCGTGTCTTTCAGAGGATCATAAAACAGGAGTTGGAGCAGTCATTTGGGCAGAAGGAAAATCTGTGAGTATGAAAATAATTTTTTAAATATTTAACCTGGATTTTGTATAAAGGTAGTTCATTGTTTAGTGTATTGCATTTTTGTTTTTGTTTTTACATTTTGAAACAGACTCTCACCATGTTTTCCAGATTGGGCTCGAATTCCTGAGCTCAAGCTTAGCCTTAGCCTCTGGAGTAGCTGGGATGACAGGCATGCACCACCATGTCTAGCAGTGCACTATATTTTATTGACCTGTTGAGATTAATATTTTTGTGTTAGTGCATTTATGAAGTTCTGTAAACATTTGCTCACTTCATCAACAAATTTCTGGGTAGATTCATCAGTTTAACAAACATTTATTTATTTTTTTTAAATATTTTATTTTTTAGTTGTAGGTGGACAGAATATCTTTATTTTATTTTTATGTGGTGCTGAGGATCAAACCCAATGCCTCACATGTGCTAGGCAAGCACGCTGCCACTGCACCATAACCCCAGCCCAACAAACATTTATTGTACAACTTCTATAGAGTAAGCACTGTGTTGCAGTGAACATCAGGGATTTAAAGATCACAGGTTCTGCCTTTCATGGCCTTGTATCTAATGATGGAGACAGAGAGGTAAAAAAGAAACTGGCGTATATGTGTAATTATAATCAATACTGTGAGAACATGGAGAAGGACCTGTACTGTGCTTGGGGAAATGAGTGAGATATTCTTGGAGGTGGTAGCATGCTATTAGTCTTGAATGAGTAGGAGTTCATCAAACAGAGAAAATTAGAAGGACCAAGAAGATAACATGAGAAGGTAGAGGGGCCAGAAAGAGAATGTAGGAAAATGCAGGTGACTTGGGGTCCAAAGTCCTGTGTAGAGTGGGCAAAAAATTGGACTGAACCATAAAGAATGTTGTAGACCATGTAAAGAATGTGGACTTTATTTATTTATTTATTTTGGTACCAGGCATTGAACTCAGGGGCATTTGACCACTGAGCCACATCCCCAGCCCTATTTTGTATTTTATTTAGAGACAGGGTCTCACTGAGTTGCTTAGTTAGTGCCTCGCCTTTGCTGAGGCTGGCTTTGAACTTGGAATCTTCCTGCCTCAGCCTCCCCAGCCATTGGGATTACAGGCATGTGCCACCATGCCCAATGTGTGTGACCTTTAAACAGGGCATCCCCTAGAACAATACTAGTCAGTAGAAATTAAATGCAAGCCATATATATATCTTGAAATTTTTTAGGGTGTGGTGAACTTTAAAAATAGGCAAAGAAAAGAAATAGGTGTTAAGTTGAAGAATACATTTTATTGGAAACAACCTAAGTGCCCATCTACTGATGAATGGATAAAGAAAATGCGGTGCACACACAATGTAATACTATTCAGCCATAGAGTGAAATTCTCGTTTTCAACAACGGGGATGGAACTGGAGATTATTATGTTAAGTGAAATAAGCCAGGCACAGAAAGACAAGTACTGCATGAGTTCACTCATATGTGGAATGTACAAAAGTTGATCTCATAGAAGTTTAGAGTATAATGGTGGTTTTTAGAGACTGGGGAGGGTTGAATGGTAGAAAGGATGGGGAAAGGTTGATCAATGGGTAATAAGTACAGTTAGATGGGAGTGGGAAGTTTTGGTGTGTTGTTGCACAGTAGGCTCACTGGATAACAATTATATACTGTATGTTTCAAAAAGCTAGAAGAATGGAGTTTGAATATTTTCTTTTTGGTACTGAGGATTCAACCCAGGGGCACTTAACCACTGAGCAACATACCCAGCCCTTTTAATTTTTAATTTTGAGGCAGAGTCTTACTAAGTTCCTTGCAGCCTTGCTAAATTTACTGAGGCTGGTTTTGAACTTGTGATCCTTCTGCCTCAGCCTCCCTAGCCACTGAGATTATAGGCATATGCCACCATGCCTTGCAAGGAGTTTGCATATTTTCACCATAAAAAATAATAGATGTTTAAAGCATTAGATAGGTTTAATCTGATTTAAACATTATACAATGTATACACGTATCAAAACATCAGAATACCCCATGAATATTTATAAACTTGACTTTTATGTCAGTTTAAAAAATAAAATATTTTATTTAACCTGATATGTCCAAAAATATTATTTAAACATAGTCAATATAAAAATTACTAATAAAGGGGCTGGGGTTTGGCTCAGTGGCGGAGTGTTCGCCTAGCACATGTGAGGCCCTGGGTTCAATCCTCAGCACCACATAAAATAAATAAAATAAAGGTATTGTGTCCATCTACAACTAAAAATATATTTTTAAAAAAATTACTAATAAAATGTCCTGCATTTTATTTTATTGTTAAGTCTTATAAATCTCTATGTATTTTACACTTACAGCACCTCTCAGTTTAAATTAACCACATGTGGTCAGTGGCTACTATATTGGAATTTACAGTCCAAGAGTCATTTAAGTGGGATAATGATATGATCATATTTGCATTATAAAAGAATGAAGTAAAGTGAGATGGGAAATAGTTTGGTTAATATAAAAGAGATAATGAGGACTTGGAGTTATGGGAATGGGTTAGGAGGGCCATGAAATTTAGATTTATTTAGGAACTGTATACAGCTGATTGAAATATGAGCCTGTTTTGCTTCAGTGGACTTTACAGCAAATAATTTGACTATTTGCTCCAGTGTTTTCTTTTTTTTTTTAATATTTATTTATTTTTATGTGATGCTGAGGATTGAACTCAGTGACTCACGCATGCAAGGCAAGCACTCTGCCACTGAGCTACAGCCCCAGCCCCTGCTCCAGTGTTTTCTAAGCTCCTCAAATTCAACCTAGCCAAGAAATCCGGCATCTTCCCTGTTAAACCGCTACTTCACCAGTGGTTACCATTTCACTCGCTGGTCCTCCATGTGTACAATTTAGTGCTATGGATCCACCTTTCAAGTACCTCTCGACTCTACTTACCTCAGCCAGAAGTCTCCATAGCATTTTGTATAATTCATATGTGACATTCATTACACTTCAAGTTGTGTCTGGTCTCTTTTGCCCTCTCCAGATTGTAAGGTTCATGAGGTCAGGAGTGTGTCTGGTTTATATCTATGTCACCAGCACCTCGCACAAGTCCAACCTGTAGTTGAAACTCTCATTTGTGTTATGTGAATGCTTTAGCAGCTTTTTGACTTAACATCTGGTTCTCAACTGCTTTGTGGAGAATTTAGGTCCAGTTATCTCTAGTGTAGGCAGGCTGCTTGGTAAAGTGGAGAGACATGGGCCTGGAGTCAAGCAACCTGGGTTCGAATTCTGGCTGTTTTTTACTAGTTCTCTGACCTTGAATAAGTCATTTAATCTCTTGGCCCCAGTTTCCTTATCTATAAAACTGGAATAATAATAGTATTACTTTCTAGATTGTTTCAACGATTGAGCCAGTGAAATGCATATGAACCCAGTATGATGTTTGCCATTTGGTAACTGTTCAAGAATTGTTTATTAATGAGATAATGTTCAAGCTTTTGTTGGATGATTTTTTTATCTTCTTGTTGGCTGATTATAACGATGATTTTTATTAAGCTTCTACAGAATGAGACTGTTGATATGGATATGATCACTTGAGTAATTATAATAGATCAAAATTTAATAAGGTTTATAACATATTCCAAACTATTATAATTACCATTGATAAAATGTCATCCTAATAATTGGCAAAGCATTCATATTAACAACTAATATGCCATTGATCAAGAATAAGATAGAAGCTGGGCGCAATGGCTCATGCCTGTAATCCCAGCTGCTGGGGAGCCTGAGGCAGGAGGATTGCAAGTTCAAAGCCAGTCTCAGCAAAGGTGGGGTGCTAAGCAACTCAGTGAGACCCTGTTGCTGAATAAAATACAAAATAAGGCTGGGGATGTGGCTCAGTGGTCGAGTGCACCTGAGTTCAATCCTTGGAACCAAAAAAAAAAAGAGAGAGAAAGTAAGAAAGAGTCATTGAAGTAAGAAGCTCTGTGGTTGTGTATATAATAATAGAGGCTCAAAAAATATTCAAGATAAAAAGAAGTACATTTTTTATTTTCTAACTAAACCACAATAGCACATTTTTAGTTCAACAACAGAAATACTCAAAGTGTGTGTGTGTGTGTGTGTGTGTGTGTGTGTGTGTGTGTGTTTCTGCTTGCCATACTGTGGATTGAACCCAAAGGTGCTTTACATCTGAACTACATTTTCCATCCCTTCTTTATTTTATTTTGATACATGGTCTTGCTGAGTTACCTAAACTGTTCTTGAACTTATTATGATCCTCTGCCTGAGCCTCCAAATAGCTGGAATCACAGGCATTCACTACTGTGCCCAGCTGTTCAAAGTATTTTTTAAATTTCTGACTTAACAGAGTATAAGAAATTAACACTCATTGAGTGCCTGCTTTATACATAACAATCTAACATATGTACCTTAAGAGATAGAAAAGAAGTATAAAATGTGGTTTCTATTCACTAGAATTCTATAGTTTAATGTCTGAGTCAAGAAAAATAATTTGTGAGTTAAACAAGATAGTATTTAATTAACTGCTAAAACCAAAGACTGCCTTGAGATTGATTATAGACTAGAGAGGTGACTGGCCTTCTTGAAATTAAACTTTGGCAAGGCCATAGTATAATAGAAGTATTGTTTTGTTTTGGTTTCATGGCTTATTCTGTCATAGAAATGGAATGAGCTGGGCGTGGTGGTGCATACCTATAATCCCAGCAGCTCAGGAGGATCACAAGTTCAAAGCCAGCCTCAGCAATTTAGCGAGGCCCTGAGCAACTTAGCAAGACCCTGTCACAAAATTAAAAATTAAAAGGACTAGAGATGTGGCTCGGTGGTGAAGCACTCTGGGGTTCAATCACCAGCATAAATAAATAAATAAGAAAAAAGAAATGAATATTCATAATACAAAATATGAAAGCAAGCTTTAAAGTCACATTGCAAAGTTCCTTATCTGAATGTTGAAATTAACCATTGATCTGCTCACTTTTGTAGAGAAGCTGTGATGGAACTGGAGCTATGTACTTCATAGGATGTGGCTATAATGCCTTTCCTGTTGGATCTGAGTATGCTGACTTCCCACACATGGACGACAAGCAGAAAGACAGAGAAATAAGGAAATTCAGATACATCATACATGCTGAACAAAATGCCTTGACATTTCGGTAGGAAATTTTTTTATTGTACTTTTAAAATGTAGCAAAGGTCAGCCGAGTGCAGTGGTGCACGCCTGTAATCCCAGCACTTTGGGAGGCGCGAGTTCAAAGCCAGCCTCAGCAACGGCGAGGCGCTAAGCAACTCAGTGAAACCCTGTCTCTACATAAAACACAAAATAGGGCTGGGGATGTGGCTCAGTGGTCGAGTGTCCCTGAGTTCAATTCCTGGTACCAAAAAGAAAAAAAAAAGGTAGCAAGGTCAGTTGAAATTACTTTTCTTTTAATTGTAACCTATTTCCTTTTTCAAATTCTAGGGAATATTCTTTTCAGAAATACAATTTTGATAAAGATTGGTCCTGCTGCTGGATCTGAGGCCATTATCACAGATTCTCCAGGCCTTCCTATTTATTGAGCAAGTCTTATTTTTTTTCCCTCTCTCTAATAAGAAGTGACTAAAATTTGTCTTTAAGAGTCTTGCTACAAAAACAGTGGTGCAGATGGTGAGGATGTTGAGAAAAGAGGGAAGTTCTATGCTGGTATATCTATAGGCTCTGTTCCAAAAATGGCAGTCAGACTGACAGGTAGTGGTTCCACACCAAAGGGAAGAATATTTTGGCAATCACGTAGAGATGTTTCTGACAACTTGAGCTTTTCAACAGTGAACCTGGTTATGTTATAAGGCAGCAAGCTTTATATCACTACAAGTGATCAAGGAGAAGCTACAAAATCTTTCATTACCTCTGATATAAAAAGGGTTCAGAAAATGTCTACCAGACGGGACTGGATTACATTCTAAAATCTACTTCCACTTCAACATTCTATGAAGTTTTATTTCTCTTCAGCCATTCATTGGTTCACTTAGCAGTTTTTAGTCTGTATCTTGTTTATATTACTCTGCTACTTATTTAGGGAAGAAAGATGAATAAAGCAGTCTATGCCTTCAACATTTACCAATTTAATTAGATATCATGTATTTTTGGTGATAACAAGGAACTTCTACACGAGGCCTGGAAGTTAAAAATTCAAAATCCTTTGACACATTGCTGTCCCCTTGCCTTTTTACTCCACATTCTACATCCTAGGCACACCAATTCTAGTAAGTCACATGGATATGTCCACATGGCTACAGCTTTGTATTGTCTCCTTATTTTACCTTGACTTAGGTCTCTATCTAATATGAAGTCTCCTTTTACTTCTCACTGTGAAGCATCCATTTTCTTCTTCTTCCTATATTTTAACAGCTCAGTATCATATTATATTTACTACTTAGTCTCTTGAATAATGTGGATATGTGTATTACCCACTGAATTGTGAGATCTGAGAGGGCAAGGACATTGTCCCCTTTATTGTTTATAATCAAAAAATCATTTAAGCCAGACTTGGTGGTGCACGCCTGTAATCCTAGCACTTTGGGAGGCTGAGACAGGAGAATAGTGAGTCCAGCCTCAGCAACAGGGAGGTGCTAAGCAACTCATTGAGATCCTGTCTCTACATAAAACCCAAAATAGGGCTAGAGATGTGGCTCAGTGGCCGAGTACCCCTGAGTTTAATCCCCAGTACCAAAAAAAAAAAAAAAAATCATTTAATTGTAATAATAAGGATTGTGACTAATAGGAAAATTTCTGGAAAATGTAACTTTGGAAAGTCAAAATTTGAGTTATCATTAATAAAACAAAGTAAAATAGTTGGCATTTATATGTATTTTATTTTATTTTATTTTTTGGTACTAGAGATTGAACTCAGGGGCACTCGACCACTGAGCCATATCCCCAGCCCTATTTTATGTTTTATGTAGAGACAGGGTCTCACTGAGTTGCTTAGCGCCTCGCTGTTGCTGAGGCTGGCTTTGAACTCACAATTCTCCTTTCTCAGCCTCCCTAAGTGCTGGGATTACAGGTTGCTCCACCATACCCGGCTATTTACATGTATTTTAAAGAAAAAAAGAATCTTGTTCAACTTCTTGTATTCTGAAGTATTTCTCTCCTTTGTTTTCTAAATTTTGAGCACAAATATTTATGAATATGTATATTTTATTATGAATTAAATTGCTTTTAAAGAGTGTATTAGAAATAATAACTATCATCACCTCTTTCTAATGTTAATTTAGGTGATTTCCACAGTCACTTGTCAGCTTTTACCATTAAGAGGGTGAGTTTAAGGGATTAAAAAACAGAATAAGACATGGCTCCTGTCATTGAGGAACTTGTAATGCAGTAAGCATTAAGATCTAAGACTGTATACACCTAATACAATGGATTCTGTAGGAAAGGCAAACAAAGTGCACAGTGTTTGGGGGCTGCTGTGGACAAAAATGGGGCATGCAAGGGAAAAGCTGTGTGGAAGAAGTCGAGCTTATCGTAGGAACTGAGTTCTGAATGATTGCCAGGACTAGGGGAAGGAGATCCTCCTTGAAAGGAAGACCTTTCTTGCTTCTAACACAAGATATGGTCTAGAAGTGGAAAAGCACATTTCATGTTTAGGAACATGCATATTCCAGTTAGGCTGGAGTGTGGGCACGTGGTCAATGCAACTCACAAGATAAGCTGGGACTGGACAACAGAAGACTTCGAGTTTAGACTCCACTTGGTAGGCAGTGGGGAAATGGAATTGCATTGACAGCCACACTCCATAGACTGCTTTAGTAGTAGGGGCATCATTTGAGCAGACTAGATGCATGGAGTTCTGTTGTCCCAGCTCAGATGAACAGAAGTAAATTTCAACTAGAGAAATGAACATAGTAGATGGAGAATTGAAAACAGCTGGTTCAGAGAAGTGTAGACCACAGAACTTGGAATTAAAGTTCTTGTGGCCTCAGGTGAGAGCAGTCCTTAGTCCTAAACTACCCTCAGCATACACAGTTACACCAAAAATCTCAGGTTTTTTTCCTTGTCCTCTTCATTACAAGTTACTTGCTTTACTTGTGTGGCGGTATGAAGATGACATAGCCAATTTTTTTTTTTTGTACCAGGGATTGAACTTAATCACTGAGCCACATTCTCAGCCCTTTTTATTTTTTATTTTGAGACAGAGTCTTGCTTGGTTACTTAGGGCCTTGCTAAATTGCTGAGGCTGACTTTGAACTTGCAATCTTCCTGCCTCAGTCTCCCGAGCCACTAGTATTACAGGCATGCACACGCCCAGCTCCAAATGTTTTTCAAATAAAATTATCCTGTGATAGGGAAGAGGTAAGAGAACTATAACTCAAAACAGAACTTTAATATTATTCATTTAGTAAGTACTTATTAAATGTCCTTTAGGTACCAGTTAGGAATAGGGGGCTAGGTCTTTCAGCTGCCATGATTATTTAATATTTAATCAGCTATGATTAGTTTTAATCCCAACTTCCAGTGTTATAGAGGTCCTTATATAGAAAACATGGTTTTCCTTTTTTTTTTTTCCTTCAGTTCTGGGGAGCAAACCCTCATGAGTGCAACTGAGCTACATCCTCAGCTCTATTTTTCTCTCTCTTCTTTGTTTTTTTTTTTAATCCTCCCTTTTCCCTATTCTCATTTTCTCTCTCTCTTTCCTTCTGTTCATTTATTTTGTCTTCTGGTACTGAACACCTTGCCAACAGCTTAAATTAATTTTAGTTATAGTAATTGTCATGTTTTTACAGATTTTGAACATTTAGCAAGAGTAAGGCTTGATTATTGTTTATAATGTAAATCTATTTTTCAAACAACTGAACATTAAAATTTAAGAATTTCTCTAAGAAACAACTTACCCTTTCAGAAATTAGCTTTGTAATATTCTGTAAATTTTTTGTAGGTGTCAAGAAATAAAACCAGAAGAAAGAAGCATGATTTTTGTGACAAAGTGCCCATGTGATGAATGTGTACCTTTAATTAAAGGTGCAGGCATAAAACAAATCTATGCAGGGGATGTAGATGTTGGAAAAAAGAAGGCAGACATCTCTTACATGAGGTTTGGGGAACTTGAGGGTGTTAGCAAATTTACCGTAAGTAGATACACTTTTTCTTCAAACTGTATATCCTGTTACGTTGTTTGATACTCTGCTGATACTGTAAATTAGTGGTTTCTATCCTTTTAAAGAGTTTCAACAAATTATTGTCATTGAGTTTATTTTTTAAAATATTTTTTTAGTTGTAGATGGACACAATACTTTTATTTTATTTATTTATATGCCGTGCCGAGAATCCAACCCAGTGCCTCACACACATGCTAGGCAAGCTGTCTACTACTGAGCCACAACCTCAGCCCACATTTAGTTTATTTTTACATGCAAGCACTTACATACCAAAAAATGTTCACTAAGGAGCTCTGCCTTAAGAATTTGACAGTTCTGCCAGACACGGTGGCATAGGCCTGTAATCCCAGCAACGAGAATTTCACATTTCCATGAAGTTGTGGGTTGACTTTGAGTTAGCTTGATGTGTCTGATAAAAGAAAAGCTCTGACCACCACTTCCCTCACCTTACGTTTCAGCTTGGAGTGGTAGATAGAGATGAAAATAGTTGAAGATTATCCATAAGACAGGAAGATGCATGCACATGTATACACACATGTTTCTCATGAGAAAAAGTGGTAGAAAAGAAGTTGCAAAAGCTCTACAAAGAAAATTTTTCCCCAGAAGTTCCTAACATACCAAATCATTCTGTTTCCTAAAAGAGTAATCATAGAACCACAAAACCAGGAAATTAGCATTGATATGTTACTGCCATTAATCTATATATTCCAATCAAGGTTTATTGATTGTCCTAATAATGTTCTTTTATTTTATTTTTTTTAATTTATTTTTTGGTATTGAATCCAAGGGTGCTCTACCACTGAGCTAAATCCCCAATCCCTTTTTATTTTTTATTTTGAGACAGGGTCTTGATAAATTGCCCAGGCTGGCCTTGAACTTGTGATCCTCTTGCCTCAGCCTTCCAAGTCACTGAGATTACAGGTGGCCAGGGATATAGTGTTGTGGTAGAGTGCTTGCCTAGTATGTGTGAGGTCCTGGGCCAGATCCCCTGCATCACAAAAACAAAACAAAACAAAACAAAAAAACACAAAAAACTTATCTCCAGTAAGTTCTACATAGGAAAATAATCATGTCCAAAATAATAACATACTGCTTTTTATGACATCCAGTGATTTAATCCTGACATTTAATATAACATTTATATACTAGAATTCATGAATAGAAAAAGCATATAATAGAACTGTTTATAAGAACTTTACATTCCTGTTATATTCATCAATTTGAGTCCAGGGTACTTGGAACATATATGCATTATGTGTGTGTACATATGTGTATATATATGTGTATATATACATATATATAGATATGTACATACATGCATATATATTTTAAGCATACGAAAATACTATCCAGTTTCTGTATTTATATAAAGTATCAAATGTTTATCATTTTTTATTTTGTCATGTATTTTTTAAATTTTTATTTCTAATTATTTTATTTAAAGCCTATCACAGAATTTTTTTTTTTTTGTACTAGGGATTGAACTCAGGGGTACTCAACCACTGAGCCACATCCCCAGCCCTATTTTGCGTTTTATGTAGAGACAGGGTCTCACTGAGTTGCTTAGCACCTCACCATTACTGAGGCTGGCTTTGAACTCACAATCCTCCTGTCTCCGCCTCCCAAAGTGCTGGGATTACAGGCGTGTGCCACCGCGCTCAGATCCTATCACAGATTTAAAACAGCAGTGCCATGCCAAAAGAAGAGAGAGCTAACAAGTGCTTGTCTTGTATATAAAACCTACATCCAATCAGTCAAAGAAATCCCCAGTTCTGTATTTTGTTTTTTTGTCTCTATTCCTCCTAGAGAGTGTGAGGAAATAGGGTTTCAAATTCTTATCATGAAGATTAAGTGAACTAGCTCTTCAGGACTATGAGTGATGGCTTATGGCAAACTCTGAAATATCTTGCTTACTGGTAGATTTTAGTAGATTTTGAGTTGTAAAGAGGAAGGAGAGATCAAAGGGGCCAGAGAGGAAGAAGACAGAGAAGAAAGACAAAGGGAGCCCCGGGGGACAGAGCTGGGAAACCGAACAGAGCTGGGAACTCCCACCCAAGAGGTCCCTTGCTCAAGGAGAAAAAAGAAACTCATGGTTTTTCTGTTCTCTTCATGAAGAGTAGCTCTCCACTCCCTTATCCTTTCCTCATCTGGCCTGGCTTGAAATAGTACATAACTGGTTAGCTAAACACCTAGTTTTGTAAATACCAGTAATTAGCACAAACTAGTATTTGTTCTAAATTTTGAATTTTAATAATTTGATTATCCAAAAGTGTGATGTGTGAATAAATTTGATACGATCTTTTGACTATCCAAAGTGTGATGTGTCAATAAATTTGATACTTGTTTTAAGATTAAAGTAAATTAATTTTTATTTGAAAGATATTTGCTTTTCTTTTCAAAATGTAACCATACACCTAGAGATAAGTGGTTTTAGTCTATGTTGTTATCAAAAAGCAGGTTAGGCGCAGGCCTATAATCCCAGGGGCTCAGGAGGATCAAAGCCAGCTTCAGCAAAAGCAAGGCGCTAAGCAACTCAGTGAGACTCTGTCTCTAAATAAAATACAAAATAAGGCTGGGGATGTGGCTCAGTGGTTGAGCATCCCTGAGTTCAATCCCTAGTGATTCCCCCTACCTGAAAAAAAAAAACAAGTTAGGGCTGGGCAACACCGTTTTCCAGAACAGATTTCATACAGTGTATATTCATGTCCTGTTACTCAAAAAATTTTTTTTCTCGTCTAATGCACATGGGTTTTTCTCTATTAAGATGTATTACTTTTTTATTATTAAAGTAATATATTTTCATTGTGGAAGGTAGCATAATAAAAAAGAACATGTATCATTCCTTAACTCACAGATATCACTGTTAACATTACTGTATTTTCTATGTTGTTAAAACTTCCTCAGAAATTTTTTTAATAATTTATACAATCTTCTAAACTTGTAGACCTAATTTATTTAACCATTCCCCTGTTGTTGGATACCTAGACTATTTCTAAGTTTTTACAGTTATAAAGAACCTTTTCATGAATATCCTTAAGTATAAATTTAGAGTTATTGGTGTTTACTTTCTCTGCCCAAATAAATAGGTTTTAGTGATTTGACATGTTTTAGAACATAACTCTGTTTTCCCCCCTTACATAACATCCCATCCCTTGTAAATCCTCTCTTTCCTGGTGCTAACCCTGGGCATCTCATCTCTATAAGTGACCAAAAGTCTAAGGACTTTTAATGCATGGTAAAATGTTTGTCTTGTATCTCATCCCCCCTCAAGGCTCAAGATGTTAACTAGTTAATCTGATGAACTAATTGATGCTTATGGAAGAGGCTCCCAGGTAATTCACACTTAATTGTGTCTTTCTGGAGACAGTGGCCCAGCAGGGCCTTTTTGGTTAAGTCATTAGTGATTCAATGGAGATTCCAATTAGGCAGAAAGGAAGGAAGAGCTGTCCTAGAAATAATGATTACATTCCATTTTCTTTTCTACTATTTCAGTCTTCTCTGTAATATCTCAGAATCTTCAGTCTTCCCTATTTCTTTCTGAGTGGTTGAGATAGAATACTATAACCAGAGGAGATGTATGATATCTGATCTTATATATGATAGAAAATGATAGAAAATAAATAATAATTTATATGATATAATTATATTAAAAGGCAAGGTAATATTGGCCATATTGTTATTCTTTAATACCTAGGCCTTCTCTACCTATTATAAAATTTGGTAGGACCTAGAGACAGAATATGACGTAGAAATTCCATGATCCTGGGCATTGGGCAGGCCTAGGTCTAATCCCATTACTGCCTTTAGTTACTCTGTAACCTGAGACAAATCATTTGCAATTCTCTAATCTCTCACTGTCTTACTTATGTAATGAATAAAAAGGATCTTAGGGTCCCTTTCTTCTCTAAGAGTATTGATTCTGACCCCAGAAGTCATCCCATTCAGGATCACTCAGGGTGGCATTGTTAGGGCTTTGTTGATATGAACGTGCTAACTCCTTTTTCTTGTATTTTTTCAAGTTGTTTTGATATTTAAAAGCAGAGTGCTGAAATACTCTTTATTAAATCATTTTTAAACATACAAATAAGGTATTTGTACCCTCTTACAGTGGCAGCTGAATCCATCTGGAGCTTATGGTCTTGAACAAAACAAACTTGAAAGGATAGAAAGTAAGTATATCAAGTCCTCTGTTGAGGCCATCTAGGTTGCTGAGGAAAATGGGCACTTGGTGAATTTTAAAGATCAAGTGACAGGCTGGGGCTGGGGCTCAGTGGTAGAGCGCTTGCCTAGCATGCGTGAGGCACTGGGTTGGATCCTCAGCACCGCATACAAATAATAAATGAATAAAATAAAGATCCACTGACAACAAAAAAAATATTAAAAAAAAAAGATCAAGTGACAACAATTGTTATGTTAATAGATAGATCATATTCCTTTTACAGGTTAGATTTTTGCCTTTCAATTTGTTCATAAACATTTGTGTATCTACTGTATGCAAGATGCTGGGGAAAGTACCTTTTAATAATGACTCCTGGGCTGGAGTTGTGGCTCAGTGGTAGAGCGCTTGCCTAGAATGCATGAGGCACTGGGTTCGATCCTCAGCACCACATACCAATAATAAATGAATAAAATAAAGATCCATCAATAACTAAAAAAAAGTTTTAAAAAAATAACGACTCCTGTAGAATCTGCAGTTTAATACAAATAATCATGACAAATGGAATTTATAAATTTATATGAAATAGTAAAGAACAGTACTCGTCTATACCAAAACAAAGTCTTCTTGGGTGTGAGAAATGAAAAATATGTATAATTAGTGCAGACAGATCTAGGAAGAAATGATGAGGAGATGATGATATCTGTACTTGTATATCCTTCTAGAGTAAAGCCACAGATGCTCAGGTCGGTCAGAGAATGGAAATGTTCTTTTATTTTAATAATCTGATTAACTAAGAATCATCCTAGGTACCATAAGTGAATTACTAGTCTTAAAAGTTTTGTTATTTGCATATTAACACAGCTATTTTTATAATAGTAATATAATCTTTGGGAGATCCTATTTAAAAATAGTAGCTATATTATAATTGTAGATTTTAGATAAATGGAAGTGTACTTACTATAAGTTTTCTTGATAACAATGAATTGATTACCCCGAAGCATGAAGAAATATGAAGATCTCTATGAAAATATGAATGTTTTGATTTTCTGTGATCTGAATTAGCTATATTTTATTCAGACAATAAATTTATTGTTGGTAATCTGAAAAAATACATATTCACTGCATTTTCTTTTTTAAAAATAATTATTAAGAAAAAAAGTAGTAGAAAAATATAGCTGATTAAAGAATGTATTTTCAGTGACATGGTTTGAAGGTCAATTAAAAATTTCCCAAAGTAGGAAAAGGAAACAGAAAGATGGACTATATTGTCTGTGTTAAAAACATCTTTTCGGGGCTGGGGCTGTAGCTCAGTGGTAGAGCGCTTGCCTAGCATGCATGAGGCACTGGGTTCGATCCTCAGCACCGCATATAAATAATAAATGAATAAAATAAAGATCCATCAACAACTAAAAAACATTTTAAAAATAAAAATAAAAACATCTTTTCATCAAAAGATGCTATTAAGAGAGTGCAAAGGCATGGCAGGAAATAGAAAGTATTTGCTACTTACAGTCAACCAAGGGCCTGTATCCAGGATTGAAGTCCTGAGATTAGAAGGAGGGAACAGAAGAAGGCATCTGGTTCACCGGCAATGTTTTATTTATTGACCTAGATAATGATTAAATGTATGTTTACTTTTTGACAGTTCATTAAACTGTATGTTTATTTTTATGCATTTTTGAACAAGTGTTCTATATTAGTAAATAATATCTTTATCTCCTTTTCAATTATATAGCAGCTTTATATAAATAGTTCATATATCAAAAATTCACCCTTTTAAGTCTAGAATTCTGTGGATTTTACTGTGTTCACAATTGTGCAGCCATCACCACAACCAATTTCAGAACATTTTCATTGTCTTAAAAAGAAACCTTATACTCATTTCAGTCACTCCCCATTCTCCCTTACCCCCGGCCCTAGGCAGCCACTGGTCTACTTTATCTTTTTGTGGATTTATCTAGTCTGGCCATTTCATATAAATGGAATCATACAGCATGTGGCTCCTTTCCAGTTTTTCATTCTGTCGAGAAGCAGACGTAAGAATCAAACAGATGAAAGTTGAAATCCCAGCTTTATTGCTGACCTGAGTGAGGCTTGACCTTTGGTCAAATCAGTCTGTCCAGCTCTGGGCAGCAGTGGGAGTTGCGGCCTCGTGCCCTCTCAGGGCCGGCAGCAGGAGTAGGGGCAGAAGGCAAGTGGCAGTGCAATGGACTGGCTCTCAGGCACCTTCCCTAGAGAGCCTGAACCCAGATAACAGACCAGGCATTCTCTGCAAAGAATGGTTGGGCTTTCAAGAAATGAAGGAACCATCCAGGAACACACTCCCTTCCAAAAATAAATAAGTAATAAAGAGAGAGACACTCCTGAGTTAAATCCAAAGTACCAAAGAAACAAAAACAAAAAAATTATGTTTAGTACAGAGTGGGTAATTTTGAAAAGAATCTGATAGAATTTGGAGGAAAACAATCCAGACAGCCATATAAGATCCATACTTTTATTAATGTTTTACACAGAGTAGGAACCAACACTTATAGAGGTGAAGGTCCTAAACCACAGGAACTGAAATTTGAGGCCAGGTCTTGGGTTCTAGAGAATGCATCTTTTTAAAAATATTTATTTATTCTAATTAGGTATACAAGACAGCAGAATGCATTTTGATTCATTGTACACAAATGGAGCACAACTTTTCATTTCTGTGGTTGTGCACAATGTAGAGTCACACCATATAATGCAACCATTCATGTACAATGATGTCCATCTCATTCCACCATCTTTCCTGCCCCCATGTCCTCTCCCCTCTTCTACCTCCCCTTTGACCAAAGTTCTTCCATTCTTCCCATGCCCTCTCCCCCGTTATGGGTCAGCATCCACTTATCAGAGAGAACATTAGGCCTTTGTTTTTTTGGGACTGGCTTACTTCACTTAGCATGATGTTCTCCAACTCCATCATTCTACCTGAAAATGCCATAATTTTATTCTCTTTTAATGCTGAGTAATATCCCATTGTGTATATATACCACAGTTTCTTTATCCATTCATCCTCTAAAGAGGATCTAGGTTGGTTCCACAGTTTAGCTATAGTGAATCGAGTTGCTATAAACATTGAAGTGGCTGCGTCACTGTAGTATGCTGTTTTTAAGTCCTTTGGGTATAGACCTAGGAGTGGGATGGCTGGGTCAAATAGTGGTTCCATTCCAAGTTTTCTGAGGAATCTCCATACTACTTTCCAAATTGGTTGTACCAATTTGCAGTCCCACCAGCAATGTATGAGTGTGCCTTTTCCCCCACAACCTCGCCAACACTTATTGTTGCTTGTATTTTTGATAGCTGCCATTCTGACTGGTATGAGATGAAATCTTAGTGTAGTTTTGATTTGCATTTCTCTAATTGCTAGAGATGTTGAACATTTTTTTCATATATTTGTTGATCAATTGTATATCTTCTTCTGAGAAGTGTCCGCTCAGCTACTTAGCCCATTTATTGATTGGGTTGTTTGTTTTTTGAGAGTGTTAAGCTTTTTGAGTTCTTTATATATCCTGGAGATTAGTGCTCTATCTGATGTGCATGTGGTAAAAATTTGCTCCCAAAATGTAGTCTGTCTCTTTACCTCATTGATTGTTCATTTGTTTGTTTTTTGCTGAGAAGAAGCTTTTTAGTTTGAATCCATCCCATTTATTCATTAGGAATTAGACTAGAAACCCTGTGCCTAATAGAGGAAAAAGTAGGCCCCAACTTCCTTAATAAGACTCCTGAAGTGCTAGAGAGTGCCTCTTATACATTGCTCTTTGTTAGGAACTCCCTGGTCTAGCCCCTTTGTTAGAAGTGGTTAGAGGTTCAGGGAGAGCAGAATGACTTACCAAAGGTCAGTTCCTGACAGGTCCAGTTTTCCAAGATTTTCAGGGTTGTTTGTAACAGGTTGCCCCAGTGTAATCTTGAATTTTTAAGAAGAAAAGGCAGTTCAAGATTGGGCACTTGCTATAAATTGAGAGGCTTGTTTTTTCCTCCATGCATTGGTTTGTGTCCCATTTTAGAGGCATTATCATCTTTGGGACCAAAATACTACTTCATGGGTATATCTGGGCATAAAGTGGCAGGAGGAAGAGGGAGACACCCTGAAGCTGAAGGGAAAGTGTGCCTGCTAAGTTCCTGGTGATAACTTTACATGGAAAGCATTTTACAAAATGTGTCTACCAGAGTCATCTCATGGAATCCTCTCATACTTCTGGGAAGCATCCTCATTTCATAGGCATTCTGGTAATACCTTCTTGTGGATTACTGCTATTTATCTCTGCAATAATCCTCTATGATAGATGTTATTATCTTCATTAGGCAAATAAAGAAGCTGAAGCTTGAAGCAAAGTATCTTGACCAAAGATCTACAACCCATGAGTGGTAAAGGCAGAATTCAAACCTCAATAGTCTATTTCTAGAATCCATGCACTTCTGGCTTGTCATGCCACCTCTTTATACCAGGAGGAAGAATCAAAGATGTCTACCTTGGTGTGGAGAGGTGTCCAGGAAGCAAGTGAAGTGTGTCTTGATCTGTTGTGATTGTGGGAGTCAGCCAGTCCAATGATGTCCCAAACTGCGGAATGTAGAACCAATGGTGGAAACCACAGCAACACACATCGTGGCTCAGCCAAGAGAATAACTTTCAGTGATAGTCAGAATTGTCCAGAATTGTCCTACGTCATGAGGCAGTAAGCTCCCTGTCACCATAGGGGTGTGAGCACAAGATGTCACAGGAGGAAGACTGATGGGTACCTTCCTTCCGCGTAATGCTTTGATTGAGGTGGAATTTAGGAGGCAAGCATCTCTCTCCCAAATGATGTTTGTAAAGAGACTAGAGATGTTTCACTTGCACAGAAAGGATTTGGGGGAAGGGAAAAAAAACATGTTATCATGGCCGGAGGAACTATATCAGGCCCTTCTCTGGTTCTCGTAACTGGAAAAGATCGCTCTCCTCTGCATTCCCTTATCATGTTATACCCAGACTTCTCTTATAACACTGAAAAAAAAAAAAGAATACAGTTATTAAAAAGTCAGTGGACAAGTGAAGCCACTGTTTATTAATGGGCCCACTGTTGGTATTTTGATTGATACAGCTTTTTAGTATGGGGCATTGCCCCATGAATTATGGGACAATTAGCATCCGTGACAGAGAGGGCTGTGCATATCACAGGCACAATGATAGACTATTTAATATGTAGTGTTGGAAAATGGTTTATACATGTGGAAAAACTGATAATGAATTTTTACCTGACATGATACTAAAAATCAATTCCATATGATTTAAAGAGGCAAAGTAAAGTTTTTCAAGTTTTAGAAGAAAATACAGAACTTTCTTTTTTAATTTTTTTTTTTAGTTGTCAATGGACTTTATTTTATTTACTTATATGTGGTGCTGAGAATCGAATCCAGTGTGTCACACATGCTAGGCAAGTGCTCTACCACTGAGCCACAACCCCAGCCCAATACAGAACATTTTTATGACCTAGAATAGGAAGAATAACTTATACAGAATATAAGTTATGACTATAAAAGAAAAAATTGATGAATTATAGAATACATTCCAGGTAAGGGCTTGTCTTCTCCAAAAGACATTATAAAGAAAGTGAAAGGATCAGCCGTACCTTGGAAGAACAGATTTTCCATATCTAACATGTAAAAAAAATCCTGCAAATTGATAAGGAAAAAAATTAATAGAAAATGTTATGAAAAGATGATCATACTCAGTACTGGCCAGAGAAAGGCCAATTGAGATCACATTGAAGCAATGTTTTTATACCCATTGGATTTATACAATTTAAGTTCACCAGTACCAAGTGCTAGTGTGGATGTGGATTTTTAGAGGTTTTTGTATGTTGCTGGAGAGACTGAAAATCTTACAGCCACCTTGGAAAATAATTAGACATTATTTTCGTAAAGCTGAACATGCATATATACCCCCCGTGACCCAGCAATTTCAACTTCTAAGAAACCTTGTATCTTGTATAAAAGACCAAAAAACAACAAATTCATTGTAATGTTATTCTTAAAAACAAAAATGGAAAATGACACAGATATTCAGCTTGTGAGATTACATTAAAAATATAGTATATTCTTACAATGAATTACTACATAGCAATGAAAATAAGTGAACCATTGCTACGTTCTTCAACCTGGATGAATCTCAGAAATATAATGTTGAAAAAAAAAAACAAATGTAGAAGACGATCTTATGAATTTCTGTATAAAGTTTAAAAAGAAAGCAAATAACTTATTGTTTAATGTATGTGGTAAAACCATTTTTAAGAAACCGAAGGATAAATACAAAATTCAAGATAGTGGTTCCATCTGAATGGGGAAAGGGGATGGGAAGAGAGAGGGAGCACAGGGCCACTGGTACTGTTCTAGTTGTTATTTGGGACAATAGCTTTTGTTTTTTTCTTTCACATGCAAACAATTATTGCAAATTTAAGCAAGATAATTATTTTGGAGCAGTAGTTTCTTAAGTGTTTATTATTGGGCTTTAGACCTCCCTTCTATATTGCATATATTCTCTTTTTTTATGTTTCAAATATTACATAAAAAGACAATTGAGAGAGGGGGGCTTCCAGATCCACTCTGGAAGGCAAGCCAGAACCTGGTCCAGGTGTCCTTGGGACTGGGAAACAGCAGAGCGGAACACACCGGCTTGGAGGGCAGGCAGATCCCTCAAGAGCACAGACGCACAGGGCAGGAGGAGACTTGCAGGTGAAGGATGTATTCATTGACTTGACTGTGGTGGCGGTTTCATGGATGTGTACTATGTCAACTCCTCAAATTGTACTCTTTAAATATGCTCAGTTTATGGTCTACTTGAAACACATAAGGGGGTTTTTGTACCAATAAAGCTAGTAAAAAGAAAAGCCAGGAAGGGTTGAAGGCAGGCTCTTCTCCCAGCCTTCCCTGTTGGATAAGGCCACCTTCCTTGCACAGAGGAACGTGAATGTGAGAGTCCCCCCTACCCGCTGCCCCCACAGGTGCTTCCATCCTCTCTTTGGAGGATAAGTAGGTGCATTAATTTAACGAGACCAGTGTAATCACCAACAGGGTTGGATTTCTATTTCTTCCAGCCTAATAATAATACCTTTCCCCCCCAAAAAAGTTGTATGAGGTATTTGCCATACACTATTGAGTGAATCCAGTTTTTAAAAAGTCATCAGATACTGTATTACCTTTGAGTTTTCTAGATTCAATATTGATTGAAGAAATAAACATTTGAGTGTGGAATATTGAAACAGTTGAGAATTTGAAGGTAAAGTAAAATGAATGGTCCTTTGCCTGAAGCATTGTTTTGCTCTTCCAATTGTGTGACTGAAGCAAGTCCCCATGTGACGTTTCCTGACATGAAGTTGTTCTTGCATGCTAGACGGTGTGTTGAAAGCCCTGCCTGGGAGCGAGGAGCAGCACCCCAAAAAGCTGTGTCTGGGAAAGCCCTCAGAAGGCCTATCCACGCTGCAGTGATGGCCTCCGGATTCGGTTTTTTCAGCCTTGTTAACTCAGAAAATAAGGATGGATTTTGTGAACCATTGAAAAATTTTTTAGGATATGAATTATGTTGATTGAGGACATTTTTATTTTAGACTTATTTGTGTATTTTTCAGATTATGGCAATGTGTTTAATGAGATCAGTGTCATCACCAGCAGGGATTGATTTCTGTTTATCTCAGTTTCTTTTTATACAGCTAGTTTGAAAGGGGCGGGCTCACTGGAGTCATACCTCAACAGGGAATTACCTATCTTTTGAGAAGCATTAATGGATTATAAGGGTGACAGTAAATTGTCCAGGGAAATAAGTGATAATCTGTTCATATTTTAAGAATCCATGTATAGCTAACCAGAAGGGTCATGTTTATACCTAAATCTTTCTAGCATTGAAAAATTACTTAATTGGGACTGACTTAACATCTCCATTTTGAAAGTATATTTTTAAAAATAGTAATCTCTTGGGCTGGAGGTATAGCTCAGTAGTAAAGTGCTAGCCAGCATGTACAAAGCCAGTTTCATCCTCAGCACTGCAAAAGTAAGTAAGTAAGTAAATAAATAAATAAAATGTTAATTTCTCCTATACATTTTATTTCACAGTGATTGTTGGACTAGAGTCCAGTTATACCACAATTTTGGGTAGCACTAGGAAGAGAATGTTATTCTGAAGCAGTATTGCTGTTTGATGTCACTAACTCTTTTTTTTAAATATTTTTTTAGTTGTAGATGGACACATTTCCTTTATTTTATTTATTTATTTTTATGTGGTGCTGAGGATCGAACCCAGTGCCTCACACGTGCTAGGCAAGTGCTCTACCACTGAGCCACAACCCCAGCCCTGATGTCATTAACTCTTGAGATCACTGGCAGTGAGTCTCAAATTTGGTCATTATATAAACAGAAAAATATGTAAATGTGGGATATTGAAACCAGCATTTTTAGAATTTTATTAATAAATGCTTCCCCCAATATAATTTCCCCCTCCATATGACCAATACAGGGTGTCTCAAGTCATAACTGTCAAAAGGAAGGCCTGCTAGGAATTTTTGCAAACCTCAAGAGCACTCAAAGCCTTAGAAGTAAACACATCCCCTCTGAATTGTTTTCTCTGAGTTCTTTTTTCTTTTTTTTTTTGCAATACTGAGGATTGACTCCAGGGCCTCTTACATGCTGGGCATGTGCTCTACCATTGAGCCATGTCCCCAGCCCCTTTTTAAATTTTATTTTGAGACAAGGTCTGGCTAAGTTTCCCAGGCTGGCCTTGAATCTGTAATCCTCCTGTCAGCCTCCCGAATAGCAGGGATTACAGGTGTCAATGTACCTGGCTGATTTCTCTGATTTTTATTTGCTGAGAAACTCAGAAAATTAGTCTGATGAATCATCACATTTTAGACGTTCCTGGGGTTAGGAGGAAGGCTGACAGGCCCAGGGAGTGATGCTTCATGAGGAGGCTCCCTGACTGTGAGGAGTTAGTGAGATCTGCCTTTTTTTGTCCCCTTCGTTTTCACAGCATTGCATGGGGCCTCCTACCACTTTTTCAGAGTTATGCACAGGACAATCCAAGTGTCCGCCAGATGCCCTGGCTTGCACAGCAGTCTGCTTAGGTCAAGTGGGAATTCAAAGTCATCATACCACACAGTTGAGAACTGCCATAAGTATTTTACACAGATGTAGGTCACGGAATAGGGAGTGTGTGTATGTGTGTGTGTGTGTGGGGGGGTGTCTTTAGAGACAACTAATGCTAATTTGAAAAACACTAGTTAAGCTATTCTTTAATACTCAACAACATAAAAACTCCATTTAATCTCCAGCACCACAAGAAAAATTCTGAGATTGCTTATCTCCCAAATTGTTTTATTATTGTAATACATGCATAAGTTCTTTGATTTGTTGGTTTTTTTTACTAATAGTTCATCTATGCTGAGTAGTTTCTAAATCAGTCAACAAATATTTTATAAGACCCAAAAGTCAGAATTATGGATTTTTGTGTTGGATGTTGGAGTGGGATGTCAGAAAGGAAAAATGTGTAATCGGGAAAACTATGGAAATAGAATGTTGATATTTCCATAACACTATTAAAATGGTCATGTTATTGCCATTTTTTCCCTGCCATACAACTAGTCAGATTTCAATAAACAGCTCTTGGGGGTTTATTATGTGGCACCAAAAGAAAAACTCTTGTGAAGACATGGAGATTTAATGTATTCAGTATATATCAAATATTCATTTAACTGCCTAATCTCAGTGCCTAGAACAGTGCCTGGTTCACAATAGGCACTCAGTAAACATTCGTCAATAGCACTGCTAGACACTGCTAGATCCTGGGGATGAGCTGCAGAATAAATGCTCCCTGATCTCAAGATGCTCACGTCCAGTAGAAGATACAAACAAGCATGGACTCCAGTCATTAAGAGCAATGATTCTGAGTGTGGCCCCTGGCCAGCAGCAGTAGCATCACCTGGGTACTTGTTAAACTTGTACATTCTTAGAATCCATCTGGACCTATTGACTCAGCCCTTGGAACCCAGTAACCTGAGTTTGCACAGGCCCTCCAGAGGATTCTGGTCATCTTCAAGGCTGACCCTGCCATGGATGTAAGTGTGAGAACAGAAGTGTCTCAAGAGGCCTGCAAATGCTCCGGGGAGTCATGGAAAGAGCCTTGTGGAAGTCACAGTGCTGAGCTGTTCAGTTATCCAAACAGCAGAGGTGAGATGAACTGAGAAAGCAGTGGAGGTGGATGGTCACCCTGCAGGGGGTAAGGGAAAGTGACTGGGTTGCCCCCCGAGCATTGCAGAGCTGGACCCAGAGCCCACGTGGGTTTGCAGAAACTCTATTTAGCAGTGTTGACTCAGCTTTGTGAATTCCCAGGCAAGAGATTTCATCCCTTAGCTGGAGAAATCAACATGTGCATTTAACAAAAAACAGAATGTCGCCCTTACTTTCAAAGATGGAAAAGATAATGGTAAATTCATACTTTGTGAAGAAC
Organism: Xerus rutilus; assembly: GCA_028644305.1. Classification (NCBI taxonomy): domain Eukaryota; kingdom Metazoa; phylum Chordata; class Mammalia; order Rodentia; family Sciuridae; genus Xerus; species Xerus rutilus. The sequence goes on from CM053404.1 coordinate 108,566,703, forward strand.
AGCCGTACTGGAGGTGGCTCAGCACTCACCTGGTTTACTCCATGTCTGTCATGGGAGTGGATACAGATTTATGTGTTTTTATTGTATTCCTGGTGAAACGTTTTAATCTGGCTTTTCTGTTTTTCTTCCTCAACTGAGTTTGAAAATATACTATTCACTCATAAGGCTTCCTCTTTTTATTCACGAATGATTCTGTCCTAGGATTGGTCACAACAACCTACTTCTGACACACCTTTAAGCACTCTTTAAGAGTCTTGGTATTGCCAATAACAGCCACGTGGCATTGAGCTACTATGTTTTAGAACTAAAGTAAACATCAATTTTGTGTCTTTATTTCGTGGATAACATCTCTGAAGTCTTGTCACTTTTTTTTGCTGTCACTTTAAATTACGAAGTATTTCAGACATATGAAAAAAGTACAAATGGTCGGGCTGGGGTTGTGGCTCAGTGGTTGAGTGTTTGCCTAGCATGTGTGAGGCACTGGGTTCGATCCTCAGCACCACATATAAATAAGTAAAGGTCTATTGACAACTAAAAAAAAATATTTAAAAAAGTACAAATGGTTAACAAATACTCTACTCATATACCTAATAATGCAAAATTAGTATATGTTACCATTTGGGAGTTAAGTCCTATTTTGAAATCTGAGGTAAGGCCTTTCTTTGCATCTTTTCTACATTTGCTCCTGGGCACATCCTGGTTTTCTGAAAGATCATCCATGCTCATTGCAGGGCAGCAGGATTTCAAAATCCAGCCCTAGAGCCTCCAAGGACTATTACCAAGACAGCCTGCTTTTTTAAAAAAAATTTTTTTAGTTGTCAATGGGCCTTTATTTTATTTTATTTATATGTAGCGCTGAGATTCGAACCCAGTGCCTCACACATGCTAGGCAAGTGCTCTACCACTGAGCTATGATTCCAGCCCCTAAGCCTCCTTTTAAAACATTCTTTGAAGCCGGGCACGGTGGCGCAAGCCTGTAATCCCAGCACTTAGGGAGGCTGAGACAGGAGAATCACAAGTTCAAAGCCAGCCTCAGCAATGGCGAGGTGCTAAGCAACTCAGTGAGACCCTGTCTCTACATAAAACACAAAATGGGGCTGGGGATGTGGCTCAGTGGTTGAGTGCCCCTGAGTTCAATCTCCAGTACCAAAAAAAAAAATTCTTTGTAGTCGTTCCACTTACTTTATTGCCTTTTATCTGTCCACTTTCTTAATTCTCTAATAATTCTGTGATAGTTTTCCTAAGAGGAAACCAGCTGCCCTCACACAGGGCAGGGGAGGTCTATTGGGCCAAGGTTTTCTGACTCTTCTGGTGGAGCAGGCTCCCTACCAGGTGCGCTTGGCCTGCAGAAGTGTCTTCACTTGGGATCTGGAGGTCTGCCTTACCACCTCAGAAGGAGATTCTGAGTTTCAGCCCCTGAAATGCAAACTTCCTGTTTCTGGCCAGCATTTAGAATCATTTATTTATTCAACTCCTGAGCACCCTATGCTAGGCTCTCAGCTCAAAATGAAAAGTGTAGTTTGCTTTGGGTACTTTTTGAAACAGAAGAAATATAAATCTTAATTCACAAAATGGAATTTTTTTATCATCAACTTTTTAAATTTATTTTTTAAATGTATGTCAAGTCTTAGTACATACATAGAGCTCAATTTTCCATCTCTCTGGTGGCAAACAAGATAGAGTCATACCATTTGTGTCTTCATACGTGCACCTAGGTAGTGATGTCCATTTCATTCCACCAACAAAATGGAATTTTGAAAAGTTAAATTCATCCATTAACAGACAAGTCTGAAAAAAAAAATTGCTGAAGTTTACACAAGGCAATGAGGCGTTCAGAATTCTTTCTCAATTTTGAAACCTTTTATTGGTATCCTGGAGCCATTGTGCTGGCTTTGCTACAGTTTTGTCTTTTGTTTTTATAACACAAGGAAATCAAGTTGGACCAGGGTTTCTCAGACTTGGCACAATTGACACTTGGGATTCTGATATTCTGCAGAATGCTAGCCACATCCCTGCCCTCACTGAAAACCACTGACATAAAAACTATCAGTAAGTATTTATCTACAAAAAACCACGTTAGACCTAAGAATATCTCATTTACTATAACAATTACACCAAGGGCTTTTTATGATCAGGTATCAAATTTGAGGATGACCAATTCCACAGTATTGCCTTCAAAAAGTCTTTTTAAAAATTATGTTTAGGCTGGGTGCAGTGATACACATCTGTAATCCTAGCAGCTTGGGAGGCTGAGGCAGGATTGCAGGTTCAAAGTCAGCCTCAACAACTTAGTGAGGCTGTAAGCAACCTAGTGAGACCCTGTTTCAAAATAAAAAGGGCTGGGGATGTGGCTCAGTGGTTAAGCACGCTTGTGTTCAATCCCCAGTACCTCCCCCCCCAAAATCATATATGTTTAGTACAGAGTGGGTAAAAAGCAGTTTGCCTCCTCTCCAATTTTTGCTTTTTTCCCCCCTTCGGTACCAAGAATTGAACACATGGCCTTGCATCTGCTATCCAAGTACTTTATCACTTAGCCACATCCCCAGACTCAATTTTTTTGGAGGGCAGGTGCTGGGGATTGAACTCAGGGGCACTTGACCACTGAGCCACATTCCCAGCCCTATGTTTTGTGTTTTATTTAGAGACAGGGTCTCACTGAGTTGCTTAGCACCTGCTTTTGCTGAGGCTGCCTTTGAACTCTAAATCCTCCTGCCTTAGTAGCTTCCTGAGCCACTGGGATTACAGGCTTGTGCCACTGAACCCAACCCCAGACTCAAAATTTAAATTAGAAGGGAAGTGGTTATAACCTGTAGCTTCTGTCTTGTTTTTCAAGTTACTGACATACATGAATAAGCCAGACAATTTTGCAAACACTCCTAAACTGCAAGAATTTTTCCAACCAATGGAAGACTAAAGGAGATGCTACACTTAATCACTACATCAATCAGTCAGAAATTTAATCAAAAGTTCCTTTGTGGGGTGGGGTTTTGATCATAACTGGATGTCATATAGAACCAACCCAACTTTCTTCTCTCTGGAAAAAATTACTTACATTTATTATAGTCGATTTCCAGTATAAGACACTGAAATATCTGCCACATGATCTTAGGTGGCATTGGCTGCAAGGATAGAATACATTGTTCAGAATAATTTTATCTTATTGATTGACCAGGTAGCCTTTAATTGCTTCTATTAGCATTTGACATGTATCTTAAAGTCATAGATGTTTTTAATGCAATTACTGTTCACCATTAAAAATTCAATGAATCTCTTTAATAGCATGCAGAAGTTATCTGTCATGTAAGCCAATTTATTGAATATTCTGCACCTAAGTCAAACAAACCCCACTAATGTGTACCAGTTAAAAATAAAGCCAATGGGGCAGAGGATGTAGCTCTGTTCGTAGAGTACTTTCCTCGCATGCACAAGTCCCTGGGTTCAATCCTTAGCATCACAAAGATAGATAGATAGATAGATAGATAGATAGATAGATAGATAGATAGATAGATACTATGAAAAATAGATCAACCTGTACTGGGGATGTAGCTTATGTAGAATGTTTGCCTAGCATGCACCAAGACCTAGTTTCAATCCCTAGCAACACACAAATGAAGGAGGAGGAGGAGGAGGAGAAAACATCCTATTTCTATGTAACAATTTAATTCAGAAACTTTGAAATGATGATCTCCCTTTCCTATAGGTCACCCTTCCTCAAAGACATCAGGCTTGCTTGCTTTATCTATGTATCTATGTATCTATGTATCTATGTATCTATGTATCTATCTGTCTGTCTGTAAAGACTAGATGACCAGAAGGAGATGAATTAAAGCCGCTCAGCAAGGCTTTATTGAAAATACACACTCTCGGGCTGAATCCTCTCATCCATCAGAGTGTGTCCGGGAGAAATGGCGCTGGGGCTTCAGTGTATAGATAATTTCAAAAGGCCCAGTCAGGAAGGGGAGGGCTTGGGGGCAGGAAGAGAAGGCCAGAGTCCTTCCTGGATAGGTCAGGAAAACCTGCTGATTGACAGGAGGCATGTCTACTGGTGACATCAGCGTCTGGCTGGCTGCTCCCGCAGCTGCCCTGACTGGTCCCTCTAATTGGACATCCTGGACCCTGATCCGACCTAACACTATCTATCTATCTATCTATCTATCTATCTATCTATCTATCTATCTATCTATCTATCTATCTATCTTTATCTTAGGTGAGGCCTCACTGTGCTGCCCAGGGTAGCCTTGAACTGGTCTTACACTATCCTCCTGCCTCAGCCTCCCACGTAGCTGGAACTACAGATTTGAGTCACTGTTCTTAAATCAAACTGATATTTTTTGTCCCTTAATAGGTTTTTTAGTTTTAGGCATTATCTTTTTAAATTTCTAACATAGAAAAGTAGTTTCACCTCGACATGATGAAAATTTGGGCCTACTTTTTCTTCTATTAGGTGTAGGGTCTCTGGTCTAATTCCTAGGTCCTTGATAAACTTTGAGTTGAATTTTGTGCATGGTGAGAGATAGGGGTTTAGTTTCATTTTGCTGCATATGGATTTCCAGTTTCCCCAGCTCCACTTGTTGAAGAGGCTATCTTGTCTCCAATGTATGTTTTTGGCACCTTCGTCTCATATGAGATAACTATATTTGTGTGGGTTAGTCTCTGTGTCTTCTATTCTGTACCATTGGTCTGCATGTCTATTTTGGTGCCAGTACCATGCCATTTTTGTGATAGATCTTCCACACAAAAACTAAACAAAGAAACCATAGAACTCAATAAAACAATAATTTAGACTTAACAGACATATATAGAATATTCCGTCCATCAACGAGCAAATGCACTTTTTTCTCAGCAGCACATGCATCCTTCTCCAAAATAGATCATATGTTATGTCACAAAGCAACTCTTAGCAAGTACAAAAAAAAATAGAGATACTACCCTGCATCCTATCAAGGAATAAAATTAGAAGTCAATGACATTAAAAAATAGAAACTACTCCAACACCTGGAAACTAAATGATATGCTATTGAATGATGCATGGACAACAGAGGACATCAGAGAAGAGAAAAAATTCTTAGAGGTAAATGATAAAACATATCAAAATCTCTGGGACACCATGAAGGCAGTGCTAAGAGGCAAGTTCATTGCATTAAGCTCATTCATTAAAAGAAGAAAAAGTTAACAAATAAGTGACTTGACTCTACATCTCAAAGCCCTAGAAATAAAAGAACAAACCAACACCAAAAGAAGTAGAAGACAGGAAATAATTAAAATCAGGGCTGAAATCAATGAAATTGAAACAAAAGAAACAATTCAAACAATTGACAAAACAAAAAGCTGGTTCTTCAGAAAATAAATAAAATTGACAAACCTTTAGCCAGCCTAATGAAAAGAAGGAGAGAGAGAACCCAAATTACTAAAATTCATGATGAAAAAGGAAATATCACAACAGACACTACTGAAATACAGAGGATAATTGGAAACTATTTTGAAAATTTATACTCCAGTAAAATAGTAAAATAGAAAACCCTAAAGACACCAACAAATTTCTAGAGGCATATGATCTACCCAAACTGAACCAGGAGGTCATACACAACTTAAACAGATCAATTTCAAGCAAGGAAATAGTAAATGCCGGGGCTGGGATTGTAGCTCAGCGGTAGAGCGCTTGCCTCGCATGCGTGAGGCCCTGGGTTCGATCCTCAGCACCACATACAAAACAATAAAATAAAGACATTGTGTCCATCAACAAC
>CM053404.1:108572946-108591523 GCA_028644305.1 Xerus rutilus
CTCAGCAATGGCGAGGTGCTAAGCAACTCAGTGAGACCCTGTCTCTACATAAAATACAAAATAGGGCTGGGGATGTGGCTCAGTGGTCGAGTGCCCCTGAGTTCAATCCCTGGTACCAAAAAAAAAAAAGTGGCTGAGAAAGCCAAAGGGTGGTAGTTAATTTGTAAATAAACAGAAGCAAAGGAGCTAATGGGAAAATATGTCAAAAGAAAAGGATTAATGGGACTAACTCTTGACAGGGTCCATTGAGGTGGGTGTGAAGCTAAGAATCATGGCTATAGGTGTCTCTGTGTGTCTGGAAAGGAAGATTCCTTTAATAGCACAGGAGCACTAAGATAATTTCTGACCGGCTAATGACCCTAATGCCCTCATTAACATGGGATTGACTTGTAGATGAAGCTCCCCTTAAATAGGATGGCTACCATGACAGTTCTGGAGAGGACCAACTAAGGTCAAAAACTCCACCGCCTGATGTGAAGGAGGAATTGGACACCTGATTGGCAAAGAGTACAGAAGGTGGTCCCCAGTTCTCCTGGTAAACATCAAACAGTAATAAATTTGAAGACAGCATTGCCTCCTTTGTCATTCTCTGCTTGGAGATGGCCCCTCTCTTGAGAGTGCTGTGTTTGAGCCCCACTTTGCTTATACATTACTTTCACCTCACCCTCATTTATAATGAAGTTCTCTTGCATGGCTTTCGGTGTCTGACTAAATTTTCTTTTGTTGGAACACGAGAACTGAGGTTTAGAGTTTCAGCTCTCGACTTTCCTGTAACAATGGCCAGCCTTTTTCAAACTTCAAAAACACATCACCTCACCCAGCATGGTGGCGCACGCCTGTAATCCCAGCAACTCAAGAGGCTGAGGCAGGAGGATTGCAAGTTCAAAACCAGCCTCAGCAGATTAGCGAGGCACTTAGCAATTTAGCGAGAGAAGCTGTCTCTAAATAAAATATTTTTAAAAAGGGCTGGGGATGGTGCTCAGTGGTTAAGCTCCCCTAGGTTCAATCCTCGGTACCAAAAAAACAAAACAAAACAACAACTAAAATCACCTCCAGGTTCACATCCATCTTCAATCTTTTTTGCTCTTCTTAGGCAGACCAAGTCTAGCTTTTCAAGGTCTCTTTATGGTGTATGTTTCAGACCTTTATCTATCTGTGAGCTATCCCTAAAGTACCCCAAATCTTCTTGAAGGAACACCTGCAAAAAGATAGTGATTATTAGCCGGGCACGGTGGCACACGCCTGTAATCCCAGCACTTAGAGAGGCTGAGACAGGAGAATCATGAGTTCAAAGCCAGCCTCAGCAATGGTGAGGCACTAGGCAACTCAGTGAGACCTTGTCTCTACATAAAACACAAAATAGGGCTGGGGATGTGGCTCAGTGGTCGAGTGCCCCTGAGTTCAATCCCCAGTTCCAAAAAAAAAAAAAGATGGTGATGATTTATGGCAGATGAATAATGTTCTTCTGGATAAAATAAAAAAAGAAATAAAAGACATAAAATATTAATTTCCTCTAATATAATAGACTAGCAAGTTCTGTGAATGAAAGAACTATCAGCACATTAAAAACCATTCTAGTTAATTTTGAATTCCATTTCCCTTCACATTATCACAGTCACTTCCAGGTCTTGTGCAATTTCTAGATCTTGTATAATTTCCAGACTGCAACGTGTCTCACAGCAGCTGTGTCTCATGAGAATGGCTTGTGATGAAGGTTCTGAGATGTGCACAGCCCCCCTCCCTCCTCCTGGAGCCATCCGAGGATGAGAACCCAGGAGGATGGGAATCAGAACCCAAGAGCAACGCTAACGTTTGGGCAGACGCCTGGCTGTAACTGAGAGCCCCGTCCAAGAACACTATGATCTCAGTCCCTGCTGGCCTCACTCCAGGCCTCAACACCCCTGGAGCTTCCCAGGCAGAGAAGGGAGAACACTATGTAGACCCCAAAAACACCTCGAGCCTTCCTAGTTCTGAAGGGTCTAGGAAGATGAAGAAGGGAAAAAGCACAGGAATTGGGCCTCCAGCTACCTTGGGTCTCTATCTAGCACATTCCATCAGAGCTGGGATAGTTACACTGCTCAGAAACCCCATGTCCTCAAATATTTCATGGGGATGAGTCTTAGCCACGGTGAGTATCAACGATGGAATGTGTAGATTTAGTGCCAGGCAGGTGGCACTTGGTTGTGGATAGTTATCAACACTTGGTTGATGGAATGTGCACAGGGTCACAGGTTGGCAGAGCACAAGGAAGATGGGAGTGGGGGTTTCAGTGCAGCCTCAGCACCCCACCAAGCCTGGTTCCCCCTCCAGCCTGGGCTCTTAGCTGTTGGGAGAATGACAGGAACACAGTGGCATGACCCACACGTAGAGGAATGAGACCGACCAGTGTGTGTGGTACCTTTTTATTTAGTCAGTCTTTATTTAAACGTGTGCTTTAGAAATAGCTTATTAAATATGACCTTTACAAAATTCAATTCTCACAATATTTACAGTGATCTTTGTGCAAATAGTTTGACGGTGAGCTTCCTGTTCCCCCTTTTGAGTTAATAATTTACAAACTCACATCACAACGAACCCCCAGCTACTTCATTTACTGTGTGGGAGACTAGTTTTCTTTTTGACAGGTATGGATAAGGGGACACTAGGAAAGAGCTAATTCAAGCTCAGAGAAAATAAAATGTTTTCTTTGTTTAAAATATATATATATATAAATAATAAAGTTTTACTTTTCAATTGAAAACATGTGTCTCATGATGTTATGTAACAGCATTAAGCAACCAAATACATTTCCAATAGTTATTTCACTTTCATTTAAAAATATTTACTCTCATCTCTTTTAATCAAATAAGCAAACCCAGAAAAGTCAATTCTAAGGGACTCTGGACTGCCAGGGAGTGTTATTAAAATAATGTGACTTCAGTGACTAGAAAATGCAGGCCGTCAGGAGCTGCCACTGACCCTCTTGCTGGCACATGCCAGAGCTGCTATAAGAAGGTGTGGCAGGTCCCACCAAGACCGTCTGCCTCAGGGCTCCTGCAACCCAGCCAAGAAGGGAGATGCCCTTCCAGGTCACTCTTCAGGCATAAAATCTACCAAGGGCGCTGATCCTGGAGAACACATTTCTTTCTCTGTTAGAGAAATCTCTGGCTGAAGGAAAGAACACAGCACCCAAGTATTGTAAAATTTGAGAGTTCCCACGGGAGGGAACAACTCATGATTTAGAAACAGAATTATAGAAAATACAGAGTAGCCATCGTACCTTTAATGTCTTATAAGTAGCTTGAAAATTTCATTTTATACATTTGATGTCTGCAAATAAGCCATAACTTTTAAAAATTTTATTTATTTTTGTTTCTAGGCCTTTCAAAGGAACACAGATTAACTCCTTAATTATCCTGGAATGTGAGAGAGCATTTGGGACCAAAGTTTTTAGATTTTTTACTTTTTCATGGAAGACTTCTTGGATAGTTACAGAATGAAACAACTGGGGGAAAAAAAGAATCTTAAGTCATTTGGATATTATTTTTTTTATGCATGAATCATTTCCCTTTCCATGAGTGATATCCCCCTGTTGATAGAAGTCCCCTACTGTGACCCTCTGGACCCGTGGTTTGTACCCACTATAATCCTAATGCAATAATTTCTACTCATTTAAAAACACAATGTCACCACAAAGCATTCTTCCCATAGTGACAATTATGAATGAAATATTCCAACATCACTGACTCTCCAGAAGTTGACATGGAATAGCAGTGACTTTGCCCGGAACCACCTGATTGAGTTCTCCCATGAGCAGGTCCATCCTGTGGGTCCTTTATATCATAGCAGCTCTTGTTGACCTACCCTGACCCTACTTGGTTTCTCCCATGCTGACCCACTGCAGGTGGAGTAGGTGCCCTGGGTTGGGCATGGGATGGAATGTGGGACAGTGAGCAGAAAGTGAGCTGAGAGGTGGGAAGCCATTAATTAGTCAGAATCCTGGGCAGGGCCTTGGAGGTAGCCCAGTGGTAGAGCACTTGCCTAGCATATGGAAGGTCCTGGGTTCAATCCTCAGTCCTGGGTGGGGGTGGGAGTGGGAAGAAGATGATATGGGGTAGGGACAAAGCACACACAGGAGTGACACCAGTAACCTTGCCCTCTGGGATCTTCCTGTACCTTAAGAAATCTGTCCAAGTACAGATAAGCAGAAGGATTTCCCACCTCCTGGCCACACGCCTAGTGCCCTCCTCCCAACTCCAGGACTCAGAAGAGCCCGACATTTGAGCTTCTATGTGATGACTCATCTACCAACTTCTAATACAATGGCTCTGATTTCACATAAATAATCACAGATTTAATTAAAATGAATATATTGTTCTAGATTAATTTTTCCATTCCAATGTTTATATTCCATTCACTCTGAACAATTAATTGAGAAAAAACAGGCACCTCCAAAGCCTCCCCAAGAATGATGACTTTTTGATATGACATTGTACAAACTAGGCAAAGGAGACGCGTGACTGTGGCAGGAAACAGTCTTCAGGGGGTTGTTTTCTTCAAGTCTCGGATCTGTTTAATCAGGTAGTTCTTCTCATCGGTGAACTGCTCGTCATCTGTCCTTTCTTTCTGGAAGCTGCTCAGAAACTCAATGAGTTTGGGTTGATTTTTTAACAGAATCTCCACAATAGGCTGGGTTTTATGAGGACTGGCCACAAACACCTGAAACACAAGGAAACAAGAACCTAGGACAGGGACCCCACGCCAGGGACCCTGCTGGCCTTCCTCAAGTTTCAGTGTTACTTGTGCTATGAACATGCAGAAAGCCCCTGAGGATGCCTCCTTGCTGAAGATCAGTACATCAATTTGCCAAGCCATCTCTAAGCAGCTCACCTGGAGCACAGCAGAGCAGTCTGGGAATATTTTTGACTTTTACTTTGTTTTCATTTTAAATATTTACTTTGAACTATGATTTCTTTCAAATAGAAAATAACAGACATTGACATACTCACTGGACAAACTGAACAGGTTTTGCCACTTTGCTTCATATCTTTCCTTTTAATAAATATTAATAAAATATTACAAATATAACTAAACTCTTGCCTTCCACCTCTCCAACATGTGCCCTCAGTAGTGAGCTACCATCTCCCAGGTAGATTGTATTAATTTCCTCCAAACAAATATGCATGTGAACAAGAGCAGTAAATAGTATTTGGATATGCTCATCATTTTATACTTTCTTTTTTGCAGAGATAATGTATTCAAGTGGTCCCTGTCACCTTTCTTCTCTGGAAGTCACCAATGGCCCTGGTTTCTTAGAACTTTATTGATTTTTTTTTAACTTTTTTTTTTTAGTTGTAGATGGTCACAATACCTTTATTTATTTATTTATTTATTCATATGTGGTGCTAAGAATCGAACCCAGTGCCTCACACATGCTAGGCAAGTGCTCTACCACTGAGCCACAACGCCAGCCCCTCTTAGAACTTTAAAAGAGACTTGCAGGGTGAGGTGGTGAAGGCCTATAATTTCTGTGACTGGGGAGGCTGAGGCAGGGGAATTTGGAGTTCAAAGCCAACCTCAGCAACTTAGTGAGATCCCGTCTCAAAATTTAAAAATATAAAAAGGGCTGGGGATGTGTCTCCAAGGTTAAGCACCCTTGAGTTCAATCCCTGGCACCAAAAAAAAAGACTATTGCCCAGGCCCCATCTCCTAGAGAATCTAAATCAAGCAGACCTGTGGGGGAGATCTGACATTCTGTATCTTCATATCATTCCACCAAAATTCTTATGCATACTCCTGGTTGAAACCTCAGCTAGGGGGCTGAGGTTGTAGCTCAGTAGAACAGTGCTTGCCTAGCTTGCTTGAGACCCTGGGTATAATCTTCAGCAACCTGGACACAATAACTCAAAACTAGTATCAATGGGTGCAGTGGGAATACAACTTAGAGGTAGGGCACTTGCCTAGCATGCATGAGGCCCTGGGTTTAATCCCCAATACTGCAAAAAAATAATAATAAATAAAAAAGGTTATCAATTGGTGCACTACTTTGTAATGAACATACTTCCTAGTTACTGCCACATATATGGCTATTATGGGTTAGGTATTAGGTGTCCCCCAAAAGCTCATGTGTGAGACAATGCAAGAAAGTTCAGAGGTGAGATGATTGGGTTATGAGAGACTTAATCTACTCAGTGCATCAGTGCCCTGATAGGGATTAACTGGGTGGTAACTGTAGGCAGGGAGGGTGTGGCTGGAGGAGGTAGGTCATTGGGGGCATGCTTTTGGAGTATATATTTTCTCCCTGGAGAGTGGAGCTCTCTCTCTCTGTCTGCTTCCTGTTACCATGTCGTTGGCTGCTGCTTTCCTCCTCCACACCTTTTGAGACCTCTGAAACTGTGAACCTAAAATTATTGTCAGGTCGTTTAGTCACAATAGTGAAAAAGCTGACTAAAACAATAGCTATAGGACTAGAATACAGATCACAAGGCCCTAACCCCTACAGAGCACTCTGGTGTCATGTTCTAGGCTCCTGACTCCTCAAAAATACCAAGGGCTTCCAAGTAGCCCCTCTGCACCCTCCCCCTGCCCTGCAGCCCCAGCAGCACAATGATGAATACTGTGTGGGGCTTGGTTATAGGGCTGTGGGGGCTGCGAGGTTGAGCCCTCAAGGTTCCTCCACCCCAGCAAGTATGGAGAATAAGAAAATTCTATGAGGATATTAAGTACCAAAGAGGGAGGAATAAAAAGGAGTTTCCAAGAAGCTGCAGATAACGCTAGATTCTGCACTTGGAAGGCTCATGGTGCAGGTGGCATGTGGGCTAGTCCATGAGTCATGGAGAGAACTTTCATGAGTGGTGGCAACAAGAGCAAGTGTTCCAGGAGTACGGAACTGCACCAGTGGAAACCTGGAGAGGGTGGGCGTGGAGGCTGTGGGAACAGCAGCGGGAGCGAGGGTGGGAAAGACCGGCGCTAGGACCGCGCAGGCTCTCGGACGCTAGTTTAGTGCCCAGGGCTTCCCTGTGTTCAGATCCCACCTCTCCTACTTATCAGCAGTGTTTCCATAAACAAATGCTTTTTTTTTTTTTTGGTACCAAGGATTGAAGCCAGGGGTGTTTAACCACTGAGTCACATCCCCAGCCCTTTTTATGTTTTCTTTTGAGACAGAGTCTTGGTAAGTAAACAAATGCTTTTCATCTCTAAGCCTCAGGCTTCATCACCCAGAATAAGAGCACCTGTACCTGGCGGGGCGGAGGCGGCACTGCAGAACACCAGAAGCACACGGGTGAGTGTCCTGAAGCCTTCTGCAGCACAGGGACTCATGACTGCACAGGCGAAGCTCTGACCTTGATTCAGGGCGCGGTCCCTGCCCTGTCACCCTCGATCATGTCCGCGTATACGTGGCGCGCGCTAGCCATTCAGAGGCCTACTGGTTATTTCCACTCCCGGGCTCAGTGCTTAGCACTCCTCAGAACACTCAATCCACACAACAATCCACATAACAGTGTAATAACTGTTACCTACATCTGATAAATGAGGGCACTGACAGAGCTTTAATGAGGTTAAGAAGCTGGACCACAGAGTGGTGTGGTTGGAGCATGGACTCTGAGGCACCCACCACTCAATAGCTGTACGGTCCTGCAAGATCTCTTCACTTCCCTGCACTTCAGTTTCTTCATCTGTGAAATGAGGATAAAGGACAGGACCTATGTGTCATCGAGCAACAGAGAGGCTCAATGAGAACATCACACATATTCTCGTCCCCGCGTTAGAATAGTGCCGGCCGCACAGCAGGCACTCGGTGACTACCCGCAGTCAGGGTCAAAGCTCCTGCCAGGCTCAGGGATCAGGGAGCTAGTGAGGGCTCATGCTGGGACCAAGGGACTCTTGTCTCCATTTGTGAAAGCTAATAAAATGTGACATTTTGCCAGGTGAGGTTCAGAATTGGAAACCAAATCCCACAAGTCTCTGATAGCTCATTTGGACAATTTCTTTCTTTCTTTCTTTCTTTTCTTTTTCTTTTTCTTTTTTTTTTTTTTTTTTGGTACCGGGGATTGAACTCAGGGGTACTTGATCACTGAGTCACATCTCAGCTCTATTTTTGTGTTTTTTATGTAGAGACAGGATCTCATGGAGTTGCTTAGCACCTTGTCATTGCTGAGGCTGGCTTGGAACTCACGATTCTCCTGTCTCAGCCTCCCAAAGTGCTGGGATTACAGGTGTGCACCACCACGCCTGGCTCTTTTTTTTTTTTTTGGTGGCACTGGGGATTGAACTCAGGACCTTGCACCTGCTAGGAAGTGCTCTACCACTGGGCTACATCCCCAGCCCTGGACAATTTATTTCTGAAATTGTGTTTTTTCTCTCTCTCTCTCTCCCTCATATACATATATATATGGTATGTTAATTCCTGATGTTTGTATAGTTTCCATCAAAGGCCTTGGGTCTCTTGCTCACTTAGCAGGTGCTAAGGAGTGTAGCACACTCTCTGGAAACACTGTCCCTGTGGTCATTAGTGGCTCACAATAGAACAATCTCTTGGCAGCCCTCACTGCTTATCTAGAGTACGGCCAACCCTCAGCCTGCTGGGGACTCATAACAAGAAAGGAAAAGGATCTCCCAAACTTCCACTTAGTAGGTCAAGAGTGACCAGAAGTGACAAGAAGGAGCTGATCTTTGACTTTCTGGGCTCTAAAGTACCTTAAGTTCCACTAGGTCAAAGGAACCAGAAGAGAAATTAGAAAACACTGAGCCAGGTGTGGTGGAATCCACCTGTAATCCCAGTGACTTGGAAAGCTGAAGCAGAAGGATTTCAAGTTAGAAGCCAGTCTGGGCAACCTAGCAAGACCCTGTCTCAAAAAAAGCAGGGCAGCTGGGTATGCATCCTGGAGGTAGAGCACTCCTGGGTTCACTCTCCAGTACCATAGAAAAAGATAAAGAAAGTACTTTGAGACAAAAAAAAAATGAAAATAATATACCAGAACCAAAAAGTAGTGCACCAAAAGCAGTGCTCAGCTAGAAATTTGTAGACAAAAATGCCCATATTCAGAAAGAAAGATGGCAGCTCAATAACCTAACTTTACACCTTGAGAACTAGAAAAAGATCCAACTAAACCAAAGCAAGAGAAGGAAAGATTAGAGCAGAGACAAACAAAACGGAGGAGAGAAAACCTACATAGAGAATCAATGAGACCAAAAGATGGTTCTTTGAAAAGATCAAAAAAATTGACAAGTCGTTAGCCAGAGGGACAAAAAGAAGATTCAAATGACTGAAATCAGAAATGAAAGTGAACACATTAACAACCTTACAGAAACAAAAAGGATCATGAAAGAATACAAAGAACAAGTGCATGCCAGCATGTTAGATAACCTAGATGAAACTGTCAAGTTCCTCAAGAAGAAACAAATTCTGAACAGACAAGAGATCAAATCAATAATCAAAAACTCCCAGTAAAGGAAAGCCCAGGACCAGATGACTTCACGGGTAAACTCCATCAGACACTTAAAGAGATGCACACCAATACTTCTCAAATTCTTCCTCAAAGAGGAAGGAACATTTCCTTATTCAATGAGGTCGAAACTACTTTGACACCAAAGGCAGACAAGAAAACAAGAGAAAACTACAGATCATATCCTTTATGAACAAAACTGAAAAAAAAAATCCTATAAAATATTAGAAAACTAAGTCCAGCTGCATATTTAAAAAATTATATACCATGGCCAGTCCCACTTGGTCAGATGAGGTCAGAGTTAAGATGAAGTCAGAGCAGGATGGGGATCCCTGGTAACCTTATACCAAGCAGGAACTTCAGACATAGAGACATATGTGGATGGAGAGAGAACGGCAGGTGAAGATGGAAACAGAAAATGAAGTGCTGCATCTACAAGTCAAGGAGTGCCAAGGATGCTGGCAACCAGCAGGAGCTGGGAGAGGTGCCGAGATTCTCCCTGAGGGCCTCCTAAAGGAGCTCTTGGTGACACTGTGGCTGTGGACTTCCGGTCTCCAGACTTGTGAGAGAATAAATTTCTTTTTTTTTTTTTAATTTTTTTTGGTTGTTGATGGATCTTTATTTTATTCATTTGTTATTTATATGTGGTGCTGAAGATCGAACCCAGGACCCTCACGCATGCTAGGCAAGCGCTCTACCACTGAGCTACAGCCCCAGCCCCAATAAATTTCTTTTTAATCCACTCAGTCTGTGATACCCTGGTATGGCAGCCCTAGGAAACTAACATATATTAACTGAATGAAGGAAAACCATACAATCACCTTGATTAATATAAAAAGAATATTTGACAAAACCCAATATAATTTCATGATTAAAAATCCAAAATAAGACAACTGGAAATTCCACACAGAAGAATGAGGTTGGGCCCTCACCTCACACTTTAAAGAAAAATCAATTCAAAACCAATCAAAGACCTAAATATAAAAGCTAATAAAACTTTCAGAGAAAAATATTGCAGCACATGTTTGTGACCTTCAATTGGGTCATGGTTTCTTAGATAGGACAACTAAAAGTACAAGCAACAAAAGAAAACAGATAAACTGGATTTCATCAAATTTTGAACTTTTGTGAATCAAAAGACAGTATTAGAAGAGTAAAAAGAAAACCCACAGAATGGGAGAAAGTATTTGCAAATCATATATCTGATTAGTGCCTTGCATCTAGAATATATAAAGAACTCTTACAATTCAACAACAAAGAGACAATCTATTGTATTCAAGGGGCAAAGGACTTGAACAGACATTTCTCCAAAGAAGGTACTCCAGTGACCAGTAAGCACATGAAAAAATGCTCCAAATCATTGGTCATTAGGGAAATGTGAATCAAAACCACAATGAGAAATCTTTTCATCCCCACGAGGATGGTTACAATTTAAAAAATAAAACTGACAATAACAAGCATTACAAGGATGAAGAGAAATTGGAACCATACTTTGCTGGTGGGAATGTACAATAGTGCAGCTTCTGTGGGAAATAGTATGGCATTTCCTCAGGAAGTTAGACATTGAATTACCATATGATAGAACAATTCCATTTCTATGAATGGAAAATATATTTGTTCAAACACAAACTTGCTCTCTAATGTCTGAAGCAGCATTATTCACACTAGCTCAAAGTGGAAACAGTCTATCAGCTGAAGAACTGGTATCCATGCAATGGAATATTATGTGGCCATTAAGAGGAATGAAGGACTGATCGATCATACTACACAGCATGGATTTGATTCCATTTATATATAATATCCAGAATAGGTAGATCCATAGAGCCAGAAAGCAGATTGGTGGTTGGCAGGGACTGGGAATAAGGAAAAATAGGAGGCAATGCTTATTGAGTACAGGGCTTTCTTTTGGAGTGATGGAATGAATGTTCTGGAGCTAGATAGTGGGGACAGTTGCACAATTTTGCAAAAATACTAAATGTCACTGAATTGTACACTTTTATTTTATTTTATTTATTTATTTTTAATTTTTTTTTAGTTGTTGATGGATCTTTGTCTTATTCATTTTATGTGGCGCTGAGGATCAAACCCAGTGCCTCACGCACGCATGCTAGGCAAGCACTCTACCACTGAACTACAGCCCCAGCCTCGAATTGTACACTTTTAAATGGTTAATTTCAAGTTATATGACTTCTACAACAATAAACTTAGTAAAAAAAAGTATTCCAGACTTATTTATACTGTTACATAAAAATGCCTAAGGTTTGTAGGAGACCTATTAGTATGTTGGGAAATGACACTGGAGCCAAACTATTTGCTGCTTCTGGTCATTATTTGTTTACGAGAGAGTTACTGTGGCATTTTAGCTAAAAATTGTCTGGCATTTTGTGGTAACTACATAAATAACTCATAACAGTCTTTATTTCCTACGGGAATGAAAAGATAAAATATATTGGACAAACTTAAGTTCTGTTTCAAAAATGTGGTGTAATTTGCAGACAGGTATCATTGGATCAAGTTCACTTAATTCACATTCAGGACCATAAACCTAACAAAAATGTTAAGTTTGTTTTCAACTTTTAAAATTCTTCTTATTTTTGTTTTTTATGGCTCCAGAACTCTGCTGCCTCGAAAGGTTTCTACTGACTAGAGGCAACTCATGCAATCTGCAGGATGATTCCCTGGGAGCCGCCAGACACTGAGGGGCCGAGCCAAGGCCTGAGAAGGTAGAAGGAACACTTTGCTAAGTCAAGGTGTGAGGAACTGAATCTTTTGACTATTCTGTCCAGAATAGTGTCTTGGGATTCTCTCTGCCGTCCTCACTTAAATGCATTTTCAAAGCACCTCCAACAAGTTAAACAAATGAAAGTACCTATGACTTCTTTTTAGAGTGCCATTTTATTGCCTGTGTCTCTTTGTTAATTTAACATGTCTCAGAAATGTGCTTTATGGAGTTCTCAAGCATGATGAGAGACATGCAAATTTCATGACCACAACTCAAATATTTTTAGTTCAGAAAATTAAAACTAGAAATATTTTGCACTCGATTTTAAACTTGAATGCTTTTTATGAAAACTTAAAAAGCCTATGTCTTGCCAACATATTAATTTCACATAAATGCTCCTTTACCAAGAGTGATTTGACCCAGACAAGGTATTGCAGGGCGCATCTTCTGTGTTTCAGGCATGACTGTCAAGGATGCATGCTGTAAGCCTGGAATGCTTTTTACGTGTTACATGGAAGGGACGCAAAGTTCCATCGCATGGAAATGTGAAATAAAACAACACCATTTTTATTCAAATGAATACAAATCTGAGTGTAGATATTTGGAATATTTTGATATAATACTTCTTAGTTCTGATCAGAGACAGGTAACTTCTTTTCCTGTTTTAAGAAAGAACCTGACCCCTGCCTCTGCTGCAAGCTAGAGTAGGGTACTAAGTACTGACATGCCCACACAGGAATGGACAGGTCCTCACTGAACGTCAAAGGAGGAATAAGACCCTGCGAAGAAAGTAGGGGTGGCGGCTGTTTAGGATGCTCTAAAAATCTTTAGAACCACTTGAAATCCTCCTCCTCACTGCCACCCTTCTTATCATCACTGATTATATAAGTGAGAAATGTAGAAAACTAGGTTAATAAAGAAAAGAAAAAAGAAAGTAAAAACATCACTTACAGGGCCAGGGGTGCAGCTCAGTGGTAGAGCACTTGCTTAGCACTTGCGAGGCCCCAGTTCTCATCTCCAGCATCTCCCTCTGCAAAATCACTTAACTTCTCTACCCAAAGGTAACCATGTGAATATTTGGTGTACATTCTTTCAGTATTTTTTTTTTACTGAGCGCACAGATATATGTAAATATATTTTTAAAAACTGGGCTTGCATTCTGTACATAATGGTCTGTAATCTATTATTTCACTTAACAATATGGTTTTATCATTTGCAGATTCTTCATATACTAAGTGAGACCATTTGAAAGGCCTAGCTTACTAGGCCACAGACATAGCCTGGGTCTTTGTGATGCCTGGGTCCTTGTGCTAAACAGTTTATAGGTATTGCATTCTTTTGTCCTTACCACAACTCTGGAAGGAAGATCCTTTTGGCCCCCACTCACTAGGTGAGGCTCAGAGCAGTTAAATTAGCATCCCCAGCTGCCAGGCTGAGGGCTGTGAGGCTCCTCCAGGGCTGTGTGTTCTCCACTGAGGCAGGGATGTGCTATTTGGTCCAGATGTTTTTTTGTTTTTGTTTTTTTTAATATTTATTTTTTTTAGTTGTAGGTGGACAGAATATCTTTATTTTATTTTTATGTGGTGCTGAGGATCGAACCCAGTGCCTCACGCATGCTAGGCAAGCGCGCTACCACTGCGCCACAATTCCAGCCCGGACCAGACGTTTTTTATTGCTTATCTAGAGATGAGGGCAACGGAGGCAAAACTATAATCACATTTATCTCATCTTTAAAACTCTTATTTTAAGTAAAATCGTGGGTCAAAGAAATGGAGTCTGTTTTTGGCCTTCTTTCTAATTTTTTTTTAGTATTTTCAGACTTTTGATGGGCAAACATAGGGTGGATGTCTGAAAACTTCCTAAGAGATACAGAATACATTAATTTGAATTAAATAATTCA
Organism: Xerus rutilus; assembly: GCA_028644305.1. Lineage (NCBI taxonomy): Eukaryota > Metazoa > Chordata > Mammalia > Rodentia > Sciuridae > Xerus > Xerus rutilus. Next base: position 108,586,994 of record CM053404.1, read on the forward strand.
CGTTTTGTAGGGAGAAGAGAGTCACATGGTATATATTTCATTGTGGTTTTGAAAACTTCAAAAATAGCTTTATTGAGATATCACAGTTCACATACCACACAGTTCACCCATTGGAAGTGTATGCTTCAGTGCTGTTTAGTATATTCAGAGTTGTGCATCACCACAGGTAACTTCAGGACATTTTTATTATCCTCAAAAGAAACACTGTACCTGTTAGCAGTCATCCCCCATTCCCCATGCAAGCCCCTACTAGCTCCAGGGAGACACCAGTCTACTTTCTGCCTCTGGAGACTTGCCAGTTCTAGACATTTCATACTGATGAGATCATATCATGTATGTTCTTTGTGACTCGCTTCTTTCACTTAGCATGGTGTTTTCAAGGTTCATTCATGTTGTAGCATTAATATAATATTCATTCTTTTTATTGCCAAAACTTCACTGGATTTTAAAAGGATTAAAGGAGATAATCCCTGTAAATGTTTACCAGAGTCCTTAGCACACAGTAATTAAATTACTGTTTAATTAAGTTACTGTTAAATTACTTTGTCATTAAATTACTATTGTCATTTCCCTCAATAAATCACCACTAACATCTCATATAAAAGTAATTGCTCCTCTAAACACTTGCTATCAAATTTAAACCCAATAGCTCGGCTTGGTGCAGTGCTACGTGCCTGTAATCCCAGTACTTGGGAGTCTGAGGCAGGAGGATCACAAGTTTGAGGGTAGTTTAGGCAACTTAGCAAAACTTTGTCTCAAAATTTAAAAAAAAAAAAAATTTTAAAGGGTGGGGATGTAGCTCAGTAGTAAAGAGTTTCTGGGTTCCATCCTCAGTACCAATAAACAAACAAACCCAGTAGCTGGCTGGGGATGTGTTCAGTGGTAGAGTGCATGCTTAGTATTCCCAAGGCCCTGTGTTTGATTCCCAGCACCACAACAAAACAAACAAAACAAACCCTGATGGCTCATTTTAACTATTTCAAAGTTTTATTCTGGCTTAAAAGACATTTTTTACTTATTATTTTCAATTGCATTCAATGATAAAAATGATTTTTTCCTTCATTATGTAGACAGCAACGTAAAGTTAGAAAATCTAAACAATATAACGTAATAGGGCTGGGGTTGTAGCTCAGAGGTAGAACACTTGCCTAGCTTGTGTTAGGCACTGGGTTTGATTCTCAGTACCACATATAAAATAAAATAAAGGAGGGCTGGGATTGTAGCTCAGCGGTAGAGCACTTGCCTTGCATGCGTGAGGCCCTGGGTTCGATCCTCAGCACCATGTACAAAGCAATAAAATAAAGACATTGTGTCCATCTACAACTAAAAAAAAAAAAGGTCCATCAACAACTAAAAAAAAAAATTTAAAAAAAATAAATAAATAAAATAAAATAAAGGAGCCGGGCGTGGTGGCGCAAGTCTGTAATCCCAGCACTTAGGGAGGCTGAGACAGGAGAATCACGAGTTCAAAGCCAGCCTCAGCAACGGCGAGGTGCTAAGCAACTCAGTGAGACCCTGTCTCTACATAAAACACAAAATAGGGCTGGGGATGTGGCTCAGTGGTTGAGTGCCCCTGAGTTCAATCCCCAGTACCAAAAAAAAGAAAGAAAGAAAAGAAAAGAAAGGCCCATTGATAACTACAAATTTTTTAAAAAATAATAATATAACATAATAATATTGGGTAATACATTAGAAAAACAATATTATCTTCTAACCAAAGAAAGACTATACTGTTATTTCTTTTAGTAATACTATAAAAGGATGAATTCATGTTTCTACTGTATTATAATCAGTTGTAAAAAGAGCAAATTTATAACCGAGAGGGACCTCTGTTGTAAGTCTAGGTAGTTCACTCCCCATTTCAGCACAATCCATGTCTAATTTTGAGTCCTGAGATCCCTTGCCAGGTGATTCTACAACCATCCTTAACAACTTATTCCAATGTCTAAAATGCCCATGCTCAGGAAATTCATATTAATTTGCTTATTCAATCATTAACTATTTAATAAGTACTATGGGCTAGGGACTCTTCTAGGTGCTAGGAATTACAGCTGAGAAAAAAAAGTCAAGACAAAATTTTCTGCTATTAAAAACCTCCCATAATATTAGTGAAGCCCAGAAAAAGAGGCCCATTGCCATTGCTAATGTTCCAGCCTCAGTTTCCCATGAATCTGTGGACATTCGTAGAAGAAAGAACTCGGGGTCGGAAGCAGTAGATGGCTAAATCGATACGAGATCAACCTCATCCCGGAACCTCTCAGTTTCCTCAGCCACAAAGCAAGGGTGCTCCACCTACCTGACTTCAAGATGGGACAAGAGGCACAGGCAGTATTGTCAAGGAAAAGTGCTCTGTAGACTCCACAGTGTTAAATTGTTAGTTACACTGTTGTCACTGCAATGGCTTTGATATTTTGGAACTCAACTCTTGAGGATCTATAAAGTTCACACAATGTGGAAATTATATAGGAAGCTATATATTTATTCCAAAATTATATGGAAAAGCAACTTTGATTTTTTTTTCTAGTGCAGTGGGCGTAGCTCAGCGGTGGAGCGCTTGCCTAGCATGTGAGGCCCTGGGCTCAATCTCCAGTACCAAAAAAAAAATTTCTTCTTATTCTGGATAGTATTCACAATTGCTAAATATAGGCAATGCTAGGCAAGCACACTACCACTGAACTATGCCTTCAGTTCCTCTTTTATGAATTTTTAAAAGAATGTATGTTTAAAAACAGAAAAGCAAAGTGAGGTCTTAATTATAGGTTTTTCACTTTTCTCCTCTGCCTGTTTGTTAAATAAGCAAAAGGGACAAAATAAAATAAGATTAAATGAGGACCTGATAAAGCTGACTATTTTACACTATTAAGTGGTTGATAAAACATTAAGTTGGCAGTTGATGCAAAAACTTCATTTTTGAGACAGGGTCTCACTATGTTGCTCAGGCTGGCCCCAAACTCCTGAGCTCAAGCCATCCTCCTGTCTCAGCTTCCTGAATAACTGGGACAGGTAGACACTACTATGCCCTACTGATACAAACATGGTTTAATAACCTGGTACACTTTGGGGGAAAGTAATTATTAAATCATAGACTATTCCTAAATTCACTGAGTCTCAACTACTTTCCCCACAAGTAGACTTAGATCTGGTCTATCATTGCCAGAGTAATTGGTCTGCTAGGAAGTCAGTCCCTAAGGAAATGAAAATTAATCTATATTCTGCATTCTGTACAATAAGACCACATGGAAACCATTATCATCTACGATCATTCTTGTGCTACATATTTTTTTAGCTGAATTGTCAGGTTGGCTTTTGTATTTTTATTTATTTATTTTTATGCGGTGCTGAGGATCGAACCCCATGCCTTACACATGCTAGGCAAGTGCTCTACCACTGAGCCACAACCTCAGCCCCGGCTTTTGTATTTTTAAGAAGCTGGAGCAGAGCTTCTTGTTAGGAAAAAGTGCTCTGTAAACTCCAGAATGTTAAATTCTTAGTTACACTGTTGTTACTGCAATTGTTTTGAAATTTTGGAACTCAAGTCTTGAGGATCTATAAATTTCACACAATTGTGGAAATTACATAGGAAGCTATATATTTCCATTGCATGGAAATGGCTGTTGTGGTCAACTGCTCAATGAGTGACAGGAGTACACTCAGGACCATTTTTGGCACTGGCTGTGCCTGAGTTCCAGCAGCTCTAGGTGTGAGCCAGATGCCACAGACCACCTCCTTACATGGTTTGGTGGGAAGCAAGCAACGTGGCCCTTTATCATCAACTTAACTGGGGAAGGGAGAAGGAAGGCCATCCAATAACTGTTTCTAAGTTCAATTCTGGGAGAACCAGGACCACAGAGACACAGGTCTTATGACACAGCATCTTGGAACTGTACTTTAGACTTTAGCCCTTCCATTTTGCAAAGAAGGAAACAGATCCAGATGAATATATCCAAAGTCATTGCTGGCGACTGAGCCAGAACAAAGACCCAGTTCTCTTTACTTCCATCCAGATCTTTTCTACCATACGTTCTGCTGGTCAATACTGGGAAACACAAAATGTCATCTAATGGAGATGCTGATCTCATCAGCAAGCTAATAAAAATGAGCCCCTAATAATATGGCAAAGGCATCTGTAGTACAGTGTTCCACATTTTCTGCACCTATACAGAAGGTGCTTTGAGGGAAAAACTATTAATAAAGAACTGTGAAAAAATTCTAGGACTTGGCTGTTACTTGTTTTCTAAACAGCAAAATATTATTTTTGGGAAGTAAATAATCAAGTCCATATTTCAGTGGAAGGAACATAGTTGGGGGGTAGGCCCAGTGTACACACGAAGAAGTAAACAAGTGGTCAACTATTTTTAAATGTACCTATTCTGTTCACTGATTAGATGATCCAAATTCTGATCTGAGGACTGAAGCAGGTTATTTCTATTTCACCACCCACTGAATCCTTCTCCAACACTGCATTTTTAAACAAAATTGTATGAAGCTTGTTCTCATCTCCAATGAGAGAATACACTTCTGTGGAAGTAT
>CM053404.1:108592023-108738435 GCA_028644305.1 Xerus rutilus
ACCAAACACCTGAAAGTTATATTTTGTGCACAAAAATAATGTTTGTTAAATCTGAAAAAAAATTATCACTGTTGGATATTAGTTGGCCACGAGTTATTCTCATACATTTGGAATAGCAACTATAAGGTCATCTTCATTTGTCTTAGTCTCCCTGCAGCATCTAAAGGTAAGTGAACACTTTTGGAAACTTTCCTTGCTCCTGTTTCAAGGTCACTGCATTCTTCTGGTTTCTTAGCTCTTGCAGCTTGTTCCCTTGCTGACTCTTCCAGTTGCTCCCCCGCCGTCTGTACTACATATATAGGAAGTTTCCAGGGTATCCACTGGCTCTCTTACCTTTTATCTGCCAACAGTCTCAACTGTATCCATGGGTATTACTATAACACAGAGGAAGATGTCTCCCAGATCTACATTTCTAGCTGCCCGCTGCCCAGTCCTGCTTGGACATCTTGCAGTGTGGCCTCTCACACATTTAACATTGCTAATAGTTATTCCCTCCCCTTGTTAATGACATGGGGACCTGCCAGTCCCCTAGGGCAGAAAGCTAAAGTCCTCCTCTGCTCCTTTCTTTTTCTTTGCTTTCTCCCATCAAATCAATGCCTGAGATCTGCTAATTTTCTGCTTTTAATGGATGTCTTTTGAACACCCTTCATCCATTTTCCTTGCCAGTTTCCTCATTCAAACCCTCACTACCTCTTCATCTAGACTCTTCCAACAGCATGCAGTTGCTCTCCCTGCCCAAGTCTTCACAAATTCAATCACATTAGATCAAAGTAATCTTTCAGAAAATCAGCTGTCTATAATCAAACACATTCAGCTCCTGAGGATGGCATTCACAGTCCTGAGGGGACCAGGAGTCATTTCTCCTGCTTCTTTTTCTCAATTCCCTTGCTCAGCTTTCTTCATTCTTCTGCTTCTGTGGCTTCTCTCCCCTTACTCAACAAAACAAAACAAAATAAGACACCCCTCAAAACAAAACAAAAACAAAAAGGTGTTCTTTTTTTTGGTGGTACTAGGGATCAAATCCAGAGGCGCTTTACCACTGAGCTACATCCTCATCCCCAGCTCTTTTTTTTATATATATATATATTTTTAGTTGTGGATTAACCTTTATTTTTTTGATTTATTTTTATGTGGTGCTGAGAATCAAACCCAGTGCCTCACACATGCTAGGCAAGCGCTCTACCACTGAGCCATCACCCCAGCCCTCCAGCTCTTTTTATACTATTATTTTTCTTTTTTTTAAAATATTTTTTAGTTGTATGCAATATCTTTTATTATTTATTTTTATGTGGTGCTGAGGATCGAACCCGGTGACTTACGCATGCAAGGCAAGCGCTCTACCACTGAGCCACCGCCCCAGCCCCCTATTATTTTTCATTTTGAGATGGTCTAGATAAGTTGCTCAGGCTGACTTCAAACTTGTGATCCTCCTGCCTCAGCCTCCTCGGTCATTGCGATTATAGGCATGAGCCACCACATCCTGCATCCCCTGATCAAATTTTTGAGAAATGCCTTTACCTTCTGTCTCCCTGTCCAAACCATGCCCACTCTTCAGGACTAGCTCTGATGCTGCTCTGGAGGCTGAGTCTCCTCCATCGCCTTCCTCTTTGTTCCTTATTTGTTCCCCTTTGTACTAACTTTGTCTCTCAGTATTGTGCTATTTGGGAACCTTAGAGTGTTAAACTATTGTATATGATACATACAATATTAATACCAGCAATGACACAATGCTGCACTCCATTATAACACAAGGCATTATAAAGCAATACTATACTAAGTAAATGGGAAAAAAACTTACATTTTATTTTTCATATTTTACACACTATATACTAGTAAAACCATGAAAGTGTAACTTAAGAGGTTTTTTTAAATATATTCTTTTTAGTTGTAGATAGACACTATATATTTTATTTATTTTTATGTGGTGCTGAGGATCAAACCCAGTACCTCACGCATGTGAGGCAAGTGCTCTACCATTGAGCAACAATCCCAGCCCCATATGAGGTTTTTTTTCAACTTAATATTTTAATGAAATTGACCAGAGCCAAAAATTCCATCAAGTTTATTCTGAATTATAATCTTTCTTGCTAGTAATTAAATGCCAGGCCTCTGAAGAAGATAAGAAATACATTCCTAAGCTCTGTCACATGAGGGAAAGGAATTTCTCTGTTAATTACTTTTTATTGACACTAGGACTCTAAGCACCCCACGACAGTCTAGGAAAATTTAGAATATGATTAAACAAAGGCAGAAGGTGGCAACTACTTTGAAATCAGAAAACAGCCTAGTGCTTAAACCAGTTTGTTACTTACAAAATTTATTTATTATAATCTAACCTCTCTTGTCTCCTACAACTATGAAATGTCTATGTACAAAATCTTACAGAATCCATATATGGTTATGTCAGAACAGAATCTACAGTTACCATAGATCTAATTCCCAAAAGGAAAAATCAAGATTGTGCCAGCAGAGCTCTCAGAACATTTTTCTATCAGAGAAAAGCACAAACAATATTTAATGAGCTCAGTGTTGGTGTGTGAAACTCTTCCACAGTCACCTACCTTTCCGTTCCCTTGAACAGGGAGATACAAGACCATTTTAGCAACATCTCTGCCTATAACCTAGCATTCAAAAAAAGCCAACCTTTGTGGAGTAACCATCGTCACAGTTTCTGCATTCTTACATAGGTTATATCTACCTGTTTTGAGGGATTTTTTTTCTTCTGTCCCAGCTGGTGTTCAGTTTTACCGTGGTGTAAATCAAACGTGTGACAGGTAACTGTAATGGATTTTAGCCAGGAAAAGCAGCCAAGGTGGTAGGTCTGAGAGGATTAATGAAGAATAGGAAAGAGGCCTCAAGAGGAGACCAAGGCAGTTGTCAGTAAGTACAAACCCAATTGGATTGGAGAGAGACTTCCAAGGTATTTCAGTACTAGGTGCAAGAGGCCTTTACTGGTCCCAGCAGAAGCATGGGAAAGGAGAAGGGGCAGATGGCAGGAGCCAGGCAGTAGGAAGCACACAGCAGTGAGAAGGAGAGCTTTTTGCTCACATTGCTACCCCTCAGGTGTTTGCGTTGTACCAATCACAAATTCACTGTATTGACAGGTTTCTATTTTTAAATACAAGTGCATGTCGGTAGGAACAAGTCTCACTCATACCCCAGACCCAAATATTTATTTAGAATAAATCAATCTTTCCACAGATTGAACTCTAGGGATAATGACTAGGAATGTTTATTTGTGGAATTTGATTTGATTTGTTTCACAAACGTCTGCAGTCCTGGGCTAGTGGTGTAGCTCAATGGGAGAGCACTTGTCGGGCAAGCATGAGGCTGTGGGTTGGATCCCCAGCACCAGGAAGAAGAGCCTATACTTACCGAGAGTGAAGCTCTGCCACTTCACAGATAGGAATAGGGGAAGAGGACAAGGTGGGGCTAAAGACAGCCAGAGGAGAGATGCAGGGCAATGGGGACCCGGGTCATGAGTGGGAGCAATGAGACAGTGGGAAAGAAAAGTTAGGAAGACGGCTCAGAAGGGAGATGATTAGGGGGAATAAAGAAGCTGTCAGCTTTGTGACTTTGCCTAAGGTGGCAGAGGCCAGATCACAGCAAAAGTTCTGTCCAAGTTCTTGTAAATCCTGATAACAGTATGAGGACAAATTCTAAAGACAGTGGCCTTTAGCCTTCTTCCTCTCCATGTTGGTCTAGCACCTGACAGACTTCCACTGGAAGGAGGAGGGATTTGGAAAACGGAGGAACAGTTTTCTGTGTGCTTCTCTTTAGAGCACGGTCACCTCTGTTTACTCTTTCACTTGCCACCTCCCCTCTAGGACCACTGTCTCTTGCAACATGTTCAGGTTCCCCTCACTCTGACTGTCCTTGTGGGCCCTTCATAAATAAAGAATCCTAAGCTGGGCACAGTGGCACACACCTGTAATCCCAGCAGCTCCGGAGGCTGAGGTAGGAAGATTACAAGTTCAAAGCCAGCCTCAGCAATTTAGCAAGGCCCTCAGCAACTTAGTGAGAGTCTGCCTCAAAATAAAATATGAAAATGGGGTGGGGATGTGGCTCAGTGGTTAAGCACTCCTGGGTTCAATCCCCAGTACAAAAAAAAATACAAAATAAAGATTCCTATTCCTTAGATAGATATGCAGCTGTGGCAATCAGACAGATCCCTCTATTCCTCTGCTCTCTGGATGAGGCGGAGCATGGTGCTGAGCTCGCTGCCTCTACCTGGAGGTCAGTTGTGTGCTCAGGTCAGCCTCATCACAGACAGCAGCACATCTATGGGATTTCTTCTTTAGGGGAATCACCTTGTATGGGTTTCTACACAAAGGGGAGATTGAGTGAAGAGTGCTGACTGATGGGGATAAGGGAGCGGGGGTTGGCCTGCTTAATAATGAGGAAAGCCAGATCAGCAAGGGCACAAAAGGAAAGGGCACAGGGGAAACCTTTTGGTACCAGGGATTGAACCCAGGAGCACGCAACCACTGAGCCACACCCCCAGCCCTTTTAAAAAAAAATTTATGTTGGGCTGAGATTGTGGCTCAGCGGTAGAGTGCTTGCCTCGCATGCGTGAGGTCCTGGGTTCGATCCTCAGCACCACATACAAAGCAATAAAATAAAGACATTGTGTCCATCAACAACTAAAAAAAAATCTTTAAAAAAAAAAAAAAATTTATGTTGAGATAGGGTATCACCATGTTGCTTAGAGCCTTGGTGAATTGCTGAGACTGGCCTTGAACTTGTGATCCTCCTGCTTTAGCCTCTGGAGCCCCTGGATTATAAGCATGTGCCACCACAGCTGATTCCGTCATTTGAATTTTTCACAAATTTAGGCCTTAGCTCAAAAGCCAAGTTATTGGAGAGGCTTTGCTGACACTCTAGCTACTGTAGCATGTATACACACCTATCCCCTCAGCAGTCATTTTCTTTTTATCTCTAAAAAGTATCCCCTAGGATGGGATTGTTGTTCTCTTTAAGTTAGCTTAGGTTAGTTTTTCTTTTTAATATTTTTTTAGTTGTTGATGGATTTTTATTTTACTCATTTGTTATTTATATGTGGTGCTGAGGCTTAAACCTAGTGCCTCATGCATGTTAGGCAAGCGCTCTACCACTGAGTCACAACCCCAGCCCCTAATTTTTCTTTCTTAGCAGAAATATTACAAATTCTACTTTAACAAACTCCCTGACCCTGTTTAATTTTTCTTATTACTTAAAGCCACATGAAAATCATGTATGTATCTGTCTACTGTCTGTCCTTTCCCAATAGAATGTGAGGTCCACAGCACTGTTCTCAGCTGCCACCGTATGTTTAGGACATATGCAGGAAAATACTGGTTGGCTGACTGAACGTCCACTCACCTCCCTCACACCCCCTTCCTCAAGAGTTCATCCCACCAAGTGATTTATTGGGTGTTGACCTGGTTTTCTTTTCTTGCCAACATCATTTTTTTTTTAATATTTTTTTTAGTTGTAGATGGACACAATGTCTTTATTTTATTACTTTGTATGTGGTGCTAAGGATCGAACCCAGGGCCTCACGCATGCAAGGCAAGCGCTCTACCGCTGAGCTACAATCCCAGCCCTATTTTATTGCTTTGTATGTGGTGCTGAGGATCGAACCCAGGGCCTCACACATGCGAGGCAAGCGCTCTACCGCTGAGCCACAACCCCAGCCCCTCTTGCCAACATCATTTTAAAAACTCTTTCTGGCTTGTTTCAGTGTAATCCTTGCGGATTTTTAGGACAGCAAAGTTTGATGCATTCGATCATATAGTCTTCTCACATAAGAGTTTGTTGGAAGTGTTTATTTTTGCAGTATATGGGATCCAAGCCAGGGCCTTGTGCATGTGAGGCAAGTGCTCTACCACGGAGCCAACTGATTTTTAAAAATATTATTTTTTTAATTCTTAGGCAATGACCACGTTTCATATTTCAGAACCTTTGTTGTAAATGTAATATGAGCGCATCACGTTCCGAGGTGGAGGTATTTGAAATGAGATGACCTATAGTGAACCCTGGCTGGCTGACTAGAATGTTCAGGGAAGGGACTTAGCCATGAAAAAAAAAAATACATATATTTTATATATAGTGTGTATATATATATATAACACTATGTATATATATATATATATATACACACTACATATATGTATGTATACATATATATACACTTTATACACACACACACACACATACACACATATATATTCCTTAAAAAATATGTTGCAAATATGGGAGAGAAATGCCTTGCCTAAAACTGAAGCACCGTAACATTTCATTTTATAAAGATCATTTCATAGTAAACATGTGTTTCCCACTCAAAAATAAAATATTATTAAGAATTTATCAATTGAATTTTCTGTATTTGTGTGTTATATTTTGGCATTGCTACTTTTTTTTCCCTCTCTTCTTCTCTGCAAAATACCTCTGTGTAAGTCTAGTTTATGGAAAGATGTAGGAGAGACACAGGGTCATTTCTTCCTGTCTGTTCTGTTTCAGGATACACTGACAGAGATTTCCAGGAGCCTCCTGATTTTCCTCATAACAGTCACTCCTGTCTTCACTCTAAAAGTAGTTTCTTTTCATCTCTACAAAATATTCCCTACGAGAGAACTGCAGTTTTAAGTTAGATTAGGTTTGGTTGTCTTTCTTAGCAGAAATATTCCCAATTCTACTTTAACATGCATTACCATTTATATTGTCACTTCCAAAAAGTACTTAAAGTGGGACCCTTACATGATTTTGCCACAAAGTATAGCCATAACATAAAACGTACTTCCCAAATTACAAAAAACAGTGGATATTTTTATTTTTTGGCATTTACTTGTTCACTAATAGGTATCATTTGCTAATAAGATATAAACTTATAGGGACTAACTTCAGAAGAAATTTGATGTTACCTTTAAAGATTGTCTCTTAGTCACATAATTCTCAGACTGAAGCAATTTCTCATAGTCTTCAAAAATCTAATGAAAAGAAAATAAATATTAGAATGTAACAGCAGCAGTGTGTTCACTGTGTTAGGCTCTATTCAGGAGGCCATAGCACACTGTACCTCTGTGTACTTAGCCAGGGCCGCCACAATGTCCACAGGGAGGTCTCACCATTTCATTGCCCTTCCCTGAGCAGGAAGCCATTGAGGGATAGGGAGGCCAAGTGACACAGGAGACATACTTTTCTAATTTACCTTAGTTCTGCAAATCAGAAATTGAGTCAAAGAATGGAATAATTTTGAGTCCTCTCAATAAATAATTTTGATAAAACATCTGTTAAAAGTTGCAAGGTAACTCATTTTATGCCATTTTATTTTATTTTTTATTTATTTATTTTTTAAATTTTTTTTTAGTTGTAGATGGACACAATGTCTTTATTTTATTGCTTTGTATGTGGTGCTGAGGATCAAACCCAGGGCCTCACGCATGCGAGGCAAGCGCTCTACCGCTGAGCTACAATCCCAGCCCCTCATTTTATGCCATTTTAAAGAAATCTGTTTATGTTACTTGGTAGCTACGGGTCTACAAACAATTTGGGAAAAGATTAAATACACTTTGGGCTTCACTTGGCTCAGAAAAGATCAAATGGTCAAATCCATAGTGTGAACAGGTGAGGCGTGAGGTGATCTTTGCAGCATGGTGGCAATGCTGACCCCAGCTGGCCTCTCTAGAGCATTTCCACTCTCTCCAGAAACTATGGACACTGGTCTTGAGGTCCTCCTGTGTCCTGATGTGGTCATTAAGCATGGCTAGTCCAAACAGCAATGTGTTTTAAGTGTAAAATATACACCAGATTTTGAAGATTTAGTATGAAAAAAAGTAAACTAGTGCAACCAATTTTTTATACTGACTATATATTAAAATAACATTTTTCATTTTCTGGAGTAAGTGGATTTATAACATCAATTTTATCCATTTCATCTTACCTTTTGGCGTGGCTATCCAGAAAACATTAAGTTACATAGTGGCTGCAGGCACTGTGTTTCGACTGGACGGTGCTGAACCAACATCTGAACAAAACTTGTAAAGCTTTGCTTCCAGACTTATGCTATGTTCTACTTAATCGTGCTGTTTCTACTACTAATACATGTAGCAAAAGTACAGTGGCTCTTATATGGATCTGTTCATTCAACATCGATGGAATACCACCAAATGCATGGCACTGAATAAGGTATTAGGGGTTAACTAATAATGATAAAAGTTAATACTGAGTGCTCACCACGTCCTTGTTGAATTCCATCAATGGCCCTATGAGGTTGGGGTATTACCGTCTTCATTTTGCAGTAGGTGGCATACCTTGTCCAGAGACAGTAAGGAGAGACTGGGTCTTGAAACCAGGGGAGATGGCAGACTAAACTCTATAGATAAGGTTCCTGCCTCTTAGGGAGCTCAAGGGCCAACCAGAAAGATATAGGCACATCACAATGATACAAAGGGAAAAATGATAAGAAGAGAGTATGTTTGTGTTTGGGGAAGAGAGGTGGGATTATGGTGAGCTTCCCAGAAGAGTGACATGTCAGCCAAATCTCCAAAGTATGAGCAGGATCCATAGTGAGAGAAAGGACGTGGAAGATAGAAATATTTATAGTATTTTTACTAGTAAATAAATCTAATTATCAACCATATAAACGGTGGATGCGCTTCCATTTAGAGTTAGCCACTGCCTCTTAAGAATAGCATGAGGAGTCTTGGGCTGGGGTTGTGGCTCAGTGGTAGAGCGCTCGCCTAGCACGTGTGAGACACTGGGTTATATCCTCAGCACCACCTATAAATAAATAAAATGAAGGTATTGTGTTCATCTACAACTAAAACAAATATTTTTTTAAAAAGAATAGCATGAGTCTTTGTATGTGTGTGTGTGTTTGGGGATGGAACCAAGGACCTCAACCATGGATGGAAGGCAATTGCTCCACTGCTGAGCTGCACCCTGAGCTCCTGTGTTTTCTTAATTTAAGATCAAAGCAGGAAGGTAGTGATCATTTCTTGGAGCTCCAGAGTACAATAGGAAGAAATGTAAACAAAAATTCCTGACTTCCTAGCAGCATCTCAGTCTTCCATAAATCTACCAGGGGTACGGTTGAGCGTGGTTGATGTCACTTGCGAATGATAAATAAGAGTGATGCTCAAGGATCCAGGACGGAAAAAGAGAAGAGAGAAAGAAGTGAAGTCTTAAAAACAAGTTCTACTTACAGTGTCATAATTCTGTTCTAAGAAGTCTGCTACCAACACTTTATGTCTGGTTAGTAAATCCTAGAGAGAAAATAACCAAGTGAAACAAAAGTATTAGGGCTAATAAATTAAACAATTTATTAAATTTAAAATCAGTCTTTTCCATAATTTGTGATAATTTCATTCATTTGAAATACATGTAAAAGTTGCAAAAATTTTTTTCATTTACAAAATATTTCCACTCCTACTTTAAGATGTGAAATACCAGTTTGCTTCAGGTTAAAAGCAAAACCAATAAAACACCTAGTATTAAATCTAGTGTTTTAAATTTGTATTTTGTTAGATTTATCATAAAAATAATTTAACTGATAAAATAAATGGCACCTCATAGTTTATAGCATTTTTAAATAATATAATAAATTTTATGATTTGTGTGTGTGTGTGTGTGTGTGTGTGTGTGTGTATGTGGTACTGGGGATTGAACCCAGTGTACTTTACCCCTGAGCTGTATCCCTAGCCCTTTTTACTTTTTGAGACAGGGTCTCCTAAGTTGCTGAGGCTGGCCACAAACTTGGCGATCCTCCTGCCTCAGTGTCCTGAATCACAGGGATTACAGGTGTGTGCTAACCTGTGACTAATGTCTTTAGTAATAATGTTTTTCTTTCCTGGAGACAGTATCTTGGTATGTTGTCCACAGTGGCCTTGAACTGACTGAGTTCAAATGATCCTCCTGCCTCAGCCTCCAGAGTGTTGTGATTACAGATATTATTTTTTAAGAAATAAGTATTCAGAATGGTTTAAAACCTTATCTCACAAATTAATGTGACAGATTTTCAAGGATGTTAACCTTTCATTTTTTCCTACTTTTAAACAGAGGTGCCCCAGACCCTGGGAAGCATAGGAATGACATTTAACAGTGTCAGCTCAGTCTGTCCTGCTCTCTGGTGAATGGCCATCAGGCATAGTGCAAGTCATGGAGTCACACAATGCATCCTTTCAAAGTTGAAGGGAAACAGCCCTCGTCTATTACAGACAGAAACTTGCAGAAAACTGCACAAAAGCACAATGGAAATTTTGATTGTCTTCAACTCACATCTAAATCATATCTTTATTGCACCTTCATGCTGAAAGAAAATAAGCCTCATGGCCTGGCACAGTGGCACACACCTGTGATCCCAGTGGCTAGGGAGGCTGAGGAAGGAGGATCGTGAGTTCAAAGCCAACCTCAGCAAATTAGTGAGGGCCTAAATAACTCATTGAGAACCCTGTCTCTAAATAAAATATAGAAAGGGCTGGGAATAGGGCTCAGTGGTTAAGCACTCCTGGGTTCAATCCCTGGTACCAAAAAAAAAAAAAAAGGGAGAAAGAAATCAAATCTCATATAATCCCTTTTATAGCTTAGAGGCTAAATGCTCAAGTACTGTGCTGAATTTAATTAAAAAAAAAAAAAGAACAGTAAGAATTTAAAAGTCTTCAAAAATAAAGTCTTATATTTTAATACATATTTAATTAAAATTTCCTCGCAGAGCACATGGAAGATACACCACAATGTCACAGGGAAAAGGCAGGCAGCAACTCTGGCAAACCCACCAATTTTTTTTTCTTTTGGTACTGGGGATTGAACCCAGGGTGATTAACTACTGAGCCACATCCCCAGCCCTTTTTGTATTTTATTTAGACACAGGGTCTCATTGAGTTGCTTAGGGTCTTGATAAAATGCTGAGGCTGGCTTTGAACTAGCGATCCTCTTTTCTCAGCCTCTCTAGCTCCTGGGATTACAGGCATACGCTACCACGCCCGGCAAACCCACCTATTTTTAGTAACAAGAAAAAGTAAAATATTTAAAGCATTTTGCCCTAGTTTGGTAGTTTTTCAAAAATTGACAAATATATTATTGTGTGCAACATAATGTTCTGAAATATGTATACACTATGGAATGGCTTGTTATGATGTGGATTTTGGGAATGGGGAGTTGGTAGTGCTGGGGATCACCCCAAGCCCTTGGTTTGGATCTTAAATGTCGCCCCAAAGTCATGTTTTGGAGGCTTGGTGGCCAGCCTGTGGACCTACTGGGAGGTGGAGGAAGTGATTTGGTTTTGAGAGGGGGTCTTGCAATGTGCTGTTCTGGATTTCCTAGGCTGGAGCAATCTGCAGGCCTCGAGGGGCTGGCATGACAGGTGCGCAACACCACGTGGGGCTCAGGTGGCGGAACCTTTAAGAGGTGGGGCCGAGGCAGAGGAAGTTGAGTCACCGGAACTGCCCTTGAAAGGCTCCTAGGGGGGCCACCCCTTCCTCTCTAGTGCTGCCTTTACTTCCTAGCCACCCGGAGCGGAGCAGGTGTGTTCCATCAGGTGCTCCCGCTCAGGGTGTTCTGGGATCCACGCTACTGACCATGGTGCCATTTCTGAAATCGTGAGTCAAAATACATACATTTTAAGTTGTTTATTTCAGGTATTTTTGTCAACGTTACAGAAAGCTACCACATGGCTCAATTAAGTCATTAGCATATAAATTACCTCGTGTATTTATTTTGTGGTAAGAACATTTAAAATCTACTCAGTGATTTTCTGACTACAATACATTGTTATTAACTATACTTGCCATGTTGTGCCGATCTTTTGTGTATTCCTCTTACCTAACTGAAATTTTGTATCTTCTTACCAATATCTTCTTCAGCCCCTAGTAATCATCATTCTACTTTCTGCTTCTGAGTTCAGCTTTTTTAAATCTCACATACAAATGAGATCATACTAGGTGCCATTCTGTGCTAGACGTAATTTTATTTAACATAATATCCTCCAGGTTCATTCATGTCACAAATGACAGGATTTCCTTTTTTAAGGCTGAGTAGTATTCCATTATGTGTATGTACCACATTTTTTATCCATTCATATATTAGTGGATACTTAGGTTGCTTCCATAATCTTGGATATCTTAATGCTGCAATTCTTCAACATAATAATTTCATTTTCTTTGGATATATACTCTGGAATGGGAATGCTGAATCACATAGTGATTCTATTTTATATTAAAACAATAATTACATGAATACAGTAACAACAATTAGCTTCTTACTGTTTTCCTTAATGGTGGCCTAGTTTACGTTGTCTACCAATACTTTGCAAATATTTCCTTTTCTCCATACCCTTGCTGGCACTTATCTTTGATCTTTTTTGTAATACCTGCTCTAATGGATGTGAAAAGATAATCTCATGATTTTACAATTTTCAATTCAACAATGGTGAGACCATTAATTTCCTATTACTTGTCATTACACAATTTAACCTTTACATCTATCTTTGAAAATGTTGATCCTTTTTCCCCCACTGGACCAGAGCACTCAGAACTATCCTGGAACTAGAGAATGAGGAAACCCTCCTCAGAGGTTCCTAGCCTATCTAGGGCCTTAGTTCAAACTACTTCCTGTATCAGAGGATCCCTGAGAAGTTAAGGTAGTTCTACAGTTTTAGGGGTCTCTAAAAGGATATTTGGAATGCCTAGCTTTCAGTTATCCCTC
Source organism: Xerus rutilus (assembly GCA_028644305.1). Lineage (NCBI taxonomy): Eukaryota > Metazoa > Chordata > Mammalia > Rodentia > Sciuridae > Xerus > Xerus rutilus. The sequence goes on from CM053404.1 coordinate 108,604,705, forward strand.
CCCTAATTTTGTTAGAGTCCCGTGAACAGTAGTATCAGGGGTTTTCTAAGCTGACTCGGGGTAGAGGTAATGGTGATGGGCTGTAGCAGACATTGTGGACTGGGGTAGCCAGAGGAACTCTCCCCCTGTTAAAACTGAGTGAGGACTAGGTTCTTACACAGCGGCAACAGATTACTGCTGCTGGAAAGGTCATTATGCAATAATATTATCCCAAAGAAAGAGGAATCAAGGAGTTCCTTTACAACCAGAATCTTCAAATTCCAAAGACCAAAAAAAAAAAAAAATCAAAATAACTTAAAAATCCAGTAACAGGCAAATATAATGTAACAGAGAAGAATTCTTCTAGCATATAGCAGATGTATATACAAAACTGGAGGATTCAGGGCTGGGGTTGGGGCTCAGTGGTAGAGCGCTTGCCTAGCACGTGCGAGGCACTGGGTTTGATCCTTAGCACCATATAAAAAATAGAGTTAAAAAAACTGGAGGATTCACACCATATGTGTGTGTGTGTATGTGTGTGTGTGTATGCATATGTACATATGATACTAGGTAAATATTTATAATTAATATAACTGAGTGGGCGGGGTAGACCCACAAAAGACTAGCTAGGATCTTACCCAAACAGGAAAAGCAGCACACTGCAAAGGAAAACAAGTAAAATTTTAAAGAATTTAAAAAGTTTTTAAATGTTTGAAACAGTATTCTTTCTTCCCACCTCCTAATAATTCTAGTCTGATGGGGCTAAGTTATGTATACTATAACTATTATGCTAAAAAATTCTGATACTATTATTTTTGGTGAATTCTGCTTGGGAGAACCTTGGGGTGGCGTGACAGAGATACTCAGTTGCAAGGATGTGAGGCTGATGAGCCAGGGCAGTCGCCATTATTGAAAGCTTACAAAGTGCTGGGGCCTGTGCCAGGCACTTGACACATGTTATTTATAACCTTCCCAACAACTCTGCAAGGCAGGGATTATTTTATTAATTTCACAGAGGAGGAAAATGAAACTCAAAGGTTAACTAACTTGCTCAAGGACATACAGCTGATCCAGTGAGGAAGCGAGATGGAATTCAAAACACTTCAGTTACGTAGGTTCTTAAAGGATGATTGTAAGGAGTCTTTTTTTTTTTTTTTTTTTTTTTTTAGTGAAAAGACTATATTGTAAACAGTACCATAAGAAAGATATAAATTAACGATGTGAAAACATTAACTATTAAACTGGGCAAGTTATCTTGCAGGAAAATTAAAAAGGTGAGCCTAATAGGTTCAAACAAAACAAACAAACAAAAAAACAAAGCCAAAAGAAAGTCTGGTCAACCAACCAAGTAAACAAAACCCTTTGACCTTTTAAACCAACTACTTAAAAAAAAAAATAGTGACACGGTCATTGTCACAGCAACCACAGCATTTTGGTAAAGTATAGAAAAATGGTGTTTTTAATACTGGCAGCATGCTAGAAAACTTTTTATGGTATAAATTTTCAAGGTTGACTTATGTTCAATGGAAAATAGGCTGAAATATAAACCTAAACATCTGGTTTATATTTGTAATTTAACAATATTGTTGAAAATTAATTTGGGCTGAATATAAGAGCAAGAAATTATTATCAAGGCTGGGCGTGGTATCGTGCCTATAATCTTGTGCCTTGGGAGGCTGAGGCAGGTAGATTGCAAGTTCAAAACTAGGCTTAGCAACTTAGTGAGACCTTATCTCAAAAGAAACAAAATATTATCAAGTATGTTTTGTTCTTTTATTTATTTTTGCTGTGTTGGGGATTGAACCCAGGGCCTCATGCATGCTTGGTAAGCACTCTACCACTGAGCTAATCCCCAGCCCTAAATACATTGTAGTCTATTAACCACTGAAAAATCTTTGGGGATATTTTAAAAAACAAATATTCAAGGGCTGGAGTATAGGTCAGTGGTACAGCACTTGCCTAGCATGTGTGAGGCACTGGGTTTGATCCTCAGCACTGCATAAAAATAAATAAATAAAATAAAGGTATTCTGTCCATCTACAATTAAATAATATTTTAAAAATATTCATGGGATGCCTTCTTTTCCTCTCCATGAGAATTTGTTCTATTTGTAATCATGTGAGGTTTTAGTTGTGTTTTTTAAAGAAGGGAACTAACTTGTTTCCATGACAGCAGAGTCATCTGATAGAAAAGGAGAAAAAACTGGGACTACACTATTATTAGAAAACACATCTTTATTTCTTTAAGCACAGGCATCTGGCTAGAAAGAAATGGAATCATCCTTTATATTAAATGTGATTCTTCATAGTTGATGGAACTGAGGCCTACCTCACCTTGTGCTCTGGACTTACCCTTTCTAGGGGCTCGTCTGCAGCCACAGCACAGTGTTTATTTTGCCAGGGAGACTGAGGTGCCTGTGAAATGGACAGGGCTCCTGGGCTCTCACAGCACTCCAGCATACTCTTTGGAGTTGGTTCCCAGGCTTTTCCCTTTCTTCACTCACTCTGTCAGTTTTTCCTTACTCTGCATCTTTGTCTTCCCTCAGGCTCCTGTCTCTTTGGAGGGATCCAAACATAGCTGCAGACATTTTGGTCATAATTTCCCTCTTGCCTGCCTGGTGACCCCGGCACATATCCCAAACCCTACAGGATAAACAGCGTTTAAGAGAACTGAGCATTTGTGCTGGCCACTGATGGCTGGACTGTTTCTTAACTGATGTTTGACATGTTAATGTTCTTGAGAAAGGCCAGGTACATTCCAGTTGGCTGTGGCCCACTTTTGTCTAGCTGAGCATATAAACTCCTCCTGCCTGGGGCATAGGGATCGTCCTTTCTTGCTGCCACCCAAGACAAGCTTCTGTCTGTAGGTGTGTCTGTCTTTTCTTCTTCTTCTTTTTTTTTTTTTGTACTGGAGAGTACATCCAGGGTCACTTGACCACTGAGCTACATCTCTAGCCCTTTTTTGCTTTTTATTTTGAGACTAGGGTCTCACTAAGTTGCTGAGGCTGGCCTGGAACTTGCAATCCTCCTGCCTCAGCTTCCTGAGTTGCTGGGATTATAGGTGTGCACCCCCACACCTGGCCTGTTTGTAAGTCTCTAATAAATGGCACTCTGTGCGGTCCTGGATCTTCTTTGGTCTTTTGGCACCTCCCTCCTTTGGCAGCCCGTTCTCATACAGGTGAACTGAGTTTTTCTGAAACGCTCCTTCTTCCCTTTTCCCTCCTGCTCTTGCTCTTTGTCTCCACAAGCCTTCAAGTACAGGCTCTTCTACCCCCAGCGCTCTGCTCAGGCCGGACAGAGGTAGATGTGTGGGATGCCTGAGCAGGTAGGCTCTGGCAGCTCTCCCTTCAGCCCCCGTGCTGGCTGAGGTTGGCTGTGTTTACTGCAGGCTTTGGGGAAATGCTGGTATGTGGCCCCTTTCCTCTGCAGTCTCAGGCAGTTCACACTTACACCTGCACACCCATCTGTGACAACACAAGTGCCACAGTTAACTGGGTCCCCCCTTCTCCTAGGCTACTGTAACCACCAGCTGTTTATTGCTTAAGCATGTCCTGGAATCTACCCTAATCCCACTCACGTGGCCTCCTAATAAGTCCCCCTCATCCTCAAATTGTATTCTCCCCAACTGGAGTTCTTGTCAGTCCACTTCCCCTATCTCATTCCATTTCCAGGGATATCTTGGATGATCCTATAGAGTGGGTCCCAGGATGCTGCCCAAGTGGCTCCCCCTGAACCAGACTCCAAGGTCACTCACCAGTGTTGCCTGCTCACCACAGCTGGCCGGGTCCCTGCCCCCTGCAGCTCACACTGCACCCCTTCCCTCCTCCAGCCACTCTTCCTCTCCTGAAGTCTCCCTTTCCTTCTGCTCCACTTAAACCTCTGGCCCTTATTGACTTTTTCTGCTTCCTGACACACTCTCCCATCTGTGACCATGTAAACTAAAATACTTTTCTAACAGATTTAAGATTCTTTCTTAAACAGGTTGAGTAAATTCCTGGTCTGCAGATAATGGATAGTTTTCAAGCACTGCAAACCACTGCCTTCCCTTTTCTTTAGCTCTGGAAAGCTATTAAAAGAACTATTTACATCCAGTCACACACAGCTTTCAAAATATGTCCACAAAGTAATAATATTAGAATGTGGACCATGTCAATGTTATTGAAATGTATTTTAAATAATATAAAGAAGATAAGTCATACATTGGATGTAGTAAAATTTTTAAGTTATATATTTATATTCTAAAAAAGTAGATATATTGTCAAATGATATGTTGACAGATTCTTGAAATGTATTTAAATAAATCAATCTGAATAGATACATTTATATGGTTTTATCTACATTTAGATTGAAAGCCTATTTTTTAAAATGATGCGTTCATATTATCAGCTTATATTATTTTTTAGATTCCTCTTCTGAACTGGCCTTCAGAACCAATTTGGTAGACACTGAAGAAAACTGAACTCTAGTTTAATCTTTTTTTTTTTTTTTTTTTGGTACCAGGGATTGAATTCAGGGGTACTCGACCACTGAGCCACATCCCCAACCGTATTTTGTGTTTTATTTTAGAGACAGGGTCTCACTGAGTTGCTTAGCGCCTCACTGTTGCTGAGGCTGGCTTTGAACTCTCAATTCTGTCTAAGCCTCCCAGAGTGATGGGAGTACAAGTGTGCACCACCACGCCTGGCTTAGTTTAATCATCGTAAAGTTTATTTTTATAATTATGATTATTAGCTGGGTGTGGTGGTACATGCCTATCATCCCAGCAACTCAGGAGGCTGAGACAGGAGGATCACAAGTTCAAAGCCAGCCTCAGTAACTTAGAAAGGCCCTACACAACTTGGTGAGACTCTGCCTCAAAAAAAAAAAAAAAAAGTGAAATATAATTGTTATTACAAAACCAAGAAAACAGTTCTAGTTGACTGTCTGCTTTATACACTAACCTGGATGTCTAATAGCTTTTTGTTTCCAAAACTCTTATCTGCTCTCAAAGGATAAAAATTTTCTACTACAGATAGAAGGAACATGCCACATCCACTAATACCAAAATATATTAAACAAAGACAGGATTAGAAGTATAAACAAATAGTTTTCTAAAATAGAAATCTTGAGGGTAACATCGCTCATTGAATCTATTAAGTTCTGGTATTTCTCTTCACAAATTACACTATTTTCTGACAATGCTCTCTGGACATCTTTTTGATGGTAAAACACACAGAAACAAAGTGGAATGGTTGTAGGTCTGGCGCGTGGGGGAAATGGGGGATTGTTTACCAGTTATGGAGACAGTTCTAATATTGTGAGATGAAAATATTCTGGAGAGTGGATGATCAACAATGTAAATACACTGCACCCTTACTAAACTATACAATAAAATATGGTTAGCCGGGCATGGTGACACACACCTGTAATCCCAGCACTTTGGGAGGCTGAGACAGAGAAGTGCGAGTTCAAAGCCAGCCTCAGCAATGGTGAGGCACTAAGCAACTCAGTGAGACCCTGTCTCTACATAAAACACAAAATAGGGCTGGGGATGTGGCTCAGTGGTCGAGTGCCCCTGAATTCAAGCCCCAGTACCAAAAATAAGTAAGTAAGTAAATAAATAAATAAAAAATATGGGCAAGATGGTAAATTTTATGTTTATTGTACTATAATTATAATTTTTTAAGATTAAAAAATTATATTAGATGAAACATATTTCCCAAATAATGACAAAGTAAATAACATGATAAATTATAGGTGGTTATAATTATGCTATCAAAATACAAACATATAGGGGCTGGGGTTATGGCGCAGCAGTAGCGTGCTCGCCTAGCATGCATGAGACGCTGGGTTTGATCCTCAGCACCACATAAAAATAAAATAAAGATATTCTGTCCACCTACAACTAAAAAAATAAATAAATATTTTTTAAAAAATACAAACATATACATATGTGACCAGTCATATTTTCAAAATGCTAATATAATTTATTAATACTTTATTTTACCCTGTGGAAATTTTAAAATTACAGTGATAAAATAATATGATGTTCTTCCTATTCTGAGATGTGATTCCCCATCTCATTTCCCCACCCAGTTCCTCTCTCTGGAGTAGCTTCTGTTGCTATCTCCTACATATCTTTCCAGAGGTATTCTATGCTTATGCACCCCAACATGTTATACAGAGTACTACATGTTCCTTTTGTTACTCAACTGTACGTGTTAAAGTGCATTCCATATGAGCTTTTGACAAGTACTTTGAGTGGTTTTTCTACAATGTGCAGACTTGCCTCATAGACTGCCTTTTATTTATTGATACCTTTTGTGATCCACATCATATATGGTTGGCTACAATCAGGTCTAAAGAATAAAACTTTTTGCTTTTTAAAATTAAATTGCAGCCAGGCACGGTGGCGCATGCCTGTAATCCCAGCACTTTGGGAGGCTGAGACAGAGAATCATGAGTTCAAAGCCAGCCTCAGCAACGGCAAGGCACTAAGTAACTCAGTGAGACCCTGGCTCAGTGGTCAGGTACCCCTGAGTTCAATCCCTTGTGCCCCCCCTCCCAAAAATTAAATTGCCTCAACTGGGCATGATAGCTCACCCTGTCATCCCAGCTACTCAGGAGGCTAAGGCAGAAGGATCACAAGTTTGGGGCCAGCCTCAGCAACTTAGCAAGACCTTTTCCCAAAATAAAAAAATAAATAATAAAAATAAAGGGCTGGGGATATAGCTCAGTGGTATAGCACCTCTGGGTTCCATCCCCAGTACCCCCAAAACAAATTGCTTCTTCAGAAGTCAACTGCTTTTGAATGTTGGAAAAACCCAGTTACCTTAAAAGTAGCAAAGGCATCTGAAGCAATATCAAATGTTGACAACTCCACATACTTGAAGAAATCTCTGAATTGGTTAGAAAACAGGATGATTTTGGCAAGTGGTTCATGTCGAATACATTCTCTCAGCATAATCCCACAACGTAAGGCAATCTGTGGGGCTTCATATCTAAAGCACAATGAAGAGAGAAACAGAGAACTCAGTTACCCCATTAACAAAATAATATTAGTGATATTAAATGGACCATTTCAATACTGCTGCTAATGGAAACACTGCTATCATTTGTCACAGCTCATTCAAACAGGATTTATTCAGTACTCATGGACTGTCTTTTATGTGCCTGGCACTATTCTAGATGCTGAGGATATGCTAATAAGCAGGGCAAGGTCATTGCCTTGATAGCCTTCATGTTTTAGTGACAATGTGTCTGGAGGGAGGAGGCAGAACATAAACAATGTAAAGATACTTTCATATATTCAGAAGTGCTGTGAAAACAGAAGATAATAAATAAGGCAATATTATAGAGTGTGACTACTTAGATTGTGTGAGTGATTACTTAAATTTTACTTCAGATTGAAGTGAAGGGCAAGGTAGTCCAGACAATTCTGCAAAGTCTCCAAGGCAAGAACAAGATTGGTGAGTTAGAGGAGAAGAAATATGGCCAGAGTGATGGAACAGAGGTAATAGGAGTGAGTGGTGGTACATGAGGCAAGAGAGGAGGGAAGGGCAAGGTCAGAGCATATCATGGTTTGTAAACTAGGGTAATTGGGTTTTATATATATATACATATATATATATATATATATATATATGTATATATATATATATATATATATATATGTATATATATATATTATTTATATATATATATATTTTTAGTTTATATATATATATATACATATGGGTTTTTTTTTAGTTGTAGATGGACGCAATATCTTTATTTTATTTATTTATTTATATGTGGTGCTGAGGATCGAACCCAGTGACTGACACATGCGAGGCAAGCACTCAACCACTGAGCTACAGCCCCAGCCCCGTAATTGGGTTTTAAGTGTGATGATTTTAAATGTGTTTGGTTTTAAGCCTGGAGAGTTTAAAGCAAGAAATGAACACAGCCTAACTTAAGATTTAAAAAGATGGCTCCGGCCAGGTGTGGTGGTGCAGGCCTGTAATCCCAGCAGCTTGAGAGGCTTAGGCAGGAGGATCATGAGTTCAAAGCCAGCCTTAGCAACTTAGTGAGGCCCTAAACAATTTTGTGAGCCCCTGTCTCTAAATAAAACAAAAAGGGCTGTGATATGGCTCAGTGGTTAAGTGCCTGTGGGTTCAATCACTGGTACAAAAAAAAACGAAGAAGGAGAAGGAGGAGAAGGAGGAGGGGGGAGGGAGGAAGGAAGAAGAAGAAGAAAGAAGAAAAGGAAGGAAGGGAGGGAGGGAAAAGAAAGAAAAGAAAATGAAAAAGATGGCTCCAGGGCTGCAATTGTAGCTCAGTGGTAAAGCACTTGCCTAGTAGGTGTAAAGTATCCTGGGTTCAACCCCCAGCACTGAGGGAGGGGTGGGGGGAGGCTGCCCTGACTGCTTGTGGAGAATGTATTGTAAAGCAGCAGGACTGGAGGGAGCTGGAGTGGAAGCTGGTAGACTAGGAAGGTGTAGGAGCATAAACCCAACAGTGGTGATGGTGGCTGGCTGGGGTGGCAGCAGCAGGACTCAAAGCTGGATCCTGTTTGGAGGAAGAGCCAACAGGACTTGCTCATGTTGGAGGTGGGTTTGGATGGGAAATACCTCCTGGAGGTATGGGTTAGTGAAGAAATTGCTGCTGACCACATTAACTTTGAGATGGCTGACGTCTGAGAAACAGTGTCTCCTCGGCAGGAGATTATACCCATCAGGAAAAAGACAAAGGAGATTTTTATGTAATTATGATCTGCGAGCACGCGTGACCAGTAAAGAGCTGTGGGTTCACTGGCTCAATAAAACCATGAAGTGAAATTGTGGCTCCCAGCACACCACTAGAAACAGTATCTACTGTAGGAAACAGTTCAGGACTGGCACACCAGATCTGTTCCATTTCTAATTAACAACAGTCTCTCAAATGTCAAATGCAGCATCTAAATAAATCAAGGTTTGAGTTACATTCCAGAATGTGATAAGATTTCAAGAAAATGAACAATACTTAGCCCAAATAAGACAAGCCCTCTAATGAAACGATACAGTTGACAATTGTGTGGTAAATTCAGGAAGAGTGGGACAAAGATGCAGTTGTAACACATTAGGAAGTGAGTGGAACATAGTATAAAAAAAGAAAAACGTCTGACCAAGTTTTAAATAGATTGTATCATTTCCCACTTCAATTGACTAAATACTAGTTCTGTTGTTTTGTAAAAAGCCCATTGAAAAAAGCAACCTTAAAATGACTCGATTCCTAAAAAGGTGTTTTTTCCTATAATGTTCTTTGAGAATAGGATAAAAATGACATTTACAAAGGGCTTTGTGACCTTTCAAATTTACTATGAATTCTGAAAGTTAGAAAAAACTAACAATATAAAAAAATTTAAGCAAAAATGACATTTGGGGGCTGGGGTTATGGCGCAGTGGTAGCGTGCTCGCCTGGCATGCATGAGGCACTGGGTTCGATCCTCAGCACCACATAAAAATAAAATATATGCTGTCCATCTAAAACTAAAAAATAAAAATGTTTAAAAAAAAAAATGACATTTGGATGGGAAAAATCAAGTATTTTAAAACTAAAACTAACTCACCCTTACATAAAACCTGAAGATCATTCATTATTCACCAACTACTAGTAACAATGTTTTGTTGACCAATAAAGAACAATATATTGTTTTTTATAAGATCATAGTATTTGCATGAAATTCAGATTCAAGAATAAAACCTCATTCTCTTAATTTAGAAAATAGGCTCCTTTACAATCAAATTTACAAAAACAGTAAGGAAACTAGCAAATTATGGCATCAGGGTGATATTTACTCATTTTGTCCTAATTATAAAGCTGAATGATATTCCCAAATATTGAGTACTCCCTGAATAACTCACGGTAACATTAAATGCTAAAGTACTCAGACATGATTCTTTGTAGAACATGAGGAAGGCCAATTTATGTTAGCAATTTTTCTTATCAGAAAAATTTGAAAATCAGCCTGGTGGCACACGCTGAACAGTTGTAAGATGGGATATTATTAAAGATGTTGTGATGAGGGGGTACACTTTTTGAAATGGCAAGGAGAAAAACACTGTCAATTATTTGATAGAGTATTTAAGAAACTATAAAATAAAGGCTCTTGGCCTACAGAACGAGCCTGGGGACAATTAAAAACACACTTCTTGGTAAGAGATTGGTGGACTTTGATAATGTGGCCCAAAACCTGACTGCTCACTTCATTTCCCATCACATTGCCTGGAGTATGCCACTTCCCTCGAGTGGAATGCCCTTTCTAGTTTCCCCACTAGGAAACTTAATTTCATCTTTCAAGGCTTAATTCAGATGCCTTTTTGAAGTCTTTTGTAATCGCCCACCATTCAGGATTGTCCCCTCTCTCCTTCACAATAGCTTGTCTGTAATTTCACTTTGGCACTTTTATCATTCTGTATTAGGTCACATTTCAGTAAGTTGTTATAAATCTGTTTCCTTCAGCTCATTGCTGGTGATGTGTTTTACTTATTCCTTTACTCACCCACCCTGCCCCCGCATCCCTATTTGGTGTCTGTGTCTCATTTATTGTTAACTTTCCTCCTGCATACCGCATCTCCAAAGAGTTCCTAACATAATGTTTTTATACAAAGTACGCATATAATGAATTTAATGAACCTCAAACTCTGACTGAATGTCCTAATACTACAGGACTCTAATGAGAGTCAAACTCTGGCTTAGACAAAAGCTGTATGATCTCTAGCCAACATTCTCATTTCTGAATTCAGTTGCCAAACTGAGATCATCTATAAAAAGTTTCCACTCCAACTTTTGAGTATAATTAGTTCTCTTTTTCCTTTCATTTAGTGAAGTTTATTGGAACCATCTGTGATGCGATGACAATTTATTCTCGAGAACCAAGAGAACATTTTTAAAAATACTCCTGGGGTAGAACACTTATCAATTCATCCAGTAGTATGTTTCCAACACCAGACATGTCAGTCTGTAAAGCTGGGATACATTGGGATATTGAGGGATTTCCCTGATTTTCCTCAATATCCTTTAAGGAACATATAATTCACATTTATTATTTCAACTTGAATACCCTCTAGGATACTGATTTTTGATAGGTTATTATTCACTATCTAAAGAAATGCTCTATAAATTAAGTCTATCATTAAGTTTGAAATCTCACTAACATTAATATCCTTCAGTCTGGTAAACAATCAGTATTTATCTCACCTAATCTGTTCTAGTTATGGATAAGCTTCCTGATGGCAAGGACCACAACTAATCACTGTTTCCCACAATGACTAACGGATGACAGGTCACCAATGAAGGTTAATATTATGAGTACTGAATCACTATTTTATAAAACTGAATCATATCTTCCTTCCTCACTTAAAATTTATAATATAGTCTGGACTATTTAAACTGTGTCAGTACAGAGAAAGCACATTACATGCACATTCATTCAAATAAGAACAGCATATTAAGCTGGGTGCGGTGGCACATGCCTGTAATCCCAGGACTTTGGGAGGCTGAGACAGGAGGATTGTGAGCTCAAAGCCAGCCTCAGCAATGGCGAGGTGCTAAGCAACTCAGTGAGACCCTGTCTCTACATGAAACACAAAATAGGGCTGGGGATGTGGCTCAGTGGTCAAGTGCCCCTGAGTTCAATCCCTGGTACCACAAAGAAAAAAAAAAAAACCCAGCATATTAGAAGACCCCCTTGAAACTTTATGAAAGTCAAAATATAAGAGCAATCGTCTCAACTAGCAGTGAGCTACGGTAATCATTACACACAAAATGACTAGAAGAAAGATCTGCACAAGAACATCTCAACAAAGATTACACTATGTAAGGGGGAAATGACCTTTGTTATTAAAGGGAGCGATAATGCCAGACAATACTTAGGAAGCTTTTATAAAATGCCATTCACTTAACACTCAGCCTGCTTCATAGAGTCAAGGTTTCGCTTCTAATCTAGAAACACTTGCTGACTTTGAAACTGTGTTAATTTGTCCTCTCAAAAGGTGTAGGATCAATGATAATTCAGGGTTAATGAGCACCCCTGATATCCAGATTATAGTCTCCAAGAACCAGTCCTCACCTAAAACAATGAGGGTCCTTGGCAGAAATTCCAGGTCTGTGTCAGGAAATTACTGTATCTGGTATTTCTTTTGGGCACCAGAAAATGAAGCTGTCACAAACTATTTTGGTGATGTCAAAAGACATCAACCACAGATGGCCAACTGAGCATTAAAAAGAAAAATGTGTGAAACTAAATGGGACAATATGGTGACCATTACATCTATTAGTTAATAAGATATCAGAGGGGTGGGGTTTGTGTGTGTGTGTGAAAGGGGGGGGGATAAAACTCATTGGACACCAAAGGAAGTACCTAAGTATCCAAGTTGATAATTAAAATAAAGGAATTAAGCATTAATTCTACCTCTCTGGTGTGCTTCTGTTTCAGAGTATGTAATAATTGCAGTGGATGAAAAAAGTTGTACTCTATAAAACTATTCTAGCCAATAAATCAGCAAATAATATGCAAGGAATGATTGGCTTTTAAAAATTTTGTCTCCTAATGAAATCACTGAATCAGGCGATGTTCATTAATGGATGGTAAAGCAATTAAAGATAAGGATCACAGGAAACTTTATAATGGAGGCCAAACTGGTGGAACCCCTTGATCCTAGACTTTCAGCGTCTAAAATTCTGAATAAAGAACTTTTTTACTATAACAAAAAAAGAAAGGAAAAGAAACTATAAGTGATTTGACTGTCATCATCTAAGCTCATTGCTGTATTTGAGCATTACTAAACGTATGTCTCCTAATGGGATGAAATATGAACTAGAGGGGCTGGGGTTGTGGCTCAGTGGCAGAGTGCTTGCCTCACACATATGAGGCACTGGGTTCGATTCTCACCACTACATAAAAATAAATAAAGATGTGTCCATCTATGACTAAAAAAGGAAAAAATAAATATGAATTAGAACCACCTACAAAATATTGCCAAAATAAAAATTGAATTTGAATTTAACCAAGCCTTTAAATAGAAACTCCAGTCTAGAAATAGAGTGTATGATGGACCAAGTTAAATGCCACTATAAGAAAGCAATGTGACAACTTCACAATGGAGGACATAATGTAGGCTAATTCAGTATTTCAACAAATCAGTGTACAAATGCATGGATGGGTGGGAGTAGGTGTTGTTTTAAATGAAAGGGACCTAAGATTTTTGGACATAAGTAAAATTATAACCAAATACAATGACTTGATTTAGTTAGGGTACTTATTTGAATATTTGAATAAATCAACTATGAAGAGGATTTTTTTTTATTTTGCAGTTGAGGAAATTTGAGTACAGACTGGATATTGGTTGTTATAGAATGATTGCTAATGTTTTAAGTACAATAACAACTTCATGATTATGTAAAAATTACATTTTTATTTTTGAAATGCTTATTGAAGTATTTAGGGATTTGCTTTAAAATACTCTAGCCCCCTTTTAAAAATTAAGTATGGGGCTGGAGTGCATTAGGGAGATAGATAAAACAGAAAAATATTCATATTTGTGAATGTTGTGTGATTGGGGGTATGTGAGTTTCTTATACTTACTACTTTTACATATGGATGAACATTTTTATGATGAACTTTTAAAAATAGATTAGGAATATTTATAATTTTAACATTGGACTTACGGAACATCTTCCCTGGGCCACAATTCTTTTTTTTTTTAGTTGTTGATGGATCTTTATTTTATTCAATTATTATTTATATGTGGTGCTGAGGATCGAACCCAGTGCCTCACATATGCTAGGCAAGCGCTCTACCACTGAGCTACAGCCCCAGCCCCGGGCCACAATTCTTTATGGATTACTGAGAGAAGTTTGGTGATCTCATCCTCAAGTTCTCTCAGTATCCTGGAGCGTCATCTGCCTCAGCCAGGAGACAAATTGATTTAGAATGAGAAAGTCCTTTGTGAATGTCCTTTTCATAATACTTGAATTCCAAATGCTTGTGCCTTACATTGTATCACATATCCAGATGATTCTCCTTGATACACAGATATCCATTTCTTTCTGCTTTACATTCTTTATGGTTGGACATAGATTTAGTTTCAATATTATGTTACTATTATCCCCCTAAATAACATTATTGTTTGATGTATAAATGTACCAATCAAGTTATGTCCTGAGTTTTCAAGGAATTTCACAAGAGATAATTCAGTAAAAATTCTAACTATTAACAAAGGGCTAAATCTGTAGCATTCCAAGCAGAACTAGGAAATGGTAGCAGGTAAAACTGATCATGGTGCAACTGTTCATTCTCGTCTGCTCTGTCCTCAGGAGCATCAATAGTGCCCTTTCCTTTACATCTGAATGGTCCTCAAATCTTCTTATGGATATATTAATGGTAAAGAGTATGGGACTTAGATATGAATTGAAAACGTGGCTTTGTCACTTATTAGCTATATAACCTTGAGCAATATTCTTTTGAGTTTTAATTTCCTCATTTGTAAAATGGCAAGACTAATACCTAGCCCTCATGGAATTACTGGAAGCCCTCAGCAAGTGGTGTCTACAAAACAGGATGAGAAGGAATGGGTTAAAAGTCCAGGATAAAAACAGAAGAATAATCATTATAATAGAGAGAGAAAACCAGAGGTATAGTCCCCAAATTGTTACTAATGGTTTCATTAGGAGAGATGATGAGACACATGCCCTTTTTATACTAAATATTTCTAAAATGTTTAAATTTTAAATAATAAACATGTGTTACTTTTGAATCAGAAAAAAATGCATTAAACATATCACTCATTTCACTCTCATTACTATCACTCTTCTTGGACCTCTCCAAGCTGGAATTGCAGCCCCTAATCCTCCCAGACATTTTCCCTACTGCCACCACAACTCACCAAATCTAGTCCCTGGGTGACTCCATGTGTCCTACAGAATGACATTCAAACTCCTTGAGTAGGGCAGGGAAAGCTTTTCCTAATCTGGTTGCAGCCTTTCCAGCTTTACACTCTGACTCATCCTAGCCTCCAGCCACACTGGAATTCTTGTCTGTCATTCTCTAAACACATAAATTCTCTTATGTCATTCTCTTGTAAATTTTTACCTTCTTGCAGGCTGAAACAGCAGTGAACAAAGCGATGTTAGAAAGCACATGCTAAATAAAGATGGCAGAGCCCTTGCCAACCTAGAGCATCTACCCTGTACCATCATGGGAGATGCACTCATGTCTTGGTCAAGCCACTCTATTTTGGGGCCCATTCGTTATGGAAGTTTAGTATACTGTAACTAATAGATAGAAGTAATAGATACAAGCATATCTCCCTTTCTAAAACTGAAAGACTTGAATCTCCAGTAAAAATATTTCTTTATATCAAAACCTAAAGTAATCATGGTATACTTTATATGCTCAACAATGAATAATAACCATACAATCATAATAATCTATGTGATTATTAATAAAATTTAAAATAGGATAAAGGGAAGAAAATGGAGTAATGGTAGCAAAAAACTAATAGTTGTTTAAATATGATAAATCAAATTCATAGAAGACTGTTATTTGTAACACAGAGGTAAGTGTGATAAAAAATAATTAACAAAAATGAGAGTCATTGTCTTTGGAAAACAGGTTTGAAGGATGGAGAAGGAAGAGGAAAAAGCTGCTGTTTGTTGAAATATCTGATATTTAAACCATGTGTTATGTATTATTTGAATACAATAGAATGTTTACAAATGTACAAAGGAGGAATGAAACAGATAGACTATGCATGGAACATCAGAATTGAGAACAGGAATACTATAAAATAAAAAGAGCCACGCTAATTTGAAATGGTACAGAATAAAAAAATAGGGTAGGGAAAGAAGATAGTCTCTTGGCCCTGAGCATTGCTGCACCCAGATGTCTAATCTTTAGGAGTTACAGTAGCCTTAAATGTCTAAGAAATATTTGTAAATGAGTAGACATAATAATCAGGAATTGTTTTCTAGCTTGACTTCAATTTTTTGGCTCCTCCAAGGGTACACACACACACACACACACACACACACACAATAATATTCTGTCCCTATGTAGAAGCATGTCATCTTCGCAAATGCTAGCTACTGAAATAATTCTTACAGCTATTATTTGAGTTCTCAGAACCAGAATGTACATGTGTGGGGACTCAGTATCATGTGAGCAGGAGTAAGGCAGCCTGGGAAGCCCAAATAGTATTGTAAGATAAAAGAAAGGGAGAAAAGAAACAGTAAATGGAAACATAATGTTAGAAATACAGAGGTGCAAAGCATTTTGCTATAGCTCAATTAATTTTAAGAGACAGATTTTGAGGGCTGACTTCAAGCATGGCAAGTACCTATCCTGCAATTCCAAAGGGAACCAACCATATCTCTAAGGAGGCAAATGCTGTTTTTTGGGTTTTGCCCCCCCCACCTCCCACCCCTGTCTCTCTCTCTCTCTCTCTTTCTGTGTGTGTGGTGGTGCTGGGGAATCAAACCCAGGGTATCATAAATGTCATGCAAGCTCTCTGCCACTGAGCTTCATCTCCAGCACATGTACTTTTAACAACTATTTAAATTGAAACCTATTTTAAAGGAAGCCAGGCACCTACCCTTTGAGGAGCATAAAGAGGATATGAGGGTGAGCACTAATGTACTCCACAGTAGGACTCCGAGTGCCTATCTGTCTTCTCAGGATGTTGTTAAATATCTGGGTCACATCTTTTTTTCCCTGTTAAAGAAACAAACCATTATTAAATTGTACACTTAAAATGAATGAATTGTATGAGATGTGATATACACATACATACATACAGAGATGATACCATCCTTTAATGACATGCAGAAATATTAATTTACTTTTTCATTTATCTTTAACAAGTGCTTTTAAACAGAAAGCCCACAAAATGGATGCAGCTCCCTGCCACAGGATTTGCACCGTGGGAAATTTGAAGTCTATTTCTTATAGTAGGAAGTACAGTGGCACAGAAGTGTAACAACTAGTATTGGATATGCTAGAACAGAATTCTTTACACTTTTACACCTTTTTAGCTTTATTCAAGAAGAATATTATGGGGGCTGGGGTTGTGGCTCAGTGGTAGAGTGCTTGCCTAACACACATGAGGCACTGGGTTCAATTCTCAGCACCACATATACATAAATAAAGGTCCATCAACAACTAAAAAATATATATATATGTTTTAAAAAATATTATGATTAACATTTTAAAACCTTCATGAATAAGGTAGGAAAACAGATAAAGGAAAAAACCCAAAGATTTTAGTAAAATGTAAGTTAAAATCACTTACATTAAGAAATTCTTCTTAGATCTATTTCCTAATAATTCTTTCTCTTTATTACTCTTCCACTTTGATGTCTTACTTCTAGACTAGAGAGATAGAAGCATTAAGTGCCAGTTGCCTGAGCTGGAGGAACTATGGCCATTTTTAAATAGGGCGATTTAGAGTTCCCATGGACAAGACTTTCATTCTTATACCCTACAACCTAAGACTAGCCTGCTTCTCCAAAAGAAGCCCTGGATTGGACCTGAGCTTATTATATAGAAAATAAGGACGAGAATGACATTGCATTCTCATTCAATAAGGCCATGGTTCTGAGCTTCAACTGTACTAGGAAAGAACTTCTAGTTTCTCTATCCACTTTAAAGCATCCTTACTCTGCAGACTGAACTAGCAAGAAAGAAAATTTGGCTACAATGTCTCTTTCTTAAAGCTCTTCAATGACTCCTTTTTGCTTAGAAAAAAAGTTTAATGCCCTTCCATGACCTGCCCTTGACTACTTCTCCAACCTTAACTATCTCTTTCTGATCCTTACAACAGTGATTTGTTTGTTTGTACCAAGGATTAAACTCAGGGGTACTTGACCACTGAACCACTTCCCCAGCCCTATTTTTTTTTCCTTTTGTTTTGTTTTATGTAGAGACGGGGTCTCACTGAGTTGCTTAGCACCTCGCCATTGCTGAGGCTGGCTTTGAACTCACGATTCTCCTTCCTCAGCCTCCCTAAGTGCTGGGATTACAGGCGTGCGCCACTGCGCCCTGCTCTTACATCAGTTTGTATTAAAACCAAATTGCTTCATTACATGTATTTGTACACAGCGTCCCATACTTCTGTACCTTTGTTCCTGTTCTTATGTTTGTCCTGAACACTTTTACTTCATTTTTCTAGCAAACTGTTAAGATTCAATTCAGACAATCCCAGCAGCTGGGGAGGCTGAGGCAGGAGGATGGCAAGTTCAAAGCCAGCCTCTCAGCAACTTAAGAGAGGCCCTAAGCAACTCCACAAGACCTTTCTGTAAGTGAAATACTTTAAAAAGGGCTGGGATGTGGCTCAGTGGTAAAGTGCCCCTGGGTTCAATCCCTAGTACAAAAAAAAAAATTCAATTCAGAGCCAGGCATGGTGGCATATGCCTATCATACCAGCAGCTCTGGATGCAGAGGTGGGAGATTTCAGGTTTGAAGCTAGTCTTGATAACTTAATGATAGTGAAACTCTGTCTCAAAAAATAAAGATGGAGGGCTAGTGATGTAGCTCTGTGGTTAAAAGTCCCTGGGTTCAATCACCAGTATTGAAAACAAAAATTCAATTCAGGATATTCTTCT
Source organism: Xerus rutilus (assembly GCA_028644305.1). NCBI lineage: Eukaryota > Metazoa > Chordata > Mammalia > Rodentia > Sciuridae > Xerus > Xerus rutilus. Next base: position 108,623,283 of record CM053404.1, read on the forward strand.
CTGGGGTAAGCACCCCTGCCTGTGCCGCAGCAGCATCCTTTGCCTGCACTGATCAGTGCCTTCTCTTCCCCTGCTATCTGCACTTTCACCCCTGTCACTGTCAGAGCACACCCTTACTAAGTGCTTCATCTGTGCCAGGCACTTATTCTAAGAGCTTTACCTGTATTAGCCAATCTTCACAACAGCATCAAAATGTACATGTCATAAAGAAGGAAACTGAGGACCCAGTGAGGTTGCCTTACCCAGAGGGGATGTGGAAGACCCAGGATATTATCCTAGGTTGATGGAATCCAGAGTCCAAGTTCTTAACCATCAAACTAAACTGACTCTTCACACTTAAAAGTACATTGAAATTAATGGGTTTTGTCTCTGACTTCCTCACTGGACTGTTAGCTTTCAAGGACACAGGCCATATTTCAATGCCCTATTATAGCCAAGAATATAGAAGGCACTCAGTAAATACCCATTACTTTAGAGGCTCAGCCATCCACGTATCTCTCTTATTACAAACACAGGCCATTGATTGTGTGTGTATATGTGGGGGTTGGGGGGTTGCTGGGGATTGAACCCATGAGCACTCTACCTCTGAACTATATCCCCATCCCTTTTTATTTTTTATTTTGAGAATGGGGCTCACTAAGCTGCCAATGCTGGCCTTGAATTTGTAATCCTCCTACTGCAGCCTCCTGAGTCACTGGGATTACAAGCATGTGCCACCATGTCTGTCCCCTCTTCTCTTTTAATCTGACACTTTTTTAATACTAAAGGGACACTTGAAAAACTAAGATCCAAATAAAGACCAATGAGATTATTCAATTAATTACTCAGTCTTAAAGCTATTAAAATATGAATTAAGCACTGATTAAGAATAGTAATATATTAAAAATTCTGGGAGGATATCATTTACTATATTAATATTAGTTCAGAATAGATCTTGGACTTTAAACATAACACTAGAAAATTTAGGGGAAAAATAGAAAATATTCAGGATCTAGGGCTGGACAAAAAGTTCTTGAACCTGACACTAAAAGCATAATCAATAAAATGAAGTGCTAACTTGGACTTCATCAAAATTTAAAACTTTTGTTCTGCAAAAGATCCTGGTACTAAGATGAAAAGTCAAGCTATAGGAAGAAAGTACTGCAAATCATATACGTGACAAAAAGACCTAGGATATATAAAGAACCCTCAAAACTTAATAGCATAAGAAATAATTCAATTAGAAAATGAGTGAAAGACATGAAATGGTATTTCACCAGGAAGGATCATTACCCTTCAGGAAACGTACACTGAAACCTCAATGAGCTATTACTACACTTCAGAAAGGCTAAAATAAAAAATAGAGGCAAAGCCATATGCTAGCAAGAATGAAGAAAAATTACTTTCATACACTGTAGTGGAAATTTAAAACAATATCACAAATCTGGAAAACACTGGCAGTTTCTAAAAACAAACAAACAAAAAAACATGCAACTACCACATCAGTGCAACTTCACTCCTGACATTTATCACAGAGAAATGAAAACACAAGAAACCTGGCCATGAATGTTCACAGATCATTACTTATAATAGCCCAAAGTTGTAAATAAACCCAAAATTCTTCAACAGATAAATGGTTAAACAAACTGTAGCACATTCATACCAAGGACTACTACTCAGCAACAAAAAGGAACAAAATATAGATAAATGTAGCAACTTGGGTGAATCTAGAAGAATGGTGCCAAGTAAAAAAAATCCAACTGCAAAAGGTTGTACAGTGGATAAAACAGTCTTCTCCCCCAACCCCTCCTTTCTCTTTCTCTCTTGGGGAATCAGGGACTGAGTGGTGATGGGGGTGAGAGAGGTGGATATGAAAGGGAACTAAGAGAGATCTTTGTGGTGATGGAAATTTTCTGTTTCACTTCATCGATTGTCAGTACCCTGGTTGTGATACTGTCTTATAGTTTTGCACGATGTTATTGAGAAAACTAGGTAAGGCACATGGGACTTCTCTGAACTATTTTTCACACTGATGCCAGTCAACAATTACTTTGAAATAAAAAGGTTAATTTTTTAAAAAAAGACATTTTCCTTCAGTAATTTTTTAAATAATAAAATTTGATGTCAGTTTTCATACACTGTTTTTTAAAATAATTTTAGTTGTATATGGACACACAATATCTTTGTTTATTATTTTATTCTTTTATGTGGTGCTGAGCAGTGCCTCACCCATGCTAGGCAAGCACTTTGCCACTGAGCTACAGCCCCAGTCCTTCATACACTGTTGATGAGAGAATATAATGTATTCTAACAATGCACAATTGGTGTCCTAGAATCCCATTTTGGGAAACCTGTCCTGACAAAATAATTCTAAATAATAATCCTAATTTTTAAAAGAGTTCCAGATACAAAGAACTTTATCACAGCTGTGATAATAGGAAGAATTCATACATCTAGGCTAGGTTAAAAAATTATGTAATATTTAACTGGTAGAAATAAGAAATTGGAATATCAAAATGCTGACAATAATGAAATATGAGAAATATCCACAGCTATCCAGTGCTTTCACTTTATTTTATGGAAAGAAGTAGAACTGGAAATGAGGGAGAGGATAGAAGGCAAAGAATGAAAAAGAAATGAAGGAGAGGAAATGAAAGGATTTAGGGTAGAGGGGACGGAGAAATTAAGAACAGGTAATGGGAAAGCAAATTATATCTTCTCTTAAGATAAAACACTACATCCAAGTCCAAAATTTTTAAACAATATTTTTAGTTTGTAGATGGACACAGTACCTTTATTTTATTTATTTATATGTGGTGCTGAGGATTGAACCCAGTGCCTCACGTTAGGCAAGTGCTCTGCCACTGAGCTCCAGCTCCAGCCCTTAAGTCCAAATTTTAATAGAAAACTTGGAGGTGAATCTTCAATTTATAAAGATACTTCAGAATCAGTTGCTATCATAATTTTAAAGTTCTACAAAATGTTCACATTATATAAATTCCATCTATGCAGATGTTAATGACTATACTTGTATATAAAACAGGAATAGCTGTGAATATAAATGAATTTTAAAATGAAAGATATCATCTGTTTTGTTCAAATCTTTCTAGACTCTGCAGTGTAATATTGCTGAATAAATACCAAGCCTCTCTGAAATGTCATAAGAGCATGTTTTTCATACCTCCCAGTAAAATGCCACAAGAACATTTCCATAGGGCATTCCAGGGAACAGCAGAAATGAAGCTCCACAGAGCTCTATCCAACTTTTACACAAGAGGGAAACATTTTAGTTCATTAGCAAATGTGTGCAGAGGCAAAGGAAGACCCCTGTGGATAACAAAAACAAGTTCTGCTACCAGGGACCACTTCCCAAATAAAGGAAAGGATTAGAATGGAAAGGATTAGAGAAAGTTGAAATAGGTACAAGATGATAAATAAGGATCTCTGTGTTACATGTAATCTTTGTAGCTATTCATTCCTCACATGAAGTCTAACTGGATTGAAACCTTAACTATTCCAAAGCCAGTCTCTGCAACCTTCAGGTTACCAGATCTCAAGCTCTGGGCTCAGAAGTGGCCAGAGGAAGGGGAAGGGGAGGAAGACAGAAAGAAAAAAAGAAATGCTCACTATACCTTTGATTATAAAGAAGCAACATCCAAGCCGGGCATGGTGATGCACGCCTGTAATCCCAGCACTTTGGGAGGCTGAGACAGGAGAATCTCGAGTTCAAAGCCAGCCTCAGTAATAGCGAGGCGCTAAGCAACTCAGTGAGAGTTGCTTAAAACACAAAATAGCGCTGGGGATGTGGCTCAGTGGTCGAGTGCCCCTGAGTTCAGTCCCCAGTACCAAAAAAAAAAAAAAAAAAAAAAAAAGCAACATCCATAAATGACCCAAAATGCTTAAAATTAGCTATCAATTCTAAGATGACACATAATGTAAGTCAGATCTCCAACCTGAAGAAGCAGAAGCACTTGCTAGCTGGCAAATTCAAAAAAAGTTCAGCTCTAATAACAACTGTTTGTTGAATGAGTGAATCAGTGATATATCACAGGAAAAAGCTTTCTGCTTCTTTGAGCTGCTTCCGTGGCCCTAACAGTTGACTTTGCATCTGCCTTATTTTTGCAAGGCACAACTGCTTTTAAAATGAACACATCAACTCTTACATGCAATACATTCCTTATCCCTTAATCTCTTATCACATTATGTTTCAAAACATCAAAGATGTGAACGCTGTGTCTTGAATAGTGGCCAAACCTCAAAAGACACAGCTCTGAGTTTGATCCTGAGCCCACAAAATCAGAATCCTTGCAGTCTCAGCCACAAGTCATTTTTTTTTCAACCTCACAATATGCTGATATGGTTCTTTTCTGTCAGCAATTTTAAGGCTTAAAGGATTAGATAAAAATTTATGGAAAAGTAATGAGATCTTTTTTTAAATTAAAAGTTCTGCCCTAACTTGCCATTATTCACATAAAACAGGATCCTCCATTAAGTATTGTCCCCATCCCCAATGGGCCACTTTCCTCTGGACTCTTGAAGGAGGAATGGGTTTGTCACACAGATGCCTGAGGCAGTTCCTGCTACCCAATCTAAAACCAACACCTTAAGCCACGCTATCACCACCGTCTCCAGGGTTCCAAGCACCAGCTTCCAGCTCCTAGCTCTCTGCTCCTTTAGCCTGTCTGGTCTCATGCACCTGGTTATTTTCTCCGCATATAGTTTACCCCAAATGTAGAAAATTTCCCCTTCTCCTTCATTCAAGACATATGATTAATACATAGTTCTTTTATCAAAGGTTAACAGAGGGTAAGTGTGGCATGATGTAGAAACCACTTCAAATTGAATTCCACACATCACTAATATTAAAGGTTCCTCAGTCTCCCTGATAATCTTATTAAGCTCCTTCCTTCTTTCATTGAACCTTTCTTTCCTTTGGATCCCTTGCTCCTTTCTCTATTCTGCTTCCTACCCTTATCAACCCTAGTCAAAGAGGGCATTTCTCAAATGTGTTACCTTCCTTGGCAAAGGGATTCCAAGCCTTTTTCTTTTAGTCTTTTCCTTCCAGACACAACCTAGACACTTCAACCTTTCATGACTGACAAATCCCAACAAGGTGTCCTCTAAACCATACTTCAAGTTTTTATCCTCTGTAAGGAATGCCATCCTTCTAGGTTAGCTGTCAAGAGCTGCAGCCCATTCCTAAAATACTTTTTCCTCTCTAGTATAAAAACACATCAGAAATTTTAGTCAAATGACTGTTGTGCTTCAAAAAAGTACCACGAGAAGCTGTTCGTTTACTGAAATGATATGATCATGGAGAGTTAGCAAGCCAAATGAAAGAAAAGAGGTAAGAGGTTGTTAGAGTTTGGACATGAGATGTCCCCCCAAAGCTTCTGTTAATGCAGGAATATTCAGAAATGAAATGAATAGATCATAAGAGCTGTAACCTAATTGGTCCATCCTAGTTTGAATGGACTGGGTGGTAACTCTAGGCAGGTGGTGCATGGCTGGGCGAGGCTGGTCACTGAGGGCATGTCCTGGAAGAGTGCATCTTTCCTGTGGCCCCTTCACCCCTTTCTCTTTCTCTCTCTGCTTCCTGACCCTACCATGAGCTGAGCTGCTTTTCTCTGCTGGGCCCTTCCCCCATGATGTGATGCCTCACCTTGGGTCCACAGCAGTGAAGTTGATCTGTTGGTGGACTGAGACCTCTGTTACCATGAACCCCCCCCAAAAAAAAACATTTACTCCTTGAAGTTGTTCTTGTTGAGTATTTTGGTCACAGTGACATAAAAGCTGATTAAAAGATTATGGGCCAATAAAGGTCAAAAATAAATAGAGAAGGGAGAGAGGGAGGGAGGGAGGGAGAAAGAAAGAGAAGTGTATCTGAAAGGAAGGAAGAGTTGAAGTCTGGGCTTTTCAAGGTCTTACTCAGTCTTGTGTTTCCAGCTAGCACACCTGCCCCAGCACATCTCCAGAGCAATCTTGCTCTGCATTCTTCCTCCAGCTAATCTGTCCAAAGAGCCTTGGCTCTATTTCCACAGATTCCCCAGAGCCATGACCTTATCTCAGCCTAATCACAGTAATCACCAGAATTAGTTTTTCTTCCTCTTGCTCAGTGAACAAAACTAAAAGCAATTCACTTGAAAAATCTCCATATCTCCTGTCTCAGAATCAATGGGAACTCAAGCTTACCTGATACTGCCAACCACATTATGGTAGAAACAAAACCAAAAACAAAGCAAAACCAGGACCTCCATTACCTAACCAGATAATGTCCAAGATTGCCTATGCATACATTTTGCACTGAAAAAAATCACTAATTTTAAGTGAGATATACAATGTATAATAAAATGCTTATACATATTTACTGCTTATATTTTTTGGTTTTTATTTTATTCATTAGGCAAATTGGGCATAGCTGCTTTCAAAATGAGATAAATGTTACTAGCACTTAACAAACTTCTTAAGTCATTTGTATATTTTTAATGTAAAGAATCAGCTTGGAAGATACTGTCTGCATTTGAATATTAGTTTACGGTCTTAGTAACTGAGTAACTTTGGGCAAATTACTTAATATCTTTGAACCTTAGATTCTCTTTATCTATAAAATGGTGCTAATAATACAGTGTTAACCACAATTAAATTAGTTGAGCGCTTGAAACTATGTGGCAGATAGTAATAAGAACTCAAAAAAATGTGATCTGTTATTATGAGCTGTTAACCTTGTTACCTAAGTGCACAAAACTACAGTACACCTTTTGCATTTATTAAGATGAATGTGATTTCAAAAGTTTTATAAACAACTTTTTAATATAATAAACAGTAATAATTTTTAAAAAAATATTAGTTTTAGTTGTAGATGGACACAATACCTTTATTTTACTTATTTATTTTTATGTGGTGCTGAGAATCGAACCCAGTGCCTCACATGTGCTAGGTGAGCACCCTACCAGTGAGCACAACTCCAGCCCCAACACTAATAATTTTTAAAAGTCAAATATTGAGAGCTGTCATCCTTTGATAGATTGTTCACCTCAAAGTCTATCAGCTGTAGATCAGCTATCAGTGTCACCAGCAGCCCACTGTTGTAGAGTTCTTGTGCCAGCTGAGCCACTGCTTCTGTTGGGGGTTCTTTGTCACTTGTACCACACAAAATTTCTTTCATTGCTTGTAGTGATTTTGACACTTCTTCTGAAGCCTAGTGACCAAAAAGTATGTTAATTGTTAAAAAGAGCAAAAAATGTCAGCCATAAACAATCAAGAAAACTATTTCTTGGATCCTGTTTTTTTAAATAATCAAAGACCATTGTACAGTTACAAAAAACAAACAAACAAAATACTAGCAGGCACTGCTTTGTTGTTTTGGAAATTGTCCTAAAATTTATATAAAACAATCTCTAATTTTTCTACTTAGTCAACATAATTGAAATAATTTTCCTTTATACTCATAAGTCTAATTATGCTAGAAACTAAATAGAAATTTTATTCTTGAAAGTTAAATTGAGTCCACTAAAGACCTGACAGCCAGTACTAGTCTTTATTTAAAATATCATGTTAAGATTGGTTTTTCAACAAATCCCTATTCTGATCTTTTATGGACCAAGTATCAAATCATAGGTTGTCCAAAATAAGTTTGTCAACAAATGTATTCCTTACATTTGTTGAATACATTACTAAAATGTCTTCACTTTTTAGTTATTTGTGAAACTTAAAAATAAAGCAACTCATTATATTTAAAGAAAAATGCAAATCCATAGAAGCAGAATGTAGATTAATGGGTATTAGGATGAAGGGGGAGGAGAAAATTAGGAATGGACTGCTAATGGGTACAGTGTTTCTTCTGGGGGAATGAAAATGTACTAGAATTAGTGTTGATGGTTGCACAGCCTTGTGAATATACTAAAAACCACTGAATCATACACCTTAAGTGGGAACTATATGGCATTATATTTCAATAAAAATCTTTAAAAACTAATATGGGTGGCAAAGGAAAGCAGACTAATTTTAGTTAACAAATTTTCTGACTCTCTTCAAAGAAGTATAGTTTTATTAGTGTATAGTACCATAACTATTGTAAATGAAGAAAGGAATGAGTAGCATAAGACAAATTACATAAAAATAACTCACGAAGGAAGGCACTGCTTTTTTTTTTTTTGGTATTGGGGATTGAACCTAGGGGTGCTCTACCACTAAATCACATTCTCAGTGCTTTTTTTTTTTGGTACTGGGGATTGAACTCAGGGGCAGTCAATCACTGAGCCACATCCACAGCTCTATTTTGTGTTTTATTTAGAGTCAGGGTCTCACTGAGTTGCTTAGCACCTCATCGTTGCTGAGGCTGGCTTTGAATTCGTAATTCTCCTGTCTCAGCCTCCCAAAGTGCTGGGATTACAGGCATGCACCATTGTGCCTGGCTCTCAGCGCTTTTTAGTTTTTACTTTGAGATAAGGTCTTCCTAAGTTGCTGAGACTGGCCTCAAACTTGTGATCTTCCTTCTTCAGTGTCCTGACTTGCTAGGATTACATAGTGTGCCACTATACCTAGCAAAGTGCTGCCATTTTTTTTTTTTTTTTTTTTTTTTTTTGGTACTGGAGACTGAACTCAGGGGCACTCAGCCACTGAGCCATATCCCAAGCCATATTTTGTATTTTATTTAGAGGCAAGGTTTCATTAAGTTGCTTAGCACCTCGCTGTTGCCGAGGCTGGCTTTGAACTTGCAATCCTCCTGCCTCAGCCTCCCAAGCTGCTGGGATTACAGGCGTGTGCCAAGGCACTGCTTTTATTTTTTTTATTTATTTTTATGTGGTGCTAAGGATCGAACCCAGTGCCTCATGCATGCGAGGCAAGCGCTCTACCACTGAGCCACAATCCCAGCCCCAAGGCACTGCTTTTAAAGAAAGAATTTTTCAGATAGTTTTATGGTCTGACTAAAGCAATCTTTAATTTATTAAGGACTAAAAGATTCTTAACTTTTGAGATACATCCACAGAAAAATACTTAAATTTATAGAGAAAGCTAAGAATACTTACAAAGCAAATGTAATTGTGACCATCACCCAGGTCAAGAACAGTGTCTTTGATGACATCTGCTATATTTTGGATATCCCAGCCATGAGGAAAAATGGTTTGCTATGCTATGTGCTCATGCCAGATGTAATGTCCCCACCAGGGGCTCAGAAGCAGTGGAGCCACTCAGTCATAGACTGAAACCTCCAAAACTGTGAGACAAAACAAACCTTCCCTTTTTTATGAGTTGATTATCTTAGTTGTTTTGTTACAATAAAAGACAGGTGACTAACACAACAATGCTTTCTTTACTTTTCTTTACAGTTGTCTTACCTATGTGTGCATCCCAGAGCAACATAGCTTAGTTCCTCTGATCTGAACTTTATGGAATAACATTGGCAGTACCCTTTCATAACTTGCTCCTTCCATTCCACAGGACATTTGTGAGATTCACCTAGCTGCTGCACGTAGGCAGTTCTTCGCTTTCCCTCACCCTGTAGTACTCCATTCGTGGCTGCAGCCACTTCTTTTTGGGGGCCTATGAACAGCAATGCTGTGAGCCTTCTTGCATGTTTCCTGGTGTACATATTCAAGAATACCGCTAGAGTTTATACCTAGGAGTGAGACTTCAGGGTTTTAGCACATGCATATCCTCATATTTAACAGATAATACTAAATCAGTTTCCAAAGCTGGTACAGTGTGTCACTCACAGTAAGTGAAAATCCTCACTGGTTACCATCCTTGTCGACACTTAACACCATCAGACTTTTCATTTTTGCTAAGACAATAGGTATGTAATATGAATTTATTGTGTTTTTAATTGGTCTTTCCATGATTACTAATTAAAATAAAGAAGCTTTTTTCTTCTTTCTGTCACTTACCATTTAGAATTACATACTTTTTTATGAAGGTCATTTTTTCCTGTTTGGCTTGATATTACAAAGAACACTAGAATTAAGATATTTCTCCATCCTTCTGTAGAATTTAAGATTGTGTCATATACTGAAGCAGAAAAATACTGTGAACCCAAGGATAGTTATTTTATAGATATCTTGAATCTTATAAACTAGTCACTGTAGAGAGAAACTGAACATGGAGGAATGAACAGCTCTTCAAAGGAATAACTAAAATACTAACAAAATAAAACAAAACCCTACTTGAAGAAAGCTTCGCTTACAAAGACCTTAAAATATAGTTTCTGAAGTAGAAACTATAAGCCAGTCTTTAAATAAAACCCTTTCCTTTTCATGTCACACCAATATAATCACCAATATAATCCCTGAGATCTTTAAGCTCTAAAGTCCATAGAAATCCAGGGTTGCTCAGAAGCCCTCGGCCATGAACCAAAAGTTCAAGACAAAAGACTAAACAATTATCAGTTGCATAAAACCTGAAATCAACTTAACTGTACTTATACCCTGCGTGCACACCACAGACCACATTTGGGATTCTTCATTAAGCTTTTGCATTGGATTTGGGCTTTGGAATACATGTATTTTAATAATAACGTTATTGTTCTATTCATACCTTGTCAGTCTTTTTGTCTTGCTTTTCCAAAATAGCCATGTTGTCTTTCAGAATTTTCACAATTTCTGCTGGATTTTTGTGTGATTTACTAAACAAAGGCATTTTCTTTCATATATAAAGTTCTCCTCTTCCAATATGGAATGCTAAAAACAAACAAGCCAATAAAATCATAACTTTAACTCAATATGCTGACGTTGTTATACCAAAATGTTCTTTTTTTTTTTTTTTTGGTACCAGGGATTGAACTCAGGGGTAACCTATGACTTTTGCAATAATTCTTTTTTTGGTGGGTGGGTATGGTACTTGGGATTGAACTCAGGGGCACTCGACCACTGAGCCACATCCCCAGCCCTGTCTCATATTTTATTTAGAGACAGGGTCTCACTGAGTTGCTTAACGCCTTGCCATTGCTAAGACTGGCTTTGAACTTGTGATTCTCCTGTCTCAGCCTCCCAGAGCGCTAGGATTACAGGCATGCACCACCACGCCCGGCCAAAATGTCTTTTAAGTTTTCGATAACAACAATAATTTGTAACATTGAAAGTGACCAAACTATAACGAGTTGTTTTATTCCAAATTATAAATACTTTAAGAAGGATATTTTAAGGATATTTTAGATATTTATCTAGAAGTTTTTATTCAATGTCTGTATTTTTTCCTGCAATACAAATTTAAGACTTATGCAAGAACACGAAAGGAATATTTTAACTAAAGAAAGTTGTGATGATAATAGTACTAAATGATAAAGTAAAACATAAAACAAATGGATTATGATTCATATACTGTCACAAAGCAATATTTAAAAGCATACCACTAACTACTCCATGGCAACAACAAAATTGAAATGTAAAATTAATTAGAATCTATTCTTTATTTACTCTTCAAATAATCAGTTACCCATATTTACTGATTAAAAAAGCCCCTTGTATCTACAATACCATGGTGGAGGGTGAGGAGGAGAAAAGAAGTATCAATTCTAGTCGTTCAGAATATCTGTTGCATAGATAAGAGAAAGCCAAATATGGCCATCACTGCTGTAATGTATTAGGGGGGAAAATCTAGAAACCAAAGGCTCCAGCTAGTAGAGAAATATTCATTAATTTACATCTATAAGCTAAAATATTTCAGCTACTACAGAAATGTAATTTAAAAAATAAAAACTTCCCATGACCCAAGTGCCTAGAAATAGTATTTCATTGATGACTATACTACAATTTTAAGTTTAATATATATTTCCTTCATATTTTTACTGTACATATAAAACTATTTTTTAAACAAAACTACAACACTAAATATAATATTTGGCAACTTTTTTTTGTACTTTTCTATCCTGAACATCATTCCATGAGTATGTTCAGATCTATTATAATATTTTTAATAATATAGTATTCCATTATACAAATATATCATGATTTATTTTCCTAATGCCCTACTGGTGGACATTTGGATCACTTTGATTTCTCCCAAAGTTTATCTTATGAACAATGGTGCAATTAATTAAGAAAGAAAGAATATCATACATAAATGCACACACCAATTGATAGCAGTACCCTAGCCAGCTACTCGTATTACATAACCTTGACTATGCTTCCAAATCCTTCATCCTCTTAGATTTCTATTTATTTTCCAAATCTGTTTCTCCAGGATTTCTGCCAGATCTGTGAACTACCTTAGATCCATCCAATAAATTCCTTCAAGTAACAAAATCAGTATTTGTTATTTTTTTTACACTCCTCCTTTTTATTATCTTTGCAAACATCATAGGGATTCCTTTCTTAAAAATATCAATATGTGAATTTGCTCCCTTTTACTACAGGTCAAAGTATTTTAATGTGCCTAAAGTATTTGTTATTTGTGATCAAGCATTCCAGTGGGATATATATGTTATGAAATAGAAACCAAACTGTTGGTGTGAATTTTGATGACAAAACAGGAAACTAAAAAAAATTCCCTGTTTCCAGAGAGCTTCCCAATGTGGGGAGGGTATGTAGAGGTTTTTATCCATTTTTCAGTCCAAGGAAAAATTTGAAAAGAACAATAAAAAAACAATCAGTTTCTAAAGCTAATACAAAGCTGACAGAGCGTTTTAAGATAAAATACATGAAGATCTTACTGTGATCCTCATGGGTGGTACAGGCTGCCAAAAAGAGGGATAGTGCTAGACAAACATAGTGTCTTATCTCTTTTTTTTTAAATATTTATTTTTTAGTTATAGGTGGACAGAATATCTTTATTTTATTTTTATGTGGTGCTGAGGATCGAACCCAGTGCCTCACGTGTGCTAGGCGAGTGCCTCACGTGTGCTAGGCGAGCACTCTACCACTGCGCCACAATCCCAGCCCCATTGTGTCTTATCTCTTTATAAACCTCACTAATAACAATAAGATGTCCTAGGTTTTTCTCTAATAATCTTTCATCTGATAAGCAAATCTGAACATAAAGTATAAAAGTTTCTGTAGAGTGGGGTAGGGTGGGTGCTGAGTCAATGGATAGTTGGGCAAATCCAGCGATCTGCTGCTTACTACTGGGGTGATCCTGGGCACATTATGTGACCTCTATAAGACATGTTCTTCCTGTAAATGCAGATGACAGATAACTTCTTCTCTTAGGTTGTTGGGAAGATTTAAGGCATGCAGAACACTTTGCGCAGGGCCTTGGACCAGTAAGGTATTCTGCAGCGTTTAGCTGTTGTTACTACAAAAAGTTTGTGACAGCTAATGAATTAGTTCAGTAAGGAGAAAGGCATAGTAGTAAGATATGATTCTTAACATGTTCTAGAATTTCTGGTTCCTTAAGTCACTTATACTTTTTTCATTATTTTTTAAATATACATTTATTCTCTGAATATTTAATACTCAGTGTTCAAACATTTGGCATTAAAATAGAATTTTAAAAAGAAGCTAAATACATTTTTGAAATTGTTCTCTTCATGTAGTGCTATCACATTAAGGAAAAGAAATATAACTGCAAGAATTTCATCTAAATACTCCCTGACATCAAAACAGAGCACAAATATGATATGGCATAGTTTTTGTCCCTTACCTATTGCTGTGCTTGGTTTTTACCATGTTGATCTAATTCTAACACTAATTTGTTGAAATTATAAATGATTTCGGGACTTCCATGTTAATGTGGTTAGCTAGTGTTTCCTGATTCATTATCTCTTTGAATTTTCATTTGTTGGTACATTCACTTGTTCACTGAACAAATAACCCGAGTAAGTACTCTGCACAAGAACTTGCTTAGTCCTAGGGATAGAGCCATGAACAAGAAAAACATAATCCCTGCTCTTTGGAGCTTATTAAGTGGAAAAAAGCAAACATTTTAGGGTCAATGGGATTATGTAACAGTCTAATACTATATAGTGCCTCTTAATATAGTTTTAAAATTATTTCCCTATTTTAAATGTACCTATTTACTATAGTAACTATAATATAAAATTAATGGAACAATGTTATAAAATTTCATAGGATTTTTACTTTTCAATTTTAGGACCTATAATTTGAGGGAACTCAAAGATCATACTCTCAAATGATGCAGCTCCAGCCCCCAGAGCCCCAGAAAATTAGAACATTTCCCACCTGCCCGATTCTCCATGTCCAGTCCCACACTACTCCCAGACTAAATACCTCCCCCTTCACCCACAAACTTGGGGCTACTATTTTTACTGTCTGGGAAACTGCACTAGTCACTGTGTATGCATCTACCCCAATCCCATCATTTACCCCATAAGTTATTTAAGAAATGAGCCAACTGGTCAGGCTCAGTGGCTCACGCCTGTAATCCCACCTGCTTGGGAGGCGATATAGGAGGATCACAATTTGAGGTCAGCTTGGGCAACTGGGTAGCTTGGTGAGATCCTGTCTCAAAGTAAAAAACTTTTAAAAGGCCTGAGGATGGCCGGGCGCAGTGGCGCAAGCCTGTAATCCCAGCACTTAGGGAGGCTGAGACAGGAGAATCGCAAGTTCAAAGCCAGCCTCAGCAATGGCGAGGCACTAAGCAACTCAGTGAGACCCTGTCTCTACACAAAACACAAAATAGGGCTGGGGATGTGGCCCAGTGGTCGAGTGCCCCTGAGTTCAATCTCTAGTACCAAAGAAAAAAAAAGGCCTGAGGATGTACCTCAGTCATAGAATGCTTGCCTAGCATGCTCAAGGCCCTGGGTTCAGTTCCCAATACAGCAAACAAACAAAAAGGAAGTGAGCCAACTGGCACTCAGAACCACCTGCTACACAAACGTAAGATTGACAGACTAGATTCAGAAGTTATCACTCGTACCTGGGTGTCAGTTTTCCTATCTGTAATGTGAAGGGGTTCTTAAAGTAAGATAGAACACCATATTTTGAAATTAGGCCATATTATTGTGGACTCCAGGTTATTAATCACTATTTCATATTCATTCCAAGTCTTTAACTCCTACCATCCATCATGGCCAAAGATAAAGTTCTTAAGGTGGGGACAAAAGGAATGGCAGAGCCCTGAAAACAGTGCCTTCTGGGGACAAGATGGTGACAATAATTTTTCCTTGAAGACTATCTTAGAGTTTTAAGAATGGACTGTATGGCGGCGGGGTGAGAGGGTGGTGCATGCTTATAATCCCAGCATCTTGGGAGGCCAAGGCAGGAGGATTGCAAGTTCAAAGCCAGCCTCAGCAAAAGTAAGGTGCTAAGCAACTCAGTGAGACCTTGTCTCTAAATAAAATACAAAATAGGGCTGGGGATGTGGCTCAGTGGTCAAGTGCCCCTGAGTTCAATCCCTGGTACCCCCTCCCCCCCAAAAAAAGAATAGACTGTACATTATATTTCAGCAAAGCAGGCGGTAGAGACAGGAGAAGATGCCATGTCAGTCTAACACACTGATGCTAGATGAATGCCTCCTAGGCAAGGAAAACTTGAGGCCGGG
The DNA here is from genome assembly GCA_028644305.1 of Xerus rutilus. NCBI lineage: Eukaryota > Metazoa > Chordata > Mammalia > Rodentia > Sciuridae > Xerus > Xerus rutilus. The sequence goes on from CM053404.1 coordinate 108,638,697, forward strand.
CACATCATCCTGTCCTCAGCATTACTGCTGATGGGGGAGCCATGCAGCACACATATGTTATTAGACTGACACTGGCCCTATTGTACTTTTTCACTTTCAAAAGTGAGCAAACAGGGCTGGGGATGTGGCTCAGTCGTAGAGTACTTGCCAAGCATGCATGAGGCCCTGGGTTTGATCCTAGTACTGCTTTTTTTTTAAAAAAGCAATAAACAAGAATAAGCAACAAATAGTAGTTAGTATTTTGTTTTCTTGTTTTTCTGTAAGCAACATAAGAAGAGAAATGCCCTACAGACTTGGACAGGAAAGGTTGTTTCTAAAATTAATTCTGGATGAAGCTAACACAGACATAATTGGAAAGAGAGAGAGAAAAAAAACCAGAGAGGGAGGGATGGCCAAGATAAAGGACATATATATACACATGCCCCAAATGCAGCTTGGAAATCCAAATCTGCATACAGCAGAAATGGTTACTACATACTGCATACTACAGGAAACTGGAGCAACTGCAAGGTACAAAGTTAGTCACATTTATTCATTCAAAAATGTATTTACTGGCCAGGCATGATTGCACATGCCTTGTAATCTCATCAATTTGGGAAGCTGAGGCAGGAGGTTTGCACGTTCAAGGCCAGCATGTACAACTTAGACCCTGTCTCAAAGAAAAAGTCAAAAGGGCTAAGGATGTAGCTCAGTGGTAAAGTGCTCCTGGTTCAATCCCCAGTCCAAAAACAAAAAAATAAAAATAAACAAAAACATTCCTTTCTCAAAGAACATTCCAACAAAATAACCTTAAATAACAACAAAAACAAGAGCAAAGAATAAAAATCAGGTTGTCTTTGGACTCCCATAAAACTAAATGCCAGGGCTGGGGTTGTAGCTCAGTGGTAGAGCGCTTGCCTCGCATGCGTGAGGCCCTGGGTTCGATCCTCAGCACCACATACAAAGCAATAAAATAAAGACATTGTGTCCATCTACAACTAAAAAAATTTTAAAAAAAAACAAAAAAAAACTAAACACCATAAGACCACAGAGGAAGTCTGTAGCTAACATATATATGTGTGTGTGTGTGTGTGTGTGTGTGTGTGTGTGTGTGTGTATAATTTATGGATGAACAGATTATGTATACTTATTAAAATTTAACAAAAATGAGATGGAATCAAACCCAAAATGTGCTCAACAAAATGCTAAAGAATCAGAAATAGTTCTTGAAAGGAAGCCTTTATATTGTTGGCAGGATATGTAGGAGGGTGAGAATCTACAATTATAATTCATTCATATGGGAATAAAAATAAGAATTGAACAAAGAAGTTAAAAAGGAGACCTAAAACCTCCAAGAAAAGGATGGAAATAATGATAGAAGAAATAACTGAATCAGAGAAGTAAAAGAAGAAAATCTCTGAAGCTCATTTGGTCCCTGTTTCTTCTGGTGACAGATCTGTTGCTATGCTTCCTACCCTATCCCACCAAAAGGGTGGAGATATGACCCAGTCATGCCAGAGTATTCCATTATCCTGGTTTCAGCAGTTGGCTCACAAATGGATTGGGACACAGCTAATCAATATTTAAAAGGTGGAAGACACAAGTGTTCACAAAGTTACGGAAAAGGGGGGAACTTGTACGTTATTGTGGAAAATGGTATGGAGGTTCCTCAAAATGTTAGACCTACTAACTGACTCAGTAATCCCACTGGTGGACATGTATCCAGAGGAATTGAAATCAGTATGTTGCAGAGAGATCTGTACTTCCATACTCACTGCAGCACTATTCATAACAGCCAATGTGTAGAATCAACCTAAATGACTATAAGCAGATGAGTAGGTAAAGAATATGTGGCATATACTATAGAATGGGAGAAGATCTTTGCCATCTGTTCCTCTGAGAGGGGATTAATATCCAGAACATAGAAAGAACTCAAAAACTTTAACAACCAAAAAAACAAATAATAAATGGGCAAAGGAACTAAACAGACACTTCTTAAAAGGATAAATATAGATGGTCAACAATATGTGAAAAACTGTTCAACATCTCTAGCAATCAGGGAAATGCAAATCAAAACTACACTAAGATTTCATTTATTCCAGTCAGCATAGCAGTTATCAAGGACACAAATAATGATAAATGCTGGTAAGGATATGGGGGGAAAAGGTACATTGTTGGTGGGACTGCAAATTACTATAGCCACTCTGGAAAGCAGTGTGGAGATTCCTCAAAAAACTAGGAATGGAAGCCTGGAGCGATGGCGCATGCCTGTAATCCCAGCACTTTGGGAGGCTGAGACAGGAGGATTGTGAGTTCAAAGCCAGCCTCAGCAATGGCGAGGCACTAAGCAATTCAGTGAGACCCTGTCTCTAAATAAAATGCAAAATAGGGCTGGGAATGTGGCTCAGTGGTCGAGTACCCCTGAGTTCAATCCCCAGTACCAAAACAAAAAAAACCAAAAAACAAAAACAGAAAACAAAACTAGGAATGGAAACACTTTATGACCTGGCTGTTCTACTCCTTGGTATTTAGCCAAAAGAACTAAAATCAGCATATTATAGTGACACGGCCCCTACAATGTTTATAGCAGCACAGTTCACAAGAGCCAAAATATAGTCCCGATACCCATCAATAGATTAATGGATCAAGAAAATGTGGTATATATACACAATGGAATTTACTCAGCCATAAAGAAGAATGAAATAATGGCATTTGCCAGTAAATGGATAGAAATAGAGAACATCATGCTAAATGAAATAAGCCAGACTCAGAAAATCAAGGGTGGAATGTTTTCTCCCATATGTGGAAGCCAGACCAAAAGAAGGGAAAGAAGGCACCTGGGGGTGGTGGTGGTGGTAGGGGGTGGAGTTCATATCATAAATATATAGGAAGATCAGTGGAGGAGGTAGAGAGGGAAGAAGGAAAGATGGGGAAGTGGAGGCAATGAAACGAATTTAATAATCATATGCATATATAAATGTATTACAGGGAATTTCACCTTTATGTATATATAGAAAGTACCAATCAAAAATAAACAAGTGAAAGAAAGATCAGTAAGGTAAAGGAAGAATAGGGGAAAGGAGGAGGGAGGGAAAGGGGGAGTGAAACAAATTGAAATTAGATTCCATGCATGTATGACTTGTCAGTGAACCCAACTACTATGTATAATTAGATTGCTCTAATGAAAAGAAAAAAATGTGGCATATGTAAATAATGGAATGCTGTTCAGCCTCAAAAAGGGGGGAAATTGCCATTTGTGACAAGTTGGATGAATCTGGAGGATATTATGCTAAGTGAAATAAGTCAGGCACAGAAAGACAAACACCGCATGACCTCACTTATATATGGAATCTAAAACAGTTGAACTGAGTGTGGGGGTGCACACCTATAATCCCAGCAACTTGGGAGGCTGAGGCAGGAGGATCTCAAGTTCAAGGCCAATCTGGACAATTTAGGGAGGCCCTATCTCAAAATAAAATATAAAAAGGGTTTGGGATGTAGCTCAGTGGTAGAGTACCCATGGGTTCAATTCCCAGTACCACCACCACCACCACTACTAATACTAAAAACAGTTGAACTCAGAAGTAGAGAGTAGAATGATGGTTACAAGAGGATAGGAGGGTGAAAAGGGAGTGTCTGAGGAGTTGTGGATTGGATGGTACATTTTCGGATAGACAAGAGGAATAGGTTTTGAGATCTATTGCACAGTAAGATGACTCTAGTCAATAATAGTATATAAAACTAATGGTAAACTTCAAACGTCTTACCATAAAAAATGCCAGGTAAATGAAATGGGTATGTTAATTAGCTTGATTTAATTATTACGTATTGTCTACGTGTGAAAGAGAACACTGTACCCCACAAATGTATATAATTGTGATTTGTCTCAATAATACTAATAATTTAAAAATACTTCAATAGGAATTTCCTCCTTAATATTTTAAGTTAAATAATAGTTGAGCATAATACTTAATTGAATCTAATAAAATATTAATTTTAAAATATTTATTTATTTTGGCACCAGGTGTTGAATACAGGGGTGCTCACCATTAAGCTACATCCCAGACCTTTTTATTTTTTGAGAGAGCCTCACTAAGTTACTTAGGGTCTCACTAAACTGCTGAGGCTGGCCTTGAACTTGAGATCCTCCATCCTCTGGTCTCCACCTCCTGAGTCACTGGGATTATAGGCATGCACCACCGAGCCGGACTAAAATATTTAAATATCTAATCATTTAAGTGAAATGTTTTTAAAAGGAGTAGGGAACAGTGTAGCAGCTTCCTATATTACTTTCCAGCTTAAAAACATAAAACAACTGAAGCAGTTGCCTTAGTTGCTTGCTAGAATACATCCTATTTATGATCACACCTTAATGTATTTACCTATTCTTCAGGTTCTGTTTTTAATTGTTTTACTAGTACTTATATTACTGTAATACATATTCTTTTGCCTGTTTACTTGTGCATTTGTATAAGAGTTTCTTTAGGAATACTGGTTTCAACATTTTTTGTTCTTGAATATAAAATATGAATATTATTAAAACATCAATTATGGGGGCTGGGGATTTAGCTCAGTTGGTAAACTGCTTGCCTCACATGCATAAGGCCCTGGGTTCAATCCCAACACCACACACACACACAAAAACAAAAAACACCCCTAAAACATCAATTACTCTCAAAGTTCATGGTTTAGTACAGTTCCCATCATAGGTTCAAAAAGATTTTTTTTTTTTGGTAACTAAATGTAATCAAGAATACTAAATAGGGGCTGGGGATGTGGCTCAGTGGTAGAGTGCTTGCCTGGCATGCATGAAGCCCTGGTTTCAAATTCCCAAGCACCAAAAAAAAAAAAAAAAAAAAAAGAAGAAGAAAAGAGAAGAAAGAAAAAGGAAAAACAACTAAGAAAGAAAAAATCTGTTAAAGGATAACAGATTTTATTTTATTTTGTTTATTTATTTTGGTGCTAGGGATTGAAACCAGGATCTCACATATGATAAGCATATGCTGTAACACTGAGATACACTCCCAGCCTCCCAGCCCAATAACAAATTTTAGAAGGAAGATTAGGTAGGAGGGAATGAAAGGAAAAGTGTTATAAGGTAACAGTGGCACAAGAAAACAGGTAAATGAAACAAAACAGCCCAGATACAGATATTAACATTAGTTAGGTTCAATTTCTAGGTGTAAAACAATATTTGTAATTTTATTTTACTTTTTTTTTTTTTGTATTAGGGATTGAACTCAGAGACGCTTTACTACTGAGCCACATCCCAATCCTTTTTAATTTTTATTTTGAGATAGGGTCTCGCTAAGTTTCTTAGGGCCTTGCTAAGTTGCTAAGACTTGTCTCAAATTTGTTGTCCCCCTGCCTCGGCCTCCCAAGTTGCTGGGATTATAGGCATGCACCACCATGCCCAGCCCAATTTCTGCAATTTTAGAAGTGATAAAATAAATCTTTATATGTGTGTGTATTTTTTGGAGCTGGGGGAAAAAACCCAGGTCCTTGCATGTGCTAGGCAACCACTCTACCACTGCGCTATATCTTCAGGCCTATGATGAAAGAAACCCCAAGAAAAACACCAATAAATCAAAGTTAATATAAATATGCCACGAATGAAAAATTTTGAATTTCTGTGGATAAAATAATAAAAATTACAAGCAAATGAGAATTCTGTGATATGGATATTAAAAGCAGGGTTAGGCCATTATAAAAGAAGATTTATTTTTTTAAAAAATATTTTTATTAGTTGTTGATGAACCTTCATTTATTTATTTATTTACATACAGTACTGAGAATCGAACCCAGTGCCTCACACATGCTAGGCAAACGCTCTACCACTGAGCCACAACCGCAGCCCAAAAGAAGATTTCTTTAAGAGATCTCATTAAAGAAAAAAATCGATAATGGAAAAACCACAAAGGAAATAGAATTAACAAACATAGTACATGTTTAACCATTCTCTGCAACTTAAAAAAATACAAACTCAACATGAAAGACTATTTTGTCCATTACATAACAGTTTTTTATTGTTTTTACAAAAATGTACTGATGGAGCAGTGCGACAGGATCTCTTTTACTGGTGGGAACATAATTGGACAGTAATTTGGCCGTATGGTTCTAGAACCTTAAAATGTTCCCAACCTAGCACTGGGGTTGTAGCTCAGTGGCAGAGTGCTTGCCTCTCACATGTGAGGCACTGGATTCAATCCTCAGCACCACATAAAAATAAGTAAACAAAGTAAAGATATTGTGTCCATCTACAACTAAATAATTAAAAATACATATTTTTAAAAAATGTTCCCAACCTATGACTTTGGAGTAGTTTGTTTTGGGGGGAGGAGGTATTGGGGATTGAACTCAGGGGTACTCAACCACAGCTACATCTCCAGCCCTATTTTGTGTTTTATTTAGAGATGGGGTCTCACTGATTTGCTTAGTGCCTCACTGTTGCTGAGACTGGCTTTGAACTCACCAGCCTCCCAAAGAGCTGGGATTACAGGCGTGCACCACCGTGCCCGGCTTGACTTTAGAGTAATCTACCTCTGACTTTCTGTCCTAAGAAAATTATAACAAGGAGTTGCCTTTATATGGAAAAATGTTTTTTGCAATGTTGTTTAAATAGTGAAAAATTTAGAACAATGTAAATGTCTAAAAGAGGAGAATAATTTAACAACTTGTGATATACCCATTTGATATGCTATTGGTGCATGTCACCAGTTTTTCAATGAAAAATTTTTTCTTACATGTTTACATCTCTGAAATTTAGGTATGCCTCATAATTGATGGCACCTTACCTTACCTGGCAGTTTTTCCCCCTACTTGGTGGTACAGGAAGTAACCATATGCCTTAAATATTAGGTTTGATGAAACATAGTTTATGGCTATAAAAATGTTTCCAAAGAGTGTGAGATTGAATGAAAATGTTAATGTTAGAAACATATCCCATGTTGTAGCTCATAACTACTGCTACGTAAAGCAAGCAAACAAAAGCAAAAACAAAGAAAGCCTACATGTAGAAAAATATTTTTTATAATCTTAACAGTGATTGCTTCTGGGTAGTATAGTTAGCTATGGATACTTAGTTTTCTTTTTCCCCTTACGTATTTTTTTTTCCAGACTGTACAATAAACCATGCAAATGCTTTGATCATGGAAATATCTTCTCTCAAATTATATTCTTAACTATAAACAAATAACCATCTTTAAAAATTCAAATTGTGGAATATCTGATCATCATGGCTTTTTAAAGCATTAGTCAAATATGATTTCTTTGGCCGTGAAGTTTCATGAAGAGTAGTACTTGGCTCAGATTCTGGAGAGAAAGTCAAAAAAGATCATTCAGCTCTGCTCCCAAGGAACTCAGGCCCTGTAGATTTTGTAGTAGGTTTTGGCAGCATTCCCTTTCTTAATACACAGGAAAATGTTTTATATCCCTAACTTGTGTGTGAGCATCACTGAAGATGGCCCAACGTCAACCATTTAAGTGAGTGATTTATATGGAGATGCGAGCTGTGAAGAGGGTATCCAGGGGAAGAGGTCAGTCAAGGCATTAAATGCCCTTGTTATTCCACTTAAAATATTTCAAAGGGGAATAAATGTCTGTAGGTGACTAATGAGTATTTCCAGTCTCACTTCCTACTGTCCTGTTGTATTATAGTTCTAACTTTCAGAGGTTTTCCCAGAAAATTTGAGGAAGTAGGAAATTTATTTGTAAGGTTAAGAAAAACTCAAGATTTTCATAAGTAAAACCATAAGAAGTACCTGTACAACCAAACTACTAATGTGTTATAAGAAAGTCAATTAAGAAATGAACTTTCTTTCCTTCACCTGTTTATTTTACAATCAACAATTAGTCAGAAAGAAACATTTCCAAAATTGCATCTTACAACTTGTTAATTTAAATTTAAGGCACATAAACGTGTTTCGGTTCTCTTAAGCCAAAAAAATTAAAATAAGCCTACCATAGCATTGAAAAAAATTCAAAAAGTTTCAAGGATTTAACATTATTTTATTTATATTCAAAAATAGGACTCATAGATAGAACTAAATGGAATAAAAATGCATCAATATCAAAGAATTGAGCTTATAAGATTCATTTTTAAAGACTCAATAGGATGGTGATTGCATGAGTATACACACCTGTCACACTAATTAAACTCTTCCTTTTAAATACATGCATTTGGTTATATGTAAACTTAAAAAATACACCTGAAAGTTCTACTGTATTTGCTGTATCAAAGAACGCTGCCCCTTCCAAAATTATAACTGAGAATTACCTTCACAGAGATAATAAATCCTCATACATCTGGGACCCAAAGTTAGACTTACATCAGAATAAAAACTCTTTTTTAAGAGAAACCCATGTCCCTTAATAAATAGTCTTTTAATTTAAAAGCATGTAACATGGAAGTAAATTTTATAGTAGAATTAATATATGAAGTTAGGAAGATATACAACTAATATATTTATTATTATCTAAGAACCCTACTACTGTTCTAGAAAGAACTAGTAACTTCATTCATTAGGTTCACAGCAGGGTTTCCACTGATTGCTTTAGTCATTTTTTGGAGCTAAAATTTTCTCCATTTATTAACTATTAATATTGTCAATGAATGATAATTTTTATATTAGAATTTCATAATCTCAATTTATAGCAGAGATCTGAAGGTAGGTCAGTATTCTCAAAAACTGATAACTATAATGAAAGGATCAGATCTCACCGAAACGCACAAATGGTTATTTTTTTTACAACAGAATCCATAAAAGAAACTTAGAATTCAGTTTTGTTAAGTGTTTCCTATAAGTACATACATACTGCACATAATATTAAATTTTGGTTAGATATTGTTACTGGCATTAAGGTTTATAGAAATTGTATGAAATATAACTTTTATAGCTTCATTAAGGACCTCTACCTATCTAATTAATTGCCAATCTATAAAAACATTAACATGGGAGAACAGAGATGAAAGTGGTCTAACTGAAGTTATTTCTTATCCTATAAAAATATAGAAACTGAATCACCATGGTTAATTTAGAATCACCATGGTTGATTCAATTCTTCTGGCTGGGAAATTTAATATAATCCTTCATTCTTCCAAAATTGGAAGAGACTTGATGATTTTCTGCTAGAAATTCAAGACATGCAAGACACAAAACAGAAAACCATATTATCTCATTTACAGATAGTAAAGATTTCAGTTTAAGCCTATTATTTTAATTACCAATGGAATACAAAGTATGAACATAATAGGCATGTTAATATAGCTTTAATAATTTTTTCCTTTTTAAGGAAATGTCAGTTAAATATTATCTTTAGGACATATTACAAAGACATATGTACAGGTACATATACACAATAGGAAATTGTCCAAATCCACCTTAATTTATTCAATAAATATTTATTAAGAACCTATGCTGTTTAAGACTACTCAATCAGTTTTTTAATATAATTTTGAGGACAATTAAGAAAGTGTTTCTTGATCAAATGGAAAAGCTTTCCTACCACTAAAAATCATCCAAGGTAAGTGTAACTTTCCATCTATTATATTGTTTGCTTTATTATATTTATTACATCAAATTTTACATATTGGCACTCTAGAGAAACTTTCAGGGCCAATATAACTAAAATTAACTTGGATAGGCTTAATTTGAAACTTTCAGATAGGTGTTATTTCTTCATATTCTATCAAACATATGCAAATAGATAATGTTTTTTGAATTAAAGCTGACATCTGACTTCAGAATGTCTATCTGCTCAAGATTCCTAGCAGGTGAAACTGCCTTCGTTTCATCACCTATTCTACTCATTCAGGATTGTCACCAAGGTATGCCATGGTCTTTTAAAAGTAAGGCCTATTCTGCCCTACTTTTTTTCTTGGTACCAGGGATTGAACCCAGAGGGACTTAACCACTGGGCCACATCGCTAGCCTTGGGTTTTGTTTTGTTTTTTGTTTTTTTTTAATACAAGGGCTCCCTAAATAGCTTAGGGCCACAGCATCCAAAGTTGCTGGGATTACAAACAAGTGCCACTGTGGCCAGCTTCTGCCCTGCTTTTGTCTTATTCACATCTCACAATTCAATCAATTCTTATCAGGCCATCTCTTTCTCTTAATGAAAAAAAATCTGTATCCTTAAACCTGTTACCTTTTTGGATATCTTGGGGAAGTTATTCCATTTCATTTTTGTGAATCAAAGAAACAGTACTGTTCTTACACACTGACTATTATCAGTTGCCACTGGGCTCCACCTCAGGAATGGCTAAGCATAAAAGCAATAGTTGGAAATATTCCTGTAGCAAGGAAAAGAAATTGCTGAATCTTATAAACAGTGCAATCAACTTTGGAAGCTTGTGAAAGTAACTAGAAATCCTATGTATAATCATCCTTCCAAATACCATTAAACTCTTATTGAACTTGATTTTCTTCAAGCATTAATATTTAGGAGAAATATATTTAGGATAAATAAAAATAATGTCTTCTTCAATATAATTATTTTATTAAGTTTCATTACTAGAATAAATTTTCTAATCTTAAGGTAGCAATGATCTTTCTATAGTATGGGTAAAATATATTCTTAGGCTATCATAAAAGCCCAGCAGCCATTTGATATGTTGTTTCCCTGGGAAAATGAGTTCCAAATTCCCAACAGCCCACAAACTTCTGAAATACAAAGCATTTGTAAATTAGGGATGGCTTATTTTTTATGTCTATATATACATGCCTGTGGGCTTAAGACATGATGCCATCACTAAGGTAACCCTATTTAATGACTAGTTTTAAAATAAAATTTTCTAAAGATTGTCAAGCTGAATGCAAATTTTCTATCCAAGAACTGAGTGTGGGAAATTATGTAAAGAAGTAAAAGTTTGTTTGTGATATGTCTATTATAAATATTTTGGACTGTAAGTATAAGATACTGGTCCAGAAAAGGTTTCTACAGACCAGCTAAGTGAGTTGCTTCTTATACATAGGTCAACAGACAAGGGGGAAAAAAAAACCCCACAAAATTCCACAAAACAAAACCTGTTCTACAGGCTTCTGTACACCAAGAGGAAATATTAGAGAACATACAGCCATTTTATATCTAGGGTGCAGATCCCTCTAGTGCATTTTACGGATACTCTGTAAACATTTTCCTTTTAGCTAATTCATTCTGCTTTAAAGGATTCACTTGAATCAGTATAAGGACATAGGTTTCTTGAAGCCAGCAAAGGGTAGACTAGAAACTTTGCTTAGAATGGTGCATCTTTATGCAGTGACTCAATCTAGTAGTTAACCATATATACTTCCTCCTAAAGAATGATTACATGCTTTCTATTGATGCCTTTAAAATATATATAGCATGCAATCTATCTAAAGATTACACAAATGAAGGTTTTCATTGGAATGAAAGTAAATATTTTAAGAATTTATTTTTTTCTCTATTCTTCTGGTTATATAGTTCTTTAGCAGAACAATATGATTATGAAAGCTTGGTATCAGCTTACCAAAAAGCACTTACAAAATAAGTGCTTTATTCCTTAACTGAGAAACTAAGTACATTCATTTTATATCAATAATAAATTTTACTGGTAAGTTGTCTAATTTTTATTTTCCTTACAGAACTTTGGATAAATCAGGTGTCACTACTGGATCTCACAGTAGCATTCAACATTTAAATTATATATCCTTTTAATTAAAGGTACCCAATATTTTAATATGAATTGAAGGAATGATGTAATTTATAATAATTTGTAAAACCATACACCATTATGATAACTTTAAATTTACTGACAATGTACAGAGAAGGCTAACTTTTGAATTTTTATACAGTTAAAAAGAGAAACACAAAAACTGGTATAAAGCCACTATTTTATTTTTGGAAACTCTTTGTAAATAAAAACCCATTTCCAAAATAAGATATTCCATGGACACAGAATAGTTGGTAAAGGTTCAAGTGCCTTAGGCAACAGAGAAGTATTGTTTTGTAGTTGTTGTTTTTTCAAACCTCTCCTAGTAACAGCAGTTTATCATGTACAAAGAAATAAGGTAACAGCATAATTTAAAATAATTTAAAATAAGCCATAACTGTGTAAAAGTACAAACTGAAGTACCACATTAATTCATTTTCTACAACCCAAACTGGTATAGATAACCTTGTTGCTACTCACCAAATGGTATAAAACACCGAGGCTTGTCTACGCAACAGAAAGTAGACACATGGTGAGGTGCTGAAGACAGCTCTTTCTTGGGCTCAAAGCACTTTAGACGAAGTAGCCTTTATCTTCCATTTACTAGAGGATGCCTCTTATTACCAAAGTGTGGCAGAGAAAAGAGTTTGCACAATTCCTACTTGACTTTCTGCCTCTCTCTTTGAAGAGTAACAGTTAACACCGGAAAACGTTAGCAGAAAATGATCACTTGAACACTTGCATAGAGCGGCTGTAAATTTCCACTCTGCTTGCTCTCAGATTCCAAGCTTTGCTTGTCTCTTAATCTGTCACAGGCAGTTCTGTTTCTGGTCAAACCAGCTTGCTTATTCGTCCTCCTCTCCCTCTAACATGCACTTTTCGGTATACACTACACAGTCACAGCTCCCTCTTTTTGCTCCCTCCCTGATTGTGTAACGTCACAAGAATGCAATTAAGCCGAGGCAAAATTAATTCTTGGGCAAAAAAAGAAAAAGAAAAATCTAAGAATAAACAAAAAAAAATTTAATCACTTTTACTCTGCAAGTCTTAAATGTATTCATGCATAAAGTTTTGTCAACTGATTAAACTGGCTTGACCATCTTGGTAAAAAATGTAAATAAAGGTTTCCAACAAAGGCATATTGATAGTAATAATAGCATTCGTCTGCTAATGTATTAGCTCCTCAGGGAAGTTTCTCTTCCCAATCGTAATAAAGTGGAGCAAGTAAACATGCAAGCACTATGAAGTTAATCTTGAAATATAAAAAACCACAGAAGATTTTGAGCTGAAGTATTTATAATTTAATTTTAACAGTTTAATTTTATAAAAATTTAATGAATTTTTACTGTTATGTCTTGACACTCGACCAACATTTACATTTATAAAGTGAAAATTATCAAGAACACAGAAAAATACTGACACCAAAAAAATGTTATTTAACATTTAGACCAGCTTAATCACATCTGTGCAAACTAGATGTCATTATTTCATTTGGAGAGAAAGTTTTCCCCCTCTGAGCACTACTGGTCAGGATGCATTTTAACTCTTCAATGAGAATTACAAAAAAAAGCATTTTAAACATTATTAAAATACATCTATAATCACAGAGAAACTACCTTAAAATTAAAAATTTCTCTACAAGTTTGGGGATGAGGAATTGAGTGGAAAGTTGAGTGGGCAGGTGGCTGACAGGTTTAGATGGCATTTGCATGATTCTTCAGAATTAGAAAGCAAGGTGCACAGCTTGGAAAATGTCCTCCTTCTGTATGGAAGCTGGTCAGAGCTGCTTCAGAATTCCATTCCAGCCCCAAAGACTTTGAGGTTCTCCATCTCCCACTCTCAGTTTTGAAACAAAAGTTTTGGGCCCTTCTGACAAATTTCCCAAGTACAAAGCTAACAGAAGAAGTTATTAGACCTATTATTAAGTAACACAGTAATCTTACCCTTTACAAAACTAAAATATCTCTAAAGAATATGAGTTTAAGTTAAGGTAAAAGGTAAATCTGTAAATAGTTGTTCATATACCTTAAGAAAAAAGAAGCTAAGCAAATAAAATTTGAGTTTAAAATATAGATATTTTAATTTGGCTCATTTAAAGTAGTGTTTTAGAATTTAAATATACTATGCAGCAATTTGGTTATTTCTTGACACCTAAGAAACAGGCATCAAAGAAGTCTAGAGATTACTCTGCTAATTATTCTTCAATCAGTAGCTTTGCAAAAATTTTATTTCCTGTTTTTAAAGAGATGTTAAATAATAATTATCCTAAATCAGTAAGGGGTATTAAGTACCTAATATTGTATAATATAGTTCTTTGGATTACATTCCAGAGAATACAAAGAAACTCAGAATTTGTAAGATTGGTTCTGAGAATAACCACAAGGTTAATTTTTTAAAAAGTCATTTTAAAATTTGGAAACTTTACATGACTTTACGACAGATTCAAAGCCACAAAGATAAGGAATTTAAAATATATAGAAGCTGGGAATGTTGCTCAGTGGTAGAATGATTGCCAAGTCTAGCATGTGCAAGACCCTGGGTTCAATCTTCAAAACCACAAAAATAAAGAAAGAAAAAATTATATATATATATATAAATTAAATAAAAATTATATATAATACATGTGCATGTGTATATATGTACAATTAAGACTGACTATGATTGTATATTTGGTTCCTAATAAGCACTATTTTCCCCCATATTTTTTATTGGTGCATTATAATTATACATAATGGTGGGATTCATTGTTACATATTCGTTTATGCACAAAGTATAATAGTATAATATGGTCAATATCATCCCCCAGTATTTTCTCTGTCTCTCTCCTCTTCCCTCCCTTTGGTACCTTTCCTCTACTGATCTCCCTTCAATTTTCATGAGAACTGTTCCCTACACCTCTCTCCCCACTATTCCCACCTTTCTTTTCCTTGTTCCTGTATAGCTTCCACATGAAAGAAAACATACAACCCTTGACCTTCTGAGTTTGGCTTATTTTGCTTAACACAATGATCTCAAGTTTCATCCATTTTCCTGCTTGTCAATTTTATTCTTCTTTATGGCTAAATAAAACTCCATTATATATATATGTTATATATATATACATACACATATATAACTCCATTATATATTATATATATATATATACATACATATATATAAATAAATAAAATACACATACCATATTTTATTTTTTTTAATATTTATTTTTTAGTTGTAGATGGACAGAATACCTTTATTTTATTTTTATGTGGTGCTGAGGATCGAACCCAGTGCCATGCTAGGCGAGCACGCTACCACTGTGCCATAACCCCAGCCCCACATACCATATTTTCTTCTTCCATTCATCCACTGACAGATTCCTAGGATAGTTTCATAGTTTGGTTATTGTGAATTGCTAAGTACTATTTTTTAAGATGTACACAAAGAAATCACAAAATGCAACCTTATTAGACCATAAGAAATCTATTTATTATTTCAAAAAAAAGGGACAAGCTGTATTCTCTGACTACTGCATAATAAGCATAGAAGTTATTTTTAAAATCTTCAACAAATACACCAAAATTTTTTCATTTTTTTTTCTTTCTTTCTTCTTCTTCTTTTTTTTGGTACTGGACATTGAACTCAGGAGCACTCCACCACTGAGCGACCACTGAGCTACATCACCAGCCCTATTTTGTGTTTTATGTAAAGACAGGGTCTTACTGAGTTGCTTAGCACCTTGTCGTTGCTGAGGCTGGCTTTGAAGTCATGATTCTCCAGTCTCAGCCTCCCAAAGTGCTGGAATTACAGGCTTGCGCCACCACGCCCAGCTCCAAAATTTTTTCAACAAATAAGAAAGTGCCCTTTTAAAAGACCTGTTAATACTTGAAAATTAAAACAAAAGATTCTTCTGAAATTCTTCTAATGTATTAGCTCCTTGGAAGTTACATAGAAAAAAATTAAAAGTACAATTACAGGAACTTCTGCATCAGGATATGTATGATGAAACAACAGACTGGATTTACTCTCCCATCTTATAAAAATAATAGTGGACAAAATATACAAAATGATCATTTCAGACAATAGACACAATACAGTAATCCCTGATAGAGGAAAAGAAACAAAGCTTTGACAACTGCCCCAGGCAAGAGGGGAACCCAAAGGTACAGCAGCCTTCCTGAGTTGATAATTCAGGAATGCCAATGGGACTAGAATTCACAAAATGAGTAACAGAGAGGTGAGAGCTGCTGCGAAGAGGCCTTGGCAATATGAAGAGGGTTCTCAGATCTTCATGGGAGAGCTGATTCACATGTCTGTGAGACAACTCCCAAAGTCCAAGTAAAGAACCACTGCAAAGGAGCAGGTAGAATAATTCCTAAAGCCCATACAGGGATGGAAACATATTTTCAACACAAGAGTAAAGACATCTCATAATATACAGAAAATTAGGCTGAGCATTCAGAAGGAAATTGCTTCAGTAGTGGGACCAAATTAAAGATTGTTCTGATCCTTTGTAATAGAGCTTAAAAATAAGCCTTGGAAGGATCAAATTCTTTCCAAGTAATTTAGCTGATCCTAGCATGGAATTAAACATTTATAGAAGTTCTTAAAAATCTAACACACAAGAACATAAAATTCACATTATCTGGATTCTAGTCAAAAATTACCGGAGTAGAGCTGGGGATGTAGAATACTTACCTAGCATACACAAAATCCTGGATTTGATCACCAACACTGCAAAAAACAGATCGGCACACAAAGAAGCAAGAAAATACAATGTATAATAAGGAAAGAAATCAATCAGTAGACACAGACTCAGAAATGATACAAATAATAGAATTAGTAGAAAAATATTTAAATGTCTATTAAAATCCATAGATTAAAAAAGGCAGGCATAAGTATGGTAAGGACAGACACAGATGATGTAAAAAAGATGCAAATCAAATTTCTACAGATTAAAGTTAAATTTCTGCCCCAGGACCACATACACAAAAGAAATTACATTTCTGAAGTGAAAATTACATCCAATGGGATAAACGGCAGGCTGCACACTACAAAAGAGATGACTACTAACCTGGAAGACAGCAACAGAAGGTATTAGTATAAAACACTGAAAAAAAGATTAATAAACAAAAAACACAGCATCCCTGAACTACTGGAGAACCTCCAGCAGCCTAAAATATAATTTATCATTTGAATCCTGAGAGGAGAGAGATAGGGCAGCAGAAACAATGCTGAAAGAAAGAAAATTCACATTTTTTCAAATTTTATGAAAATTATAAGTTCACAGATCTAAGAACAAACTGTAAACAGAAACATAATACCAAGTCATATCATAATCCAATTGTTTAAGAACATCTTTAGCTGGGCACAGTGGCACATGCCTATAATCCCAGTGGTTTGGGAGGCTGAGGTAGGAGGATTGCAAGTTCAAAAGCCAGCCTCAGCAACTTAGTGAGGCCCTAAGCAACTTAGTAAGACCCTATCACAAAATAAAAGCATAGGGCTGGGGATGTTGCTTGGTGGTTAAGCGTCCCTGGGTTCAATCCCTGGCGCACCTCCCCACCCCATCTTTAAAGTGTTTTTTTGTTTTTTTTTTTTTTTTTAAACATTTTTTTTAGTTGTGGATGGACACAATTTCTTTATTTATTTGTTTTTATGTGGGCTGAGTATCGAACCCAGTGCCTCACGCATGCAAGGCAAGCGCTCTACCACTGAGCCACAATCCCAGCCCTAAAGTGTTTTAAGAAAAAAAAAGTACATACAAGGAAATAAAAGAAGATATCACAAACAATGCCTACGAGAAGGGAGTGGAGCAACACTGTCAAAGTATAGAAAGTATAGAAATAATATCTTTCAGAAATGAGACATGGAAAAGCTAAGTTAATCAAAAGATCAGAACCACAAGGCATGTTAAAGGAGGTTCCTTAAAGCAGAAAAAAATATTATAATGAGGGGGAAATCTTCCCTGCCTCTCCAATCCTGGGGATTGAACCTGGGGCACTTCACCACTGACCTACATCCCTAGCCCTTTTTCATTTTGAAACAGGGTCTCACAAAATGGCCTAGACTGGCCTGGAACTTGCAACCACTTGCCTCAAGTTCCTGAGTAGCTGCAAATCACAGGCATGCACCACTGCACCCTGTTCATAAATGGAAATCTTTACAAAGGAATAAATAACACCAGAAATAAAAGCATGTAGGTAAATATGAAAGCTTTTTCTTATTTTAAAAATCCCTTTAGAGAAGGATGTACTTTTAAAGTACAGATGATAATGTATTTAAAATAAAAAATAACATTTAGGGATCTGTTACATATTTAGGAGCAAATTATTACAACAATGGGAAGAATTTGCCTGGAGGTAGACAGTGATAAGTTATACATACACACTCTAAAATCAAAAACAATACTTAACAAACAAAATCCAAACAGATATAGCTACCATGCAAGAAATAAGGTAGAAAGGATTTAATTAAAATTGCTAGTACTATTTAATCCAAAGGGTAGCATAAAAAAAAGGAAAAAGGAAACCAAGTACAAAAGGGATAAATAGAAAACAAATATCAAGATGCCAGATTTAAACCTAACCTTATCAAGAAGCAATAAGTGTAAATGTTCCAAACACCCCAATTAAAAATCAGATGTCAGATTAGACAAAAAAGCAAGATCCAATTATATGTTGTTTACAAGAAACTAAATATGAAGATATATATTCAAAGGATGAAAGACAGACACCATGCTAATATTACTTAAAAGGAAGTGAGGTAGGGATATATGTTAATAATATAGATTTCAGAACAAAGAATACTAACAGGCATAAACAGGATGAGGATAACATCATAATGATAAAGGGGTCAGTTCGTCAGGGTCATACACATCCTAAACATTTCTGCACTTAACAGAATTTTAACGTACAGGAAGAAAAAATGAGAGAACAAAGGAGAAAAATATAAATCCACAACCAAAATCCAAGATCAAATATTCCTTTCTCAAAAATTCACAGGGGCCTGGGCTGGGGCTACAGCTCAGTGGCAGAGTCCTTGCCTAGCATGTGTGGGGCACTGGGTTAGATCCTCAGCACCACATAGAAATAAATAAATAAAACAAAGGTATTGTGTCCATCTACAACTAAAAAAAAATATTAAAAATTTTTTCACAGGAAAAAAAGTTAGAAAATTAGTAAGGATACAAAAAGATCTGAACAGTTCTACAACCAATTTGGCCCAACTCACATACACCAGAAGAACTACCTTACAGGGGCTGGGGTTGTGGCTCAGTGGCAGAGCACTTGCCGAGCATATGTGAGGCACCAGGTTCAATTCTTAGCACCACATATAAATAAATGAATAAAGTAAAGATCCAACAACATATAAAAAATATATTTAAAGAAAGAAAAAAAAATCCACAAAACCTCCTTATAAAGGCAGTACACATTCCTTCTAAATGTACATGGTATGATTACCATATTCTGGGATATAAAATAATCCTGAAAAAATTTAGAAGCACTTAAATACTACACGATGTGTTCTCTATCATACTAACTTAGAAATCAATAATAAAAGATATCTGGGAAATCCTCAAATATATGGGAAGTAAACAACACACTAATAAAATAACCCATAGGTCAAAGAAAAAACAAAAAGAAAAATTATAAAGTATTTTGAACTGAACAAAAAAGATGATATATCAAAATCTTTGAGCTAGCTGGGTATGGTGGCAACTCAGAAGTCTGAGGCCAGCCTCAGTAACTTAGCAAGATCATCTCAAAATGAAAAGCTGAGGATGTAGCTCAGTGGTGGAGCAAACCTGGGTTTGATCTCCAGTACCTCCCATCCCCACGCACAAAATCAATGAAACAAAAACTCATTATTTGAAGATCAATAAAATTTATAAGTATGTAGCAAAAGTGACAAAGAAAAAAGGGACACAAATAACATATCAGGAATAAAACATAAACCAGGTAAGATCTATGAGAAAATACAAGTGAATATTTATCCAATCGTTGGGTGAGTAAAATATAGTTGTTATCTAACCAGATATAATTGAGAATAATATATTTCATTTGGTTATGACTTTTTCTGTCTTCACTGATTGTTTCAAAAAACTAGGACAATGGTCTTATAAAACTCTAGAATGCTTTTTGTTGTGGTGTCATTTAACTCGTTCTTCTATCCTTTGTGTTTCTTATAAATAAGTAGTTGGATCTAAAAGCACAATAAAATATAAGTTAAATATTTTTGACAAGATAATTTCATAAGTTCACAAGACAGTTCAGGAGGCAATGATGTCACATCATTCCATTATTAGTGATCTGTGTTTGATGACCAAGTTAAATGAGGAATTTTGGATGGGGCAGGTCTGTCTGTCTTTTGAATATCATTATGGATTCATATGTTTACATATTCAGTATGTTTTAATTTCAGACATTTCTTTTGGTGCTGTCCTCCTCCTAAGGTGAGTTCCTTAAAGATTAAGGTCTGAGGCAAAAAACTTATGTAATATTATTATTCTTTGGTACCAGGGGTTGAACCAGGGGGTACTTAACTGCTGAGCCATATCCTCAGTCCTTTAATTTTTATCATTTTGAGAAAGGATCTCACCAAGTTGCTTAGGATGGCCTACAATTTGCAGTCCTCCTGCCTCAACCTCCCGAGTCTCTGGGATCACAGGCATGCACTACCACACCTGATTTGTAATATTATTTCAATAAAGAATCTAATCACAAGGAGCAAGAGTGAGGGACAAAGGGAATAAAGCAAAGAAGGAGGGAGTGTCAGTATGACAATGCATTATCAAGCTGGCCACCCATTTCATTTGTTTGATGGAAACTCTAGAAGCCTTATATACTGCATTTTAGGACCACACTTGGGAGGCAGGTGGAGAAAAAGGAAAGGAAAAATTTATTTTTATCTTTCATTGGTCAAAGGCTTCTCCAACAAGCCATTCAGTTCCCTGTTCTTGGATTTTAACTCTGTACTTCCAGGTCATACATGTGTGGTTCTGGGCAGTTGAACCCAGAGCAGTGTCAACAGGGAAACCCTGGAGCAGGAAGGAAGGGGCTTGCAAATGGCAGGAGATGAGGCTATATGAGGTTATATGTGCCTGAGAGCTTGCACAGGGCTCAAATGAGACAAGTGAATCCTAGAGGATCTGTGATGGCATTTAGATGCATTGAAAATAGATTCTTAGGGCTGGGACGGTGGTAGAGCGCTTGCCTCGTGTGCGTAAGTCACTGGGTTCGATCCTCAGCACCACATAAAAATAAATAAATAAAGATATTGTGTCCATCTACAACTAAAAAATATTTAAAAAAGAAAAGAAAATAGATGCTTAAAGGGATGTAGCACAGGGGTGGAATGCTTGCCTACTAGCATGTAAGAGGTCCTGGGCTTGACTGCCAGTAAAGATAGATAACTCAAATTTCCCCAAATTTGGCTGGTGGGAATCCTTCCAAAATGACTCCTGCATCCTTTTGATATAATTCCATTCATCCACATCTTGAACTTTTCTTGCTTTCTAGTTCAACAAAATGTCCCTGGCTTCGCTTGTGTCTTCTCTATCCCAGATCTAGAATGAGTCATTTCTCTAGGGAATCCTAGTTCTTTTTAGTGAAGAACTGTATTTAGAATAAGTTGGTGTACCAGGGCTACTCATTGCTATTGGGATGTTACTGTTTCTAGATCTTTCACTGGTCAAAGTTAGGAAACAGATTTTATTTTTAAAAATTGGTGCATTATAATTATACCTAACAGTGGAATTCATTATGCCAGATTTGTATATGCATATGGATAGTTTGATCCATCCATTTACCTTCTCTTTCCTTCCCTCCCTCAGGAGAAACACTTTTAAAAATCATTAGTTTGTATTGGTATGTTATATTCTAATCTATTTGTAGGGTGTTAACTCTGCTTTTTTAAAAATCTTTTTATTTTCTGTTGTACTAAAAATCTTTGTTCTGGATTGGGGGTGTAGCTCAGAGGCAGTGTGCTTGCCTAGCATGCTTAAGGCCTTGGGGGAAAAAAGAAAACAGAAAAAAAAAATAAACAAAAAAACCTTTGTTCTAATAACACACCAGCATTTGCTTTCTTTCAATATAACTAATATAAAATTCAAAATAGCAACACCAGTGTTACTAACAATGAAACTACTGAATGTTGTTTAAAGAATTTTTTGCAGTTAATTTCTAATTTAACTTTTGATGTAACTGGTGAGTATATATGACTGCCATTAGCAAGTCCTAATATCATGTTAAATTATTTTGCCTGTTAACAAAAACAAAAATCCTTTTTTTATTAATTCACAATTGAGAAAATTTTCATAAAATTAGACTTTAACTTCTCTATTATTAACAATGCTGATTTTTGATTGATTGATTGACAGGGTCTCACTATTTTACCCATGCTGGTCTCAAATTCCTGGGCTCAAGTGATTCTCCTGCCTTAACCTCCAGTGTAACTGAGACTGCTGGCACTCACCACCACACCTAAGCTTAACTTTTTTTATTATTAAATAGTAACCTATAAATGATATACCCAATGGAGTATCTCAACTATTAAGCATACAGGAAAAGTTAAAAATGTAAATGATGCATACAGATGAAAGTATGGTCAGACGACATCATGACATGCTAAATAAGCAATGATTCTACAGTTACTTGAATATGGATAAGTGGTGGGGAAATGATTTGCCACTTATGTGGTAGCATAACTAAACATAATTCTAAATTACCTCCTCCACCTTAGCAGTCATACTCACATTACTGAATAGTAAGTAATAAGGTTTTAAGGCTTAGATTTGATCTTGGTACATACTATAATAATTCACTAGTAATACATATTGTAACTAATTAAAGAAAATTTCAAGGTACATTATGAAATTGATTAGTCCATTAAGTTAAAACGTTGCTGGTTAAAAAAAAAAAGTTAGTGTCAATAGTAATAACAATGGCACCACAACTGGTTTGTCATGCTCAAAATTTTAAAAAAAGACTGTAACATAAAATACTAAACACACAAATACATATTTCTATGAATAATTGCTACATCTGCAATTGAGTGCTATCTGTGCATTACTAATTTCACTTTATTGGTTTTAGAGTTGTTCATAGTTAATAAATTTTATTTATTAAATATACAAAAGTGATAAGAACTAGAACTCTTTGGATTGCCCAGTGGCAGACCCAATACAATCGGGTGTAGTAAAAAAGATATTTAAGGATCATGTGACCAAAAAGGCTAAGATTAGAGCAGTGGTTCTCAGCTGAGGGAGAGTTTGCTCACCACCAAGGCAATATTTCATAATATCTGGAGATGCTTTTGATTGTCCCAGGTGGGAGTCTGTTACTGTCATCCAGTGGGAAAAGACCAGGGGATGCTGCTAAATATCCTAAGATTGGAGAATATATACTCCCCACCAAGATTTATCCAGCCAAAAATGTCAACACTGCCAAGGTTGAGAAACCATATATTAAAGCTAACTTCAGCCCAAACTTAAACAGTGTCACTGGACATATTTCTCTATTTGCATTGTTTTCTCCTGTGTTGTCTTCATTAATAGTTGGGCTCTCTCCACATTGGTAGCAAAAAAATGTTTTCTGACAAATGACATAACCTTGGTCTTCATGTTCTCAAAAGGATCTTAAGAGCTATATCAATCTTTGGAAAATGACTCTGATTCTGCTAGGCTTAGGTAAATGACCACAGACTAAATGAAATTATGAGAATGGGATTCTCTTATTGAACAGTTTGGCTGTTGAGTGTATATGAGGGTTTAGTGACTGACAGCCCTAAAGGCAAGAGAAAGGCATAGCGAGAGGCTCACATTATGTGGCTCTAGAGACTGACTATGGAAAGATCAGCTTCAGGTCTTCTATCAGCTTTCTTTCAGGCAGTAAGTGAAATGTTGGGTGCTGCGATTTAACTGCAAAGAGTGTGTAGGTAGACTAACTCAATTACACTTGTATATTATATGATATATTCCACAATCCAACCTGCTTGCCCACCATCCACACCTACCCTTTCCCACATCTATACATTCAGGAATGGTCCTGCCTAACATTAGGCAAGTTTTCCAAATGAGATGATTAAAAGTGCATTCAATCTTGCTCAAACTGGCTTAACTATTGCATCTAGCTTCAAGATCTCTGTTGGGTAGTCTTAATGAGTTTGAAGTAGTTTCTTATGGTCTAGCACCCTATGGCTCAAGTATAAATTAACCACCCCAAAAACAAGGCACAGGGAAAGCAGGATAACAGCTATAAATACTCCCACATGAAAAAGAGAGGTGAAGAAACATCAATACAGGTGATGTTTTGCTGGACAGGAAGAGCAAACTTCCCTGCCTGGAAAGGGAAATGAGATGAGTTCCTTAGTTACCAAATCAGTTGCCTCCAGTTCTAAACTCTAGGAGATCTCTCATATCCATTGTCCTCCAAAGTCACATTTGAGAGGGTACTGGGTTCCTGTCTGGGATCTTTCCTGCAGAAACAGAGCCCTTGTTTTTTGGTCAGTTTTAGAGCTTTAGTAGTTAAGAGGGGATAGGAAATCACACAGCTTAATTTGTTTGAAGCTATAACTGCCTTAGATTCATGCTTGCCTTTTAATCACAACCTGCTGTTGTGATTTTTGACTCATCTAACAGTCCTTGCTGTTCTGCCCATTACTTAAGCCCCTAGGTTAACTGCTTCCATCCTGGCCTTTTCTTCCAAACAAATGGAGCAAAACTCCCCCTAATAACCCGGCTGCATCATGGCACAACACTCTTTATTCCAGGGTTTACTGTTATCTGGGTATGACAGGGAGGAAGTGGTAGGAGATACTTGGGTGTTTAGACTTATTCTAGATTCTAAGTACACTTTTCTTACACTTTCTGCCCCCATTTTGCTCATACCAATCTAGTGCATGGCTGTGAGCACATCACAGAGACAAGCAGGCAGAAACAATGCTTAGGGAGTTCTTTTTTTTTTTTTTAAATAATTATTATCTTTAATAGGATTTTCTTGACTTCTAAGAGAGCTAAGTCTTTTTTTAAAATATTTTTTAGTTGTAGATGGACACAATGTCTTTATTTTATTGCCTTGTATGTGGTGCTGAGGATCGAACCCAGGGCCTCACGCATGCGAGGCAAGCGCTCTACCGCTGAGCTACAATCCCAGCCCGCTTAGGGAGTTCTTAAGCTGTCCGATTTACTACATGCCATTTTATTCTTTCCCATGTAAGCTCATTCTTTGCTTCTACTCAGGATCCTTTGGAACTTTGCAAACCACACATGGCACTACTTCTGATTATGATTCGTTCCATTTAACACATGGTACACCGTAACAGCTTGTAGATACATAAGTTGTGTGCATTTGTGTATTTCTGTGTTGCTTGGTTCAGCTGGATGATTTTCTGCATTCATGTAGTGTTTCTCAAAAATGAAACTGCACAAAAGCATACATTTACATTATGCTGTAATTGTTCCCTAATATATCAATCACACCGGAACTAGTCTGTGTTCTCCAAACAATTGTTATAGCAGAAATGATAGCATTATTGTTACCATCATAAAATATATATGTATGTGTTAGAGTATGCTAAAAAGTATTGTGTCCCTATTGCTATAATTTTCTAATATGGGCAACCACAAACCTTTGTTTTTAAAGTGATATTTACCTCTCATTTATTCCCACTGTCTTTTCCCTCTTCACATTTCATTTGTGCTTGTTTCTCTTTTTCTATGCCTAAAGACCACAAAGTAGATATAAAATAATCGTAGCTACACAGTCAGGTAGTCTAGGAATAGAATTTGGTTTATTTGTCAAATAACCTTACACCAAGAAGGGACACCACAGCAAAGAAGTTATTTCCTGCCTCTTCTCCTAGAAGCTTGTCATATCACCCATGTGCTGTAGATAACTCTAGCTCTTCTTTCTTACAATTTCATTTTCAGAGAGAATTAATCATGTGGCCCCAGAAGCTGCTTTAAATATTTTCAAAATGTTTTCATAAAAGCAGAATATAGAAGCAATTCTCTAGGGCAAGTGTTCAGGTGCACTATAATGGAGGTTAACTGATAGAATGAAGTCCCCATTTCCAGTTGCCCACTAAGTGTTAATCCTAGATCAAATGTGAAAATCTTTAAAAAGTAATTAACCTCGACAAGATGACAAAACCACCATTGTAGTTTCTCTCTTAATTACTGTACTCCCCACCTCCTTTTGCTTTTCTTAGGAAGGAAGGAGCCAAGTAACACAAAGTAAGTGATGAACCTCCTGCCACTGGCTGTTGTAAAATGCCACAGCAGTGTATGTGGCCGGGAAGCCTTCTCTCGTTTCTCAGCACTGCCGTCACTCGCTGCACTGGTCCTCAGTGATGAGATCTACCATGCCAGCTCAAAGACTGCTCTATTTCCCTCTTGCCAGCACAGCACATACTGTCTGTATCTATATCTGTTTAGTAATAATAGATAACAGGTGTAACCTCTGAAGGATAGTATGTGATAAGCTGATGTGAACATTCTTCACTTATCAAGTAGCTAGGATTCCAGGACACAAACTTTTTTAGGGTGAAGGGACTGGGGGTTGGGCCCAGGAGCACTTCACCTCTGAAATACATCCCCAGCCAATTTTATTTTTTATTTTGCAACAGGTCTAACTAGCTCAAGGCCTTGCTAAATTGCTGAGGCCCACCTTGAACTTGTAATCCTCCTGTCTAGCCTCCCAAGTCACCAGGATTACAGATATGCCCCACGATGCCTGGCCAGGCCACAAACTCTTTAAAATTAGACAGACTGAGATTTAGGTGAAAAATAATTGTAATGTGTCTTAAACTGGAAATAACAGTATACATTTCCAGTTGTGAGGATCAAGTGAAATAGTATACCTAACGCGCGACACTTAGTGCTACATGTTAGACACTGCCCTCATAAAGTTAAAAAAACAAATTTAGTTATTAAATGTATATAAGTCCACTCGTGGTTGCCCTGTCACTATTGTAGAATGGGGCAGAGTCACTGGAGAAGTCACAACAGTGTGTATGTAATTGGTATCATTTACTGAACATATACCAGATACAAGGGCCATACTAGGAGACACACATCTACCCACCAACAAATCATTAACTATGCATTTTAAGAATTTTTGAATTTGTACTATACCAACAAGATCAAAGCAGTTCCATTAAAAGAAGTAGTAGCATGGATGTGGCATTTTTTGAAAGCACAGAATAGGGATACAGAAATCCTAGACTTTGGTTTAGTTTCACTGTTTACTTGTCATATACACTTTGAGAAGTCGATTAACCTCCCTAAGCCTTAATCTAGACACATACAAGGAGGAATACTTGGTCTAACCCTCAACAGGGTTATGGTAATTTTAGACATGGACACACAATTGACAAAGAAGAAAATTCACAAAATGGAATGGGTCGAAAGAATAAATACATAACTTTTCCTATGATCTGAAACACAAATCAAACTGGAAAAAATCCCAGAAGACACTATCATTAGATCCACACAATAGAGCTGAAGGAGCTACATAAAAATATGCTTACTTTATATCAGATTATCCTAGCCAAAAGGTAGAGTAAAGTGGGGGCAAAGGAACTGGGAGTATTAACCACTTGATTTAGGTCAAAAATCATAAGCTCAAAGGTTCTAGAAATGCCTTGAGGTTCCACAATATTTATGGAGTTTGAAACTAAATAATCAAGGAAATGTTCTGTTATCTTTATATTCTATTAGTCATATCTTTTATTCCAATAAATTAAATTAAATTCGATAAATTCTATTTGATACCAAGTAGTTTCTATACTGAACTTCATTTAATATTTTCAAAACTTTTAGGGCTGTTAACTAGCATATATGGTGCTTTGGTAAGACTTAGAAAAAGAGAAAAAAGTGTAGTCTAAGAGATGCATAGATTAACTACCAAATCTACTTTTAGGCAAAGAAAAAGTACCCCTTTCTATAAGCAGATGCAGCCCTGTGTGAGCCTGGTACATGGTCTAGTGGGAGATGGGTAATGAGCTAGATTTGAGCCTCCTCTTCTCTGTTGGCCAGGAGCCTTTGGACAATACAGCCATAAAACTAAACACAGGGGCCTGAACCCTAAACAATGGCAACACTCTGTTACAATATTCTTAACACCTCAATGTATAGTATACATTCATCCAAACATCTGAGGGCAATCTGCTTTTGGATGCAGAGTGGAATAAGGAATTTATATCCTAATACCAAAATACCCAAGTACAAGGTGAAAAAACAGTTATAAATCACAAAGGAAGAACCAGAGAAATACTATAAAAATCTAGAAGACAACCCCATTTCTATCTCAAGTAATTAGAGAACATTTTATAGAGAAGGTGACACCAGAACTCAGTCCTGAATGTTGGGTATGATTTGGTTACATGGAGATAAAAACAAAGGGGATTTGAAAGTACCAGATGTAAAGCAAACGATTTACTTTGTCAGATGCAAATTTCATGTGAATCGTAGTAATAAAAAATTTGGAAAGGCAGGTTTGGGGGTCAAATAATGGAAAGCCTTCAGACTATACTAAGGAGTTAGACTAAGGAATTAAATTCTGAGGGGGCAAAAGGGAGCCACGATGAGATCAGAACTTTCTTTCATGAATGTGACCTCGGCAACATATTAAGAAGAATCAAAAGAACCAAAAAAAACTTATTTTCTGCATTAAAAAGAAGAAGAATCAAAAGAGCAGAGAAATAGTGATGAAATTAAAGGCAACTGAAGTAGTTTTAAGATTACAGTGAGTGACTGTAATTCCCTCAGTGGGAATGAGGGATTATGTTAAATATCAGAGACAACAGGTTTGGCAACTGTTAGGGTTTAGATCTGGAATGCCCTGAAAGGCTCATGTGTTGCAGTCTTGTCCCCAATGCAGCAGTGTTCAGAGATCCAGCTTTCGGGAAGTGATTGGCTCTGGAAGGCTCTAACCTCATCGGTGCATTGCTCCATTTGATGGATTAATAATTTCAGTGGACTACTGGCAGGTGGTGGAAACTGTAGAAGGTGGAGTTGATTGAAAGGAATGAGTCCTTGGGGGTGTGCCCTTGGGAACTATACCTTGTCCCCCGGCCCCTTCCTCTCTTGCTTTCTCTGCTTCCCAGCTGACATGAGGTGACTGGCTTTGCCCTGCCACACCCTTCCACCATAATGTTCTGCCTCACCACTGGCCCTGAAACAATGGAGCTAGCCAACCATGGATGGAAATCTGTGAAACCATGAGCCAAAATAAATCTTTCCTCCTCTAAGTCGATATGTATTTTTGGTTACAGTGATGAAAAGCTGACTAACATGGCAACTGAATAAATGTGGATGGTAATTGAGAGAAGAGTCAAGATGACAATGAGTTTCCATGTCTGTTGTGAAAGAGTAGATGGGTAATACCTTTCAAATAAGAACAACAGGAGGAAAAACAAATTTTACAAAATAATCAGTTGCTTAATCACTAAATCTAAGGTGCTGACAAAACTTCTACACGTGGATACTCACAGGAAATTGAACATAAAGAACCAGAGCTTAAAAGCAGCTGAGGCAATATCTCTGTGGGTCTTTAATTGTCATCCAGCCGGTGGAATATGAGAGAAACCAGAAAAGGGTGGTGGTAGGAAGAAATGATGATTAAAGAAACAGTGGTTAGAGAGGGAGAGGAGAAACAGTATGCTATCACTGACTCAAATCAGAGATTTTCAAGAGCAAGAAATGAGCTGGGAGTGGTGGCACAGGCCTGTAATCTCAGCTGCTTGGAAGGCAAAGACAAAAGGATCACAAGTTTGAGGCCAGCCTGGGCAACTCAGAAAGACTCTATCTCAAAATTTAACAGGTCTGAGGATGTAGCCCAGTGGTAGAGCACTTATCTAGAATGTGCAAGGCCCTGGGTTCAAGGTTCAATCCCCAGTACTCAAAAACAAAACAAAACAAAACAAAAAAACAGTGTTCAAGAATGTTGACTGTTGGAAGCAGAGCTGAGTGCCTGCTAGCCCTACAACCTAGTTTTTAAGGCCCACATTCAATTCTTATAAAGCAAAGGTATTAGGGCAAAGGGGCTTTTGGAAAACCACTTAGGACAACAGGGAGCTTTTAAGAATTCATATTCCTTAAATTCCTAAAGAGACAGGCTGATAGTCAAAAAGACCAAAGTCAGGCCTAGAGCCCCATAGCAAAGTATGAAGCAGGCAGAGGACTACAGGCCAGGCCTTGTGGACCTGGCAGTACTGGCTATCCCACATGGCATGGCTCAACTGCCAGGTCTTGCCTGTGACACAGGATAAGATGGTAGAGTCTTAGTAGCACTTCATGCAACAAATGAATAGGACAGGGCAAAATTAGGATTATGTGGTGAGATAATGGAGGCATAAGCTATTTATTGTTTCCAAGTGTTGGATAAGGAATGGAAGGTCAGCGTGAAGGGCAAATGAGAAGGCAAAGTTTTTTGTTTTTGTTTTTAACTTTGATTTTGGTAGACTGAAACAGATAGGAGAAACATGCAAGATGAGGAGATAATTAATGGGGCAAGATTCTTGAGCCCACAATGAAAGGCATCCAGAACATAACTAGAAAGGTTAACCTCCAATAAGAATGATACATATTTTTCTGAAATAGAAAGTGCGAGTATAGACACTATCCAGGTAAAGAAGAATGAAGTTAGGAAGCACGTATTTGCTTTGATTTTCTCTGAAAAGAAAGACTCAAGGTCATTTAAAGAGACTGGAGTAATAGAACATGCATTTGAGCAGAATCCAAACTGTGTGTGTGTGTGTGTGTGTGTGTGTGTATAAAACACCACCATATGAATAAAAGCTCGAAGGCCATAACTCATCTCTACCAAATCCTAAATTTAACAGTTACAGCTATTCTGCTTATAGAGACAAACCGTTCAACAACACTAAGCGAGACACATGCTGTGGTTTCCCATCACCTTCCCAATTCAAGAAATAGCAAAGGATGAGGTTAAGAAGCAGGTCACAGAGTCCTGGGGTACAACATGTAAGTAGAATCATAACCAACAAAATGGGCTCAGTGCCATGACCTTCGGCAGATGGTCATATCTTCTCATATTTCCTTGCCCCTTTCTACTGAATCTATGCTCTGTTTTTTCCATACTTGGTCCTTTTATGAAAAATTCTTGCTCGAATCAGTTGAGAACACAAGATACCTTTTAATAAAAGAACAATTCCCACCCTGTTGAAAACTGACGCACATTCCCTTTTTATAAGGTGCCACACTCCAACTTTCCAAGTTTTAACAAACTTTCACTTTTCTACAAATTACTGAGATGAGAACTACACAAAAATTTTGTGCTGGAAAATCATATTATTACTGTAATAAATCTTTAAAAGTACAGCGTGTGAGCTGCTACTCTGGAGTTAAGAAGAAAAACAGGTTCTAAAAAGAAAAGAGAAAAAAGGGACAACGAAAAAAGTAGGCTGAGTGAAGGGACAGAAAACCTTGAGTTATAAACAACTCATTTTAAAATGTCAAGGGAAATTAGTCTCAAAGTATCTCTTTCTATGTGGTTAAGAAGTTTGTTGTAATAATGGAAGTACTTCAGATGGCATTTAGTTTTCAGATTCAAACAATGCCATTTATGGCCAAGAAACACATAGCATTTGTAATAAAACATATTCAGGTAACTTCCAGAATGGAAAAATGTGTATGGAATTAGTACAGTAATTGTAATGGACTCTATTATTATCAATATTGTGCTGGGGATAGAACCTAGGGCCTTGTGCCTGGTGGGCAAGTGCTCTACCACTGAGCTATACCCCAACCCTCCATTATTTATGTAAAATACATTTTACTATAACTGTGATGACTTATAAAACATGATGTTAAGTATGGGAAATGATTATAATCTCATAATAAATGTGAACAGAATGGCATCTTGTTTTATAAATAAAACAGTGGTGTGTTTTCTAGCCATTGATTCTAAAAATGTCTTTTTACATTTAATTTCAAAATAAATGGTCATTTAAAAAAATCTTTTTATTTGATGTGCTTCTCATTTTTTAAAAATCCCTCGCCTTCTTATTTTCTAGTTCTACTACCCAGAGTTATCCATGTTAACAGTTCAGTGCCATCCTTCCAAATCTTTTTTCCAGGCACACACAAACATATATGTTTGTTTGAATATACACTGAGACAATTTTAAAAATGGGATCAGAATACACATACTTCCTTTTATTTTTGTCTTTCTGTAGATCTTGAACTTCCTTACATGCCAGATTTAGTAGATGTACTTCATTCTGTTAAAGACTCTGTAGTATTCTAAGACTGTTGTATCATATTAACCACTTCTCTACATGTAGACATTTAGGTTTTTGTTATTTAATAATTTATTTTTAACTTACTCATATGCATAAATTAGGATTAAACTCATGATGCTAGTTCTCTATTAAAAGAACCTATACAATCTAGTAGTTAAACTTTTTTTTTGAATTTCAATGGATTTTGGCTCTTCATAGCTGATAACAAAAGTTAATGTTTTCAAGGCAATATTATCAATAATTCTGACAGCTGGATGTAGTGGTATACTGTAATACCAGCAATTCAGGAGGCTGAGGCAGGAGGATCACTAGTTTGAGGCCAGCCTCAGCAATTTAGGGAGGCCCTAAGCCACTTAGTGAGACCTTATCTCAGAAGAAAAGACAAAAAGGGTTGGGGGATGTAGCTAAGAGGTAAATTGCCCTGGAGTGTTCAATTCCCAGTACTAGGTGGAAAAAAAATCAGTGGGAAAGAAATGGAAGTCAGAACCCTAAATTGTCATGAAATTAAAACTTCATAGGAAATAGAAAATAAAAACAAGATACTCCCCACCAAAAACAAAACAAAACAAAACCCTTCAAAACCAACAACACACACACAAACTACTTATTGACGTATTTATTCAACATGTATTGAACAAGAACTATGTTCTGGACATCATCCTATATATATTGAGAACACAAACATATGAATAAGCCTTAACCACTAAAAAAACCTCACAATCTAGGGTGAAATAGAGCAAAAAGTAATTATAGACATATGCAAGTTAAAAAATTCAACCAAAATAACAAAGAAAATCTTTTCAGCAAATTTGCAAGTTATAAACTCAGCGGCATTCTTATCCTTTAATGACAAGAAAGGAAACAAACTTCACTACAATAACAATAAAAAACTTTAAAAATATATAACAAATGTCAATGAGTCCATTCTGATGTAAATCACTGAATAATAAATAAATGGGACAGAAGAGACAAATCTAGCAGAAGAATTCCAAATAATTAGCAGGTGGAGCATTCTTTAAGAGTACATTATCCATACTGACTTCCTTCCAGAGAGGATACTATGAAAAGAGGGGGGTGACAGTAACTTATCATGAAGAAACCTGACAAACACTACTTCATCCCGGGATCAATGTCAACATCAACAACAATAACTCCTGTTGGCAGGATGAGATGAAAATGGCACTGTACTTCTGTGGTCTTCCTCTTCAAAACTCATAACCCCAATCTAATAATGAGAAAAACATCAGACAAATCCAAAATGAGGACCATTCTTACAAAACACCTGACCAGCATTCTTGCCAACTGTCAAGGTTACCAAAAACAAAGTTTGAAAAACTGTTGTAGCCAAGAGGAGCCAAAGAAAACATAAAGACTAAACGTAATGTGGTACTCTGGAATAGAAAAAGCACATTAGGTTTAAAAAAAAAAAAAAGGAGGAGGAGGAGAAGGGGGAGGAGGAAGGAGAGGGGAGGGGGAGGGGAAGAAGGAGGAGAAGAAGAAGAAATCTGAGTTAAAGTAGACTTCAATCAAAATATCGATACTGGATCATTAGGGCTAATGATGTAGCTCTGTGATAGACCACTTGCCTACATGTAGGCGGTCCTGGGTTTGATCTCCTGCCACATACAAGATAATAAAAACATAAGATAAAATTTTAAAATACTGGTTTATTAATTGCAACATGTTAATATGTAATAGTTAATTAACAGATTGCAGGATATGTGGGGAAACTCTTTACTATCTTTGCAATTTTCTGTAAATCCAAAACTACTTTTAAAATCAGACTTATTATTACACAACATTAAAACCTTGAACTGGGAAGGGGAACATACCTGTAATCCCAGCTGAATAGAGGCAGAGGCAGGAGCTAGAAAGTTGGAGGCCAACCTCAGCAATTTAGGGGAGACCCTGTCTCAAAATAAAATATAAAAGGACTGGGGATGTGGCTCACTGGTTAAGCACCACTGGGTTCAATCCTCTGGTACCAAAAAAGTAAATAAAAATTGAAAAGGGCTGGGGAGCTGGGTGTAGTGTCTTATGCCTGTAGTTCCATTAACTAACTAAGGAGGCTGAGGCATGAGGACAGCAAGTTTGAAGCCAGCCTCAGCAGTGTAGTGACACACTGTCTCAGAATAAAAGGACTTTTATTCTGTAACTCAGTGGTAAAGTGCCCCTGGGATCAATTCCCAGTACCAAACAAATAAATAAGCCAGCCAGCCAGCATGAAGAAGCTGAGTGTTGTGACCCATACTTGTAATCCCAATGACTAGGGAAGCTGAGGCAGGAGGATCACTAGTTCAAGCCAACCTCACAATTTAGTGAGACTGTCTCAAAATAAAAAGACCAAGGGACATAGATCAGTGGTATCATGCACTAGGTACTTAAAAAAAAACAGGGTGGGGCACGGTGGGGTTGGGGATCTAGTTCAGTGGTGAAGTGCTTGTCTAATATGTGCTAGGTCCTGAGTTCAATCCCTTGTACCATTAAAAAAACAAAAACAACCCTTGAGCTATGTACACATGTATTAAAACATTATGTAGTAGGCATTAATATGTAGAATTTTTATGTATTAGTGTAAAAATAAAAAGAAAAAAACCTTGAGAATTAGTGTCTTAGAATAGTTTTTGAAAGTCATAGAACTCCAATGGTAAAAATAAATATATGAATATGTTATTTATTTTATTTTAATTTTTTTTTTAGTTATAGATGGACACAAGATCTTTATGTGGTGCTGAGGATCGAACCCAGTACCTCACACATGCTAGGCAAGTGCTCTACCACTGAGCCACAACCCCAGCCCATGAATATGTTATTTAAATAAAGAAATAAACATATGGAAATTTGCTCCAACAAGAATGACTAAGTTTCATGTGTATCTTATATAAGAATAACAAATTATGTATTTTGCGATTTTTGACAATGAACTAATTTCACCAGAATTACAGCATTTTAAAGCTGCAATTGACAAAATCCACAAGAATATATGTAGCAGAAAATCTGCCCCTCAGGTTCTGTTTTTTGTTTTTGTTTTTTGGTACTGGGGATAGAACCTGGGGACACCTAACCACTGAGCCATGTCCCCAGCCCTTTTTATTTTTACTTTGAGACAGGGTCTACTAAGTTGCTCAGGATCTTGCTGAGTTGCTGAGGCTGGCTTTGAACTCATGATCCTTCTGCCTCAGCCTCCCAAGCTGCTGGGATTATAGGAGTGTGCCACTGTGCCTGGTTGTAAACAATTTAAATTTTCACAAAACAAAGCAATTCTAATTAAGCAAATAATGAGACAACAGGATATTAGTATAGAAAAGAATTAACCTAAAATATTTCACAACACACATGGCAATAAATTTCAGGAGTTTAAAAAATATAAACATAACAAAATTCCCAAAAGAGCTAAAATAAAACAGAAAAACATTTTTACATTATCTTAGGGGAAAAATATGAGTGCTGAAGAAAAAGAAAAGGAAATTCAAGGGGGCTAGGGATGTAGTTCAGTTGGTAGAGTGCTTGCTCCACATGCACAAGGCCCTGGGTTCAATCTCTAGCACCACAAAAAAAAATTTAAAAATTCAAATACATGAAAAATAAAACTTCTTCTACAATCAACAAAATAAAAATTACAGGAAGAACTATAACAGACCAGGAGAAATCATTACAAAAACTGCTCCCCAAAATATCCATGTATAAAATTATATGCACTTGTGAAAGTACATATAATTTATACCTATGTGGAGATGGGTATGAAAAGTTCAGTTGTGCAACGTCAAGGGAATATTTCAAAGTAGGAGTATAAATGCATGAAGACAAAAATGCAGAGCCATGTTAGCAAGATTATTTGGTAAACTACACAAGACAGGAACATTTATTACAGTAGCAGCCCATTATCCATGAGGTGGCGGGGGACACACGCATATTCTACATGCAAGGGCTTGAAATATCAAATTGTACTAAAGCCTTTAAATATTGTTTTATTCCCCTGTACAAATATACTGTGATAAAGTTTAATTTACAAATTAAGAGATTAACAATAACTGATAATAAAAGGGAACGATTATAACAACATGTTGTAAAAAATTGCCAGCACCACTACTCTTGCACTTTGGGGCTGTTACTAAGTAAAATAAGGGCCACTTGAACATAAGCACTATGATACAGTGTGGATGTGCAGTATAAAGTGATGACTCACATCCCAGGCGGGACCAAGTGGGATAGCGTGAGATTTCATCATGTTACTCAGGATGGTACTCTATTTAAAGCTTATGAATTATTTATTTCTGGAATTTTCCATGTAATATTTTTGGACCACATTGACTGAAGATAACTAAAACTGCAGAAAAAATGACCACAGATGGGGGGTGAGGGGACTGCTGTATAGGTGATATGATTAGTTAGCTACAACTTTCTGGAAAGTAATCTGTTAACAATTTTAATAATTATGAATGTGTTCAACTCCTCTCCACCCAAAAATACAATTTAGGAAATATTCCTACAGAAGTAACCCTAAGAGGTAAAAGAAAACAATTCATAAAAAGATTTTCAAAGTAATGCCTTTTGTATTAAGAAATTTTTGAAACAATTCTAAAGCTCAAGGACAGGGAAATGGGTAACAGATTATAAGGCAACAAACTGGATAATAACTATGAAGAGAAACATGTGCACCACATCAATATATAGAGATGTAGTAACCCATTTTTGTTTCATTTTTTATCTTCAAATAAGAGAATACCCAGAATACCCACCTAACATTAATTTAAATAAGGACTCTTAAATAACTCATAACTTCCCAAGCATGGAACACAGACAGGTCATGGTTGAACAGCTTGGTGGTGTTATTAAGGCCATCCATTTCCATCCTCAGGCTTGCAGCCTAGTAGCACCATGATGGTGCATTAGTTCTTTATTGCTATATAATAAATTACTTCAAATTTAATGGTTTAAACCAAACAAATTATGTATTATCTCACAGTTTCTGAGGATCAGGAATTTGAAAGTGGGTTTGCGAGGTGGTTATTCTGAGAAGTTGACTCTCTTTTCTTCGTTTTTTTGGTGGTGCTGAGGATTGAACTTGGGACCTCATGTATGCTAGGAAAGCACTCTACTAACTGAGCTGTATTCCAGCCTGCAGTAGATATTCTCAACAAAGCTATAGTCCTAGGAATTGGGAAGGCCTGACTGGGGTTGGAAATCTCTTCTATGAGGGTGCTTTCAAAAGAGTTCTCTTCACCCACAGGGGTCTTTACAACATGGCATCTAGATCCAAGAGAGAAAAAAAGCAACCAAGATGGAAGTTGTAATGTCTTATAATTGCAGAACCCTATTACTTCTGCCACATTCTGTTGGGTACACAGACTAACTCTGCTACAGCGTGAAAGGGGACTACACAAAGGTAAGAATACCAATAGGAACCAGGTGTGGTAGCACACACCTGTAATCCCAGTGGCTTGGGAGGCTGAGGCAGGAGAATCACAAGTTTGAGGCCAGCCTCATCAATTTAGCAAGACCCTAAGCAACTTTGCCAGACCCTGTCTCAAGATAAAAAGTAAAAAGGAGTGGGGTGTAGTGGCACAGGCCTGTAATCCCAGCACTTAGGGAGGCTGAGACAGGAGAATTGTGAGTCCAGCCTCAGTGAGGGCAAGGTGCTAAGCAACTCAGTGAGACCCTGTCTCTACATAAAACACAAAATAGGGCTGGGGATGTGGCTCAGTGTTCGAGTGCCCCTGAGTTCAATCCCTGGTACCAAATAAAATAAAATAGAAATGAAAATAAAAATAAAAAGGGGCCTGGGGTTGGGGCCCAGTGGAAGAGTGCTTGCCTCGTACACGTGAGGCCCTGGGTTCGATCCTCAGCACCACATAAAAATAAATAAAGACATTTATGTCCATCTACAACTAAAAAAAAAAAAATTAAAAAAAATAAAATAAAAAGGGCTGGGGATGTAGCTCAGAGGTTAAGTGCCCCTGGGTTCAATCTTCAGTATCAAAAACAAAAAAACAAAAAAACAACAAGCATCAGGCATCATTGGGGACCATCTAACGGCTGTCTACCCTCTGACCCTTAGTCATTCACATTGCTCCCTTATACAAAATTCACTCACCTTCTCCCAAGACCCCCACAGTCTCATTATATTACAGTATCAGTCCAGTATTTCATCATTTAACTCAAATCTAGGTGTGGTTGAAATTCCTAGTGTGTAATTCCTTAAGTATTCCTCCAGGACAATTTTTCTTATGTTACAGGTCTGTGGGCCAAAGTGAGGGTTGGCAAACTAACATTTGGGCCAAATTTGGCCATCACCATTTATTTACTTATTGTCTATAGCTGCTTTCATTCCACACACACAAAGCCTAATAGCTGCAATTCCAGTTGTTAAACAATAGTCAATCACTTAATAGCATTTAAATACAAAGGCGGAGGGGGGTGGGTAGAAAGGGGAACTGAACTTTCTTCACAAACTTCTCTTATATGAGGGAAATACATTGTTTAGGAAGCCCTCCAACAAACTTCAACACCTCATTAGCTTAAAGAATATAATACAATTGCCCCTAAGTGCAAAGGAGCCTAGAAAAAACAAGTGTTAAGTTTCAGCCACAGTCATGGGAAGAAGGCAGGAAAGAAAGTACAAGGTTTGGTATGACTTTTAAACAGACAATCAACAATCAGTCACAAAGGTAAAGTAAAAAGCACAGCAAAGATATACAAATCGATAATTCCAAACTACACATTCTGAGTATGTATTCCTAAATTCCAAAAATTAAATGGTCTATCTCACAGGTGTTGAAAAATTGTTTTTAAATTGATACGAATTTAGATGAAAAGAATCCTAAATTAATATTTATCACTATCATTATATAGTGTTTTATAATATCCAAAGAATGTTCACATATCTATTCTTTCCAACAGCCTTGAAAGGAACATAAAACTAATATTGTAGCAGCTCTACTTTACAGATAAGAAGCATATAGCAAATATTATTATAGCAGCTTCAGATAAAGAAACTGAAGCTCAAGAAAATGGCTCAACTTACATGCCATAACTGTAAGCGCTGTTCTACCTGGATTCAAATTCAATGATTATTTCTTCTGAGAGCAGTTCGTTAGTTTTGCACAGTATTATATTTGAAATGACATTTAATTCGTTACAGTTTCAAAATTATTGTAATTTTGATTTTTTATACTTAAAAACCAAACTAGAAAAGCTTATTTTGCAAAGATGTGTGCCACAGAAGATACATTTGAATAGAAGAGTTTATAGTTTTAATTCTATTTTGGTGAATTCCCACAATCAAGAATTTTGGCAAAAAAAAAATGCTTTAAGAGATATTTTTAATAACTACTTCTGATTACAAAAAGGAATTCCTTGCCTCCCATGAATAAAAATAAGCCCTTTATTTAGATTTCTTTTTATTCTCCTTGATATTCACTATGTTCATATCTGATTCTGAAAATTGCTGATTGTATACTCTCATCCTCACAGTTCTTCATATTTTGGATGTATCTTCTTTTATTTCTCAAAATTATTTTTCTTTCTTGGTTACTTAGTAAACTAGATGCAAATGATATTTCTCTAAGATACCAACATATTTGGTTTAATTAAAAAGAGGAGAAGAGAACCTTGGACATTTCATTGGAAAAAATAATTTTTCACAAATTT
Organism: Xerus rutilus; assembly: GCA_028644305.1. Classification (NCBI taxonomy): domain Eukaryota; kingdom Metazoa; phylum Chordata; class Mammalia; order Rodentia; family Sciuridae; genus Xerus; species Xerus rutilus. The sequence continues at coordinate 108,678,244 of CM053404.1, forward strand.
TTCTTCCTTAAATTGTTTCTATTGGTAAGTATGAGGATAAAAATAATACCTGAAATGCTCCTTGTGACTTTTCAAAGATAAAAGTGAAAATACTAATGAAGTGATAATTGTGAATGTCAAATACATATAAGGAATATTAAAATATACTCAGTGATAAACACTTTAGTAATTTATTGATATTCATGTTGTGAAATACATACAAGTGTCATGAATATATCCAGTTTATATAATCAGGAGATTTTGTAAATTTTTTCCTCAAATGAGAAGCAAATAGACTATGTCAACATTGGGATGTACTAACAACTTTACAAGAGTATTAAATGTGTATGATTTAATGGTCAGTTCTTTTTCTTCTTCCCTTCTATTTCCTCTATTCTATTCCCTCCTCTACCCCTTTTTCCTCTCCAACTTCCTAATACAAAGGGCTTCCGTTATCTGGAGTAGCCAGGCTAGTTGTTTCTTCTATTTCAGCCCAGGATTGGGGTCATCTGGACTTCATTCTTCAAATTTTTCTGCATGTCTCTTTAAACATCCTTGAAAAAAAATCTAGCCCTTGAGTTATTACCCTATATCCAAAAGTAATTAACATTCCCTAAGTGATTTCTATGTGTCAGGTACAATGCTAGTTGCTTTCAACTAAGTTACTAATTCTCAATGCTGCAAGACACAATTCTACTACATAGAAAAAAGCCCCTGATAAAACATCTCTCTTTCCATTACTCTAGTCAGCCTTTCATATTAAGTCCCTATGCATAAGATTCCATTGGAGAAATGCACTATAATTTCATAAAGCTGGTTGCATAAAGGTGGTTTGTTTCCTTTTTTCCTATCATAAATAATGTCACACATATCCCCTAAATAAGTCTTTGTGCACATTTATGATAATTTTCGTAGTATACATACCATGCATGAATTTGGTCTGAAAGACCATTTTTCTGCCCAGCTAGCTATTCACTCTCTTCCTCCCATGTCTTAATGTGTGGCATTCTTGGCCTACTGACATTGCGCCAAACCACGTCCAGCCCCCTCTTTTGTTTTGGGCATCAGCTTGCTGCTCAGTTTTCAACACTTCTGCCCATCTAAAACTGCCCAGCCTTGCTATCATTCCCTTGACCAATAATCTGTAGCTTCTGCCTCAGAATGTGTCCTCCCTTAAGGCTTTTCATGGAGGACAGCATGTTATAAATTAAATACAGCATTAATTACTATAAATTAAGGAACAGATTTACTACAATTCCAATATCCAACAGAAAGCCAATTTCAAGTTAAAAATGTGATATGTAACTATAGTCGTAAATTACTTAGCAGAAGGTTAAAATGATATGGAGAAAAGATTATGAAAGATAAGAGTTGGGGCTGAGGATGTAGCTCAGTGGTAGAACATTACCATCTCTATCACCGCAAACAAGAAAAAAAAAAAGAAAAAGAAAAGAAAAGAAACCCCATAATACCTTCTGATTTTCAATTTCAAAAGTGTAAGTCAGGGCTGGGACTGTAGCTCAGTGGCAGAGTACTTGCCTAGCATGTGTGAGGCACTGGGTTCGAGTCATAGCACCACATAAAAATAAAAAAAATAAAATAAAGGCATTCTGTCTATCTACAACTACAAAAAAAATTTCAAAAAAAAGCGTTTCTATACAACTAGAGAATTGATATATTATCCTCTATCTATGTACAATGAATCAACTTGCACTGTTAACGTGTAAGCCTAAATAAAAACTAAAAAAAAAAAAAAGCGTAAGTCAGAAGTTTTATATGTGTGTGTGTGTGTGTGTGTGTGCAGGTGCGCACCATGAGAATGGAGCCCAGGGTCTCTTACATGAATTTTTTTTTTTTTTGGTACCAGGGATTGAACTCAGGGGTACTCGAAGACTGAGCCACATCCCCAGCCCTATTTTTGTGTTTTATTTAGAGACAGGGCTTCACTGAATTGCTTAGTGCCTCACTGTTACTGAGTCTGGCTTTGAACTAGCAATTCTCCTGTCTCAGCCTCCCAAAGTGCTGGGATTACAGGGGTGTGCCACTGTGCCTGGCTCATACATGCTTAACATGGTCTTTACCACTGAGTTACACTCCTGCCCATGAAATGCATAAATAAATAGGTATAGGTGTTTGTGTGAGATTGATTTATTTATTGATTAATTGTAATTTGTTTTAACACAGCAGAATGCATTTCAATTCACAGTACACATATGGAGCACAATTTTTCATTTCTCTGGTTGTACACAAGTTACAGTCACACCATTCGTGTCTTCATACATGTACCTAGGGTAATGATGTTCATCTCATTCTACCATCTTTTTTGAGGCTATTATTGGTCAAGGGAATGATAGCAAGGCTGGGCAGTTTTAGATGGGCAGAAGTGTTGAAAACTGAGCAGCAATAAAATTGAGCAGCTAATGGGGTAGCTTTCCTAATTTCTCTTTCAGAAGATTCATCACTGATGTATAGAGATGCAATTGATTTATGGGTGTTGATTTTATATCCTGCTACTTTGCTGAATTCATTTATTAGTTCTAGAAGCTTTCTGGTAGAATTTTTTGGATCCTCAAAGTATAGAATCATGTCATCTGCAAGTAATGATAATTTGAGTTCTTCTTTTCCTATTTGTATCCCTTTAATTTCTTTCACCTAAATGCCCTGTCTAGTGTTCCAAGGACTATGTTGAACAGCAGTGGTGAAAGAGGGCATCTTTCTTTGTTCCCATTTTTAGAGAGAATGCTTCCAATTTTTCTCCATTTAGGATGATGTTGGCCTTGGGTTTAGCATAGGCCCAAAGTTGAGGTATGTTCCTACTATCCCAAGTTTTTCTAGTGTTTTGAACATAAAAGGGTGCTGTATTTTGTCAAATGCTTTCTCTGCATTGATTGATAAAATCATATGACTCTTATCTTTAAGCCTATTGATGTGATGGATTACATTAACTGATTTCCCTATGTTGAACCAACCTTGCATCCCTGGAATGAACCCCACTTGATCATGGTGCATTTTTTTAATATGTTTTTGTATGCGATTTGCCAAAATTTTATTGAGAATTTATGCCTCTATGTTCATCAGGCTTATTGGTCTGAAATTTTTTCTTTGATGTGTCTCTGTTTGGTTTTGGAATCAGGGTGATACTTGCCTCATAGAATGAGTTGGAAGAGTTTCCTCCTTTTCTATTTCTTGAAATAGTTTGAGGAGTATTGGTATTAATTCTTCTTTGACGGGCTTGTAGAACTCGGCTGAGAATCCATCTGGACCTGGGCTTTTCTTGGTTGGCAGGCTCTTGATGGCATCTTCTATTTCCTTGCTTGAAACTGATCTGTTTAAGTTGTGTATGTCCTCTTGGTTCAGTTTGGGTAGGTCATATGCCTCTAGAAATTTGTCAGTGTCTTCAGGGTTTTCTATTTTACTGGAGTATAAATTTTCAAAATAGTTTCTAATTATCCTCTGTATTTCAGTAGTGTCTTATCATATTTCTTTTTTCATCACAAATTTTAGTTATTTGGGTTTTCTCTCTTCTTTTTGTTAGAGTGGCTAAGGGTTTGTCAATTTTGTTTATTTTTTCAAAGAACCAGCTTTTTGTTTTGTCAATTTTTTGAATTGTTTCTTTTGTTTCAATTTCATTGACTTCAGCCCTGATTCTAATTATTTCTTGTATTCTACTTCTTTTGGTGTAGTTTGTTCTTTTTTCTAGGGCTTTGTGTGTAGTGTAGTGTCAAGTCATGTAGTGTCAAGTCATTTATTTGTTGACTTTTACTTCTTTAATAAATGAGCTTAATGCAATGAACTTTCCTCTTAGCACTGCCTTTTGAGTCAGAGTTTTCATTTTCCTCTAAGAATTTTTTTTAATCTCTTCCCTGATGTCTTCTGTTATCCTTGCATCATTCAATTGTGTTATTTAGTTTCCAGGTGTTGGAATAGTTTCTATTTTTTAATCTGTCATTGATTTCTAATTTTATTCCATTGTGGTCACATAGGATGCAGGGTAGTATCTCTATTTTTTTGTATTTGCGAAAACTGGCTTTGTGACATAACATATGATCTATTTTGGAAAAACATCCATGTGCTGCTGAGAAAAAAATGTATTTGCTCATTGATGAATGAAACACTCTATATATGTCTGTTAAGTCTAAATTATTGATAGTTTTATTGAGTTCTGTGGTTTCTTTGTTTAGTTTTTGTTTGGAAGATCTATCCAGTGGTGATAAAGCTGTATTAAAGACACCAAGTATTATTGTGTTGTGGTCTATTTGATTCTTGTAGTTCAGAAGGATTTGTTTGGGGCATAGATATTTATGATTGTTATGTCTTATTGATGTATGATTCCCTTAAGAAGTATGAAATGTCCTTCTTTATCACTTTTCACCAGCTTTGGTTTGAAGTCCACTTTATCTGTTATGAGGATAGAAACTCCTACTTGTTTACATGGTCCATGTGAGTGATAACGTTTTTTCCCACCCTTTCACTTTCAGTCTGTAGATTCTTTTCCCGTGAGATGAGTCTCTTGAAGGCAGCATATTGTTGAGTCTTTTTTTTTTTAATCCAGTCTGTCAGTCTGTCTTTTAATTGGTGCATTGAGGCCATTCACATTCAGGGTTATTATTGAAATATGATTTGTAGTCCTGGTCATTTTGGTTTATTTTTGTTTTTTACCTTGACTTAGCTTCTCCTTTGATTGCCCACCCCCTTTTTTTAGTGTAGTTCCTCTCTTTGTATATTTTCATTGTTGGTTGTCATTTACTCCTCATGGAAGATTTTGCTGAGAATGTTGTGTAGTGCAGGCTTTCTTGCTACAAATTCTTTTAACTTTTGTTTATCATGGAAGGTTTTTATTTTATCATCAAATCTGAAGCTGCATATAAGATTCTTGGTTGGCATCCATTTTCTTTCAGAGCTTGGTATATGTTGTTCCATGATCTCCTGGCTTTTAGGGTCTGGGTTGAAAAATCTGCTGAGATCCAAATTGGTCTCCCCTTATATGTAATCTGATTCCTCTCTCTTGCGGCCTTTAAAATTCTATCCTTATTCTGTATGCTGGGCATTTTCATTATAATGTGCCTTGGTGTGGATCTATTGTAATTTTGTACATTTGGTGTCCTGTCAAACTCTTGTATTTGATTTTCCAATTCATTTTTCATACTTGGGAAATTTTCTGATATTATTTCATTTAAGAGATTATGCATTCCTTTGGTTTGAAATTCTGTGCCTCCTTTTATCCCAATAAATCTTAGATTTGGTCTTTTGATGCTGCCCCATAATTCTTATATGTTCTGTTCATGATTTCTTACCATCTTCACTGTATGGCCAACTTTAGTTTCAAGATTGTATATTTTGTCTTCATCATCTGATGTTCTGTCTTCCAGGTGATCTAGTCTGCTGGTGATGCTTTCTATTGAGTTTTTTTATTTGGTTTATTGTTTTCTTCATTTCAAGAATTTCTAATTGTTTTTTTTTTCCTCACCATCTTTAGCTTTTTCTTAATCTTTTGCTACTGTATTTGCTCTCTTATCTCTTTGTTAGAGTGATCAATGGTTGCCTTTATTTGCTCTCCTATTTCTTTGTTGGATTGATCAATTTTTGCCTGTACTTGCTTGCTTAAGTCATTCTTTAATTCGTAGATCATTTTAATTATGTACATTCTGAATTCTGACATTTCATCAACTGTGCTGTCAATGGATTCTATTACTGTGGTATCTAGGTTTATTTGGGGCACTTTCTTCCCTTGTTTTTTCATGTTGATTATGTATCATCCTTTCTTGCAAAGCCGATCTGAGGTATTGTGGTTTCTATCCTATAATCTTGTAGTGACAGTACAGATTACCTGTATCTCACACCTTGGAGTTACAGATGTCCCCGGATGGACACTACTGCCACTAAAGTTGGCAGCGGCAGTAGTGGACATAACTCAAGAGGGCAATGGGATTGGCCTTGGCTGGGCTCCCTAGATGGTCCCTGAAGGTGGTTTGGGGCCCTCTTTTGCGCTCCCGCTGGGTTGGCAAGAACTCTGGAGCGGAACTAGGGGCAGGCCCAGGCCTCACTTAGGCAGGGTCTCATGCAGGAGTTTCTACGTGCAACACTTACTGTGGGTGTGGGCTCCCCTATGGCTGGCGACTAGCAGTCTCTGGTCTGCACTTGGCTGGGCTTCTGTGGCTGTCCCTGAGGGCGGTTTTGGGCCCCCTCTTGCACCAGTTGGGCAGAAACACTCTCTTGTTACTTGCATTCTTTTTTTTTTTTTGGTACTGGAGATTGAACTCAGGGGCACTCAACCACTGAGCCACATCCCCAGCCCTATTTTGTGTTTTATTTAGAGACAGAGTCTCCCTGAGTTGCTTAGCACCTCATTGTTGCTGAGGCTGGCTTTGAACTCACGATTCTCCTTTCTCAGCCTCCCAAAGTGCTGGAATTACAGGCTTGTGCCACTGCACCCCACTCGTTACTTGTATTCTTCATTAACTGCCATTCTGACTGGCGTGAGATGAAATATTAGAGTCGTTTTGATTTGCATTTCTCTAATTACTAGAGCTGTTGAACACTTTATCATATATTTGTTGATAAATTGTATTTCTCCTTCTGAGAAGTGTCTGTTGAGCTCCTTAGCCCATTTATTGTTTTTTTGGTGTTAAGGTTTTTGAGTTCTTTTTTTTGTACTGGGGATTGAACTCAGGGGTACTCGACCACTGAGTCACATCTCCAGCCCTATTTTGTGTTTTACGTAGAGATAGGTTGCTTAGTGCCTCACTGTTGCTGAGGCTGGCTTTGAACTCGTGAGTCTCCTCTCTCAGCCTCCCGAGCTGCTGGGATTACAGGCCTGTGCCACCACGCCTAGCTTTTGAGTTCTTTATATATCCTGGCGATTAATGCTCTATCTGATGTGTGTGGGGTAAACATTTGCTCCCACAATGTAGGCTCCCTCTTCACCTCATTGTTTCTTTTGCTGAGAAGCAGCTTTTTAGTTTGACTCCATCTCATTTTTTGAACTTGATTTTCTTTCTTTTTTTTTTTTTTTAAATTTTCTTTTTAGCTGTAGATGGACATAATGTCTTTATTTTATTGCTTTGTATGTGGTGCTGAGGATCGAACCCAGGGCCTCACGCATGCGAGGCAAGCGCTCTACCGCTGAGCTACAATCCCAGCCCTTGATTTTATTTCTTGTGCTTTAGGAGTCTTGTTAAGGAAGTTGGGGCCTAATTCAACATGATAAAGATTTGGGCCTATTTTTTTTTCTATTAGGCATAGGGTCTCTGGTCTAATTCCTAGGCCCTTGACCCACTTTGAGTTTTGTGCATAATGAGAGACAGGGGTTTATTTTCATTTTGCTGTATATGGATTTCCAGTTTTCCCAGCACCATTTGTTGAAGAGGTTATCTTTTCTCCAATGTATGGCTTTAGTGCCTTTGTCTAATATGAGATAACTGTATTTATGTGGGTTTGTCTTCTGTTTTGTACCATTGGTCTACATGTCTATGTTGGTGCCAATACCATGCTGTTTTTGTTACTATAGCTTTGCAGTATAGTTTAAGTTCTGGTATTGTGATGTCTCCTGCTTGACTCTTATTGTTAAGCATTGTTTGGCTATTCTGGGTCTCTTATTTTTCCAAATGAATTTCATGATTGCTTTTTCTATTTCTATAAGGAATGACATTAGGATTTTAATTGGAATCATATTGAATCTGTATAGTGCTTTGGGTAGTTTGGCCATTTTGGCCATACTGATTCTGCCTATCCAAAGCATGGAAGATTTTTCCATCTTCTAAGGTCTTGTTCGATTTCTTCTTTAGTGTTCTGTAGTTTTCAATGTAGAGGTCTTCAACCTCTCTTGTTAGATTGACTCCCAAGTTTTTTTGTTTGTTTGTTTTGTTTTGTTTTTGAGGCTATTGTGAATGGGGTAGTCTTCCTAATTTCTCCTTCAGAGAATTCATCACTGATGTATAGAAATGCCTTTGATTTATGGGTATTGATTTAATTGGCTAAAGTTTTGAGAACTATGTTGAATAGAAGTGCGGAAAGAGAGCATCCCTGTTTTGTTCCCAATTTTAGAAGGAATGCTTCCCATTTTTTTCCATTTAGGATGATGTTGGCCTTGGGTTTAACATAGATAGCTTTTACAAAGTTGAGATATGTTCCCACTATCCCTAGTTTTTCTAGTGTTTTGACTATGAAAAGGTGCTGCATTTTGTCAAATGCTTTCTCTGCATCAATTGATAAAATCATATGATTCTTATCTTTAAGTCTAAAAAGACTGGGATATGACTCAGTGGTTAAGCACCCTTGGGTTTAATCCCTGGTACCAAAACTTAAAATAAATAAATAAATAATAAGGACTAGGGATATAGCAGAGAAGTAAAGCATCCCTAGGTTCAATTCCTAGTACTGAAAAAAAATTTTTTAAAGAAAGCAGAAATAATTGACAATCAATAAACCACACATTCAAATATACAACTTGAAAAATTCTGACATATCTGTATATACCTGTGGAACCATCACCATGTTCTTTCATAACCCCTCACTTGCTCTATACTCCACATTTGATTGATATGCTTTCTGTCACTATATGTTAACTGTGTTGTCTAAAATTTTTATTAAGAGGAATAAAATAGCAGTGGATGGGGTTCTGGCTTCTTCTACATAGTGTAACTGTTCTGAGATACATACACTTGGTATAAGCATGGCTGAGTAGCAGTATATTGAATAGATATACCATAACTGAATTACTCATTTACTGTTGATAACTGCTTTGGAAAACAACCTAGTAGCTTCTTAAAAAGTCAAATATCCTTGGGAGGCTGAGACAAGAGAATTGCGAGTTCAAAGCCAGCCTCAGCAATAGCAAGGCGCTAAGCAACTCAGTGAGACTCTGTCTCTAAATAATACAGAAAATAGGGCTGGGGATGTGGCTCAGTGGTCGAGTACCCCTGAGTTCAATCCCTGGTACTAAAAAAAAAAAAAAAAAAGTCAAATACCCATGTATCATATGTCATAGCCATTTGAACCTTGGGAGTTCACCCAAGAGAAGAGAAAGTATATACCCACATGAAGACCTGTACATGAATATGCATACTACCTTTCTCTTTATTAGATGAAATCCAGAAACAACCTGTTTTCATCCACAAATGCATTGATAAACAAATTGTGTTATATTCATAAAAAGGACAAACTATTGATACAAGTGACAACATGGATGAATTTCAAAATAAATCAAGTAAAAGAAGTAAAACAAAAAAATGAGTACTTGGGTTAGGGGTATAGCTTGGTAGCTGAGTATGCACACAGGTCTGCATTCAATCCTCAGCACCAGGAAAAAATGAATACTTATTTCTTGACTTCTTTTTTTTTAATATTTATTTTTTTAGTTGTAGGTGGAAAGAATATCTTTATTTTATTTTTATGTGGTGCTGAGGATCGAACCCAGTGCCTCACGCGTGCTAGGCGAGCATACTACCACTGCGCCACCATCCCAGCCCCTCGACTTCTTTTAAATTGTTTTTTCCCCCCATTTATTTTGCTTCTTGCTGTCTTGAAAGAAACATTCTATTTGTCTTCTTTTAATGATTATACTTGAAATTGGTATACCTTTAGTTAACACACTGCATGGACCTTAGAATACTCAAATTCTAATGCCAGCTTAAATGCCAGTTAGGGGGCTGGGATTATGGCTCAGTGGTAGAGCGCTTGCCTCGCGTGAGGGGGGTGCTGGGTTCCATCCTCAGCACCACATAAAAATAATTAAAATAAAGATGTTGTGTCTATCTACAACCAAAAAAAATATTTTAAAAAATGCCAGTTAGGCCAGTACAGTATTATAATTATGCCTTATTTGTTAACCATGTATTTGACATTATTTTGTTTCTGTCTCCCAATAATTCTTAAACTTATTCATGTGGCTCATTGTGATTACTTACTATTTCTTTCCTTCTTTTTTTTTAAGTTTTCCAGACTATTTAATCAAGTTACTTACAATGTACACATTCCTGAATATATCCCATTGTGGTGACATTGTTTACTTCAGAATTTTTCTGCATTCAGCTTAAAAGGTGTTCCTTCCCAAGAAAATTTTATGTATAAATCATAGACATCAGCAAAGAAGTTCTTGATTCCATCTTCTTGCCTTATATCATGAAGCAAAATAAATCTCATATGCCCAGCAGTAACAAATGCTGACACAAACCACTCATTGAATTTGTCCAGTTCTCAACTACATGTTGAAAGCCACATGTTTTCATTCCACAAGGTCATGAGCAGCAAGAGCTACGAATTGGTTCAGATAACGATGATCATCTTTGGATTCTGCTTTTACAAAGTAGAAGCTTCCAGACATTATCTTCAATATATGTCTTGAAGATAATTTTCAAATCCTTTTCAAATCTTGCTCACAGCACACAACAGCTGGAACTCTATGAAAGCTCAGTTCTGTGGTACTCAAAACCTGGGGGCGATTTTCTCCCAGAGGATGTTGAGCAATGTCCGGGGACTTGGTTCTCATGCCTGTGCGCGCCACTGCGGAGTGCTAGGGGCTTTTAGTCGGTACGGACCGGGGATGATTTGACCACCTCACAATGCACAGGACTGCCTCCTACAACAAAGAATTTTCCAGCTCCACATGGCAATAATGCCCTGGTTAAGAAAGACTGGGTTAGCTGAAGGACCTAGTGAGAGCCAAGCTTCCAAAAAGGCGGATGTTTGCAGGTCGAAACACGGTGTCATTATTATTTATTTATTCTTGTGTTTTAGAATCATTTGCCTTCTTGAATCGTACCTTTATAAGAGTATTTTTTAATGTGTGGGTTGTGATCACACATCTCTTTTGCAGTCTGCAGCTTAACAATGATATGGCTATGTATATCTTTTTACTTACTTTACTTGGAATATACTGGGCTCTGTAAACCTGAGGATTTGTGTCTTTCATCTGTTCTGGCAAATTTTTAATGGTTACTATGAATATTGCTTCATATCCATTCCATGTTTTCTTTCTGGAATCTGAATTAATCGTCTCACAATCTTTCGTATTTTTTTTCACTCTGTATAAAGTTCTCTGTAGTATCTTTCTTTTTGACTGTGCCTATATGCTAGATTAACCCACCATTTAATTTTTAAAATTCTATTACTATAAATAATTTTCATTTCTGATATGCTATTGTTTCCTTTTAAGATTGCCTGGCCAAGCCAGGCGCGTTGGTGCACGCCTGTATTTCCAGCACTTTGGGAGACTGAGACAGGAGGATTGTGAGTTTAAAGCCAGCCTCAGCAAGGACAAGGTGCTAAGCAACTCAGTGAGACCCTGCCTCTACATAAAACATAAAATAAGGCTGGGGATGTGGCTCAGTGGTTGAGTGCACCTGAGTTCAATCCCCAATACCACAAAAAAAAAATTGCCTGGCTAGTTTCCTAGTATCTTTTTATTTATGTTTTATAATTCCTTTTATTTATTAAACATATCAAATATATTGATTTTATGTATTGGATATTTCTTACAGCTGAAATCTCTGTAGATATGTTTCAGTTTGTTGTTTCTGTGACTCTTGCTCATATTATTCTGATTCTTCCCTTTGTTATGTTTTATGATTCTTTTTCTTTTTTGTGGTACTGGGATTGAATCCAGGGGTACCGTACCACAGAGCTACACCCCTAGACCTTTTATTTTTATTTTGAGACAGGGCCTCACTAAATTGTTTAGGGAATTGCTAAGTTGCTGAGGCTGGCCTCAAACTTGTGATCCTCCTGCCTGAGCCTCACTAGTTGATGGGATTAGAGGCGTGTGCCGCCAGGCCTGGCAATTATTATGATCTTGAGCTTTATTATTGTCTTACCTTAGAAGTCGTGTATCATCTGCAAATTCGTTTCAACTACCTCAGTTTTCACCAAAGTCACTGATCAACACAGCTTCTGACAAAAAAGGAAAAGGTTCAAAATTTTGAAAATGTTTAAAGTAAATCCAACATATTCTCTCATTGCTTTCAGAGATATAGATTTAAATTATATTTTCCATCATAATTAAATACAGATGAGTAAAAACAGGATAAAAAACTTGCCCTAATTGTTTCAAGAGCTGGATCTTTTTAAAAAGTAGTATTAGGTTGAATGAAAAATATATTTATGATCAAGACAAAACAGTCGAAATATGAAGGTCTGGCTTGGGTGAGGGAGCTCTAGCACCTCTAAATTCTCCACAGCTCCCCTTCTCCAACAGGAGGAAACACAACTTATTTAAACTAGTATCTTGTCTTAGTCAAATAAATAAAAATCCAGGCAAAGCCTTTCCTGATTCAAGGATGCTCTCTTCCCATTAGATGTTTGGTAAAATCATAGCTATTTTATCTTTCTATTATTTTATAGCACAAAACATAGAAGAAAACTTTGAAGTGTCACAAGCCCTTTCCAGGTGTCCCCTCCCAGCTTTTAACAATATTGTGAAAACCTCAGCCTGCTATTTTTTTCTTTTTTGCTTCACTACGTTTTTATTTCCTTTTATTAATTTTGATCATCAATGACACCTTTGTAAAATCTATTTCCAACATCAAAATATGCATGTGTATGTGTGTGTTTACATTTTCATATCAGAAATAAGAGTAAACTTACACTTCTTTAGTATACTGCTGTTGTGTGAAGAACGTGTAAACCACCACTTTGGAATTTGCATCTTTATTTTCTGAGCAGCAATTATAGGTTTAAACAGAATCCTTAGCTCCTAATATTCTTTCTTCTTAAAATTTGATGTATATCCTGCAGTAACGTAGTAGAAAAAGCACAGGCTTTGGAGTCACATAGATATGGGTTTAAGTCACAATCTCCTACTTAGTAAATGGATAATATGAAGCAAATGACTTAAGCTATCTGAACCTGTTAGGTTCACAGATGGCAATGTGTAGCTGCAAGAACCAGATGACGCTGGGCATGGTGGTGCACACTTGTAATCCCCGTGGCTAGAGAGGCTGAGGCAGGAGAATCGAAGTTCAAAGCCAGCCTCAGCAACGGCGAGGCTCTAAGCAACTCAGTGAGACCCTGTCTTTTTTTCTTTGTTTTTTTAATATTTTTTTAGTTTCAGTGGACCTCTATTTTATTTATTTATATGTGGTGCTGAGAATTGAACCCAGTGCTTCACGCATGCTAGGCAAGCACTCTACCACTGAGCCACATCCCCAGCCCAGAGACCCTGTCTTTTAATAAAATACAAAATAGGGCTGGGATGTGGCTCAGTGGCCAAGTGCCTCTGAGTTCAATTCCCAGTTCCAAAACAAACAAACAAAAAAAGAACCAAATGATGCCGCACACAGTGCCAGCACAGTGCTTGCCATGTAACCTAGGCTCATGCAATTTTGTACTTTATTTTTACTTTATTTCCATCTGTCCAAAGACTTTCCAGACTAAATTTTCATAAGTCATAGCCTTGATAAACTTCTGGGGTTTTGTCCAACAATTATCATGTCAACATTTCACAACATTTATTTAACCTAATAGCATATATAAGATACTTTCAAAATAGCAATACACTAAAATACTCCTACCGAATACACCACACTAATAAGGTACACTCTAAAACCTGGGTTTTAAAACCACTAGAAATCATTCCTTTTCTTCTGTGGCTATACTGCCAAAATGCTATACAGTTGTATAAATTTGTTTCAGTTCCTTTTCATATTATCTTATTTTTGAATATATAAAATATCTGTAATTCTAAGGTCAAAATATGAACAAAGTTGTATTTAGAGAAATCTCTCTTTCATCGTTGGCATCTTTCCCTTGCTCTTTTTTCTGCCTCTAGATGACTCTATATGCTGTTCATCTGGACAAAGGTGACTTGGAAGGAGCATCATCTACCTAGAGATTGTTCCACTGCATGGAAGTTCATCCAGTCAGTCTCTAGGGCATTTTAGCTCTTTCTCATCTTTTTTTAAAAAATATTTTGTTGATGAATCTTTATTTTATTCACTTATTTATATGGGGTGCTGAGAATCGAACCCAGTGCCTCACACATGCCAGGCACTCTACACTGAGTAGAGCCAGAACCCAGCCCCTCTGTCCCATCTTTTGTTAATACAAGTGATGCTGCAACTATATACAACTCAGATTATATTTTATTTCAATGTGTTTTTAGAACACATTCCTAAAAGTTAAATGGCTGTGCCAAAGGATAAATGCATATGTAATTTTGTTGGCTAGTTGCCCAATTCCCTCCCATGCACTTGGTGGTTATCCCTGTCAGCAATGTATCAAAATGCTTATTTTTCCAGTCTACAAAGTATATTGCATAACTTCTGGATTCTGGAGAAATGCTTTAGGATAGCTTTAATTCTTTACTTAATTTGTATTTCCCTTTGTATAGTGGAGCTGGAACATCTTTTATACATCTGTCATCTGCATTTCTTTCCTATGAGCTCTCTTTCCAAATCTTTGGTTATTTGGTGGGAGGGCGGATACTGGGGATTGAACTGAGGGGCACTTGGCCACTGAGCCACATCCCCAGCCCTATTTTGTATTTTGAGAGACAGGGTTTCACTGAGTTGCTTAGCACCTCACTTTTGCTGAGGCTGGCTCTGAACTCTGGATTCTCCTGCCTTAGCCTCCCCAGCCACTGGGATTATAGGCGTGTGCCACTGTGCCTGGCTGGTCCTTTTGTGTATTGGGTTGATGGTCTTATTTGCCTGGATTTTCAGTGAGTTGTTTTCATTAAGGAGATTAGCTCTATATAATATAAATCCAAATATTTCTCCTTTTGGGACCATTTGTCTTTGCTCATGGCATTTTTCATCACATACTTTTTTTTGTTAATATAGTGGGATTTATCTTGTTTTTATTTTTTCTGGAATGAGTCATCATTATAAAACCCTTGGCTTATACTTTCATAGACTTTAACTGTGTCGTTCTATGGCTGTTTTGTTCTGTATGTTGTTGTTGAGAAGTCTGTTGCTAACTTCTTTCTGCCTGGAAGCCCAGAGGAATTTTTCTTCATCATGTTAAAAGTCCAACAGTTTTATTAGGACCTGACTTGGTGCTGACCATTCTGGATCAATTTTCCCAGTATACAATGAGTTTTTTCTTTGTGTATGTTGCTGGGTATCAAACATGCAAGGTAAGCATCTTACCACTGAATTGTACACCCCAGTCTGAGCTGGTACAGTTGAGTTTTATGTATAGAATGTTTCTATGGATGGTAGTTTAAGTATTAGCTCTGCTATTTTTTTTTTCTTCTCAGGAAATCTGATTTTGCATACATTCTATATTAGTTGCCTTCTAGATGCTGGGAGACAGTTTAGTGGTACAGCACTTGCCTAGCATGCACAATGCCCTTGGTTTGATTCCCAGCACCAGCACATGAAGTCACTTTCTTTTTACCTTTCTTCATTTAATTTTCATTCTCTTAGCTGTCTTCATGCCTATTTCCAGTGCCCCTAATTCAATCAAATTTTTTTCTCTCTTAAGTATCTTGGAATTTAAATTCTTTTTTTTTTTTTTTTTTTTTTTTGGTACCAGGGATTGAACTCAGGGGTACTTGACCACTGAGCCACATCCTCAGCCCTATTTTGTGCTTTATTTAGAGACAAGGTCTCGATGAGTTGCTTAGTGCCTCGCTGTTGCTGAAGCTGGCTTTGAACTCCCGATTCTCCTCTCTCAGCCTCCCAAAGTGCTGGGATTACAGGTGTGCACCACCGCACCTGGCTAAATTTAAATTCATTTTTAAAGAGTGACTTTTCTTTTTTTTTTCTTTTTTTTTTAAATTGTTTTAGTTGTTGATGCACCTTTATTTTTTTATTTATTTATATGTGGTGCTGAGAATCGAACCCAGTGCCTCGCCCATGCTAGGCAAGCGCTCTACCACCAAGCCACAACCCCAGCCC
The DNA here is from genome assembly GCA_028644305.1 of Xerus rutilus. Classification (NCBI taxonomy): domain Eukaryota; kingdom Metazoa; phylum Chordata; class Mammalia; order Rodentia; family Sciuridae; genus Xerus; species Xerus rutilus. Next base: position 108,694,059 of record CM053404.1, read on the forward strand.
CAAGAGTGACTTTTCTTTATGTTTCATTTTATTTACTGAGCACAGTAATTTCACTTTTCACATCTTCCCCTCTTGTCCACTTATTTCAGGAATTTGACTTTGAAGCTTTTTCTCAGTAAATGCTTGGATTTAACTGAGGTAGGGGTCTTCTGTTGTAGTTTTCTTTAGCTTTATACTTGGATGTTTTGGGGAGCTTTTCATCAACTGAAATATTTTGACTCTTATTTTCTACTTAAGGTAACTTTGTATGGATGTTGTCTGCCATCTTCTGTTCATTTTGAAGTATTTTATTTTTCTTAAGCCAGATGGCAATTCATACACAGGAATGAAGGATTTGGATGATTTGCTGGATTTCTTAGTTCAGTAGTACCTAATTAGGGTTTTTCCATTTGTTTTATTTTTTTCATCAGTGACTCCTTTTTGGACGGGAAAGGGGATTGATCTTTTTTCTATTCTTTTTCACCATGATCCTTAATTTCTTTCTTTTTTTTCTATCAGAGATTGAACACAGGGGTGTTTAACCACTGAGCCACATCCCCAGCCCTTTTTGTTTTGATACAGGATCTTGCTAAGGTAGTGAGGCTGGCTTTGAACTTTGATCCTCCTGCCTTGGCCTCCCAAGCTGCTAGGATTAAAGGCATGCGCCACCATGCCCCGCAGGACCTTTAATTTTTACTACCTCTTTTTCTTTGACCACCAACCCTCCACTACCTGGAGGCTCAGTGCCCCTTCAAGGTGCCCCTTCAATTTACCCTTTTCCTAGAAGCAGTACTTTCATGTTCCTTTCCTCCAAAAAGCCTCACACCTCTTCTCAGTATTTCCCTATTGAGAGTGGAGCTGAAGAGGGAATTATTTTATCTGTGTTCTGCTAGGTCTTGCTTTTCTGTTCTCTTTTCTACAGTCTCCACCTTAGTTACCACTTGTGCATGGGTTTCAGAGCTGGTCTGCTGGAGTGCAGTGTTGACTTCCCCACATAGCCATGAATTCACTTAATGTTAGATAGGCAGGTGATAGATAATGGCTTGATTTGCACACTTATAGTCCTGTGTTCTCTTTTTGGAGAATACATAGAGAAATTTGGACTTAGGTAATTGCCATCATCCTACTGAAACCCAGACAGTCTATATTTACTTTTTTTTAAAAAAAATTTTATATATATATATTTAGTTGTGGATGAACCTTTATTTTTATTTATTTATTTTTATGTGGTGCCAAGAATTGAACCCAGTGCCTCACACATCCTAGGCAAGTGCTCTACCACTGAGCCACAACCCCAGCGCTATATTTACTTTTAAATAATTTTCTAGTTTTATTGCATGTGGTCAGAATTTTGCTTGACAGTTTTCATAGTTTCGAATTGATTTTTTTGTGTGGTTAACATGTAAAAAGATTTTTACAAATGCTCTCTGTACACTTGAAAACATGTACTCCCTATTAGTGGATTTGGACTTTCATGTACATTTGTAAATCTGTTACTATCTAATTTTTTTGTTCACTTACACTGAGAGAGATGTTAAGAGTTTTTATTATTAGCATATTTCTATTTCTCCTTATCTCTTATAGTTCTTGACAGTGTTGTGTCTTTGGATAAACAGATTTACCGAAAAGTAAGGATTTTTAAAATCTTTATTGTGAATTTTAGTCTTAAAATTATAAAATGTTTTTTGTTTTCATGCTTTTTGGCTTAAATTTTGCCTTGTCTGATACCAAGATGATGCACCTTACCTTTATAAAATGTACATTTATCTAGCATTTCTTTGCCCTTCCCCTCCCTTTTTTTAAAATATTTTTTTATTTGTAGATGGACACAATGTCTTTATTTTATTGCTTTGTATGTGGTGCTGAGGATCGAACCCAGGGCCTCACGCATGCGAGGCAAGCGCTCTACCGCTGAGCTACAATCCCAGCCCCCTGCCCTTCCCTTTTATGATTATTAACAATATTGTTTAAATTATTCTCAATTTAGTATAAATTCCTTTTTTTCATAGTTTCTAGTTGTAACTTTTTGTATACAGCAATCTAAAATCCCTTATTTTCATTAATTTGAGTCCATTTACATTTAATAGACCTTTAAAAAGAAAACAAACTGGGGCTGGGATTGTGGCTCAGTGGTAGAGTGCCTGCCTCGCATGCGTGAGGCACTGGGTTTGATCCTCAGCACCACATAAAAAAATGAATAAAATAAAGGTATCTGTCCATCTACAACTAAAAAAAATTTTTAAAAAAAACTGTTTCCTTTATATACTCACACTTTGGACACCAAATATATGGATTTTACTCTCATGTTAAGCAATTCTCCAACTCTCTGGACATCAGTTGGGTGTCCCTGTATAGAGAGTTGATAATATGGGCCCGTCCTTAAATGTCTTAGGAAAGGGGAGCTCATTAGTGAGGAATTTGGAGAAACTTTGAAGACAGTAAAACCGATCTCAAGGTTATTGTTCGGGGAGTCTGGCGCACTGATGAGCTCTTGGTGCCTCAAAACTTTCAGCCTTTGATCCTGTGAGTTTTGGAACCTGGCCAGTTCCCACCTCACAGAGATTTTACAGCCTAAGGCCAGCTGCATAACGCTGGACTGCAGGTTGGGAGGGGTTGCTGTGCCTTTTTAAGTCCTCCAAAGGAGAGAGAGAAAGAAGAAGGATTCCAACTAGAAAGAAGAAGAAGGGTTCCAACTAGAAAGAAAAGCAGAAGAAATTCCAACTGGAGAAAAGAAGAAATTCCAACTGGAGAGAAGAAGAAATTCCAACTGGAGAGAAGAAGAAGGAATCCACCAGAGAAGAAGAAATTCCACCAAAGAAGAAGAAATTCAACCGGGGAAGGAGGAATCCACTGCTTTGAGCAAGAAGAAGGAATTTGACTTGTGGGGAAGAAAGCTGACTCTCACCTATGTTTTTTACCCTACCCTCAGTGTTGCTTCTTTTACCTGAGGATAGGTGTTGAAGGTGTTGATGCTGTTTTGAGTAAAGAAGAAGGGTTTTGAAGGTGATGATGGTGCTTTGAGGAGAAAGACTCTTACCTATGTGTTTATCCCATTCTTGGTATTGCTTATTTTACCCAAGGCTGGGTGTTGGAGGTAATGATGGTGCTTTGAGTGTACTTGCAAACCCGTGTTGTGTTATCTGGTGTTGATTGGTGAGTGCTTATTGGGCTGGAGCCGCTCTCTCTTTCTTTTCTTCTATATTATTGATTCATTATATACAATATTCAATATTGCAAAGTATAACTGTTGCTTGCTTATTGTTATATTATCTCATATTAAAGCTTATAAAACCCATCCTTTGGTGAGGCTGGTGATTCACCCCATGAATCTGCCTAGATAAATTATTCTGGGATCCAGACCAAGACAGTCCCTACAATTCAATCATGAGACTAACCAAACAGTCAGCAGAAACCTCCTAAATTAAGAGCTCGGGTCTATCACTTCAGACACCTGTTGCAGGTCCCAAAGTGTGACTTAACCTTCTGACCAACCAGCTTTAAGTCAAAAATACCTACAACCCTTCCTCAGGTTCAGTAATTTGCTAGAACAGCTCACAGAACTCAAAAACTGTCTTATGTACTACCACCAGTTTACTATAAAGGATATGACTCAGAAATAGCCAGACATGAGAGATGGATGGGGCAAGGGGTGAGGATGGGGGTGCGGAGTGTCCACGCCCTTTCTGGGTGTACCACTCTCCCAGCACTCCCATGCATTCACCAACCCAGCAACTCCATGAGTTAGGGTTTTTAGGGAGGCTGTTATATAGGTAAACCTGATTAAATCATTGACCATTGGTGAGTGGACTCAGTCTCTATAAGTCCTCCTTTTCCAGTGGTCAAGGAAATGGAGCTGAAAGTTCTTCTGATCCTTTAACCACATGGTTGCTTATTCTAGCAATCAACTCCTACACTTCAAGTTACCTCATGAGCATAAACTCAGGAAAGGTTGAGAAGGACTTCTTATGAGTAAGATACTTCTCCCAGTGCTTCAGAAAATTCCAGGGGCTTTAGGAGCCTGTGCTAGGAACCAAGGACAAAGAGCAAATACTATTTTTTAATATACCACCATTATCAAAAACCAATATTTTTGGTGTTATGATAGTCTATGCTGCACACATTTTGTGTGTGTACACACAAATGCACATAGCATATCACTGTGTGGTCTCTCTACTTTTTAGGGAATATTTTAGTAAAGCTTTTGTACATTTTGTTCTTGTAGTTAACTCTATAGTAATATCTTTTCATAATACTTTTCATTCCATCACCTCTTTTAAAATACTGTTAGTTCCCTGATGTAAACAAGAACAAAATTAGCTATTTTTTTTCTTCCTTCTCTCTCAAGGTTTCATCTTGATCACTGGTATGTATGTGTGTGTGGGGGGGGGCATTGAACCCAGGAATTTTACCATGAGCTACATCCCCAGTCCTTTTTAGTTTGAGACAGGGTCCCACTAAGTTGCTTAGGGCCTCACTGAGTTAGTAAGGCTGGCCCTTGAACTTGCAATCCTCCTGCTTTGGCCTCTGGAGTCGCTGGGATTATAGGCATGCACCACCAAGCCTAGCAATCACTGATATTTTTATTAATGTTCTATCTGATACATCTGAATATGTTTAAGCTTCAAAATCTTAAAGTTGGCCTCAAAAGCTATCTTATTCCTCCCGGCTGATTTTTTTTTCCCAATGGAGCATTATATTTATACATAGTATTTCGGTTCCTTTGACATAATTATAAATATAGGGAATTTGATTTCAATCCCCTCCTCCCTCTTTTTTTTTTTTTTTTTTTTGGTGTATGGCGAGTTATGTCTATATTGTCAGACTATATAACATTTACATACATATCACCATTATCCCTACCTTTTCATCTTGGTGCTACATATAAAATATATTCAGTGCTTACCACTTGACCTTATACTGAAGATTTTTCAATCATTTTTTGGTTGTCTGAAATTTGTTCTCTATTATATTCTTCAGGAAGAATTCATGGAAACAATACTCCTTGAGTTGTTTCATGTTCATAAATGTTTGTCACTATCCTAAATTCTTAAAATGATGCCTTGGCAAGACATGAGTTATTATAGGTGGGCACCACCACACCCAGATTTCCAGTGTGATTTTTGTTTCAAGTATTGGGTCTCTTTTTCCACAATTCCAAAAAGTTTCTTTTCTTTTTATTAAATTATTTTGGGTACTAGAGATTGAACCCAGGGATGCTTTACCACTGAGCTCCATCCCCAGTTCTTTTTATTTTTTGTTTTGGGACAGGATCTCTTTAAATTGCTGAGGGTTTCAGAGTTGCTGAGGGTAGCCTTGAACTTGAGATCCTGACATTGTCTCCCAAGTCACTGGGGTTACAGGTTTGTGGAACCACATCCAGCTCTTTTCTTGTTTTTAAAATCTAAGCATTTTACAAGACTACACATCTCAATATTAACTGTTCCGGGTGGAGTTCTAAAAGTTGTTCCAGTCCATTGCTTTGGGGTGTGTGTGTGTGTGTGTGTGTGTGTGTGTGTGTGTGTGTATTTTTTTTTGGTACCAGGGATTGAACTCAGGGGCACTCCACCACTGAGCCACATCCTCAGCCCTATTTTGTATTTTATTTAGAGACATGGTTTCACTGAGTTGCTTAGCACCTGGCTTTTGCTGAGGCTGGCTTTGAACTCACGATTCTCCTGCCTCAGTCTCCAGAGCCGCTAGGATTACAGGTGTGCACCACAACATCCAGCTTGGTTTATATTTTTTATTGTGGCAAAATAAACAACAAATTTCACCATTTTAGCCATTTTTAAGTTTACAATCCAGTGGCAGTAAGTATATTCACAGTGTTGTCTAACCATTATCACTACACATTGGTTTACATTTGGGGAACTGTAGGGGGCTCTCTACCTTTCGTTTCCATCTTTTGACTCTTAAGAAAATGATTAATTTTCTTCACTTTTTTCCCTTTGTAGTCTCCATTTCTCATTTGTACCTTTTATCATGTATTCATTCTTGTTTTCTAATGTCTTTTTTCCAACATTTCCTGTGTTCTGTCTGCTTTCATTTCACATCCTTCTATGGTTTAGCTATCTCATTTCTGAGCTGCTTTTATTGATGATTCACATGGTTCTTTCAGAGATTTCATTTTTTCTGTAATTTCTCTTTGCTCATTCCAAAGTATTTAGGTTCCCATTTTCATCTGCTGTGTGGGCACATTTTTCTGGTATGTTTTCATAATATAATATGTTTTATGGTTTTTAAAATAGTAATTTAGTACATAGTTATATTCTCTTTTCTCATTAATTTACATTTTCCTGGATTATGAGGAGGTTCCCAAGTTACATTTTATGGATATATGGATGTACTAGAGTTAAAAAAATTAATTTCCCAGTTGACATCTGAGCTATATATATAAAACTGCTATAAATACCACAAAAATGCCAATATAGGTTTTCATTTTACTTTTCATTATAGAAGCATACAAGTCATTGGAGAAATGCAAATTAAAACCACAATGAGGCCTGAGATGTAGCACAAATATGTAATCCCAGCAACTCCAAACAATGAGGTAAGAGGATCACCAACTCAAGGCCAGCCTGGGCAACTTGGTGAAAACTTGCCTTTAAAAAAGGGCTGGATGTAGCTTGATGCTCTGAGGGCTGAATATCCAGTACTGTAACAAATAAGTTACAATGCAATACTACTCTATATTTCACATGATGGTTAAAATTCAAAACAAAAACTGATAATGCAAAGTAGTGGGAAAGATGAGAAGCCACTGGAGCACTTCTTTTAAAAAATATTTATTTTTTTAGTTGTAGGTGGACAGAATATCTTTATTTTATTTTTATGTGGTGCTGAGGATTGAACCCAGTGCCTCACGCATGCTAGGCAAGCACGCTACCACTGCGCCATAAGCCCAGCCCCCCATTGGAGCACTTTTATCTTGCTGGTAAATTTCAGTCTAGGAATGGAATTGCTAGGTTATAAGATAAAGGTATGATTAATTTTATAAGAAACTGTCGAACTGCTTTCCAAATGGCCATACTATTTGCATTTCCACCAGCAAGACTTAGATTTCTTCTTGCTTTGCTTTTGTTTGTTTGTTTGTTTGGGCCATTCTAAGAGGTTGTATAGTAGTATCTCATTGTGGTTTTAATATACCACTGAGCTACACTCCTTGCCCTTTTGATTTTTTATTTTTAAGACAGTCTCACTAAGTTTTCAAGTCTGGCCTTGAACTTGTGATCCTCCTGTCTCAGCTTCCTGGAGTAGCTTAGATTACAGGTATGAACCAACATGCCCAGCCTCCATTGATTATTTATTTTCAGTTTTCTACAAATATAAAAATTATACAGTGATCATAAAGTTTTGATTCCATTTCCATTTCCTAAAAAGCTCAAAGAACATACTATATATTTTTGTTTCTTAATGTATCCTGACAAATTGCTCCCTAGAAAAGTGATATAAATCTATATTCCTATTAATAGTGCTCAGGGATTTTTAATCTCCTTATATCCTAATCAATAGTATATTGTATAAGTTTTAAAAAATTCACTGGTTTAATATTTCATTAATTACAAGTTGACTTTTCTTCATGTAAGCCACTTGTTCTTTTATGTCCTTTGTTCCTTTTCTATCAGGGTACTGATATTTTTATTTGTTGATTTGTAAGACAGAAATGGACTCCTTAAAGGTATAGATTACACTTTACATGCCAAGCCCAATAAGCCTATGTCAGACCTCCCTACTAATTTTTTTATTCTATTTGAAATAAATTTCAAGTGAGCAAACATTTAACAAATATCAAGTACAGAACACCTCATTGTGCCCAGGAAGGAGTTTTGCCTTCCAAGGAGTTGTGTCTCATAAGAGAGATTAATTTTGATTAAATGAAACTTGTCTATACTTTAAGGAGGCAGTTGAGCTAAGCATCAATTACTTTCAAAACAATGTAATTCTTGGGTTAGGGGCTAGGGATATGGCTGAGAGGTAGAATGCTTGCCTAGTATGCACGAGGCATTGGGTTTGATCCCTGGTACCACACACACACACACACAAAAGAAAAAAGAAAGAGAGGAAAGGAGGAATAAAAAGAAGGAAGGAGTAATACTTGGTACTGAGGAATCACTGTTAAAGAAATGTGAAGTATCAAGTAGGTCCTACCTGCAGTAATACAGGACAGACATACAGTATCTGAGGAACACAGGTTACCTTACCTTACACCATTATATAACTATCAAGAACTTGACAGAGCCATCAAAAGTTCCTGATTCCTAACAGAAATGATGAAAATTACTGAACTGTTTTCTGTGACAATATAAAACATATATAGATAGATAGATAGATAGATAGATAAACACAATACCTTTATTTTATTTATTTTTATGTGGTGCTAAGGATTGAACCCAGTGCCTTACATGTGCCAGCCAAGCACTCTACCACCGAGCTACAACCCCAGTCCATAAAACTAACTTTTAAAAAATTAAGCTCCTATTATAGTGGGTAACAAACCCAGGCCTAGAGACAAAATAAACTAAGGAAACTATGAAAATTAGTGCCTAGGAAAGAGAGTTTCCCTCCCCTTTCCAGCCAGTTAGTTTTTAGGGAACCTAGTTAGCACCAATCATTCGTACCTTTTGGATTGTAAAGGACTTTCCCTAGGATCTAACTACATTCCTTTGAAGTGTAAATGCCCCTGTGAAGACTCCTGGCCTAAGGCCTAACAGAGCAGCCAGTCTCCCTTATCAGACTCTGCTTTTGTAAACAAGCTCCCGCCTGAAAAATCTTACAATCATAAATTTTTTGAAACCTTGTGTACCACCATGTATCGTTTTAGATTAGAACATTTATGACACTAGATAGCCTATAAATATTGTGAAAAACTGGTAAAGGGTGCTCAGAATCTAGAGTGCTGATCTCTGGGCCTGCCTGTGTAAAATAAAGTTTGGTTTCTCCCATTCTTCCAGTGCAATTTGCCACTTCTTGCCTGATTCCCCCAACACTATTATCACTTGCAAATACTTATCCCCTAGCACAATACACTTGATTTTTCAGTGTAGGCCTGTGATGGTGAAAGGCAGGATGTAAGTCAACCATACTGGTTCACAATCTGGGGTCACCCAACGAGATGGGCAGAGCAGAGGACAAGAGCAGGGGGGACCTGACAGCAATGTGTGGCACAGCCACCTGTCAGCTTGTGCTTTTACACAGCAAAAAGGGGATTGAATCCAGGGGGTGCTTAATCCCTGAGCCACACCCTCAGCCCTTTTGTACATTTATTTTGAGACAAGGTCTAAGTTGCTTAGGTTGGTCTTGAACTTGCAATCCTCTTGCCTCAGTCTCCAGAGCTGCTAGGATTAGAGGCATAGACTCAGCTAAACTTTATTCTTTAACATCACAATTACTTTTTAGTTTATCATAGTAACCAGGTATCTATTGTTATTATTTTACTTTTCTTTTTATACTGAGAATTGAATACCCAGGGGCACTTTACCACTGAGCTGCATCCCCAGTCCTCTTTATTTATTTGAGACAGGGCTTTGCTAAATTGCTAAGGTTGGCCTCAAAGTCACTGGGATCATAGGCATGTGCCATCTGCCTGGCTTATTATTTGCAGTACTAGGGATTGAACAGAGAGAGCTCTACCACTGAGCTATGTTCCTAACCATTTTAATTTTGAGCCAGGGTCTTGATGAATCACCCAGGCTGGTAATCCTCCTATCTCAGGCTCCCCATGAGCCAGAATTACAAGTATGCACCACAGTGCCTGGCTCAAACCTGTATCTTAACTGACACCAATTCCAAGCTGAGGAGTGTTGCTTTTGTCAAGAATACAATGGTGGGGCTGGGGTTATGGCTAAGTGATAGAGCACTTGCCTGGCATATGTGAGGCACTGGATTCAATTCTCAGCACCACATATAAATAAATAAAATAAAGTCCATTGACAATTTGAAAATTTTTTTAAAAATTAAAAAAAAAAAAGAATAGCATATAAAATGTAATGAGCAAGCCGGCACAGTGCCACACACCTGTAATCCCAGCACTTTGGGAAGCTGAGACAGGAGAATCGCGAGTTCAAAGGCAGCCTCAGCAATGGCGAGGCGCTAAGCAACTCAGTGAGACCCTGTCTCTACATAAAACACAAAACAGGGCTGGGGATATGGCTCAGTGGTTGAGTACCCCTGAGTTCAATCCCCAGTACCAAAAAATAAAAAATAAAAACAAATAAATAAAAATAAAAAAATATAACAAAGAATTACTTAATTTTGGCAGTGGCAGCGAGAAAAGATAGATGAATAGGATAGCCATTTTAGAGTCTGAAGCAATAGTTATCCAGTTGGACAAAAGGGAGAAGTAAGAATTTGGTTTTAAATTTGAGCCACACAAAAGATTTCTACACCAATAATCAGAATTGGGAACATAAGGAAGAGTTGTATACAAATTGAGTAGATCTATCACAAGGCTATAAGAAATGTCTTAAGTGTTCAAGAGAATATCTGACATAGACTTGGGTTCATTTGTATTCAAATAGTAATTTAAGGATCAGAGATTACAAATGGGAGAAATTACAGGTTTACCTAGAAAAGGATCCCTCCATTCTTTTAAAAAAGCCAAACAGAGCTGAGACATAGTTCAGTGGTAAAGAGCTCTTGCCTAGTCTGTGCAGGGCTCTGATTTGATTCTCAGCTCTGAAAGAAAAAAAGCCGCATACGTAATACTTTAAATTTTTTCTCATTAGGTGAAGCAATCTGAATGTTCCACTGTTTGTCTAAAACAGTCAGTGCTTGATGGAAATCCTCATGATGCAGGCATTCACTCAGTTTTATCCCTTATCAAAAACTACAGTGGTCATTTTGACTTTTATAATTTTTTTTTCAGTCACTTGTTTAATTGGCCCCCAAAATGGATCGTTTGGTTAAAGAACAGAAAGGTGATGGTGAGATACACTAATAAGGAAAATAGAAATATTTCTGCAAATTCATCTAAAAATGTTCCCTCAAAGTAATTTTGTGATCAAAATTATAATACATAGCAAGGTATTTCTAGTACTTCAAAAACAATTTTAGACAGATGCAGGGGACTGTCATCCTACTCAGGAGATTCCAGGCCAGCCTGCATAATTTAGCAAGACTCTACATCAACATAAAAACAAAAAACAACAAGAGAAAAAGGCAGAGAGTGGCATGTAGCTCAGTATTATATACTGTGTGCTCCATTTTGAGTACTAATATCTAACTCCAAAATAATTTTTTAAAATGATGATTATATGTAATTTGTTTTTTCAGTTACTGAATATATTTAAAGTATATATTTGGCTGCTGCTTTTTTTTATTTTTTTGGCAGTGCTGGGCATCAAACCTAGAAGAGAAAAAAACCCCTCATGGGAAGTGCTTATACTCACCATAAAGTCTTAACTCATAAAATAATTTAGATTATTAAAGTGCCAAAGGCAAAACTTCCAAAACAGGTTCTGTGAGCAGTTTATTGACTTTATTATGTTGAATCACATAAACATTATAATTTACAATCTGTCAGAGTACACTACATTCACTTAAAAGGTGTTACAAATTTTTTTTCGAACTATACAGTGCTTCACTAGATAATGGGAAAATCTAAATTTGTATATTCAATGGTATTGCACTGGAAAATAATATCTACCTTATCAATCTAGGTGAAAATTACTTAGTCATTTAACATACTTCATACAAAATGCCATTTAAAAAAATTTCTAAAGATCTTCAGATTATTGTGAAATCCTGAAGACTCCATTCTTCAAAGAAAAATCTGAGGATACCTAGCTATTTAGAAATAAAACATATTTGGTGTAGTAATGCAAGTTTAAAGCTGCAGTATTTTGACTTTAGTCACATTAAAAAAAAAAACTAGAAGGACGGGTGGTATACTTCAGTTGTAGAGAGCACCTGCTTAGCATGGACAAGGTCATGGGTTCTATCCCTAGCACCAAAACAGACAAAAAATATTGAGAAAAGCAATATTCTTCAACACAACAGATCTAAGGCACTGAATTTGGCATTCATCTATTGAGATTTGTGCTTTCAATAAAATTATGGTAATTAGATCACTCTTGTTTGTAGGCTTATCTGAATTGTCTAAATGTTTCTATAGTAAGACCTCTTCTCTCAGAAAAAGGATCATAAATTTGTCCTTAATATTATTTGTGTGAATAAGTGGAAGTTAAAAATAAATTTAGTCCAAACAGAAAGTCAAGTTTTTCAGAAAGTTTAAAAAATTGTTTTCAGTTAAGCTGAAAAAATTAATACCCATATTTCTCAATCACTGCACGGTTTTTTTTATTCAACAATATATTATCTAACATGCATTAGGCACTTTAACAGGTGAATGAGATACCAGTGTTTTAGTAAACATTTGTTGACAGCCAATTACATTTCCTCCTTTTTCTTTTTTTGCTGCTGGGCATCCAATCCAAGGCCTCCAGCATGCTAAGCATGTGGTGGCTGTATCACTGAGCTACATCTCCAACCCCTTATTGATGTTTCTGAGTCATTTTTCTCCTACCTAGTAATATTAACTTATTAACCCATTCTGTCCCATTGTCCCAGATGTGGAACAGCTTAAAAAAAAAACAAAAACTTAAAATTGCTCAACAAATATACCATTTATGATAACTTTCAATAACTGTTTGCAGAATTGAAAACTTAGGACTTAATGTGTTAACATGTTCTTTAGCCATCAACACAAAATTACTGAACTATTGCAACTTAGGTTTTATAAGGTTTATGAAAAAGTAAATTCAAAACCAAAATTAATTTAGAGTGTCAACTACTTTTTTTTTCGTTCCTGCAAAATGTCTACATCATGTACTGTAGGCTTCATAGGGTCATCAGTAAGCCTTGAATAACTGAGCACTAAACTGGAGACAGTGAACTTTCTCCGCTTTCTTTTTATGCCTGTCAAACTGCTAACGTTAATCACAAGAATATTGCTCTTTGGTCGCCTTGGTTCAGATCCGGTATTTTTTTTCCCCTCAAATGAAAGACCATGTGTTTTCTCTACTTAGACTTAAAGAAAAAAGAAATAAAGAAAACGAGGAAATTCTTTTTCCTCCCACCCCCAAAGAACTCAGCAGGTGCTTTCCTCTACAAATGCCTCCTCCTGCTCCATGACTAAGCAACCAAGCATGGCACAGCAAATGCAAAGATTTATACTCAACAACACATTGAAACCGAGGAAATAAAGATTTGACAAAATTCTTTCAGTTTCCTTGTTTCTGCAAAGACTTTTAGCTTAACAAAAACCAAAAGGCTGCAGGAACGCTGGCTGCATGCTAATGAATATTTAAACGCAGAACCTGACGTCCCCTAATACAAAGGACGGCCTCACACAAATAGCAACTCTTCAGAAGAGCAAAGTTTAGCATCTGCTGTGGCAAACGACAAAAATGAAGAGTTCTCTTTCGAATTTGAGGACAGCTGGTGAGGTGTCTTCCTCTCTCTCCTTCCATTACCAGCTTTTTTGGTTTGTGAATCCTGCAGTCCACCAGCCAGCCTCCTTTACCAATAAAGAGGGTCGAATGGTCAGAATCTTTTTTAGACAAACTGCTAAGAAACGGCTCTCGAAAACCAAGGAATCAACGTTGAGGTACGAAAACCTCATTAAACCCAACAAACCAACAAACCAAAGCTTGGTATCACCACAGCCACCACCACGCTCACTTCCCCTAGCCAAGGAGGAAACTCAGATCCAATAAACCTGTGCTTTCAAAAGTTAGGCGCCACGTTCCTTCCCTCAGGTCCCTCTTCTCCCCTGTCTCTTCCCCTAGGACTCTTCTTCGAGGACAAGCCGCTAAATAAGCTTTCAACCACCAAGAAGCCCATTCCCAGCCACACACAAGATGGCAGCCTCACACCTACCGAATGAAACTGCTGCGCCACCACTCCAGCGATCCTGGCCTTTAGACTACGGGTAACTCCATTGGCCCGTCCAGTAAGCGCGAGACAAGACGAGAGTTCTGGCAGCCAATCAGGAGGCGGCGCGCTCGGGAAGCAGCCACGGTGCAGGAGGTCTGCGAGCGAAGCTGCTGAGGCGTACACCCGGTGGGGAGTGCGACCAATGGGCTCCCGGCCAGGTGGTGGGATGCCTTTAGCTTCCAACTCCTCCCATGTAGTGATTGCAATTGGATGGCTTGGATGTTAGAGGTTGCGCGCTTTCACCTCCCGGGCGGAGGTGAAGTGTAGTAAATAGTGAAGTACTTCCTGGCCATAGGGCGCCTGAAGCCGTGTAGTCTCTGCGACAAGAGATTGAGGAACCTGACCCGCAAGCGAATCCAGCCTAGCCAACAGAGCGGGCGGAGCGCCACCCTCAGGTTTGGCGGGCGGCTTGGAAAACGCAGTGGAGTCTGTGTAGCGGTGGCACGGCCGTGGGTAGCTCCCTGACGGTTCCTCCTGAAAGCATCCTGGAGCCCTGCGCCGCGTGAGCAGAGGTTGCAAGCCAGCCGGTGCACCCTCCCTTTCCTTTGCACCCACGTGCAGTCCCGGACTGGAGAAGGGACAGCGGTTGCTCTGAGTTCTCAACCTCTATTTCATTCTATCTTACGGTGCACAACTATTTAATGGGAAGTGATTCCCGATCAGCTGGGAACCCGAGGATCTAAAAGGGGCCGTAGGAAATGAACCACAGTATAAGATCCAGAAGCAGAACTTGAAGGATTAACCACTGACCCACTTCACAGGTAAGATGACACAGCCTTAAATAAGTCAAATCATTTTATCTAATATCCCGGAGTTGATATTAGATCCTAGGAGCTCATGATTTCATCAGCCATAACCCTATAAATAAAACTGCACGGAAAAGTATATAATTTGCTGCTCTATACCGTGTGGAAATCTGCAGTTCTGTATATATCAAGGAAGGAGCCCAAGCAAAAAGGGCTAACTTTGAGGCGGTAGAGTGGAGTAATCAAAACATAGGCTCTTGATACCAGGCTGTCTGGTTCCTTAATTTGAGTGCCACTTACAATGTGGCATCCTAAGCTTCCTCATTAAAAAAAAAAAAAAATTCCCCACATAATTGTTCTGTAGATTAAAAACACGTAATGATTGTTCTGTGAATTAAAAACACGTGAGGTCCTTAGAAGCGTGCCCGACAGGTGATTTATACTCAAATGATCTTTGCCATCATAATTAAAATAGGGAACCAAGAGGAAATGGTCACATTGTCTTATCTTTTTTTTTTTTTTTGGTACCGGGGATTGAACTCAAAGGTGCTCGACCACTGAGCCACATCCCCAGCCCTATTTTGTGTTTTATGTAGAGACAGGATCTCACTAAGTGTTGCTTGGCGTCTCAGTTGCTGAGGCTGGCTTTTTATGTCTTTATTTTTGTTTATTTTTATGTGGTGCTGAGGATCGAACCCAGTGCCTCACGCATGCGATGCAAGCGCTCTACAGCTGAGCCACAATCCTAGCCCTGAGTCTGGCTTTGAAATCGCAATTCTCCTGTCTTAGCCTCCCAAAGTGCTGTGATTACAGGCGTGGGCCACCGGGCCCGGCTTTTGTTATCTTTTTAAAAACGAAAAGGAACTATACATTGAAGCAAAGTAGAACGACTTAATTGTTTTTCTGCAAAGATGAGAAAGTGAGAAGAAAAAAAGGAACAACTTTTAAAATCCCAGTTACCCGGAAATATTAACATCTGCCTCTGGAGGAAAAACTTGTGAGTGATTTAAATTTTCTTGTTTATGCTTTACTGCATCCTGCTAATATTTATCAGTAAGGGTTTTGTAAATTGATTTATCTTCAAATTTTCAGAAGATGTGAACTGCACTGGAGAAAGCTTTTTTAAAAGCTCTTATTGTACTTGGAAGTATAAGTTGGTAGGACCTTTCTAAAAGTATGGTAATATACTATATATATGGCTTTAACATGGATGATTCCTTTATGAAAATGATATACTTGAGTACACTTTTACATTCTCCTTTTACAAAATGAGTCTTAACAGATAGCTAGATTCAGAGTCCCAGAACGCTATTACTCCCTTGTTCTTCATCTGCACTGAAGACTGGTACAGAGCCTTCAAATCTTTTTATACGTAGTTTAACTTACATAGTCTCTAAAGTTGCATATATGTATTTTTTAATGGAAATAGTATCATTCTATATCAACCTGTAATTTCTTCACTTGACAATGTTTTTGCAACACATACATGTTATTCATAGCTCATGTTATTTAGAAATTTCATGTACCTGTTGCATAGTGTTCTAGTGTAAGACTGAATTGTTAATGTAAAATACATCTTTCTGCTTCTTTTATTGGTTTTCACATTAAATTGTTTGTTTGATATGTGCTTTGTCCTCTTAATGGACATTAGGTTGTTTCTAGTTTTTCACCTTAACATTGCTGCAGGGAATATCTTTGTGTTTTATTATGCACATGTTTTATTTCTCAAGGATATACACCTAAAATGGAATTTCTTGGTTTTAAGTTATGAACATAGTTTTAGTAGGTCCCACCAAGTTTGCCTCCAAAATATCTTTACTAATTCACCCATTCAACAATAGTTTGAGAATTCAGTTTCCCTACAATCTAGACCAACGCCAAATATTGTCTTAATTTTTGCACATCTGATGACTAAAAATGACTCGTTTTTTATTTTTTCATTCTCAAACTTTATGTTGGAATGTCTATTCATGTTTATTATCCTATAATTTATATAAATTACTATAGCTTATTTTTAAAACTCCCTGATTTTCTATAGGATCGCCTTAATGATTTAAGGAATTCTTTACATGTCCTAAATACTGTGTGCTTTTTTTTTTTTAAATCAAGACAGGGGTCTTGCTGTGTTGCCCATGCTGGCCAGCTCATGTGATCCTGTCTCAGCCTACCAAGTAGCTGGGACTACAGGCATGTATTACCACACTGGATTGATATCCTATATAATTTTTTAAAATCTCTTCAGTTTTTCTACCAGGTTTTGATAGTCTATCAAATTAAGGAAAATCTCTTTTATTCCTAGTTTGGTAAGCACCCTCCTTCTCCCCAAGTGATTGACTGACTCCCTACCCTCTTCCTAGCAAGGAACTAGGATTGAACCTCGGGGGTTCTACCATTGTGCTATGTCCCTAGTTCTTTTTATTTTTCTGTTTTGAGGCAGAGTCTTACTAAATTGCTGAGGCTGGCCTCAGACTTGCAATCCTCCTGCCTCAGCTTCCCAAGTGCATGGGATTACAGGCATGTGCCACCAATTTTTGTTGAGAAGTTTTGCTTTGTTTTTCTGCATCTAAGACCATAGTTATTCTCCATTTATCTGTTAATATAGGAATTTGCACTGATAAATTTTCCAGTGTTAAAATTCTTAAGTATTCCTGGGATAGTCCCCAATTTTACTATACTTTTATTTAACATTTTTGAATTTATATATGAAAATGATTTTGACCTTGAGTTTTTTTCTACGAGTCAAGGTTATACTAATCTCATAACAAGAGTGAAATATCTTCCTGTATTTTTCCTACTCTGAAACAGTTTGTATAAAATAAAAAATTCCATTCCTTGAAAGCTTTGTACAGGTCATCTGTAACTTCAGGAATGAGGGGATGGGAATGTGTGGCATGCAACTCTGGTAAGATCTTTTTTTTTAATATTTTTTAGTTGTCAGTGGACCTTTATTTTATTTATTTATATATGTGGTACTGAGAATCGAACCCAGTGCCTCACACATGCTAGGCGAGCACTCTACCACTGAGCCACAACCTCAGCCTTTTTGTTGTTGTTGTTGTTGTTTTACTAAGCCCCCAGCCCAAGATCTTTATTGTTTTAATTTCTTGTTATGCTTATTTATCTAGATGGGATTTTACTTCTTGAGCCCATTTGGGTTGTGTGGGGTTTTTTTTTCCCCCTGTACCAGGAATTGAACCTAGGGGCTCTTAACCACTGAGCCACATTCCCAACCTTGTTTATATTTTATTTTGAGACAGGTTCTTGCTAAGTTGCTTGGGGCCTTGCTAAGTGGCTGAGGCTGGCTTTGAACTCACTATCTGCCTCAGCCTCCTGAGCTGCTGGGATTATAGGTGTGTACCACTGCACCTTGCTTGAGCCCATTTGGTATTTTATGTTTTCCTAGAAAATTTCTCAATTCATCTATGCATTGCTATAAAGTTGTTTGAACCTTAGCATATTTAAAAATCTTTTTAATGTATACACAGATATCTTTCATTTGTTGTTTATTTTATTCATCTTTTCTAAGCTTCTTCAATTTAATTATTATGTGAATAATTTCAATTTTCTCATTTTCTAATGAAAAAACTCATTTAAGGCTTAACTATTTCTCTGTATGTTCTGGCAGAATCCTTCGGGTTTGATATGTATTTCAACTGATCTCCATTTCTCAATATTTAAAAATCTTTGAACTTTAATATCTTTTAAAGCTTTGCTGTCCTCTATAAACAATAAATTATTTGGAAATTTGTTTTTTTTTTATTTCAAGAGATAATGTAAAGTAGAGCTTAACAATGTAGTTAATTTTTATTTTTACTATATTCAGTGACTGATCTATATAACATAATTCTTTTGGATTTATTGAGAATTCCTTTTGGTCTAGTACACAGTTTTTAAAAATTGTATGCTTCTCTTCCCCCTCCCCCCAAAGTACTGATTATTGGATTCAGAGTTTTATACATTTGTTAAACTAAGCCTGTAAATTACTCTCTCATAGGCAAATACTCTTCCACTGAGCTATACTCCCAGCCCCTTAATTTTTTTTTTTTCTTTTGCAGTGCTGGGGAGCAAACCCAGGGCCTCTGGCATGCTAGGCAAGCACTTTTACCACTGAGCTACATCTCCAGCTACTTTGTGAGTTTCTGAGAACAATTTGTTATTTTCCCACCAAAATTTTGAATTTATGAATTTTTCTTGTTACTTCTTTTTTTTTTTTTTTGGTACTGGAAATTGAACTCTAGGGCACTCGACTACTGAGCCACATCTCCAGCCCTATTTTAAGTTTTATGTAGAGACAGGGTCTCGTTGCTTAGTGCCTCGCTGTTGTTGCTGAGGCTGGCTTTGAACTTGGGATTCTCCTGTCTCAGCCTCCTTAAGTGCTGGGATTACAGGCTTGCACCACCGCGCCCAGCTCTTGTTACTTCTTTAAGTTTTACTTTATTTCAGAGTGATATTATTTGTACATAGAAGATAAATGAATATGAGATCTTCGTGGTGAATTGTTCTCAATAGAAAAATACTTGTCTTTGTTTTCATATTAAACAAGAGTTTCTTCTTGTATTTACTGGTTGTCTTTTGACACATCTCTTCATTTTCAACCCTTCTGAGACATTGTCTATAATTAAACTGGATCTCATTTAAAATTATCACAGCTAGATTTTGTTTAATCCAGTGTGACAGTCTGTCCTAATGCATTCACCTTTGTTATGATTATTAACACAAATAGCCTTATTCTTCTCATCTCATTTCCTATGCCCCATCTTCTTTTCTTGGTTCTGTTTTCTTTTAATAGACTAGCTTTACATTTTCAATAATTCTTAAACTTGTATTTTCTTTCTTTCTTTCTTTTTTTTTTTGGTACTGGAGATTGAACTCAGGGGCACTTGACCACTGAGCCATATCCCCAGCCCTATTTTGTGTTCTGTGTAGAGACAGGGTCTCACTGAGTTGCTTAGTGCCTTGCTGTTGCTGAGGCTGGCTTTGAACTCACGATTCTTCTGTCTCAGCTTCCCTAAGTGCTGGGATTACAGGCTTTGGCCACCGCACTCAGCTTAAACTTGTATTTTCTTAACAAGTCTAAGTTTAACCAGTATTGATTGGTATTCTCCTGATAAAGGAAAAGCTTAGCATGCTTTTACTTTACTTTCTCTGATCTGTCCCCCCTGCTAAGAAAAAAAAAGATAATCTTTTATGGCGATATCTTCTAGCATTTTGTCTTGTTATGAAAATCCATTTTAATCAATATTTACTTAGCATTAATATGTTTTGCTCACTTATTTGCTTATTATTGCTATCTCAGTGCTCTTTTCTAGGTTCATTCTTCATGGAGTACTCCCTTATTTCTTTCAGTCTCTGATAAACTCTTTGAATGTTTGTAAAAAGTCTTTCTTTGGTATCAAAAGACCTTGGCTAGAAATACAATTATGGTCTCATACCTACTTTCCTTTAACATTTTGTATTTGGGATATCCAGTGAGAAGTCTCATTACCAATCTCATCCATATTCCTTTTAGATAATCTAGAATTTTCTTAAAATTTCTAATACTGTCAAGAATTGTGCCCTAGTTAGCACTCAGTGGACTCGGTCCTATTTGTATTCCAGTTCTGAGAATTTCTTGGTCAATATTGCCTCATGTACATTCTCTCTGTTTTATATTTCCTCTTGTTTCTTTGCTCTGGGTTCTCCATGAACTGCTCAGTTCAGTCTTTCAGGTTATTAATCAGCTGTTCGTGTGAGTCTGTTCTGTTATTCAGCCATCTATTAAATTTGTTTCAGCAATTGTTTTTGTATTGTTAGATTTCTAACTGGTTGGTTTTCACAACTGTATGTTATTTCATGGATGAAGTTTTCTTCTTTATTTTTATTCTTTGAGGATAGCAGATATAATTGCATTTATTTAAAAATTATTTTCATTATTCTGTATTAATTCTCTTCTTCAATGTATGCCCATCAGTTTGACGAGCTTGTGAGGTCTCATTTCTATGGTGTAGCCTTCTTCAGATGTTTGAGGATTCTTACTTGAGCACTCATCTGTCCTGAGAAGTTTCTTGTGCATCTTCTTGTGTTGTGATTATGGTTGCCATTATCTCTGCAGCTTCTCATCTTTTTCCTTTCCCCACAGAGGCCTCACAGACTTGGTCTATAGAGAGTTCCCTTTGTTTTCAGCCTGACTGTTTATCTATAACACACACACAAACACACACATATACACATCTATATATATATTTTTAAAGTCTTCCAATATTTTTATGGTTTGGTGTGGAAATGACAGAGTAATTTATCAAAATTCTTGGTAAATTCTCACGATGTTAGCTATCGTCTTGAGGATGCAACTTTTTGGTTTCATTTTGATCTGTTAGTTCTACCAGTAGGTATATATCCTAAGGAAATAATCAGATATGCACAAGATATATTGTTCCAGCATTATTTATTATACTGGAAAATAACACTCCAAAAATGTCTTCATGTCTGGAATAGAAGTTTATTTACCTCTATTAGTATTAATAATTTATTAAATTAAAATTTAATTACTAAAATCCTTAATGTCTTTCTTTTTCCTCCCAGTATTGGGGATTAAATCCAGGATCTCACACATGGTAGGCAAGGGTTCTACCTTTGAGCTACAACCCCACCCCTGGGTTTTGTTTTTGTTTTGTTTATACTAGGAATTGAACTCGGAGACATTCCACCACTAAGGTACCTCCCAAGACCTTTTTATTTTTTAATTTTGAGACAAGGTCTTACTAAGTTGCCCAGTTTGGCCTCGGATTTGTAATCCTTCTGCCTCAGCCTCCCAAGTAGCTGGAATTATAGATGTGCACCACTGCATCTGACTCCTAACATATTTTAATGTGTGGATTATTGACCAAAGTATATAATATAACCATTGAGTCAAGTAAAAATACTAATGATATAGTATGGTGCATGATGTCACTAGTGAAAAAGTATAAAAATTCTATATGCTAAAATCTATATACTTTTTAAAATTACATACTGAGAGGATAATAATAATTGCTAGTATTAATTGAATCCTTCACTTCTATCAGGCGCTATTCTAAGTGATTATTAAGTCTTATCCATACAACAACCTGTAAGGTAGTTAGCATCATTATCCCTATTTTAAACATTTTTACAAATTATAAAATGAGAACAGTTTGTTGATTATTAATGTAATAAAACATTAGTGGCCATGTTATATGTGGGTGATAAGATTATGAGTGATTCTCAGTAATTTTCCTAATTTTGGTAATTTACACATTTTTTCCAGTTAATGTTTATTCTTTTTGTAATAGTTCATGCTATTTTAAAAGAGCTGTTGTTGTAACTATCTTTTTCCTTATATGTTTTGTTCTTTACAAATATGTGCCATTCTTTATTGTTTTTCTTACAGAATGTTTCATGTACTTTGTGGACCAAAAGATGGAGTTGGTTTTTATATTTAAAAAGATACTGTCAATGATATGATACAACTATAAATATTCACTTGATGAAGATGCATGGACCTGTCTTTTGGTTGGACTAGTGGTCATTTATGACAGTTTCTTCAACCAGTTTCTACTTGAAAATTCAAATATCAAAGAATATTGGGTTAAAAAATGGCATAATGTTGTGAAGACTACGGATTTCGTAAAGACTACAATTGAATTCCAGTAATATTCTCCAATCAAAGTCATTAATATCAGTCTGTTTGATAACTTAATTTTGAAGAATTTTATATTTACAAACAACTCCAAAAGATGGGAGAAAAAAATGGTAGGTTTGAAGAACACGTTGTTAAACTTTATGTTTAAAGTTTATAGACAAAATGAATTGTGGAATTTTCAAGGTTTTTTGTGTAAGTGATTTTTCTGAATTAGAGGACATTAAGGGCTTTTTTCCTCAGGTAGCTACCAGTTTTGATTGTCTTTATACCTAATAGCTAATTAATAACTTTAAATCAGAACTCCAATGTTATTTTAAAAATATACTTTTGAGGTGTTCTTAGTTTTACAGAAAATCAAGAAGAAAATTGATGAGTTCCTGTACATCTAGTACTCACTTTCACCTATGATTAACATCTTTCATTTAGATGATACATGTTATGATTAATAAGACAATATTGATACATTATTATTAAATAAACTCCACAGTCTGTTCAGATTTCCCTAATATTTATGTAACCTCTTTTTCCATTCTGGGATTCCACTCATTATACCAAATTTTATTTCCTTTTCATGTCATAGGCTCCTTTTGGCTGTGGTAGTTTCTCAAATTATTCTTGTTACTGATTTTTGTATCCAAGTATTTTTATTTGATGCCCCTCCATTGGAATCATTGTCTTATGTTCTTCTTATGATTAGACTGGAGTTATTAATATGGAGGAGTAAGATTACAGAGATAAAGTGCCATTTTCAGCACATCATATCAAGGGTACATGCTTTGAAAATGATTTCTCTCTTGATATTTAGCTTGGTTACCTGGCTGATTTAGGTGTGTTGCTAGGTTTGTCTACTAAAAAATTACTCTTTTTTCCCCCTCCCATCGCCTACTGTACTCTTTGGAAGTAAATCAATACATGCAACCCACACTTAAGAAGTAAGGATTTATGTTCCTGTTCCTTGAGAGTAAAATATCTGTGTGAACTAGTTGGAATTCTCCTGCGAGAGAGATTTTTGTCTCTTTTTCCCCATTTATCTGTTCAAGTTATCATTTGTTTATAAATGGCCTAATTGGTGCTTATTTTATATTTGGGTTATAATTCAATACTACTTTATGTATTTTCTTCCTCAAATTGCCCCAGGTTTGGCCCTTGGGAACTATTTAAGATGACTCTTATGTCCCTTTGACATATCCCCATCAGTGTAGATATTTTTTACTTATTTTTGTATTTTTTATTTTCTGTCACTAGAAAATATTTCAGGCTCACCTTGTATATTTCTTCTAACAGTCCTAGAATTAGCTATTCCTTGAATGGTTCCTTTTATTAGAGAATGGTACTAGAAATCAAGATCTGAGCATTAAGTGTGCTTGTTGCTGGAGTGTCCTTGTTTATAGGCTTTCTCACCTGACAGAGCAAGGAAATATTTGCATATGCATGTACATATATATGTGTACGTGTGTATCTATGTATATACATATATACATAGATACACATGTATCTAAACATATAGCTATCTATTAAGCTAAGCATAAAATTATATTATTTTCAACTCCATTCCATTACCACATGTATCATTCCAGTCTCCTGTCCTTGCTAATCTATAAATTCCTATTCCAGTAGTAAGAAACTTGGTTCCCACTGTCCATCATCTATTTACTTAACTGACCAATTCCAGTGTGTATGTATAGATTTATCAGAATTGTAAACCCATTCCAAGCTCAGCACCTTTTCTACCCAGCCATTTAATGAGGTCTATTTGTTATTACAATTAGATTATCTTCACAGACTACATTCCTTACTGGGATCCCTGACCTCCTAAATGAATTTTCTAAAATTTGCATACATTAAGATTCATCATTTATATCTTAAAAATCTATGGGTTTTGACAAATGTATAACATCATGTATTTATCATTACAGTATCATACAGAAGAGTTTAACTGCCCTTTAACATACTTATGTGGATTACTATACAGATCATAGTATTGGTTTCACTAGTCTATGATCTAGGCCAGTGGCTCTCAAACTTTTCTTGGTTTCAGAACTCTGTACTCTTTATCTGAAACACCAAAGAACTTTTGTTTATGTGAGTAATATCTGTTGATATTTACTGTATCAGAAATTGAAACTGAGAAGTTTCAAACATATTATTGGCTTATTTTTTAGGAAAACAATAAATCCAACATGTTAAAAATGTAAAAAAAAAAATTATTTTCTAAAGGAAAAGAAATTGGTGAGAAAAGGATAACATTGTTTTATATTGTTACAAATATCTTTTAATATGTGGCTTCTCATGCCTGCTTCTGTATTATCTGTTGTGCTATGTTGTGTTGGTTGAAATGTATAGACAAACTTCACAAAGACAGGAAAAGGGAATATTATTTTAATAACCTTTCATATAATTGTGAACATTTTTCCTGATTTGAACTCTGAATGAGTCTTTTTCCTATATATGTGATTTTACAACCTATCAAGGCCACTTATAAAATATCAGTGAATTATATTACAAATGTTGACACATTTCATTATGCAGTATTAAAAATCATATTTGTTAATGTTCTTACTGACCTCATGTAAATGTAAGTAATTACTGAGAAGTTTTCAGGCTTGCCATGGTAAGGTTTCCAAAATTCTCATTTTCACTAGGTGGTTTGAATTTTGTCATTAGCAACAAATGCTGCCACTTTTGACCTTCAAGTGCTAGGCTCACTTTGTTCCTTTTTCAGGAAAATATGTGCCAGCTTTCCAAGTATGAAAAACCACAGTTTCATCGGTGGTTTTGTTTTGTTTGTTTGTTTTTTCTTAAGGAGAAATGACTTTCTGTTAAAAAAAGAAAAAGAGCTAGTTTATCTTGTTTCTTCCAACAATCCCATTTCCTTCAGATATCTATCATACTGACTGTACAAATAATTGTAATTTATGTTGTTTCATCAAGAATCTCCTTTTTAGGGGTGAGGAGGGTCCTGGGGAATTGAATCCAGGGGCACTTTAGCACTGAGCTATGCCCTCAGTTCTTTTTATTTTTTATTTTGAGGCAGGATCTCTCTAAGTTGCTGAGGCCTTCCTTGAAGTTGTGATCCTCCTGCCTCAGCCTTCTGAGCCACTAAGATTATAGGTATGCACCACCTCCCCTGGCCATCAAAGGGTGAAGATCACAATGACTTGGTGGTAGTGTGGTGCCACTTCTTTGATTCCTGCTGAGACATCAGCAGTTCTACCCACGAATGTCTTTGTATTGTAGTAAAAGCAAATGTTTTTCTATTATTATTATTTTGTTTTTGTGTGGTACTGCAGATCAAATCCCAGGCCTATGCAAGGTAAGCATATACACTACCACTTAACTATACCTTTGGCTCTCATTAGTATTATTTTTAAAATAATTTGACCCTCATGTATTCTCTGAAAGGATTTGGGGACTCCCAGGGATTCACAGACCACACTTTACTGATCACAATTTCAAAGATACCTTAGACATCCTCTAGAGTAATACATATTTCTGTGTACCTAGGTAATTATCAGCACATTTAGTAAGTATTCCATAAATATTCACCTAGTAAATTAATTTCATATCAGTATGATTCATGAATATTACCCTTTTACAAAGACTCTTTGAGTTTGGGAGACATATGGTATAACTGTATAATTTACAAAGCTGTAATACTTCTTGCTTTATGGTTATTTTCTTGCACATAATCACATAGGAAAGTACAAGCATGTTTGAACTGAGAGTAGTTATCAGATGGTATTCTTCAATTCTGAAGACAAATAGCAAAATTAGTCTTCAAGTACCTACTTCTGTGTTTTTTGTTAAGTATTTATAATACGTGAATCATACTAAAATATTTTCAGGGTTAGATAGTAACTCTGAGCATGCATACAATATACAAATAAGATCAACAGTGGGCTAGGGACATAGTGTAGTTGGTAGAGTGCTTGCCTCGCATGCATAAGGCCCTGGGTTTGATCCCCAGCACCTAAATAAACAAATAAATAATCAAACAGCAAGAAACTAAAATTGTTCCCATTGTGATAGTCATCCATATGGGCTACAGTTGAAATCAAAGACACTGATGTTTCTTTTTAGAACTACTCATTAGTGTCAATGTGCACAGAAGTTGTTACCTGGATTTATTAGTTTGATTTGTCAGAAAGTTTGGTACCTCTTCTTGCTCTATATTAAAAGTTTACATAGCAAGAAGACAAAAAAATGATCAGAGGAGAGACATGAGGAACAAGTGCAATTTTTTTTTAATTTTTTTTTTTTAGTTGTAGATGAACACAAATAATCTTTATTTTATTTATTTTTATGTGGTGCTGAGGATCAAACCCAGTACCTCCCGCAGGGAAAGCAAGCACTCCACCACTGAGCTACAATCCCAGCCCACAAGTGCTATTTTAATGAGAACTAAGACTAACAGCATGAGATAATAAGGATGTAAGGAACAACATTCATTTAAAACCCAGAACAAATAAATACAATTTGCTTAGTGACATTCATTTCACATAGAAATGAATAGTTGTATTTTCTTTGATTGACTTTGTTTTCTTAAATTATTCTGAGAGTGATGGTGCTGGGGATCCAATCTATGGCCTTTTATATGCTCAGCAGGAGCTCTGCCACTGAACTATATTCCCAGTCTGTTTCCTTAAATTATATTGCTATTGTTCTGTTTATTAATTAGTTCTAAGACTAAGCAGTTAAACTAATACTTCTTAAGTAATTTTGTTTTAGATATTTCCTATTAGAATAATTTAGTAAAAACAAATTTAGTAAGTCTCAAATACTGTCTTTTAAAATCCATACCACTTTTCAGTTCAGGATAGAATTGTATATGATTCCAGAAGGGTTTTTGTTTTTTTGATTGATTGTTTTTGCAGTGCTGGGGATGGAATCCAAGGCCTGTGAGTGCTGGGCAAGTGCTTCAAGTACAGCCCTGGCCTTCTAGAAACATGTCTCCCCCCACTACATACACACATTTTCTTTTTCCTTCATTCTTCTTTTTCAAGTTTTTCTTTTTTGTAGTATTGGTAATTGAACTTGGAGCTTTGAGCATGCTGGGCAAGCACTCTACCACTGAACTACATTCCCAGCCCTTTTTATTTTATTTTATTTTTTAAATTTTGAAATAGGGTCTTGCTAAGTTGCTGAGACTGACCTTCATTTGCAATCCTCCTGTCTCAGCCTCCTGAGTAACTGGGATTACAGGGGTGCGTCACTTGCCCTGGTACCTCCAGAAGATTTGAATGCTGATTATTAAAAGGTATTTTAATTTTTATTTTTTTAGCACAACCTTTTTTTTTTTTTTTTTTTTTTGTGGTACTGGGGATTGAACTCAGGGGCACTCGACCACTGAGCCACATCCCCAGCCCTATTTTGTCTTTTATGTAGAGACAGGGTCTCACTGAGTTGCTTAGCACCTCGCCATTGCTGAGGCTAGTTTTGAACTTGCGATTCTCCTGTCTCAGCCTCCCAACGTGCTGGGATTACAGGCATGCACCACTGCGCCCGGCTTAGCACGACTTTTAAATTAATTGGTTGATTTTTTTTGTTTTGTATGTGTGGTGCTAAGAATCAAGCCAGGAACTTGAAATGCCAGACAAATGTTCTACCACTGAGCTATACCCACAGCCCAATTAGTTAATTTTCTTTTTCTTTCTTCCTCCTCCTCCTCCTTTCTTCTTCTTTCTTCTTCTTCCTTCTCCTCCTTTCTTCTTTCTTCTTCCTCCTCCTTTCTTTCTTCCTTCTTTCTTCTTTTTCCCTTCTTTCTTCGTCCTTCTTCCCCTCCTTTCTTCTCCTCCTCCTCCTCCTCCTTTATTCTTTCTTCCTCCTCCTTCCTCCTCCTCCCTTCTTTTTTCCTTCTTCCTTTGTCCTTCTCTCTTCTTTTTCTCCTTCCTTCTTCCTTCTTCCCTCCTCTTTCTTCCTTTTTTCTTCTTCCCTTCTCCCCTCTCCCCCAATAGACAAGCATTTTACTGCTGAGTTACAACCTCAAACTGTAGTTAATATTTTTGTGTGGGGTGGGGTGAGGTGGTGATGCCAGGGATTGAACCCAGGGACTCTTAACCACTGAGCCACATCCTCAGTCCTTTTTTTGTATTATGAGACAGGGTCTCACTAAATTGTCACGAGATTCACTAAGTTACTGAGGCTGGCTTGGAACTTACAGTCCTGCCACAGCGCCCAGCTCTAATTAATTTTTTAATGAACATAAAAGTACCTATTTATAGGGTATGCTGTGATGTTTCAATACATGTATACATTGTTTACTGTTCAAATTTGGGTATATATCTTTTCAAACATTTGTCATTTGTGGTGAAAACATTCAAAACTTTTTCTAGCATTTTTGAAATATACAGTACATTATCATTATAGTCACCCTACTGTGCAGTAGAGCACCAGAATTTATTTCTCCACTCTGTTTGCAACTTAGTACATTGACCAACAGTTTCTCTTCCTTCCTTTTTCCCTAGACTTCCCAGTCTCTGGTAAACACTATTCTACTCTGAATTTTTGAGATCTTTTAACTTTTTAATTTGAAATTTTGAGTTTTTTAGATGCCATATATGAGTGAGATGATGTAGTACCTGGCTGATTTCATGTAATATAACATCCTCCTTGTCCACTCATATATTGTCATAAATGGCAAGATTTCAGCCTTTTTATGGCTAAATAATATTTTATTGTGTATATATACTGTTTCCTTTAAAAGTTCTTAAAGACTTTCAAAATCTTCCTCATCTAGATGTTCACCTCTAACAAAGATAGACTCCTAGAATGGATTACTGACTCATATTTATGAAAGGAAGCATAATAATAATAATTAAGTGCTTTGAACAATAGTTTTGCCTAAAAGCAGTGTTTTGTTATTATTGGTAGAGATGGTGATGGTGGTGGTGGTTGTAGTTATGTAAGTGAAAAAATGATTTAGGGACTCTAGGGAAGATCGTCACAAAATGTTTTTCTCCCTAAGCTAGGTGATATTTAAAAGTCCAAAATGGAAGGCTTAACTTCTTTTGCCTAAGACTGTTCTTTTTATTTAAAAATATACAGTAATCTCTTGCTAGTTCCCATATTCTGATCTGCACATCATATCTTTGACATACAGGCTATTTTTTATGTCCATTTTACAGATGTGATCACATAGCTAATAAGTGGCAATACTGAGATTCAAACCCAGTGACATCTGAACAAAGCCTATTTTGTTAATCACTATTTCTGTTCTTTCCTTGACTCCTGAGATACTACTCCCTTGAGTTTCCATCTTCTCAAACATCATGATTCCTTTTCCTATTCATTTCCTACATATTGGCATTCTATAGGAGACCCTTCTTATTATGTTCTCTCTAAGGAATCAAATCTGCCCTGTGACTTCAGTGAGCATTTGTATGCTGTTGACTACAAAATTGTATTTCTGAATCAGATCTTACTTTATAGCCTGCATACCTTGAATGCACAAGGAGCCTGTCCTCCTTGAATACCCCACTCATCCCTCTACCTTCATTTCCTACCCCAGTGAATAACATTACCTTCCATGTGGTTGCCTGAGACAGAAAGATGGAAATCATTCTTCTCCCGCTGCCACCTGTGCGATTTTATTTTAAAGAAACATATCTAAATACATAAGATGCATTACAACCCTTGAGTAGCCTTCCACATGAGTAAAGTTGCTTAGCGTGGCACACAAGGCGCTTCATGTCATGACCTCCATCTGCCCTTTAAGTACCATCTTGTCATCCCTTTTTTCCTCTCACAGTGAATTTGTTTCAAATCTTGAAACCTAGTCTGAATTGTGCTATGAGGAAATAAAAATAGGCTTCTTATGTAGTTTGTATCAGGGCAAAGTGTTAACAAGAAACAGTACTCTTCTTGAGGCCACTTGGTGACAGCTACCCTAATTAGCCCAAGATCCCCTTTGGGAAAGGTGACTTTTCCAATGGAGATTGGTACTCTGAGATCTGTGCAGCATTACTTATGAAGATTCTGCCTACTTTGCCAAATTTGGAGGTTTGTTGTTTTGTTTAAGGAAAATATATATGTTTTTGGTAACTAGTTTGGTATCTGTTCTCATTTATCTTCCCAATGTCTATCCAAATGACCCTTCTAAGCAGTTATAATTATGTCCCTTCTTTACTTAAGGCCTATTAATTTTAAATAATTTTACTTATTAATTTTAACAGTTTATAAATTGTGCTTAACATTTTAGGTATTTTTGTTACCTTGAAACAGTGTAAATGAGATTTGATGTTTGCTGATTTTAGTTGCCTTTCTTATATTTGTTTTCAATGTTGAGAGAATTCTTTCTCTTTGTAAAATATATATTTTTAGTTGTAGATGGGCACAATACTTTATTTTTTAAATTTATTTTTATGGGGTGCAGGGGATTGAACCCAGTGCTTCACATATGCCAGATAAGCACTCTGCCACTGAGCCCCAACCCCAGCCTTGAAAGGATTATTTCTCCAGAAAAAGATACATCTTTTGGAGGAAGGTGTTAGTTTGCTGAGCATCAGAAATATTGGCTCTTTTATATAATGTAAATAAACATGATTTTGCTTCATCTAATTAAAGTTAACATAAGACTTTTTCGCAAGAAATTGGATGGGGCTAAGGATGTACTCTGAGGTAGAGTGCTTGCCTAGCATGCATGAGGTCCTCAGTTCAATCCTCAGCACCACCAGAAATAAAAGGAATGAAAGAAGAGAAATTGGACATGTAGTTATTTTAACAATCATTGAGATGTTTTGTTCTGAAACTGTCTACCTCTATACTATAGGTTATATCCCTGACACTTCAAAAGTGCTTTCTGTATGTATGCCGTACTACTACTCTAAAGCAAAATCAGTTCTTCTGTTTTCCAGTCAAGAAAGAGGGTCATTGAAAAAATACATATTGGGGCTGAGGTGCAGTGGTAACGTGTTCGCCTAGCACACATGAGGCACTGGGTTCGATCCTCAGCACCACATAAAAATAAAATAAAGATATTCTGTCCACCTACAACTAAAAAGTATTTTTAAAAAAAGATTTAAAAAAAAGAAAAAATACATATTTTTGATTGTATGAAAATTTTATTTGAAAACATGAATAAAAATAGCATCAAGTGACCCATTCGTATGGTAAAGCATTTTTACCTATATGAATCTCACTTAAACTTTTAAAGCAATCTAATAAATGTTCTAATATTATATTTTGTTATTTTTTAAATTTTTTTTAATTGTAGATGGACACGATATCTTTATTTTATTTATTTTTATGTGGTGCTGAGGATTGAACCCAGTGCCTCATGCATGTGAGGCAAGCACTGTACCACTGAGCCACAATCCCAGCCTCTATATTTTATTATTGATAAGAGAATGAACATATAAAGAAATCATGTAACTTATGCAAGGTCAGAAAGTTAGTATTTTAAAGAATAGGAATGAAATCCAAGGGTTTGACTCCAGAATATGGTCTCTTGACCATGCTGTTTGATAGTCTTGTACACGTAGAGTTAGACAGTAGCTCTTAAGATGCAGAAGGGAGAGTTTTTATAAACTTTTTTTAGAACCCACCAAATAAAACTGTTGCCCCTTAACCAAGAAAAAAATGTCATGCATAAAGCCTTGTATTTGAAATTTATTGCAGTGTTTTCTTTTTTTAAATTTATTGGTTTTAATTAGTTATACATGACAGTAGAATGTATTTATGCACTTTGATATTGCAATATATTTTTAAAATTAGCAGAAACAGGTTAGATACTTGAAGCATATTCTTTGTTTCTAGTTTTTTTTATTAGGAAACATGACCAAAATCCTTTTATCAAAGAAAGTGACAGACTAGTTGAATTTGATTTTATTTAGAAACCAAGTAGGTTTTTCTATAACATATGCTCTGTGGAAATGGGTCTATTTCTATTAAACTTGAGATTATTTTCCTACCTATTTTTATTTTAGGTGATGCAAAAACTTTCTGGATGGAACTGGAAGATGATGGAAAAGTGGACTTTGTGTTTGAAAAAGTGCAAAATGTGCTACAGTCACTTAAACAGAAGATCAAAGATAGGTCTGCCACAAATAAAGGTATGAAGAAATAATCAATATTCCTAATGTTGCCCACAGGAAATACTGTGTAATTCTACTTCCAGTGTCTGTTTGCTCTTTTTTGTGTCCTGCTCCTTGAAAACTGGACATACTCTAATAGTGGATGAATCTGGTTACTTATGAGTAATAACTACTGAATTAATTTATTCTTGTATCAAGCTAATTCTTTTTTTTTTTAAACCTTTGTGTCTTTTTAAGCTGGAGGATGTTACAAAAGTAATACCTATTCATCATGTAACATTTGGCATTTATATAAAAATATAAGAAGTTATTCATTATGCTATCATTCAGATAGCTGGGTGTGTATATATATAAAGTACGGAGGCTGGAGATATGGCTCAATGTGATAGTTTGTCCTTTGCATTTACAAAGCCCCGAGTTCAATCTTTAGTAACCCCACCCAAAAAAGTACATTTAAATGCCTGCTAGAAACAGAACTTCCCCTATTACTCTTACGAAAGTACAATTTGTATTCTATATCAACAGTTCATCATTCAAGATTTTTTTTCTTTTCTGTTTATCTATCTTTAATCCTAGTTAGTTGTAGAATCTAAAACTTTAATGTAGAATACTTCAGTGTACTAGGTTATATAGTGGTTTTTGAGTTTTCTTTTATTGGCAGTACTGAGGATTAAACCCAGGGGCTTTCTACCGCTGTTCTACATCGTCAACCTTTTTTTTTTTTTTGAGACAGTCTCACTAAGTTGTAGTCTGGCCTTGAACTTCCATCTTCCTGTCTCAGTATTCTTAATAGCTGGGATTACTGGTGTGTGCCAGTGCACTCAGCAGGACACACAGTTTTAAAGCAAAAATTTCCCCAACTATTTTTAATATTTTCTGGTGACATTTCTGTTCTTAAGACATTAATCTACTATGTATTAATAAAAGCAGTACTGTTTTAATATTCCTTTTCAAGCCTTCATAAGTCAGATAAATGTACATTTGAATCCAGTTCCACCATCTCTAACTGGATGACCAAGAATAAATAGCTTAGTCTCTGAGCCTTAGTTTCTTTATCTCTAATGCATGCAATTATAAGAACCACTCAGACTGGGTGTGGTGGCACATGCCTTTAACTCCAGCAACTTGGGAGACTGAGTCAGGAAGATTGCAAGTTCAAGGCCGGCCTCTAAGCAACTTAGTGAGATGATCTCAAAATAAAAAGTGCTGGGATGTGCTCAGTGGTTAAACTCCCTTGAATTCAATCCCCAGTACTAAAAACAAACAAACAAAAACGAACTGCTCAGGGGAATTGTGAGGTTAAATGAGATAAAGTATGTAAATTTTCAACATAATAGCTGGTATTATGAATAAAGGTGAGGGTGATGCTGATTATTTCCATTCCTTCTTGTTTTCCTCCTTGACAGAGTACATACAAGCAATGATTCTAGTGAATGAAGCAACTATAAGTAACAATTCAACATTAATCAAGGGTATGTACCTTTCTTATCCCAATCCTAGAGTATTTTCTTGCCATAAAACAGGCCACCCTTTATGTCAGGTTAATTAAAGATAATTTGAAATAAAATATAAGATCTGCATTGCTAAGTTATAAAATCGGTTTCCTCTATTAAGTGAAAAATCTTTACTGTCTAGAAATAGGGAAAGCAAATAGAATTCTGAGACTCTAAGTCACTATAAACCTGCTTTCTGTGAAGAACACTGCTAGAAAGGTATATTCTGATATAGATGAGTCAGTGGATACATTTTTCATTTCTAGACTGGTAGAAGACCATCAGTCTTCAAAGCTCTAAACAAATTCAGTTTAGAAGAATCAAAGATAACATACTAAAGAAAACTTTCTGTATTCACAAACACTTCTGACACTAAATGCGTGGGTTTTCCATACCACACAATTGCCCCACATTCTGTGGACACAACTAATAAGATGTCCTATGATTTAATTGATTTCTGACACTGATTGTCTAGAGTTAGTGTAGATTGCACAGGTTGAAGGCTGAGTCCCACAAGATTTGCCCCTTGCTTTAAATGCCAGTCACAAATGCTGAACCTCTGCTACTTCTGACTGATTTGGCTACTGACTTGGCTATAATTCAGGGGTCCTCACAACAAATTTCTCCGTGAGTTTGATAATTTTCCTATAATGACTCACAGAATTCAGGAAAATACTTTACTTACACCAGTTTATTATAAAGGATGCAAATGACCACCCAGATGAAGAGGTCCATAGGCAAGGTTTAGTCTGGAAGGACACTAAGTTCAGGAGTGGAGTTAGGAGGTGCCACCCCCCTAGCATGTGGATGCTTTCATCAACCTGGAAATTCTCCAAACCCCATTATTTAGGGGTTTTATGGAGGTCTAATTACATATTCACAAATGATCGAATCATTGGTCTTCGGTGGTTGACTCAATCTCCTGCCCCTCTTCAGTCCCTGGAGATGGAAAGCAAAAGTACTTAGGGTTGAAGTTCCAACCCTGTAATTGTGCTTTGGTCTTTCTGATGACCAGCCACCATCCTAAAGCTCTCCAGGGAACCATTCATCTTATCAGCATACAAAAGACACTTATCACTGGAGATATCCATGGTCTTAGAAGCTTTTATATCAGGAACCAGGAACTAAGACCAAATATTAAAACAGAGGATACTCTATCACCCTATCACTTAAGGTATTACAAGGATTTAGGAACTCTGTCAGGAACTGGGGCAGATCAAATATACACTTTTTGTTATATAACAACATGTACCAACACTAGAAAAAAGTTACTTTTATCAGAATCACTATTTCATAAACCTTAGTTTATCACATCACCATTTCATAAATCTTCATCTATCACAAATTTGCTAAAATGTTGAGGAAGTACATTTACCAAATTTTAATACTGCTGGGTATTATTAGAAAAATGTGTTTTTGTTTCACTGTCATAATTTGGAGCCTTAAGACCTTTAAGTCTCTGAAAATGTAGTCCAACATCACCAGTTTGTTTTAAAGACCCTTTTTTTTAATTTTTTTTTTTAGTTGTTGATAGATCTTTACTTGTTTTATTTATTTATATGCAGTGGTAAGAATCGAACCCAGTGCCTCACACATGCTAGGCAGGCACTCTACCACTGAGCTACATCTCCAGCCCCCCCTTTTTGTTTTTCATAAGTATTCACAATCTCAAATAGCTAAAATACAGTTTTAGGAGACTAGGTTCTTAAAGGAAATATCCTCCTTTCATAGTATCCTTCAATAACATTTGGATTCATAGAGGAGGAGAATCTCTTTATCTCAGTGGCTGCATGAGCTGTGTATTAAATTGGCAAATACCAAATTAACAAGAGAAAAGGCATACAGGTATAAACTCTTTATTTTATATGCATAGGAGCATCACAGAAAGAAGTGACTACCCAAAGCAGCAGTGAGATTTGAGAGCTTATTGTACCATCATAATAGGGGAAAGGTAAGGCTGATGGAAATGACTTTTTAGAAGTAGATGGGAGGAGCCAGGCATAGTGGTGCACTCCTGTAATCTCAGCGGCTCTGGAGGCTGAGATAGGAGGATTACGAGTTCAAAGCCAGCCTCAGCAAAAGCAAGGTGCTAAGCAACTCAGTGAGACCCTTCTCTAAGTAAAATACAAAATAGGGCTGGGAATGTGACTCATTGGTTGAGTGCCTCTAAGTTGAATCCCCAGGACCCTCTCCCAAATAAAGTGGGTAGGAGGGAGAAGAGGCACTTATGGAAGTACAAATGACTTTTGAAAGGTAAACGGGCCTTGAGGAAAGTAGAGTAGATGGGAAATATGATCATTTGTAACAATGTCTGTTTGGTATAGTGCCAACTTCCTCTGCTCTCTTGTGATATATTCCTGGTTGGTACAACTCCTGTGAATTATGATAACTTAATGGATTTGTTTGTTTTGGAGGACCTGTGTTTAGACAGTTGAAGAGGATTTCAAAGAAAGCTTCTTCTTGCATTTGTTGGTTCTTGAATGTTTTTAGCTCAAAATAATTCCTGTGCCACTGAGGCACATCCCAGGCCCCTTCAGAATCAGAATACCTTAAGGAATTGCATTAATTTTGTAAGTAAGAGGCTTTTAAATGCAGGAGATGGGAACGAGGAACTAATTCTAAACCATTTTTCCCTCTGAAACAACTTATTTTCTGGTAAAAATAGAGTTTTTGTTTTGGGTGTTTTAAAGCAATAATTTCATCAGTAGATATGCCAAATATTATAATTGCATATTTTTATATAGTTAGTTCATCTGAAATATAACCTGTTTATTGAAAAGTATATCTGCCAGTGGCAGAGAAATGTTCTTTTTATGTAATTTACATTGTTAGCATATAAAAGGATTAAAAACCTGGTGGTAATAGAAGTTTCATGCTAGCATTTATTTTTTTAAAAATACTGAGACTGGGGCTGGGGTTATGGCGCAGTGGTAGCGTGCTCGCCTAGCACACGGTGAGGCACTGGGTTCGATCCTCAGCACCACATAAAAATAAAATAAAGAGGGGCTGGGGTTATGGCGCAGTGGTAGCGTGCTCGCCTAGCACGCATAAGGCACTGGGTGGTAGCGTGCTCGCCTAGCACGCATAAGGCACTGGGTTCGATCCTCAGCACCACATAAAAAAAAAATAAAATAAAGATAAAAAAAATAAAATAAAATAAAATAAAGATATTCTGTTCACCTACAACTAAAAATTTTTTTAAAAATACTGAGACTGAAAGAAACAAAAGAACTTGGTGTTAAGGTCATAACAAGCCATCTGGGATTAAACCTAGACTCCCCAGACTCCTTATTAAACCACGAATCACCTTTTTAGTTTTTTCCTTTTATATAACTATATGTTCTTTCAGTGTCTCCATAAAAGGATTTGATACTGTTTTTTTGAATTCTCTTTCCTTCCTCACCTAATGATTAATTTTAAATCTCTTATGTTTTTATTAACTCTTACTTCAGCTATGCATGTTTGTTCATTTGTATTTGCTAATATGATTTATGTGGCTTTTATAAAGAAATTATCTGAGGAAAAATCAGAAATCCTTAATTTGTAAAACTAATTTCTAGTCAGTTATTTTAGCTTTCTTTGGCTACCTTATTTTAAGCAACCCTCCCCTTTTTTTTTTAACCTGGACAGTTATAAAGGGATATTTGAGGGGCTGAGGATATAGCTCAGTTGGTAGAGTGCTTGCCTCACATGCACAAGGCCCTGGGTTCAATCCCCAGCACCACACATACAAAAACGTGGGGGCGGGGATGGGGGATTTTTGTTTTCCAATGAGTCAAGGAGAAGCCTTGGATTTTAACTTTAGATATTATTTTAAACTTTTATTTCTGTTGTTTTTAGTAGGACTAAAGAACTGCTTAATCAAACTTGGATTAAGTTCCTGGACCTTGTCCTTGGCCCACCTGTATACTTTTTTTAAAAATCCAGTTTTAACAAGAGCTTGCCCTCATACTTGATATGTAATTACCCTCACTATCTGATTAGGTTCCTCATCTCCCACTATCTCAGTTATATGTGACCAATGGCCTATCTTCATCAAGAATCTTGTTGGGTTGGTTTATTCAGAATCTTCTTTAAATGTTTTATGTTTCCTCTTGATAATTTTCCACCCATTGATCCCACCCTGCTCCTTATTAATTCCCACTTGCCCATGCAAGTGGGAATATATTCAGAACTGTGCCCAATTTCCCTTCCTCACTGGAAAATCCCATTGCAGTGGTCCTTATGCCTATCACAATGGTCTTAGATAGAGCATGGTGCTCCAGCATATATCGAACCCAGGGATACTCTGTCGCTGAGCTTCACCTCCAGCCTTTTTAAAATTTTGAGACAGATCTTACCAAATTTCTGAGGCTGCCCTCAACCTTGTAATTCTCCTGCCTCAGCCTTCCAAGTTGCTGGAATGACAGATATGTGCTACTTTACCCAGCTGATTAATTTTTTCTATAACAGCAAGTTAATAGTCAAGAGCAAGATACTTTTTTCCTTGCAGTCCATTTGTGCATAGAAAAAAAACACATTAAGAAAAGTTTTTAAGCCATAGAATAGTCCACATACTCACTTTACAGAATATGAACAGGGAATCTATAGCTTTTTGCCACCAAATATACAGATTTATTTCCATATTATAGCATGTTAGAGGTAAGCACAGATGAAGTATAAAAAGTAGGAAAAAAAAAGTACTTATCTAGCATGTGCAAGGTCCAGCATTTAATCGCCAGTACTGCCCTCTCCCTGCAAAAAATGATATAGAATTAAG
The DNA here is from genome assembly GCA_028644305.1 of Xerus rutilus. NCBI lineage: Eukaryota > Metazoa > Chordata > Mammalia > Rodentia > Sciuridae > Xerus > Xerus rutilus. The sequence continues at coordinate 108,732,641 of CM053404.1, forward strand.
TGTAAATATATATATGAAGAAATATTAAAAGAGGCAACCAAATACTTCACCCTCTCACTCCACAAAATAGATAGTTGTAGAACAATGAAAAGGCAAAAGATGTGTAAATTTTCTATTTTGTGACCTTCTATGAGCCTTGAAGGGCTATACTATTTTCTGTAAAATATACGTAGAGGCAGGGATACTTGATGCTCACCTTAAAGTTGATTAAAATTCAGATTAAATTAAACCCAAACTAGTTTCTTCAGAAGAAATAACTTCTAAGTCTTTGAATTTATCCTATATTATTTTCTTAATGCTTCTAAAAATACACCTAATCTTTTGGCTCAATCTTTTTTGGGGGGGGAGGTGTACCAGAGATTGAACTTGGGGGCACTCAACCACTGAGCCACATCCCCAGTCCCATTTTATATTTTACTTAGAGCAGGGTCTCACTGGGTTGCTTAGCGCCTCACTAGTTGCTCAGGCTGACTTTGAACTTGAAATCCTCCCAAACCACCGGGATTACAGGTGTGCATCACCATGCCCCACATTGGCTCAATCTTGAAATCAAAATATGTTTGCAAGTTTTAGGGTTCCATATGGGCAGGATGTCTATTTGATGAGATACTGTTTGAAATTTTAGTGAATGATTTTTAACTTGGTGTACTTGTTGCTTTCACTTTTTACTTTTTTCATGTAGATCATAAGCCTGTGACTTGGAATGAACTGGAAAACAAATCAAATGTATTTTCCTCTACATCATATGAAAATTTCTTCCCAGCAAACTGTACATTTCTGTATGTATATAAATTATTTTTAATTGTTTTGCATAGAATAGATAAAATATATAACAATAAGATTTTTCCTATAAAGCTTTAAAAGTTGCAGATTTTAGTATTTTATGTAGGATAAAAGTTCATGAATCTCAACAGGTTATATATTTAATATCCCTTGGTAGTCCAGTCTTATAAAATTTTGTTTACAGTGTCTCTATTTAATTAATACGTTGAAATCAAGTTGGCTTTTTTTTTTCTTTTTTTTTATATCACTAGATTATTTAGAGTATCAAAAGAGGTCATTGGTTATTTGTTTGTTTTGGTAGTGGGAAGGGTAGCACTTAACCACTGAGCTACATCCACAGCCCTTTTTAATTTAGAGACAGAGTCTTGCTGAGCTGCTTAAGGCCTTGCTAAATTACCAAGGCTGGCTTTGAACTTGGAATCCTCCTGCCTCAGCCTCCAGAGCCTCTGGGCTTATAAGCATTCACCACTGTGCCTGGTTCAGTTCAGTTTTTTAAATGTGTAACCATTCTGAAAAGAAAGTAGTGTCAGAAAGTTTGTGGGAATAGGCTAAATTTTTCAGGCCTTTTTGCTTTTATCTCTAATTTCAGTAAACATTTCTAGCATAAATGATAATTATACAGGAGCAAATCTGACACTCTGATACTTGGTCATGGTTTATCTTTAGTAGGTATTTTTAGCACCTTCAAGTGCCACCAAAGCGAAATCTGTGAAAGTATTTTTCTTCTAGATTAAAGAACATAATTTGAAAAAACAAGACCACATCTTTAAAGTTTTAAAGTCAATGCTCTAATTTTATTTGTCCTTTTAGCTAAATATTAAATTAAGCACCCCCCACCATTCTCAATGTGGAATTCTTTTTTTATTTTTTTAAACACAAAGTTCGAATTGATCACTCTAAATCACTAAAATATAAATTATGGGTTTTTGGTTTTTTTTTTTTGGTACCAGGGATTAAAGCCAGGAGTGCTTTACCACTGAGCCACATCCCCAGCCCTTTTTTATATTTTAATTAGAGACAGAATCTCATTGAGTTGCTTAGGATCTCACTAAGTTGCTGAGGCTGGCTTTGAACTCAAGATTCTCCTGCCTCAGCCTCCCACTGTTGGAATTATAGACATGTGCCACCACGCCCAGCCAAGATTCTTTTTCATGTAAACTTTTACTCAAAAAACTAATCCCGGGGCTGGGATTATGGCACAGTGGTAGTGTGCTCGCCTAGCACGCGTGAGGCACTGGGTTCGATCCTCAGCACCACATAAAAATAAAAAAATAAAGATATTCTGTCCACCTACAACTAAAAAATAAATATTAAAAAAAAAAAACTAATCCCAATTTTATGCTTAGGTGATAGTATTTTAATTAAGGCAATAGTATATAAATGCAAGATTTGGTTTATTCATGATAAACATCACTTCTTCAGTTTATTTTAATAGCTCATCACAATGTTTGTTTTTTGTTTTTGTTTTTTTGGTACTGGAGATTGAACTCAGGGGCACTCGACCACTGAGCCACATCCCCAGCCCTATTTTTTGTCTGTGTGTGTGTGGTTTTTTTTTTAAATTAAATCCTTTTTAAAAACCTTTATTTTATTTATTTATGTATTTTGTTTGTGGTGCTGAGGATTAAACCCAGTGCCTCACGTGTGCAAGGCAAGTGCTCTACCACTGAGCCACAACCCCAGCCCCCTATTTTGTGTTTTATGTAGAGACAAGGTCTCACTGAGTTGCTTAGCACCTCACCGTTGCTGAGGCTGGCTTTGAACTCGTGATTCTCCTGTCTCAGCCTCCCAAAGTACTGGGATTACAGGCTTACACCACCGCGCCCGGCTTCATCACAATGTTTTTGAATTTTAAATCTCCTGTCTGTAATGTTTTCTGTCGTTTTTAGTTTATCATCTATACAAGTAAATTAAATCTTCCTAGTCTTTATTGTGGTCACTGAAAATATTTAATAGCATATAACCAAAGACAGTACCTTTTTGCTTCCTGTTTATACCACAGACCTCTTCTCACTGTTCCAAAAAAAAAACCAAAAACTGTTCAATTGTGAATTTACTTTCCTCTATTCTTATCCTGCCTACATTTCTCTCATAGGGCTGTCATGAGGCATCTACAGCATTTCCCAAACATCAAAACTTATTAAAAATATTAATCAAAAAGGAAAATTTGATTAATTTGGACTTTTCTCACCTAGCTGTTGACTCAATACCTAGTGTTGGCTTTCTAAATTCTGAGATTTTGCTCTGGGGATTAAACCCAGGGCCTTACATATGCCAGCCAAATGCTGTACCACTGAGCCAATGCTGTATCAATATTCCAAAATTAGGTATAATCTTTAAGTGGCTGCAGAACATGCAAAATGTTTATTTCACAGTCTGACTTTTACAGTCATCTAAGAACATAATAGTAAGTAATCATCATGTTAGTGTGCAGTGTTTTTTAAAATGTGGAATTGAACTATGAATTTGAGATACTAATAAATAATTTATTTTAACAGATCTACCAAAAATAAGGAAATTTTCCCTCTGGAAAATAAAGTTATACACTTTAGCGGGAAAAAGTCGTCTTTGAATTTATCTTATCAAAGTCATGGTTGCTCTGGTGCCTGTCTGATGAATATACCACCAACTTTCAAGGGAGAAAACCCTCTACAGCTACCAATCAAGTGTCACTTCCAAAGACGACATGCAAAAACAAATTCTCATTCTTCAGCACTCCATGTGAGTTACAAAACTCCTTGTGGAAGAAGTCTGCGAAATGTGGAAGAAGTCTTTCGTTACCTGCATGAAACGGAGTGTAACTTTTTATTTACAGACAACTTTTCTTTCAATACCTATGTTCAGTTGACTCGGAATTACCCAAAGCAAGAAGAAATTGTTTCTGATGTGGATATTAGCAATGGAGTGGAATCAGTACCTATTTCTTTCTGTAATGAAATTGATAGTAGAAAGCTTCCACAGTTTAAGTACAGAAAGACTATGTGGCCACGAACATATTATCTAAACAACTTTTCCAACATGTTCACTGATTCATGTGACTGTTCTGAGGGCTGCATAGACATGTGAGTAGAAAAATGTGACAGTTCAAAAACTTGAATGTAGGGACTTGTCACAAAGTCCTACTATTATCAGTTTGTCTATCTAAATCCTGTTCACCAAGAGTCTAAATGGAAAGTTGCACTTCCTCACTAGCCATAAGAAGGAAAAACTGCCAGGTATAGTAATTTGAAAATTATTTCTTCTGAGGATGAGTAAATTCCTTTAACCTCACACCATAATCATAATGATAGCAATTACATTGCTGTTTAACAGAGCCAGACTCTGTGACAAAGTCCTTTACATACATTTTCTTACTTCCTCATAACCAAAACCCAAAAGATAGGTGATAATATCTCCATGTTAATGAGGAAGTTGAATCTCAGAGAAGTCATTTCAAAGACATCGTAGGGCAAACAAATTAGATAGCTAGAATTTGAACCCATGTTTGTTTGGGTTTTTTTTGAGATTGGGTGTCACTGTGTTGCCTTCAGCCTCCCAAGTAGCTATAACTACATGTCCTCTCATCATTATGAGCTAGAAGTCATGTTCTTTTTTTGGGGGGTGGGAGGGAAGTACCGGGACTTGAACTCAGGGGCACTCAACCACTGAGCCACATCCCCAGTCCTACTTTGTATTTTATTTAGAGACAGGGTCTCACTGAGTTGCTTAGTGCCTCACCATTGCTGAGGCTGGCTTTGAACTTGCAATCCTCATGCCTCAGCTTCCTGAGCCACTGGGGTTATAGGCATGTGCCACCACACCCAACAGAATTCATGTTCTTAACTACATTATATTTTACTTTTATAAATAATTTAAAAATCATTTTCTGGCTAACTTTTTTAGAAAGTTAATGGTGTTAGTAACTAGTATTCTTTGCTCACAGTATTGACATTCCATAAAAGTTGAAACTATATTCTAATATATTGAAAGTTCAAGAAATATTTTAAGGGTATGCAATGTATATACATTTGAGGGTACACAAATAAGGAGTGGAGTTATGTTATATGTACATTTAACTTAACACAAATTTAGCTACCTGTACTAGGCAAAACAAAGAAGAGAAAGAAAGAATTTAAATATATTTGTTCCCTCCTCATCCCAGTGGGGGTATGATCGGAGACCCCAGTGGATGTTTGAATCCTTGGATGGTACTGGGCATATGGGCATCAACTGGGTTTTGCCCATATGCTCTGCAGCATTATCACATAGTAACAAAGTTAATCTGGCTTTCCAAGGTTTTTGCTCTAGTGCCTCTTTTCCATCCCAATTCATGTGTTTTAGGGCCATCATTAACTAAAATAAGGATTACTTGAACATAAACAGTGTGATACCATGGTAGTCTATGTGATAACCAAGATAACCACCAAGTGGCTAACAGGTAGTGTATGCAGCATGACAAAGGGATGATTCACATCCCAGATGGGACCAAGTGGACAGTATGAGATTTCATCACACTACTTAGAACAGCATGTAATTTAAAACTTATTGTTTATTTCTGGAATTTTCCAATTCATACTTTTAGACAATAGTTGACCCAAGGTAATGGAAACTGCAGAAACTGAAACCGTGGATAAGGAAAGGCCTACTGTAATGTAGATAATAGTTTTCATCATCCTCTCAGCTGGAATATGAAATGAGAGGTATAAATCTGTTGTTAACCTCAGTTTATCTCAGTTCCTTTAAGCCTCTAGAGAAGACCTTTCACTGTCCTGAGTTTATTCTGTTAAAAAAAAAATATATATATATATATATATGCTGTACATATATACATATGTATGTATATATTTTAGATCCAGGTATGGTGGCACACACTTGTAATCAATCCCAGTGACTTGGGAGGCTGAGGCAGGAGGATCAGAAGTTTAAGGATAGTCTGGACAATTTAGCGAGACCTTGTCTCAAAAAAAATGCAGGGGCCTGGGGATATAGCTTATTGGTTGAGCACTTGCTTAGCACATTTAAGTCCCTAGGTT
>CM053404.1:108738535-108833906 GCA_028644305.1 Xerus rutilus
GGCTCAAGCCTGTAATCCCAGCACTTAGGGAGGCTGAGACAGGAGAATCGCGAGTTCAAAGCCAGCCTCAGCAATGGCGAGGCACTAAGCAACTCAGTGAGACCCTGTCTCTACATAAAACACAAAATAGGGCTGGGGATGTGGCTCAGTGGTCGAGTGCCCCTGAGTTCAATCCCCAGTACCAAAAAAAAAAAAAAAGTCCCTAGGTTCAATCCTCAGTTCTGAAAAAAATAAAAAAGAAAGAAAAAGGGAAAAAAAGCATAAAATGAGAAATTCCTTTATACATCCAAGAATAAAAAATAGAAAAGATGAAACTTTCAAGGAGATAATCTCTATAATTGCAGATGGATGGGAGTCCTCAGATTGAAAAGGCCAACTAATATCTGGATAAAGTAAATCTCAAAAGCTATTAGGTAGGAAAGATTGATTTCCTATGAAAGAAAAACATATTGACAACCAATTTTTGTCAAATAATGGAAGACTAGGGGGTGTGGGAAGCTATATTACTTTAAAGTGCTGAAGGAAAATGAACACAAAACTAGTATTCTGTACCTAGCTGGTTATTTTAAGGGGTGATTTCTTTTTTCCAGTTATACAGCAGTTGAAGACATGTATACCTACGTTACAGCACCAGTATTTTTAGGTAGGTCTACAGCATTGGTTTCCAAACAACAGGTTTAGTGGAATGTAAAATTATTTTACAGTTATAATTAGCATATTTAAAAACAATTTAATTAACAGTTATAATTAGCATATTTAAAAGTAAATACAATATAATTAGCATATTTAAAAGTAAATACCATAGAAAATATCCAATTACATCACACATAATATGGCTAACGTTTCATGCCACTGTTTTAATTTATATACTTACATATAAATATGTATGTGTGTATATGTATGTATATGTGTGTATAAATATGTATCTTGTATAGACAAGATCATGAAGAAAATGTATTTTTTAGTGTGGATCACAGTCAAAAATATTGAAAAGTCACTACCTTTAAGATGCTTACACATGTGCATAAAAATAGGGATGCTCATTGTAACATTGTTTACTGAAAAACTGTAGGCTACTTAATTATAAACCAAGTGAGCAATAGCTAAATGGTATAGAAAAGTTAAAAGGAATCAACCAGGTTTTTTGTTTTTGTTTTTGTTTTCGTTTTGTAGTACCAGAGATTGAACTCAGGGGGCACTCGACCACTGAGCCACATCCCCGGTCCTATTTTGTGTTTTATGTAGAGACAGGGTCTCACTGAGTTGCTTAGCACCTCGCTGTTGCTGCGGCTGGTTTTTTGTTTTTTTTTTTTTTTTAAATACTTTTTTAGTTGTAGATGGACACAATGTCTTTATTTTATTGCTTTGTATGTGGTGCTGAGGATCGAACCCAGGGCCTCACGCATGCGAGGCAAGCGCTTTACCGCTGAGCTACAGTCCCAGCCCTGAGGCTGGTTTTGAACTCACAATCCTCCTGTCTCAGCCTCCCAAAGTGCCAGGATTACAGACATGCACCACCGCACCTGGCTTAACCAGGTTTTTATATAACACAGATGAATCTCAAAGAAACCCTGTATTGAACAGAAAGCAAGTTATAGTGTAATACCTATAATAAATTTTTTAAACATGGAAAACAATACAGTATGTTATTGGTTTATATAAATTATCAAGGGTGTCACATCAAATCTATTGAAGGTTTAGTTTTATTGGTAATGCTTTTTTTAAAATTTTAATATTTTTTTCCTATATTGGTATATATATTTTAAATTACATAGGAAAAAAAGAAGGTCTAGACAAAATTCTGACAAGTAATTCTGGATGATAGAAATATGGATGTTATTTGTGTTTTTCTGAACTTCATACCTTTTATAAACCACATTGGAAAGAAGCTAGATTTTTATATCTGTAAACAGAATATAGCTTAATGACTTATATTTATTTTCTCTTTCTATTGCAAATAGCAGTCACCATTCTGATAATGTAATTTTGTTATATATAGAAAATACATAAGAGATCCATAGAGGAAAAGACCATAGTCACTTGTTCAGCCAAAGAAACTAAGATCCAGAGAATTTTAACTAGCTTACCATTAGTCATGTATCTGATTCTTAGCTGGGATACTCAGGTTCTGTGGTGCATGTTCCAATCCAATTAATATAAATAGGTAGAAGAGAAAATATGTGAATTTAATTTTATGGTTGCAAGTGCCTAACAATAATTTGAAAATAGGATTCTAGTAGCCAGATACTCAACATAAGTCTAATCTGCTTTTGTGTCACTGGAGTGAGAGAGAACTTAGGACATCTGCAAAACTATGCTTCTGTGAATTTGATACACCTAAGTTTATCTATTGTAGAACAGAAGTAGCAGAATATTCTAAAATAGGCTTCTGCTGAATAAGAAATGATTTCATTTTGAAAAGTTAAAGAAAATCTGTATAAATAAGTGTTCTATTTCATAGGAACAGTGCAGTTTATAATTTCATAGGAGTACAGTGCAGTTCATAATTATTTTAAAACTTTTGATGTTGTCTTTCACAGAGGCCTATTCTATGTACAGAAGTCTCATGCAGTCCATCAATCAAATTATTCTAAATATAATTATATTTTTATATTCTTTATTTCATCATTTACACTTTCATCAAACAAGTCTCTTAACTTGATGCTTTTTTATTCTGACTTCTCCATCCATTGCTTTCCTTTTAGAACAAAATGTGCATGTCTTCAGCTGACAGCAAGGAATGCCAAAAGTTGTCCTTTGTCAAGTAATAAAATACCCTCTGGATATAAGTATAAAAGGCTACAGAGACAAATACCTACTGGGTAAGATACCTTGAGGATTTATTGCAGGGTGTTTATATCTGTGAAGGTGGGTACTTTTTTATTGTGGTCTTCAGTCTTACAGATGCTGCTTTAATCTGTTTCTAATACCCAAAATCTAAATTATTAAGGAATAATAATTCAGAAAACCCCTGTGCAGTGTTTTTGGAAATGAAAGTCAGAGACCACACAGTTATACAGAGTGTACTGAAACACTAATCTGCTTTGAATCTGGCTCTTAACCCTCTTAGGATCAGCCTACTTTGGGTCGCCATTTCCCCATTAACAAATATACTAGGCAGAGCTCATCTGAGAATTAGGAATTTTCAAGGTTGATATTACTAAATAACACCTTTAGAACAGAAATAGAAAATTTAACTCCTAGATATTTCCTTCCTAGACATTTTTAAAAAACTAAAATTAATGTGCCAGGCATCTGACTTACTTAAATTTATGAAACAGCCCAATGGGTAACTAGTATTGTATAATCCCCACTTCTAAAATGAAAAAACAAAACAAAATGAGCCCACAGCTGATAAATGTAGAAGGTATGATGGGAAACCAGGTAGACTAGCACTAAGAATTTTCAGGGCTGGGGTTGTAGCTCAGTGATAAAATGCTTGCCTAGCACATGTGAGGCACTGGGTTTGATCCTCAACACCATGTAAAAATAAATAAAGGTATTTTGTCCATGTACAATTAAAAATATTTCTTAGAAAAAATTTTCATAATCTGCTTCCCTTAGTGCCAGTGAAGTAGCAATATAAATTGCTTTTTGCTTCTTGGGGCATCTTACTGATTTTTTCTTTTGCATATTTTGTTGATAGCATTTATGAATGCAGCTTGTTGTGCAAGTGTAATCGACAAATGTGTCAAAACCGAGTTGTCCAACACGGTCCTCAAGTGAGGTTACAGGTGTTCAAAACTGAGAAGAAGGGATGGGGGGTGCGCTGCTTAGATGACATTGACAGAGGGACATTTGTTTGCATCTATTCAGGTAAAGCAAAGGTTTATTTTCTAATTATTCTATAATGGGATCTACGTTTCTGAATATACATATTCCTAGTCAGGAACCAGTGCAGCCTGCTCATTTAAAATTCCAGGTTCATTTCAGGGAGGGCAAGAAGAAGCTTGCAGAATTATTAGCATTCATCACACTTGGATCTCTGCCATGCACCACTTACAAACACACATACCACACAACCTGCCTAGACACTTGTCTCTCATATGTCTCAAAATAACTCTTGAATGGAATCTGCCTATAATATGCCAAATGGTGTCAAGAAGCATCATTAGCTCTCAGCATCACTAGAAAATGCACCTAAGGATCTCTGATCTATCTAATAAGGATGAGTGAGAATAGCCAGTTGCTAATTCTGACTTGGTCACTATTATTTTGAGTTCCTTGAAAGAAAATGCATAAATGTTAGACTAATATTTTAATGTTATATAGGACTTTAATATGAGAACAATAGATATATACAGCACAGTTTTAAATAGGTCATTTTCTAAAAGAGTATAGGTTTCAAATGTTAAAGCCTTTTGAACTAGACAGAAAAGTTGCAATTTTAAGACTAGATTTCACCTCTCTAGAGTACTTTGATTTATATTTTTTTATATTACTATAGCTAAATCTCTTCTCTTTTCTATTATACCAAAATATACAAATGTGTCTTTCAGACACCCTATATTTCTTATGAGTGGAAGATAAGAAATACCTTATTGCTTCTTTTTTTTTTTCTTCCTCTTTTGCTATATCACAATAGTTTTCTAGGATGAGTTAATATGTTTACACAGGATCCTTTGGTCATGGAGAAGAAATAGAGATGTTGTTTATTGTTAGCAATTATATTATCTTTCATCTTGTTCAAACATTTTTTTCTTTTAGGAAGATTGCTAAACAGAGTTAATCCTCAGAAACCTAATGCTGCTGATGAAAATGGAAAAGAAGAGAATGTTATGAAAAATATATTTTCAAAAAAGAGGAAAATAGAAGTTGCGTGTTCAGATTGTGAGGTTGAAGTTATCACATTAGAATTGGAAAAGCACCCTAAAAATGCTGAAACTGAGGAATATCCACCTAAGTTTAGTAATAATTCAAAAGAGCCTATTATGTAAGTAAGAACTTAGGAACCCGATCACAATTACTCTGTTACAAATCAAGAATGATTCTTTCTCCTTCCTCTTTCTTTCTTATTCCCCTGTCCCCCACTCCTATATATCAATTTGCTTCACAGTTATAAATTTAATACTTTGAGAAATCCAGGCCACTTTAATTTTTAAAAAACCTAGCCAACACACTTTCTTCAGGGCCCATTTTTGGAGTTCTGCCTTGGATAATTTTCAATAGGTTCTTTAGGGATGTCATGACTTTTGCTTTTTGTGTTTGTTTGTTTTCTTTTCTTTCATATTGTCATCGTATTTGCAAAACTTTATAGATTCTCTTTTTTTAATCATAGCGGCTCTGGAGGCTGAGGCAGGAGGATTGATTGCCAGTTCAAAGCCAGCCTCAGCAAATCAAGGCTCTGAGCAACTCAATGAGACCCTGTCTTTAAATAAAATACAAAATAGGGCTGAGGATGTGGCTCAGTGGTCAAGTGCCCCCACAAAAATTATTGACTTTAAAATAAATTTTCTCCTCCAGTGGGGGGTAATTAGAGATCAGTTAGAGATGTTCTCATCTTAAGTACTAATGCATATTTTTGTAATAGTGATATTATCTACATTTCAAGGCCCAGTAAAGAGAATTTTTAGTGATATGCAGAATAACTTTTTTTTTTCCTTTCAGGGAGATGAACTATAACAGTATCTCAAGAACTCAGTATCATTCAGTTATTAGAAGTCCTAAATCCAAGACAGCCATTTTTCCACACAATGGGAAAAAGATGGTAAAAACTGGAAAATGTAGATGGGGCCCTTCTGAGACCATTAACTGTTACCTTACATTTCTATTTTTTATTTAGTTTAAAATGTTTGTTCCTTAATATTGTGTAGAATTTCTTGTATTGTTTTGGAGTGGGTATGCTGTTGAAGTCTTAAGGCATATTTTATTTACTTAGTATTGTCCATGGCAGGTGGCACGTTTCCAACTTAGATATATGAGAACTTTAAGTTAATAGTGATATAAAAAAGAAAAGTGATGGAGTAATTTAGGTTAAAGACAAAGTTGTTTTGAGAAAAAAAGAGATGCAGTTTTATAAAAGAATCATCCAGAAAGCATTATTTTACATGGTAGCCTGAGGATACAGTTTTCAAATTGAGCTGAGAAGACTAGTCAGAGACTGAAACTTGGAGAAGAGAAAGATACAAGAAAAAGAACAGAGGCAGACATAATGGTAGCTTACAATAAGGGCTTGTTGGTGAAAAATAAAAACTCAGATCTACATGTAAAAATACTTGCCTTCTGCCTAGTAACAATATAGTAGATAACCTCCTCAGTATCATAATAGTTTGTGAAAAGTTTAAGCCACTAGGTGTGGGTTTAACCTCCAGCTCTGCTGCTTACTAGTTAGCAGACATCTCCATGGGTGCTTTTCTTTTATCTGTAAAATGAGAATAATAGAATCTATCTCAAGAGTTCTGAAGATTAAATGAGATATCAGAAAGCTTTCTTAGCACAATGCTTGGCACTCAACTAAGTGTTCAATAAATATTGGCATTTCAAATACTATGAACTTGAAGAGAAAAAATAATGGTCAGCACTTACTGAGCAATTAGTTGGGTGCTGAGCATTGTGCTTAAACATACACTCCTATTTTAAAGTCAGCATCACCATTTAAAGGGACTACGTTGTCTGCAATGCATAAAAACAGATTCTTTAACCTTTTCTTTGAAGTGGAAACTAGCCAGTAAATTTTTAATCCTTGCACAATTTACAGTTGAAACCAAATTTATAGTCTTACACAGCATTTATCTCAGGATGGAGGATGATTTTAATTGAGAGGTAGAGAAACATGTATTAGGTTTTAATGCCCAAAGAATGTCCTGACAGTCTTCATAGCTATGTCTTAATAAAGTGCCTAGAAATAGAACACATTGAGAATTAATGCCCAAAGAATGTCCTGACAGTCTTCATAGCTATGTCTTAGTAAAGTGCCTAGAAATAGAACACATTGAGAAAGGATAACACACATTGGCTCATTAGTCTAAAGATTCCTTTTAATATTAATTGTGAAGCTTTTCAAAATTAACCTAGTACATATAGCCTATGAAGATTGACATTTAATGAGAGACCTAACTGCTGAATATTTTTTCCTAACCTAGGAAATAAAGACATCTCTTATTTTCTTTTAAGGGATTTGTTTCCTTGGAGTCTGCCACCTCAGAAGATAATGATGGATTTAAACCAGCCCAAGCACATGTGAACCCAAAAGCCAGGGTAGCACAAAGTAGGCCATGTTTCACTTTGTGATTATCTCTCATCTGCCTATTTGTCTCTCTCTGCTCAATAACCCATGGCTTGTTTTCTCAGATTTCATAGCAAACATGCTGCATTTGTGACCAAAGTTACAACTTGTTTAGATAAGATATTGGCAAACCGTGGTTTACACAGGCCTACCGCCTGTATATATGTGTAGGCTGTGAAAGAATGATTGTTTTGAAAAAAATCAGAAGGTAAATATTTTATGACACTTGAAAATTACAGTTTCATTGTCAATAAATACAGTTCCTTAGACATTCATTTATGTATTATTTCTACATTCACATTACACCCACATAGTCACAGTAGACTACATGGCTGGCAAAGTCTGAAAAGTATCTGCTGTTGGGCTCTTTCAGAACATGTTTGCTGACCTCTGATCATGTTGCCAACATCAACTTGACGCATGGCAGTAGGAGTAGGGTGGACTCTACACGGTCCACAGGTGTTGTCTGTGGCTTTGTAAGCATTGTTTAAAGCAACTGCTCTCTCTCTCTTGAACTCTTAAAAATAAAGACACACCACTCTTTTGCAGTAATCTAGTCAATACTACTACAGAGGATGACAAACATGTCTAGCCAAGGGCTAAAATGTTGCTGTGATGAGTGCTTGTCTTTCAGAATTACCAGTCTCTGCCATGGTGAATATTACAATTTGAACAAAACTGGGTTTTGGTACTTTTGTGTTTCAATGGATCCCACAGTAAGGAGACATTAGTCAAAGATGGTCCTTTTTGAAGAACTGACCACCCATTGCTGCCTCTTCTTTGAGCCTCCTTGCATCTACAAGCATAAATCCCCACCTGTTAAAGGATAGAGATTGAGGGGCTGGAGTTGTAGCTCAGTGGTAGAGCACTTGCCTAGCACATGAGGCACTGGGTTCAATCCTAGCACCACATAAAAACAAAGGCATTGAGTCCATATACAACTAAAAAAAAAGAGAGAGAGAGATTGGGAGAGGCATGGGAGCTCCTTGATAGAAAAGTTCTGTCAAGAAAGGGCATTGTTACGTATTATATCCCAACATTTAATGCATAAGCCATAATGAATACTATTGCTTCTGAGTCTTTTGTCATTATTATTGACTTCTACAGTGCTATGAGCAGGCAGTCCAACCCTTGATTAAAAGACAAATATTGTAGGAATAGCAATCACAACAATAATGATAGGATCAAGAGCATTAATTTTTTTAAAAATATAATTTATTTTTAACAGGTTTTAATTTTTAATTGACATGTTAAAATATATATTTATGGGGTACAGTTTGACATTCAGTACATGTGTACAACGTGTAATAATCAGATCAAGGTGATTTGTATATTTGTCACCTCAGACATCATTTCCTTGAGTGGGAAACATTAAAAATCCTTTCTACTAGCTATTTTGAAATATACAGTTAATTATTATTCACTATAATTATTCTGTACTATGTAGAACATGAGAAGTTATTCCTCCTGTCCAGCTGCAGCCACAGACTTGTTAACCATCTTCTCTCTGTCCTTCACCCCACACCAGGTTCTGGTAACCACTGTTCTACTCTTGGCTTCTATGACGTTTTGGCTGAAATGTGATTTTGTTGTGCAATTGAGTTAGGTGATACAGTGGCCTTTTTTTTTTTTAATAAGTGATTTTACTTACTCCATCTGACATGCATTCATACTTTTGAATACTCTAAAAAAATTTCCATTATTAGATATTAATCAATTCATCTACTTTTGAAGTATCGTTATTTATAAAAGTGTAATTATTGAATGGTCATCTGGCAAAACATTAAACTTAATGTGTACTAATCCCTGGTGGTACATACTTGTTGCTATTGGGATTTTTAGAGGGTGATTCTAATTCTGAAGGGGACTTCTCAGGCCTTTCATTGGCATATACAGGCCTAGAGTGCTTCTTAAACTTCCATTTGGTTACATCTGTTTAACATATATTTAAATGCAAATTCCAGAGCTGAAGAAAAGGAAGTTTGTTAGAGATTAAACATGGTAATGCAGAAGCAACATGTAGATTCATAAGGCATTGCTGTGTAGTAGAAAGAAGGCAGGAGCCAAACATATTTGAGTTTGTTAACCCAGTTCTCATTATTATGAGTCAGGCAAATCTGTTTACCCCTAAGACTC
Source organism: Xerus rutilus (assembly GCA_028644305.1). Taxonomy (NCBI): domain Eukaryota; kingdom Metazoa; phylum Chordata; class Mammalia; order Rodentia; family Sciuridae; genus Xerus; species Xerus rutilus. The sequence goes on from CM053404.1 coordinate 108,747,897, forward strand.
AAAGTTTCACTTGTAAAATTAAAAGAGGGCTACCTACTTTAATACATAGTAAACATTAATGATAATGAAAACAAGTAGCATCTAATGAGTATTGTTAATCTCAGCACGATTGCTCAACCAAGTAAGTTTCCTGACAGTTCTTTCCTTAGAGAACTCAAGATCCAACCAAGTTGAAGATCCTGAAGACAATCAGCTGAATGAATCAGATGTAATAGATATGACTAAATGTAGAGAAGAAACTCTACCAGGGGGCCGATGTGACCAGGCAACCACATTGGGTAATGAAAATGTTAAAAAAGAGTTTAAGGTTACAGTAAAAAAGCCCCAAGAGGAAAAATCTCCAGTGTGTCAAAATCAGCAGGTCTATCATGATGAAGAGTTGTCAAGTGAAACCAAGAATACTTCATCTGATTCTCTAATGAAGTCCAGTAAAGGCAATGTTTTTTTATTGGATGCCACAAAAGAAGGAAATGTGGGCCGCTTCCTTAATGTGAGTATAGGGCTGAGATGCATATTTCTAAGCAACTTTTTTCCCCATGCTTTAAAAAAATCATGAGGGTTCCTAGCACTTTGGGAGGCTGAGACAGGAGAATCACGAGTTCAAAGCCAGCCTCAGCGACGGCGAGGCACTAAGCAACTCAGTGAGACCCTGTCTCTACATAAAACACAAAATAGGGATGGAGATGTGGCTCAGTGGTCGAGTATCCCTGAGTTCAATCCCCGGTACAAAAAAAAAAAAATCGTGAGGATAATATGATTTAGAAACAGTCCTAAAGCCAGACTACCTGGGTTAGAATTCCAGCATCCCACGTGGGTGTTCATGGCACATTACCTAAGTTCTTGCTGCCTCATTTCCTACCTTTGTAATAAGGGATAATAATAGCTACTAAGTATATAATGAAGATTAAATGAATTAGTATAAAATGCTTCCAACTGCCTAGCACATACCAAACATTTGCTTAAGAAAACACACACACACATACACACACACACACACACACAATGAGAAATGGTATATAAAAAGTATTTAAACATACCAGAAGGTTTCTGACTTATCTGCTCAAGTTGAAAAAAAAAATGTATGGACAGCAAGTAATCATTGAAATTAAATGATGGCAGACATTCCACAGAGTGTTGTGGAGATTCGATCTCTGCAAATTTTGTGATGCATAAATGTGTTTAGATGGCAGCTAGTGGGCACCTGAACAATATGAGAATGATAGTAGTATGAAGAGAGAATCATCACATTAGAAACCTTGGAATGAAGATAAATGGTTTTGTTCAGCAGAGAATCTTTTGCTTACACGACTCCTAAGGTCATGTTTTTTAATAGGATGTAAAAATTATTTAATTACATAATTATTTTATGAAAAAAATAGGTTATTTTTATACACACTGTTCCTGTACATATTCTTCACTTTAAACTTTTTTGGGAAAACTGTTTTGTTTTTAAAAATAATTTTAAAAAGCCCTACCTTGAGAAGTACTGTGGCCCTATTTACCTACCTCCACTGCACTCTCTAAGATAGTCATTTTATGAATTTTTTGTGCATTCTTCTAGTATTTTTCTGCAAGTACAAGTAAATATATATATGTTGTTTGTCTCTACCTTTTTACAAACAGGATAGCATATTTACTGTTACATATTTTACTTTTTGAATTAACACTATATCTTGGAGATCTTTCCATATCAGTACACAGAAAGAGCACCTCATTCCTTTCATTTGCATGGTTTTGTTCATAGAATGCTGTTGTATTAGTGTACCGAAGTATAGGCAGTAATTAGAGTTATTTCCAAACTTTTATTGTTAAAACCAATGTTCCATGAATAATCTTACACATACATACATACGTAGATAAGTGCATTTATAATAATGATAAATATTGACAAATTACTTTTTTGGGTACCATTTTGCATTTCTACCACCAAGATATCAGAATGTCAAAACAGGGCTTTTCTGAATGGGTTTTCTATTAATCATATTGTTATGAATTTTAGTATTTTATATAGTATAAAATAAAAGAAAATGAGTGAGATGTGTTGGAAACAGAATGGTATTCTACTACTGTAAAACACAAGGTATTGCACTTTGTACTGTATCTAACCTCTGTGTTCATTTTTTTGTTTGTTTGTTTTTTAACAGCATAGTTGTTGCCCAAATCTCTTGGTACAGAATGTTTTTGTAGAAACACATGACAGGAATTTTCCATTGGTGGCGTTCTTCACCAACAGGTTTGAAATTGATTTTGCTGATATGATTTAATTCTGAAATTATGATTTTGAAAATAACAGTCAAGCCAGGCATAGTGGCACATGCCTGTAATCCCAGCACTTTGAGAGGCTGAGATAGAAGAATCGCGAGTTCAAAGCCAGCTTCAGCAATGGCAAGGCGCTAAGCAACTCAGTGAGACCCTGTCTCTAAATAAAATACAAAATAGGGCTGAGGATGTGGCTCAATAATCAAGTACCCCTGATTTCAATCCCTGGTACCAAAAAAATTTTTTTAAAAAGTCAAAAATATATAAAGATGTGTAATAAAGCCCCAAATATCCTTTACCCTGGAATATTCAATTATCCTAAACTGTTCCTAGTCACAAAAAAAATTGGAACATTTGAAATTTCTATTCTATTCTCACTTAGAATTAATTTCTGAAAGGGTTTAAGATCTCACCCAGTTCAGTTGAGGGGATGAATGACAAAAAGTGTTATATCATTTTCATCTTAGAACTATCTGCTTCTTTACCATAGGTTCACATTTGCAGAACACACTTGCTCTGTCATGGATATTAACAGGTTCTTTCTTTCTTAGGATTTTAGTAGATTTGGAATAAAATTCAAATAATTTTTCTTAATAAAAGATCATTCCTAACTGATGAGTGCTAGGGAGAGAAAACATCATATTATTGAGGTGGTTATTGGTGTTAACATAAAAACTGACATTCAGTTTTGATTCATTTGATAGTTATTGAAGGTGGTTATGAATATTTTTCATTTCTACTTTCTAGGTATGTGAAAGCAAGAACTGAACTAACATGGGATTATGGTTATGAAGCTGGGACTGTGCCTGACAAGGAAATACTCTGTCAATGTGGGGTTAATAAGTGTAGAAAAAAAATATTATAAATATGTAACTAATGCGTGTTCATGAAATTAGATCAGGCTCAAATTAGAGTCATATAAAAGAATCCTCAGTCATCAGTGGAATTAATTTAGGTTGTTGTATACCAAGGTAATTCTTCTCATTTTTTCTTTTTTTCAGAGGATTCATATTATATTTCTATTTTATTTGATTAAATGCCAGGAACAAAATAAGAACATTTGCATATGCATAGTTTATCCTTGTTTTTACTGCTGTTCAACTTTACTTGAATAAAATAGAAATGTATATTTTATATGAAATACCACTGTATAATTTATAACTTATTTACAAATTGTACATTAAGAAAAATAAGTCAAATAGAATTCAGCTGTTTCTAAGTTACTTTTTTGATCATTATTATTTAGTTTATACCTGTAAGGACCAAATTTCACATATTTACCTACAAAACTGATGTTTAATTCCTGGCAAATCATTATAGGCTGCAAGGTGGGCAACAGAACCTGAGGAATATGTAAGAACTAATTTTATGCATATTACTCCCAAGGTGTGCAGTTTTGTTGTTTTTTATCCCTGGTGCTAGGCCTCAGGCATGCTAGGCAAGTGCTGCACCATTGACACACACACCCAATTCTCCCAAGTGTTTTAATACTTGTTAAGAGAAGCTGTATCTGGCTCCCTGAAACGTTGTCCTATGAATCATTTCAGTGGGGAGGAGAAACTCTTCAGTAAGTTAGGTTCTGACAGACTCTCTTATTCAACCCTTTGAGATGAATCTTCCAGTTTCCCTTCACTTCTTCAATGGAAGACAGGACAAAAAGGAATAGAAACTTCCAAGAAAATTTAATATTTTGTTCTAAAGAGAATAAAGCTATTAGTAAAAGAAACCTTGAAACTAGAAGGAATTGTTCCCTCAAAAATATAACAAAACAACTTTGAGCTTCAAAATACAAAATAGCCTCTTGGTATATCCTGGGTATTGCTTGTTTGTTTTTGTAGAGAAAAGAGAAAGTTAACTACTTTGCTATAGGCTAACCCTGATGATCTAGTGGAAAAGGGAACTGTGAAGCTCCAAGAATCAAAATTAATTTTGTCCCTTAAAGAAAAAGTACATTTGGCTGCTAGGAATTTCTAAGAACCAGGATGGGACTATTAGTTTGAAAAGGAGTAATTAAATGGAGACTGAAGCAGGAGGAATACAAGTTTAAGGCTAGAAATGAAAAGGGCTTAGGATGTAGCTCAAGGGTAAAGCTCCCCTGGGTTCAGTCCTCATTATGGGAGATGGGGAGGGAATTCTTCTTTGAGGGGTTTAATGTCTTTTTGTTGTTGTTACTTGATGTTGTTGGGGTTTAGTTCAATTACCTTTCCAATAAATCTATTTTAAGTTTGGACTCAGTTTCTTAAAAATATTGAGCCAGATGAAAATTAAACTTGAAATTGTTTTAGAAAATGGGAAACCAAAGAACTAGGAAAAGCAGCCAAAAAATTAAAACCAACAGCCTGCAGACAGATGAGTCAAGTTGAGAAATCTGTGTATTCACAGTAAAGAATTTTAGGCAGTGCACTAAAACAAAGAAATTTGATCAAATATTTTTGTGCAGAAATTGTGGATCAGCCAGTATTTCCTTGAGATCTGCTTTAGGAGTCCATCTAACATTCAGAAACCTGAAATATTCTATCAGTTTTATCCATTTGGAGAAATTTTTCCAGAAATCATGATCTGCTTCGTTCTCGATTATTTTACAGCTAGCATCTCACATCAGTACCCTAGAGATTCCCTTTGTCCCTTATGTCAGATGTGTTTCTAGTTGAGTTTTCTTATTTCCCTTTTCCTTAGTCTGCTCCTATATGTTGGTGAAGCATAACCTCCAGTAGCTTATTATTTTTGTTTTTGTTTTTTTTGGACTGGGTTTTGAACCCAGGCACACTTTACCACGGAGCTATATCACCAGCCCTTTTTATTTTGAGACAGGTTTTAACTAAGTTGCCCAGGCTAGCCCCAAACTTGCAGTCCTCCTGCCTCAACCTTCTGGGTAGCTGGGATTACAGACACATGCCATTTCATCTGACTCCAATAAGTTTTGAAAAAGGAAAATGAGAAGTAAATGTTTTGAGACTCTGCATGTTTGAAATGTCTTTATTTTACTCTTACTTGATTGTTATTTTGGCAGGGTATAAAATTCTTACCTCCCTTAAAATTATAGGATTAACTTTGTCCTAATGTCTCTGGTCAGAGTCCATTTTCATGCTTCTACTGGTGTTTGGTGAGATATTTTAATCTTAAAACTTTGTCTTACAGTACAGAAACCATTTCTTGAAGGCTTTCTCATCTTTTTGTAATTCCTTTTACCAAAATGTTAGATCTCCAGGATTGGTTCTCTGGTTTTCTTTTTGCTTTTCTCTTGATTTCCAGTTCTGTCTTCCTGCTTTACCTTCTAGTAACTTTCTCAACCTTATCTTCAAATTCATCTATTGCATTCAATATTTAGTCTCATATTTTTATTTTTACTTTTTTCTTTTCTTTTCTTTTGGTATCAGGGATTGAACTCAGAAGAACTCGACCACTGAGCCACATCCCCAGCCCTATTTTGTGTTTTTATTTAGAGACAGGGTCTCACTGAGTTGCTTAGTGCCTTGCCTTAGCTGAGGCTGGCTTTGAACTGGCTTTGAATTCTCTTGTCTCAGCCTCCCAAAGTACTGGGATTACAGGCATGGCCACTGCACCCAGCTTTCATATTTTTAATTTGTAAGAATTTTCTTTTCGTCTTTAATGTTGTCTTTATAAAACGCTATATTGGCCCATGGTTGCAGTATTTTGTATTTGTGTGTGTGCATATACATACATATACATGCATTCATATCTGTATACTTTCTTCTTACACATTCTCTGTCCTCAGCTTTGTTTTCCTTGAATGTTTGTTTTGGACTTTAACATTATAGGGCTTTCCTCATAATTAAGAGAACGCTATAGTCTACTCACATTTTAGAAAGAGAGAGGGCTACTGGATTGTTTTACCATGCTTTTGCAGAGAAATCCCATCAGTCCCGAGGGTTTTCTTTTCTGCCTGGTAAGGCATACTTTTGTATCCTCCTGCAGGGAAAGAAAAACGTGCACCTAGGGTCTGCTCATTCCCTTTTGCAACACCTCTGTTCCCCCAACCCCCACTGCGTTCTTCTGTAATGCATTTGATACTTGTCAAAACTGTCCAAATTGCCTTTTTTGTTATCCCCAATTTTGCATTTGTAGCCTTAGAAACCTTCACAAAGTTCAAGACCTGCAGAAGTTTTCCTTTAATTCTTCAGCAAGTCACCAATTTTTATGCTTCTATTCATTGTTATAATTTAATTATGTATTTATGTTGTATACACGTATATTTATTATGTGCGCAGAAAACCTCATCTTGTATGGTGCTCTGTACCCAGTGGGTGCTGAATAAAAGCTTGCTCTGGCAACTGGATTTGAGGTCAGTTAATTCTGCGTCCATGTAAGATGCGGCTATTTAGGCCAAAGGGTGTGATAGAATTCCAGAAGGAACCCTCAGAACGGCTGAGCCCAGGGGCCGTGGGAGCAGGGTAGGGACACTGGCATATTTTGTCGTTTTCTGTTTGGTTGGTTTTGTTTTTTGTTTAATCTACTAAAATAACGACCTGGAAAACTGCGCGGAACTCCCATCTCCACAGCCAACCTGGATTTTCCCGCTCGAACTTTCTCTGATCCAACTTCCCCACGGCGGCGGCGGCAGCGGCTCCAGGGACAGCGCGGAGTTAAGGAAGCGGACGGGCCACTTCCGGGAGCGCGTGCCGGGGCCACCGACAGCGCTGCCGCCCCGCAGCCATGGCCCAGGCTTCGCCGCCCGGGTCCGAGTCCGTGCGCTGCGCCGACAGCCCCAAGGTGCCCCCAGCGCGGGATGTGCCTCCCTTCACCACCGGTGAGTACCGCGCGGGCGATGGGCCAGGCCGGGGCTGCCCTGCGGCCGCTGTGTCCCGACCCGTCCCTGCCCTGCCTGCCCCGGGCTGCCGGGGCTGCGCGGGACCAACTTGCCCGGCGCTCACGCTCCCTGCAGGGCGGGGTCCGCGAGAAGGGGAGCGCAGCGGCCAGCTGCGCGGGAGGCTCTGACTGCTGCTCCTGGGCGGGAGAGGCCGGCTCAGCGAACGTTTCACGCTTCACTGCGGAGCGGCCGGCCAGGTGCTCCTGGCTCTCTGCTCCACTGACTGTAAGCGACCAACACTCAAGGAAGCTCCGAGCGAGGTTCCACCCACTGGTAAAACCCTGCCAAGGAGAGCTGCCCGCTGCGGGAAGCTGGAGTAAACAGGATCCGGGGACAGGGCGCGACAGGCACCTGAGTCTCAGGAAGCGGCTGGCAAAGCCCTCATAGAGGATGTGACTGGACACCATTTTCTCTTCGGTCCTCTTGGGCTCTCGGCTTGAATCAGTGTTCTGAGTGGGCCTGTGCCCAACACCTGTAGAGCTCCTGTGATTTGCCAGGCTCGGGACTAGTCATAAGGATACAAAGATGAATTAGGCAGTTTCTGCTCTAAAGGATGTTAGGGTGCCTTATAGGCACCTTTAGTTCGAAGTAGTCAGCACAGAGGCACAAATGAGGGGGCCCTAACTTCTCCTGGTGTTCAAAGAAAGTTTTCTAGAGGAGAGTATGCCTGGTCTTAACTTTTGTAAAGGGCAAGAGTCAGCCATAAGTGGAAAAGGCTAATGCAAGCAGAGAGGACAGGAATAAGAGCATGAAGCCATAAAACAAATGGTAACCATAAGCCAACCAGTTGACTCTTTTCATTCAACTAATACATATATGGACTGCAAAAATGAGAAGAAAGAGAGATGATGTCTCATCCTGACATCTTGCCCAAACTCCAGAATTGTCAAACCAATTTTCATGTCTGCAGTGATCTCAAACTGACTATATCCTGAAGAGAACTTGTTCCACCTACACTGCAAACTTGTTCAGCCCCCAGCCTTCCCCATCTCATTGGCCCAGTTGTTCAGGTCAAAGAACTTAGTGGTATCCGTAGCACTTTTCTTTTTTCCCCACACCCCATCCAACACATCAGTCAGGCAGGTTAGTTCTGCCTTCAGAATGTGTTTCATGCCTGACTACTTCTCCACCACCTCCATCACCTTATCCAAGACTGCCATTGTCTCCTGTCTGGACTATTGGGCTCCCGATTTCTCCTCTAGCCTTTCATACAAGCAGGCCTGCACAGCAAAGGCACTTGTCCTGTTCTAGTTGTCTCCCATTACTCTACAGTTCACCTCATGTTCTTTTCTGATTTGACTTTACCCATCTTGATGACTTTCACCCCCATGCTGCCTTGTGTGTCCACTAAGCCACCAAACCTGCTTCAGGATCCTTACATTTGCTATTTCCTCAGCAAGGAAGATTCATATGCACACATTGTCTCATTTTCATTTCCCCACCATGTTTACGTGTCTGCCTAATAGGTGTTTTCCCTGAGCCTTGCCTCCCCATCCTGTCTAAAACAGAATGCCCTCTCTGCCTGCTGATTACCTCTTCCTGCACTTTCTCTATGGACTTATCACTGTCTGGAGGGGAAAATTTTGTTTAATGTCTTTCTTTGCCATTGGAATTTAAGTTCCATGAAAGTTGAGACACACATTCTTTTCTATATCCTTAGTGCCTAGAACTATTTGCCTTGTAGTATAGGGCATAGTAGGTCCTCATCACATATTTGTCAAAGGAATGAAAGGGCTTATTTATGACACTAAGGAGCTTCTGCTTTGGCTTCTGCTTTTTTGATGATGAGAAAATATGTGCAGATAGACATTTCATTTATTTTTTGTAGAGCTGGGGATCGAACCCAGAGCCTCATACATGCTAGGCAGGTGCTCCCGCACCGTGCTACATCTTCAGTCTCAGATTATACATTTTAGGTAAATCACTCTGGTAGTAACAGGAGGACTGGAGCACAGTCATAACAGGGAAAGCAGAGACAAGGACATGAGCGTATCAGAATGGACTCAAACAACAGAGGGCAAGGTACACCTTTCACACTTGCACAAGAACAGCACACATATGAGAGTGTACACAGAGAAATAAGGTCATGGGAATTTGAATGTTAGTCCATACTTGCTGGCTGCAAATAGTACAAACATTGTAATTTAAGCAAAAAGATGCTGTTAAGAAGCTGCTGCGGGCTGCCCCTTCTGCTGAGCTTCCTGAAGTTCATTCACTGAGATGGCCTGGTGACGAATCAGGATTTGCAGTTAGCTAGCTGCAAGTCACAGAAATCAACCACAGTGACTTCAGCATAAAGCATAGTCAGCCTCAGACACCAAGAACACAGATGCTGTAGCATTTTTCAGAAAGGGCCCCAAACTAGGGCAACAATAGAACTTATTGGCAATGATATAACCATATAACAATATACCCTTCTAGAAGGGGGTTTTAAATCAAAGTTAAAGGATTAGTGGATCTCATTTCATCTGTTTCCTCTCTTCTTAAGTGGGAGAATGTGTTCCTTGGCCACCTACCTGGCTACACCCAGATTCTGCCCGGTGGTGGACTGCCTTTGTCTGGTGGGCTTAAGACCATCTCTAGGTAGAGGAGTGTTGGGGACGATATGTCTGTTGAGGCTGAAGCCTTAGCAATCCATTCCCAGGTGTGGTGGGCCTAGAGGTTACTGGAGAGTCTTGAGCATTGTTTTTCTTTGAGTTTCATAATTCTTATGTCCCAGGCTTGTAATTTTTCTGCAGCTTCGTTCTGTAGACCTTTTCTTACCTATCAGTTCCATGTTTGAAAATTCTGAAATCCTATAATCTTGTTGGTGCTGAGGATCCAACCCCGTGGCACTACCCCTGAGGTACAGTCCTAGCCCCTATTAGCTTTCTGGCTATAACAAAAACAAAACAAAAAAACAAAAAACGGAGAAAAACAAAGGAGGAAAGGTTTATTTTGACTCATGATTTCAGAGGGTTTCAATCCACGGTTGGCTGGCACCTTTATTTTAGGCCTGAGACAAGGCAGAAATGTCCTGGTGGAAGGGTCCGACCAAGGAAAGCTTCTCAGCTCATGACAGGCAGCCAGCAAGAGGAGAAAGCAAGTACAGAAGGAATGGGCCTTGGACAAGATATACCCTTCTAGGGCATACCCCAATGGCCTTCATCCTCCAACTAGGCCTCGTCTCCTATAGTTTCCATCACCTTCCATTCAGTTATGAACGTATTAATTCATTGATTAAATCAGAGCCCTTATGATCTAGCCACTTCCCAGAAGTCCCACTTCTGAATCTTGCTGAATTGGGGACCAAGCCTTCACCACCTGAGCCTTTGGGAGACATTCCAGATCCAAACTATAACAGAGTATCAGATATTATTGTGGGAAACAAGATAGTCCAGGAAATTTTAGTACTAGTAATGTAACTGCCTGACACTCTTTTTTAAGCCTGTGCTTTGTAAGGTTTTTGGTTTTGGTTTTGGTTTTGGTTTTGGGTTTTGGTTTGGATTGTTTTGGCAGGGAGGAGCTAGTGTTAGGAATTGAACGCGGGTTGCTATACCACTAAGCTACATTCCCAGCCCTTTCTATTTTCATTTTGAGACAGGGTCTCATTAAGTTGCCCAGGCTGACCTCAAACTTGTGATCCTCCTGCCTCTGCCTCCTGAGTTGCTGGGATTACATGCGTACACCACTGCACTCATCTTTTTTTTTTTTTTTTTTTTTTTTTTTTTTAGTTGTTGATGGATCTTTATTCATTTATTATTTATATGTGGTGCTGAGGATCGAACCCAGTGGCCCACGCATGCTAGGCTTGTGCTCTACCACTGAGCTACAGCCCCAGTCCCACTGCACTCATCTTAAAAGCAATTTTGTACTACAGAAAACCAAAGGAATAAGAGGATGAGCATTGGCAAGGAGCAAAACAAAGTCTGCTTATGGCCAAAATAAAATAATAGCAAATTAACAAATAGAGAAGCTTGCCTCTTAACTGACTCCAGTCGGAATCTTCCCAACAACTGGCTATTTGCTTCCTCTCTCTGCCTCTTCCCTTTTCTTCCCAGCTCTTTTTCCATTGTTTTTCCTTTCCTCTTCTTAAAAAAAATCTGATTCTTCCCTTTGTATCTCTTCCCTGACTAATCATAATGTTGAATTAAAGCACATGTAAGTTACATTACTCATCTGCTTTTTTAATTCTCCTAGAATTTGTTTTTGAATATAGTATGGCATAGAAGTATAATTTTGTTTTGTTATGAATAGTTAACCAGAGCAATAATTTCTTGAATACATCATTGTTGTTGATTTGTAATGACAGTAATTATTATTGAGAGCTTGCTATGGGCAAGGCAATGTTTGAGAACTTGCTTCTATTTAATTTCATGGTCCGGTTTCTTGAATGAAGATTTTCCTCATTTTTAGGCAGTTTAAATGAATTACATTTTTTTTCTTTAACCCATTTAAAAAGTTACTTTTCTCCTTAGTTCCCCAATTTTTTGTCTTTGGGGGAGTTGAGACTGGAAAAACAAGTGCCCAGCCTTCTACTTTAAGACTAGAGGAGGAGGTGTCAAGATGAGGAAATTCTACTTTTCCATTTCTCACCAGGGATGTTACTTATAGGTATCTTTCAGGTTGCAGAAAAGATGCAAAAAAGGACATGTGCACTCTGCCCCAAAGATCTCGAGTATAGTGTCCTGTACTTTGCACAATCAGAGAATATAGCTGCTCATGAATGTTGTTTGGTAAGTTACTTGAAAACGTACATGAAACTACATGAGTCATTTTAGGATTGGACATACCAGAACAGATAAATGGTACTGTGAATGTAAGGAATAAGGAGGAGTTGGCCATTGGGCTTTTAAGGGGAGATAGTGGCACATAGTTTTCTAACTTGAAGAGGTTTCAGATCTTATTACCCTCTCATTATGGTTAATTTCATTTATTTATAACTGGTCAAACACATGAAGAAAAAGAACTATGGTGAAGAAGCTTCTTCAAAGATATTTTAATGAAGCCGGGCACAGTGGTACAAGCCTATAAGGCCAGCAACTTGGGAGGCTGAGGCAGGAGAATCTCAAGTTCAGGGCCAGCCTGGGCAGCATAGTGGGAGGAGACCCTGTCTCAAAATGAAAATAAAAAGAGGCTAGAGGTGTAACTTGGTGGTAAAGCACTGCTGGGTTCAATCCCCAGTAAAACATACACCAAAAAAAAAAAAAAAAAAACACACATTTTAATGAAAGATTTCAGCTATAACAGACACATATAGACCTTCCACCCAGATATAATTGCTGTCCAACACTACAGATGTTTTAGATTTATCCATGGTGATAAACATAGTTGTAAGTCTTTCATTTTAAATACAGTGTTTCATTGCATGACCACACCACTATTCAACTGTTCTCCTGTGAGTGGGCAGTTAGGTGTTGCCAGTTTTCTTTCTATGACTAACAATGACCTAGGTCTCCTCATACATGTGAGAATTCTCTGTCTAGGGAATATAGCTAAGAGTGGAGTTGCTGGGGAACAGAGAGGTGGTGTTTTCACTTGACTAAATTTGCCAAATTGCTCTCCAAAGACATTGTAACAAACTTGACTTCCACTATTGTTTCAGAGTATTTTTCTTTTCATCCTTGCCGGTACTTGATATTACAAGGTTTTAATTGTTTTCCCTCCCTCAATTCATATGGAATAGTATCTCTTTTGCCCTCCTTCTTTCCTGGGGGTTGCTTATTAGTTCACATGCTTACCGTCCATTCTGGTTTCTACATCTGTGCATTGGGTGTTGGTAGGCTTGACATTTTATCTTTGAGATGTTTGTTTTTGCTTATATGTATTTAATATAAAAATAGTAATGCTTTATTATTTGCTGTCATTTAATTTTATTTATGGCAGTTTTTGTCAGACAGAAGTTTATAATGTGAAGTCATAAGTATTTTCCTTTTTAGAATTTGTAACATTTTTTTTTTGCCCAAAGAAATTGTTTTCTGCTAAGATTTTTTTTTCATAAGTTTTTAAATCTTGCTTTTCTCATTAGTTTATAAATTCTACTGGAATATTACTATTATGTAAAGTAGAAATTAATTTTATTTTTCCATATGATTGACAGTTTTTCCATCTAGTCTTTGTTTTATGGTTCTGGGGATTGAACCCACCATAGTAGGCAAACACACCACCACTAAGTTACACCATTCCTCCCACCACTCTTTTTCAAATAATGTATATTTTTGTCACTGATGTGTAGTAATAATAATGATAAATGTTTAGTGTGCACATGGTAATGTTTTGGGAGCTTTACCTACATTTAACTGTTAATCCTCACCACAACCCTATGAGGTAGGTAGTGTTACTATCCCTAAAGATGAAACAGCTGAGGCACTGAGAGATTAAGTCACTTTCCCAAGGTCCCACAGCTAGCTGTAAATGACAGCCAAAATTCTCAAGAGTCCAGTTCTAGAATCTTTATGCTTACCCAGGGTGCTGACAGTATCAAATCTCATGTGCAAGGATCTGTTTCTGGCTGTATTCCTGAGCTGGTGCAACACTGTTTTATTTTTTATTTTTATTTATTTATTTTTTTTGTACTGGGGATTGAATTCAGGGGTATTCAACCACTGAGCCACACCCCCAGCCCTATTTTGTATTTTATGTAGAGACGGGGTCTCACTGAGTTACTTAGCACCTCGCCATTGCTGAGGCTGGCTTTGAACTCGCGATTCTGTCTCAGCCTCCCAAAGTGCTGAGATTACAGGTGTGTGCCACTGCACCTGGCAACACTTGATATTTTCAATTTTTTAAATTGGAGCCAGTCTGTTGGACATAGAGTAGTAGTGGTTTTAATTTGCCTGAGATCTGATGATATTGGGCATCTTTTCATGTACTTATTCACTCACTATTCACTGAATCTTCTATGAAGTATCTGTTCAAATTCCCCACCCCCACCCCGTTTTGGTGGTGCTGGGGATGGAACCCAGAAACTAGGACCTTGCACGTGTTAAGCAAGTACTCTACCACTGAGCCCCATACTTGCTCATTGTTAATTTGTCTTATTATTGAGTTTTAAGTTTTTCCTATATGCTTGTACATTGTTAGGTAGATGTATTATAGCCAGGTATGGTGTGGTGGTGGATTGCACCTGTAATCCCAGCAACTTGGGAGGCTGAGGCAATAGGACCAAAAGTTCAAGGCCAGCCTCAACAGTTTAGCCAGGCTCTCAGCAACTTGGTGAGACTTTGTCTCAAAATAAAAACTAAGGGGCTGGGATTGTAGCTCAGTGGTAAAGTGCTTGCCTCACATGCATGAGGCACTGGGTTCAATCCTCAGCACCACATAAAAATAAATAAATAAAGATATTGTGTCCATCTACAACTAAAAAAAAATATTAAAAAAATAATAAGGGCTGGAGGTGTAGCTCAGTTGTAAAGTGCACCTGAGTTAAGTCCCCAGTACCAACAACAAAACAAAGATGTACTATAAATACATCTCAGTCTCTGGCTTGCCTTTTTGTTTTCTCAGCACTGTCTTTCAAAGAGCAAAAAAAAAATTTTTTTGATTAAGTCCAATTTATTAACTTTATGGTTTTTGCTTTTCATAAGAAATCTTTGCCTCTGCCAGTGTCACAAAAATTTTTCTTATGTTTTTTTTATGCCCTTTGTTAATTGAGTATGTGTGTCATGTTGATCTTCAATTGAGAAGGTAGGTTGGATTCTTTTGATTTCAAGTGACTCATAGAAATTTAAGCCAGCCTAAACATGAAAGAGATTGTAATGAGGTTGCAGGGCATTTCATGGCTCCTGAAGGCTAAGATGCAAGCAGGTCTAAGAAATAGGACCTGGAAAGCCATCGGGAATATCCTTTCTCTTGACCTTGTTTCTGCTTTTATTTCTCTGCATGCTGAATTATGTGGCTCTCACTATTGCTCAGGGCCTGTTCCACACTCCTGGGATAGGGAATCTGGCCCAACTTGGCATCAGGGTCCACCTCGGTTCCATTAGCCAGTGGGGGTCAGAGTTACATAATATAAACCTTGCCTGGGGTTTGGAGTCACTCCCAGAGAATCAGGGTGGCTGTGGTCTGTGTGTACACCCTGAAAAGTGGTCGCCCTTCTACCCTCAGTCCATCTTCCACGCCTTGAGTATGTTGTAGTACCATTTTCTGGCCTGTAGCTTTCAATACTACTTTGTGTGTACTTTGTGTGTTCTTTTTTTTGTTTGTTTTCTTTTTTTTTTTTCTTCCTATCTACAGCTGTATTCTTCAGCCCTTGTGGAATGCGAGGATCATGATCCACATAATTGTGATAGAAATTTTGATGTGGAATCAGTAAAGAAAGAAATCCAGAGAGGAAGAAAGTTGGTAAGTAGAAATGATTTTATTACTCATACAGGATGACCATACTCTTGGGATTGCAAGCAAAAGAAAGTCATTTAATTGATAACCAGAGACAGAGAAGCATCTTAGAGAGCTGAAGAAGTTTAGTATTTTAAAATAAACTACCAGGCTGCATTAGTAAAGTAGATATGAATTAGAATACTTTTGGCTATAAGTGGAGGAAACGCTAGCTCAGACTGGCTTTAACAAAAACGGTGCTTATTTTCTCACTTATCCAAAGGAAATACCAACTTTAATACATCAATGATGTCATCAGGGGCCCAGTTTCTTCTCTCTGCTTTCCTGGTCCCCAGCATCAACTTGTCCCCTCTTGGTTGTAGGGTGGCTGCACATAGCACCTGAAGCATTAGACTTTCTTATTCATATCCAGCAAAAGAGAAAGCTTATCCTCACACATGGAATAAGAGGCCTTCTGGAAGTCTAATTTGGTCTCAGACTGTCTTTCTGCACCAGTTGCCAGGGGTAGCCATAACTTAACAGGATCTACCCTTGGAGCTGAAGTCATCAGGGGACTAGAAAAGGACAGAATGCTGAGGAGTTATCCTGCTGGGTCCATTAGGTCCACAGACTTCCTGTGAAAGGCACTCACAGCTTAGCAAGCAGGATAGTAAGTATGAGTGCCTCACCTGCTTCCACAATCATGGTAAGGTTAATAACAAAGAACCAATATTTATGGAGTCTTTGTAACATGTCAGCGTCAGCAGCCTCCTGCAGTAGGTGTTAACATACATTGTTCTGTGAAAACTCCCAGCTATAGATCTAATGATGCCCATTTTGTAAACAGAAGAAATGGAAAGTCCAAAGTGAAAAGGGAACAGTCTAGATGGAATTTGACAAATTATGCTTTCTCAGTGTACACAACACTGTAGTAGGCCTGAAGCAAGGCATGAAAATGGAGTGTATGGATCTTGCCCTGGGTATTTATAGGAGATTGCACACTGGTACAGTTCATGCTGATACAGTAATAGGGAGGCCACTGGAGTCCATTCAAGGACTTTGGGTGAGATACGTTGGGCGAGTAGGTATTTAGAAAGTAACCGAAAGATTATTTTTGTTGCTGTTAGTGGCTTTCAGTGGAGTTAATTGGCTAGGGTTAAGGAAGCCCACCATTAGATTCTAGAGGTTGCCTACTTATGAAGGAAGAACCCAGGCTGAAGAATAAGGGCAGGTGACTAGAGGCATAATATGCAGGAGGAGCTGGGTATACCTAAGAGTGTTTGCAGACTTTGGGATGCACTCGAAGTGGAGGATAAAGGAGAGGAGTGCAGTCACCTGAGGTCAAGGTTGGGCAGTTTTAGTATAGCATAAGTGCCTTGATAGGGTCAGCACCCCCTCATAACCAGGCTCCTCCCTGCAGCTGGGCTGCTGGACCCCATCCTAGTGTTTGGTAGAGGAGTGAAAAGAAAGATGGGCAGGGAATTCCAGAAGAGGGAACAGGGTGTACCGAAGCATGGAAGGCAGTTTGTAAAACTGTAAGCATGTGATTGCATGGTATTTATTCTCTTTACTGAATCCCTGGACTTCTGTAGTGTTCCATAAGTCATAAAACTGTTCCCTTGTTAAATAATGAGTCTATGCTGGGTTTTCACCATAATAAGTAATGCTGCTGGGCTAGGATTGTGGCTCAGTGGTAGCGCACTTGCCTCGCATGCATGAGGCACTGGGTTCGATCCTCAGCACCACATAAAAATAAATAAAATAAAGATATTGTGTCCATCTACAACTAAAAAAAATTTAAAAAAAAAAAAATAAGTAATGCTGCAGCAAACATCTTTGCATATATATCCTGTGTGCTTGTTTGATTTCTGCAGCGCAGACCCCTAGAAGTGACACTGCAGTCAGAGAACTTCCTGTAAAAATGTCGAACTGTGCTGCCAAACTGCCCCTGGGAAAGGTTTTATGGATTTATGCTTTGTATGGTGGATGGAAGAAGGCCTCTTATTCCATGTGTGGGGATGACCTTTCTCTTGCTGGATATGAACTAAAGTCTGACGAAATGGTCAAAGAAAGTTTGGAAAAATGAGTGTCACTATTCTTGTTTATGTTTGCCAAGTAAGAAAACTTACTTCACAGCTCCCTGATCACTGGAGAGGCTGAACAGTATTTCTCTTCAGGCCTCTGCCACTTGCTACCTGCTGTAGTTCTTCCCGATCCTTTTGCAGTTGTGGCCACACCTCATCACCATGGCCCACCTCTGCGGTGTCTTCCAGACACCCCAGCCTCCCTCTCCCACCACCCCTGTCTGTGTACCACTTCCTCGTTCACCTGGCAAAGTCCTGTCCTTGGGTAAACCTGTGTGTCGTCTGCATAAACCCAGTAGCACCAGCACTCAAGCAGCTGGAGATGGAGAAAAACCCACAGATGTAGTGACTGACGTAGATTCATGGCTACAAACCTCAGAAGGTTCCTCATCACTTCCACTGTATGTTTGCTTCACCCTCCACCCTCTACATTTCCTGTTTCACATCCTGTCTCTCTCAACCTCTCTCTGCACCAACCTCCCAACCCCAAGTTGATGATTATCCTTACTTAACCTCTCAGCTGTATTCACCCAGTTGTCCACACCCTGTGTCTTGAAGTACCCTCTTCCCCCCAGAGCCTGAGGAGTAGGCAGGAATTGAACCCAGGGGCACTTAACCACTGAGCTACATGCCCAGCCCTTTTTATTTTTTATTTTGAGACAGGGTCTCACTAAGTTGCCTAGGGCCTCGCTAAGTTGCTGAGGCTATCCTCAAACTTGTAATCCTCCTGCCTTAGCCTCCCCAGTTGATGGGTACAGGAGTGCACCACCGCACCTGGTTCTTTGGCCTTTCTGGACACACACACTAGGTGTCTTCTACTGTTCTGGCTACTTCTTCCTCCATGCCCTGGATGTTTCTACTCTCTGCTCAACCTCTGAGATTGTGCCCCATGGCTTTGTATCTCCAGCCCTGTCCACTCACAAGAATTCCAGTCTACCAATCTGACACATTTCCATAGATAACTAAAGCATCTTATATGGAGTCAACTGATAACACAATTCCACCCCATCCAAACCTACTCCTCCTTCACCGCAATGAAGCACCATGATTCATTTGTTACCCAAAGCAGAAGTATAAGGATGATCTTTCCCTCATCACATCCCTGCCCAACATCAAGCCCATCAGCAATACCTCCTAGACACACTGCACCCTCCACTCACTCCAGTCTCAGCATCATTAACCCACCAAAGTCACTGATCTAGTCTATCAAAGGTTGCCGAAGACCCTGCTCTAACAAGAGCATTCCTCTTGCCCTTCTGGTAAGCTTGCCAATCAGGAGGCTCATTCTTGCCACAAGGACTAAGGGTCTCTGCTTTGGCTATCTTTCTCCCTGCTTTCTTGCATGCTAGGAGCTCTTATTATTCAAACCTGTGCTTCCCTTTCACCACCTTATAGATGATTCTTTACTGACCTCTCACTCTGAAGTAGGGATTCCGTGACACTGTAATTTGCCTTATTTTAGTTATATATAATGCATAAACTCTTCTGTGAGGTGTTTTATATTTTTGTTTGGAGGTTTTTGCAGTGCCAGGGATCTAACCCAGGACCTTTCACATGCTAGTCAAGCACTCTACCACTGAGCTATATCCCCAGCCCACCATGAGGCGTTTTTAAATTTGCTTTACCTGACACCACTAGAATGCACATGTCATGGGGACAGATACCTTCTCTGCTTAGTCCACTGTCTTACCCCTTATCCTTCAACAATGTCTGCTACATCAGAGCTACTACGTACTAAATAAATACTATATACTTACAAAGACATTATGCAGATTAATGTTTATTGCCATTTGTATTTCTTTTTTTTTTTTTGGTACCAGGGATTGAACTCAGGGGTACTCAACCACTGAGCAACATCCCCAACCCTACTTTGTGTTTTATGTAGAGACAGGGTCTCACTGAGTTGCTGAGCGCCTCGCCATTGCTGAGGCTGGCTTTGAACTCATGATTCTCCTGTCTCAGCCTCCCAAAGTGCTGGGATTACAAGCGTGAGCCACCGCGCCCGGCTGCCATTTGTATTTCTTTTGTGATTTTGTGATTTGCCTGTTACCATTTTCAAGTGGATTGTCTTAACCTTTTATCTAATATGCAAACATTTTTCTTTTCTTTTTTTCTTTGGTAACAGGGATCGAACCCAGGGGTGCTCTACCACTGAGCCACATCCTCAGCCCTTTTTTTAAATTTTTTTTTTCAGTTGTAGTTGGACACAATACCTTTTTTTATTTATTTTTACGTGGTGTTGAGGATTGAACCCAGTGCCTCACATGTGCTAGGTGAGCACACTACCGCTGAGGTACAACCCCAGCCCCCCTAACCCTTTTTATTGAGCAGGGTCTTGCTAAGTTGCTTAGGGCCTTGCAAAATTGCTGAGGCCAGCTTTGAACTGGAATCCTCCTGCCTCAGCCTCCAGAGCCACTGGGATTACAGGTGTGTACCACCACATCCAGCTGCAAACATTTTTCTATCTTTTCCACATCTTACATTTTTCAAATAGTAAATTTCACCGTAAAAATTAAAGAATTAAAGTTTAGGGCTGGGGATATAGCTCAGTTGGTAGAGCGCTTGAAGCCTTGCATGCACAAGCCCTGGGTTCAATCCCCAGCACCACAAAAAAAAAAAAGCTTAAAATTTTTATATAGTCAAATCTGTCTTCTCCTTTGTGACTTCTGGGTTTAGACAGCTTTCCTTTGCCTCAATACCATGCTTTTTTCTTTCTTCTTTATTTCCTAATTTTTAAAAAGTTTATTATTTGCTTTGCATATTTAGAGCTTTAATCCATTTTAAATTTATTTGGGAGAGTATTGTGAGGTAGGGATCTTTTTTCTCCTATAAAAAGTCATTTGATGGTTCTCCCCCCCATTAAAATTATCATTCTTATATGGTCTGATTTGGAATTCCACCTTTTATCTTAATCTTATTTCTCACCTACATTTGAATTGTCTTTATTTACATGTTTGCTTGTGCCGATGTTGGGGAATTGTGTGAGCCATCTGTTTTGCAAGATGGTCTCATTGTGCCACCAGTCATTCAGCCAGAGTATAATGCTAATGAACCTTGGTCACAGCTGGATTCCCTAAACCACTCAGGTTCTGTGGCTACACATTGCCTGCCTAACCATCTGTACGGCCACCTTCAATAAAACTCCAGGTAGAGAAGTAAAAGCAAGAGATCAGGGGGCTGGGATTGTGGCTCAGTGGTACAGCGCTTCCCTCGCATGTGGGAGGCACTGGCACTGGGTTCGATCCTCAGCACCGCATATAAATAAATGAATAAAGGTCAATCAACAACTAAAAAAATAAATTTAAAAAATGCAAGAGATCAGATAAGCTAAACTAAGAAAAACATGTTAATGCTCAGTTGGGTTTTTGGTTTTCTGGCTGTTTTGTTTTTTTGCGGAGAGGCTCTCTACAACATAAGTTCCAAAGAAGTAAGTTTCCTTTATTTTTTCTCACATTATCCTCAATAGCAATCCTATACACAGTTATTGTTATCTCAGAAAAGAATCTGAGAAGTGATTGAACTGCGATCCTCTTGCTTCAGCCTCCTGACTACCTGGGAGTCCAGGCAGGCGGCCAGGAGCTGTTCTTGCCTCAGGTTCCCATCCCTGACAGGACCTGTAGCCTCGAGCTGGACAAGTTTGCCAACTCTGATTTTTAGAAATATCTTTTAAAAAGACATTGTTTTTGAAAGCAGCAGCATTTTCTGCTTTTAATGGGATCATTATGGAACAGTCCAGGCCAAGCATTCACTAGTTGAGGTTTTGCTGAAACATTGAAATGAGCAGCCAAATGTAAATAGTACCTAATGTTTGTATGAAGGATGAAACTTTACCAGTGATGTCCAGGATAAAAACACAGGACTGCTGGCTTAAATCACATCTAATGATATTTTTAAATTTTAACAAAGATTATGAAAAACAGGGTCTAATTCAGTAAAATCTATTTTGTAGAAATGCACACTGTGCCGCCAAAGAGGGGCCACTGTGGGATGTGATTTAAAAACCTGTGCCAAGAACTACCACTTTTTCTGTGCCAAAAAGGACAACGCATTTCCACAAGCTGATGGAGCTCAAGGGATTTATAAGTATCTAATACAACACTTTCAAACCTACATTTGGGGGATTGGGATAGGAATGGGTAAATTAAGACAGACTTTAAAAGCTAAATTTATGAAACCAATTTTCAAATGATAAGACAGTTTGGGGATACCCAGTTGGAAACCAAACTTTATAACACTTTCTCTCAATATCATAGAAAAAACAATACAAGGTTTTGTTTTTTAAAATTTCCTCACATCCTGTCCTTCCTGGTGAAAAGCATCACTTGTCGTAGTGACATGAGTGGCCTAAAGGGAAGGAGATAAGGGACCAGTTCAAAGCTGTTCTTTCCTGACACAGGAAGCAGTCTTTTTTAAATTTTTTTTTTAGTTGTAGATGGACACAGTGCCTTTGTTTATTTTTATGTGGTGCTGAGGATGGAACCCAGTGCCTCACATGTGCTAGGCAAGCGCTCCTCCACTGAGCCACAACCCCAGCCCCAGAAGCAGTCTGTCTTATACAGCCACAAGCTCATCTTGTATGTGGGATGAATGTCATTTCCCCTGTCATATCAGTAAATAGCTACTTGTTCTGAATAATAAGATTGGTGTTACGAGAGCTTTTTTTTAAGTTTTTATAAGATTTGTTCATAAAGTGATTAAAAAAAAAATCCCCTTATCTAAGTGTCCCAGGCACTTTAATTAACTTAATAACCACTTTTTGCCAGGCAGACTCAAAGTGCTATACCACTGTTAACTCATGTCAGTCAGTCCAGGGAGGTAAATACCATGATCCCTATTTACAGATAAAGCCCTGGGCCACTTAGGAACTTTCCTTTGGTCACATAGTTGATGAATGGAAGAGTTGGGTGTCAGGGATTCTGAGTCTCTTGCTCTTTACCATACTAGTTCATCTTCAGATTTAGGGACCTATCTTCTAAAACAATCTGGGTAAGCCTGCCATTGAAAGAAGTTTCTGAAATAATTTTAAATGAGTCTGAGCAAGTTAAGTAGGTATTTTGTCACTTGAGACATTAGGACTTGTGTAAATAACTTTGTACTTTTTAAAAATATTCAGTTTGCTAATTTATAGGTTGTGCTCAGTGTTTCACTTTTTTTTAACTTTTGCAAAGGGCCCATTTTATATGACTTCTTAACAAAGACTTTGAACATGAAATCAAAGAAAATCAATCAAAAACAAGTGAAGTTATGACTATCTTAAAGTTGGGGAAAACACACTGATCTTATACTAGCACTAATGAATTAGATCAATGAAAAATGTGCTTGAAGAAGCTCAAGCACTTGGCAAATGAAAGTTCTCAGAGATTACCAGAACCTAAAGCAGGGAAGCAAGGGGCTAATTTGGGGTATTACTGGGAGGGCTGTATGGTGGGTCATAGATGATAATGGAGGGGAGTGCACCTTCCCCTAGGGGAGGAAGGCACTGCATCCTGGCCATCAGCCCCAGTAGGAAAAAGGAGAAGTAGCTGGGGCTCAAACAGAAGAAAGGCAGAAAGAAAATAGGACCTGTGCAGTTCTCACACTTCAGCTCTTTGTAGGTTAGATATAAGATCTGGAAATCTGCCAGCTTTTTCCCTAAATTAAAGCACTCATGAATGAAATCAACTTTTGTGCTGTTGTTGGAAATTAAACTTTGTGTTGTCTAATGGAACTTTCCATATCTTACAAGATTTTGGATCGTTAGGCATCTTTGTATAGTCAAATGCCACTAACCACTGTGTATGAACCATTAGTTACTGTTAAAGTCTTCAATCAGCATTCACTTCTTCAGAGAACATAATCTTAAGATTCAGAGGGCAGAGAAGATTCACCCACGCTTGACGTGGATTAATTTTACTGGTTTAGCATTTCTCCTTAAAAGTCAATATTTAATGTGTGGCCATCATGAAAAATTAGTACCTTCACAAGGAAATGGACATATTTGAAAACTGTTTATTAAAAGATTTAATAGTTCTTTGAAATTGCATATTTTCAGAGTGTTATGCCAACACCATGCTCCCAGATCACCAGCCAATGCTCAGAATGGTAAGTCTCTACAGCTTCAGTATTGTGGGTTTAAAGAAAGCCAAACATTTAGGTAAGACACGGAATAGTCTGGTTTACTTGCTTCATTGAATTAAAATACAAAATTTTGAGTCAAAATTGTACATATCTATAAAATTGTCAGTTTCTCTGTGCACTATGTGATATGACATTGAACCCAGGTGTGCTGTACCACTGAGCTACATCTCTAGCCTTTTATTGTTTGAGACAGGGTCTTAACTAAGTTGCTTAGAGCCTCACTAAGTTGCTGAGGCTAGCCTTGAACTATGATCCTCCTGCCTCAGCCTCTTGAGTCGCTGGGGTTATAGGTGCACCACCATGCCCAGCTTGACTAGTTTTTCTTTCAGGTGAATTAGAACTATTCTGGCCATTCTCACCATACCAATAGGACCAAACTAGACACTGTAAATAGTTTTGACTTTTGTGATTACTACTTTTCTGGAAGAATATTAAAATTTTTAGTAGGTAAAATTAGTAAAGTGCCACATACTCCCTGAGTAAAAACTTCCTAAAAATGCATAGCTAGCATTTCATTTTAATTAAGGTAGAATAGATGCTCACTAACTGGAGTTATGGAATGTACATTCATCCATGAGTGTCTTCAGTGTACTTCAGAACACCAGTGTCTTACCAGTACTAAATCCGGAAGGTTCACTGTGACCTGGAGTCAGGACCTCTCTGGAAAAGACTTACTTCTGTGCCATGCCAACTGCATTTTATAAGGGCAGAAAGCACTCTCTGAACAGTATCTCTATCCTTATTTTTCAGTCATTACCCTTTTAACTAATGAGGAAACACCATAAAAAGATTGCTCTTATTGTTTATTGACAGAGAATAAGTTTCAAAAAGCAGATAATATGGGGCTGGGGTTGTGGCTCAGTGATAGAGTGCTTGCCTCACATGTATGAGACACTGGATTCAATTCTGAGCACTGCATATAAATTAATAAAGGCATATCAACTAAAAAATATATTTTAAAAAAAAGCAGATAATCTTGGGCTGCAGGTGTAGCTGAGTGGTAGAGTACATGCTTGACATGTACAAAGCCGTGGGTTCCATACCTGGCACCACAAAAAAACAGGATCAAATGAATCCTTTCCTCAGAGGGAACACTTGTTCTTTTGAATTCTTCCCAAAAAATCTTTGTGTAAACATACCCACTAATATACATTGTTTTTCACTTGCTATATTTTAAAGATCCTTCTGCACAAGCATATAAGCTTATACACTTGTGCTTATGCACAGTATGCCATGGTATAGCCATAACACAGTTGGACCATTCTCTGCTTGATGGACATTTAGGTTATTTCCAATTTTCCATTACATTTAATGCCATAGTCTTGTTCCCCATATATCTTTGCCTCCATACAAATTATACTGTTAAATGAAGTTGCTGATTCAAATATAAACAAACTCTGGATAATTTGTGGCTAATTATCTTCCAAAGAGATTACATCTGCAGTACAGTTACCCAAATCTCTGCAAATACTGTATCTTTATCAGTCTGATATGTGAAACCTTTTTACTTTGTATATCTTTTCACCAGTTGTTTCTGTGACCTACTTCATTCACTTTTCTGTTCAATGATCCTATTTCCTGAAGGGTTTTCCATATGCTCATTTTTCTACTCAGTTATTTTCTTTTCATATTCACTGAGATCATTTTGTATTTTAAAAATTAGCCCTTTATCCCATGTGTTAAAAATGCTTAGTCGGTTTGTATCTTTTGACTTTGTAACAACTTTTGGCATAGAAGTTTTATATGTTATGTAGCCAGTCTTTTCCTTTATGTATTCCAATTTAAGTGATTTATATTTTTAGCTGATTTTTCAACAGTGAAAAGAAAAAGAGGAAGGAAGAAAAGTCTCCCAACAGGCATTCATGAACCGGTAATTTGACTTAAATTTTCTTATAGCTTTAAATTTTGTTACACAGTGTCCTTATTTAGACCATTCTGAATTTCAAGTGAAATGTACTTTCTAATAGACAGCATCTGTATAATATCCTTCCTTTGTGTTGTCTGACTAGATAAAGCTGAGACTGCTCCTGATGCCCTATTAGGAAGAATCCCATAACTGTGATGAAAAAGGGGAAGCTGGGAGTTCTGGAGGTGACATTATTCCCACAGCTTCTGTGAAGCATCCCTTAGCACCAAGTTAGAACGTCTCACTTTACTGAGTGCTTAGGTCCTTACATGAGCTAAGCGTATAATTGAGCACTGGTACATATCAATATTTCCCAGTTACATGATCAAATGTGACCTTGTTTGTAATTCTCATAATTTTCTAGTTATATACAAAATATATGAAATACTTAACAGGATTTTAAATAGTATTAATATGAGCCAGCAGCCTCCACTACTTACTGTTATTCAAGAGGCATTTCTCAAGCTGGTTGAGATGGCATGCACCTATAGTCCCAACTACTTGGGAGGTTGAGATGGGAGAATTACTTGGGCCCAAGAATTATAGGAGCTCCAGGCCAGCCTGGGCAATGTAATATTTCTCCCAGCCTCAGAAATTTAGCAAGACTCTGTCTCAAAAAATAAAAAGGGCTGGGGATGTGACTAAATGGTTAAGAGCCCCTGGGTTCTATCCCCAGTACCCAAAACAAAACAAAACACACACACGTTTCTCAAACATCTCTTGTTTTATATGTAAAACATCTACATATGAGAGGCTGGGGTTGTGGCTCAGTGGTAGAATGCTCACCTAGCACATGTGAGGTACTGAGTTCGATCCTCAGTACCATATAAAAATAAAAAAGGTATTGTGTCCATCTATAACTAAAAGTGTTTTAAAAACTCTACATATGAATATAAGGCATGGTTTTCCCCATTAACATGCATTTAATTATACGCAGCAGATTGGCTTTTATGTATTAACTGCCAATAGTACAATCTTGATTTTTCTCTCCCTCTAGCCACCTGAGACAACATTCAATAGATTTGTAAAACCAATGAAGGAAAAGCACAGCAGCTACCCAGGTTTGTGCTTAGTGCTCACAGCCTCCAGTACTTATAAAAATGTTGACCCTTCAGTTCCTACTCCATTAGAGCCCCGCCATGTAAATAAGTTGGGTTGGCATAGGCCATCGCTTCTCAGTATAAGGATACACTTCCTAATAAAGCTAGTCTTGCCTGAACTCAGAATCCAGTAATGTGACACCCCACACGCTATTTCTTATAAGGAAAGTAACGAAGGGCTGGGGTTATAGCTCAGAGGCAGAGCGCTTGCCTAGCATGCATGAGGCACTGGATTTGATTCTCAGCACTGCATATAAATAAGTAAAATAAAGGTCCATTGACAACTTTAAAAAAAAATCATTGGATTGTAAGGAAAGTGATGTGGTAACTGACAAAGGGCAGGCTGTCATCTCAAGGATTTGAAGCTAAATTTTAGGAATTCCTCTTAATTCATATAGTTATTGTAAGCAAGGTTTTATCTTGTAACACTTCATTCACTGGCAAAGGTGTTGCGTGTTAGTTACTAATTATGTTCATTGGCCAGTAGGCAAGGTTTGAAGAAGTAACCATAAAGTGGTATGATTAGCTGCCCTACAAGACCATTAACATATAAAAATGTTTTCCTTGTCAGATGCATTTGTGAAAATATCTTTTCTTAAGAAATGTAAGGAAGCAGGACTACTTAATGACTTATTTGAAGAAATATTAGATAAACTTCATTTGATTCAAGAAAGACTCATGGATGAGACTACTTCAGAATCAGGTACTGAATTTCCCAGTACAGAGACTTTTCATAGATCTAGATATAAAACAGACAAAATAAGGAAAAATATTTTCCGTTGCATTCTTTAATAAAAATCGTAGTGTATCAGGTCTAGTATTATAAATTAACAGAATGTAGATAAATCACAAACTCAGTAGTTTAGTTCCAAATGCCCTGACAGTTGTGATGTAGTTCCCATAAGTGCACACAGGTCAGTAGGTGCATTTGGAGCTGAGATAGCCACACAGCTGCTCCCTACCACCCCATGCACCTGTGTTTAAGAGCTGAAAACCGGTTACAGTGCTGATATAACTCAAGCTGTTTCCTAAATAAAACAAGTGCCCTCTATAAATGTTTACTCAAAGTTTAATGGATAGAAGAAATTTAAATGTTTTGATCAATGTGTGTTTTAGTTAATACAAACTTTAAGTTTCTTGAACTCTTGGGGAAGCTTACATTCCATTTGTAAGGTGCAAATACATAGCTACTTAGCTTTCTTAACACCTATAGTCTGAGCTTACAAACTTTATTCTAAAGTTATTTCGTAAGGAAAAGCTTGACTATTATAGGCAGCAATATAAAATATATACTTATTTGAAAGAGATTATATTCTATAGGACATGACCAAAAAGTAAAACTAACATTTTCCACAGACCAAGCACTTCTCAAACTTTTTTTGTGCTTCAAAACCAATGTGGAGAGGCTGCGGTTGTAGCTCAGTGGTAGAGCGCTTGCCTCACGTGTGTGAGGCACTGGGTTCGATCCTCAGCACTCCGTAAAAATAAAGGTTTGTGTTCACCCACAACTAAAAAAATTAAAAAAAGAAAAAGACCAGTGTGGATTTGTTAAAGCACAGATAGCTGCCCCACCCCAGGTTCGGATTCTACATTTCTAACAAGTTCCACAATAGAGGAAACTGTTCTGTTTACTCCTATTTTGGGTTATTTTCGAAGTGTTACTGCACACATGAATTGTTTAAAGTTAATACTGAAAATTTTTTCTCTCTCCAGAGTATGAAGAAATTGGCACTTCACTTTTTGACTGTAGATTGTTTGAAGACACATTTGTAAATTTTCAGGCAGGTATGTGAGTTACAAAAACTTATAGACTGAAATAGTATGATGCTATACAGGTAATAAAAATCATTTAAATATTGTTTTATTAAATGAAAATGGCCTAGCCCATTACAAAAACAGTATGACAGGCACAGAAAAAAAATGTATATACATGTATAGGCACACAGGAAAACAGCACTCAGTGGAAAGAAGTTACTTATAGACATTAGATTATAGTGATTTCTTTTGTTCTTTTAATGCTGAATTTTCCAAATTTCCTATATACAAATACTTTGGGGTTTAATAAGAAATGCATTAAAAAGAAAATAACACACCTGGCACAGTGGCACACACCTGTAATCTCAGCAGCTCAGGAGGCTGAGGCAGGAGGATCTGAGTTCAAGCCCAGCCTCAGCAATTTAGTGAGGCCCTAAGCAACTTGGCGAGACCCTGTCTCTAAAAAATATATATAAAGGGGCTGGGGATGTGGTTCAGTGGTTAAGTGCCCTTGGGTTCAATCCCCAGCACAAAGTCAGTTCTAGTTATCTCAACAATCTAATCTCTTCAAATCTAATCTCTCATGAGGGGCATTGTGGATAATTCTAAAGTTCATCAGAAATAAATGAGAGGGGGGCTGGGGTTGTGGCTCAGCGGTTGAGCACTTGCCTTACATGTGTGAGGCACTGGGTTCAATCCTCAGGACCACATAATAATAAAATAAAGGTATTGGGTCCACCTGCAACTACAATATATATATTTTAAAAAGAAAGAAATGAGAATAATCAAGACGTTTTTGTAGAAGAAAGACTAGGGGTATGTGGGTTGGAAGGAGGGAACCAACCACTTGTTGAGTCTTGCTCACAACACTGAAGGCCTCAAGCCAGGCTGGCTTGTACTTATGATTCTGATCTGACCTTTGTCAAGGCTGCAGCACACAGGAGGGCAGGCTGTGTACTGCACCTCCCACGAAGGAGTAGGGGATCAGATTCACAGGTAATTTGGTGTGAACAGCTCCCCCTGACCCTGCACAATACAGTGCCCTGTGGATATTTTCATCAGGAAATGGTCTGAAGACAGTAGGTTTTCCTTGGGGAAACACATAGTTCATATCCCTATCTAAACATACACAACTTTCTCATTTGGGTTTTATGTTATACATTTCTATTTGAATTTAGTCTTACTACATTTATAATCAGCAAGAAAAATTTTTTAAATTTACTCCAAATAATGTCTTTCAGTCTGCTAATAGTATCTGTCTTTTTTAAGGCAGTTAAAATCAAAATCTTTTTATAGGAGACTCACCTGTCTTATTCTTTCATATGATATAGTTACATGTTTGGAGCCTGTTACATGTCACACTGGATGGCCTGGTTGGGAGTCCATCTGATTACAGTGCACTGCAGGGGGTGCAAACCAAAAGCTTTTATGTACCATTAAAAATCAGATGCATCTTTATGAAAAATTTGCCCTTATCCTTGATATTCTAGCCACATTCTCTCTCCAATTATCAACTTGCAACAAATGCACATGGCATACCATGAAGGTTATGTAAGTGTTCAAGTTTTCAAAGACAGACAATAGGGGATTTTTCTGCCAGAAACTCGTACAAAATTTTAAAGATTTACCAGCTTTATGAGTGATGAATGCTGGAATCCCATCCTGAATCAGAAGAGGAAACAGGCAAAAAGGAACCAGTTCCTGCTCACAAGACTCTAGTCTTTTCATTCGAGGCACCAACATTGTGGACTACGTACTCACAAGTAAAGGGGCTAGAAACAGTCAATTATTTCTCATGAAACCACTGAATAATCTAAAGTCACTTTATTCTTTTTTTCAAAGCAATAGAGAATAAAATTCGTGAATCTGAAGAAATGCGGCAGCAGCTGAAGGAAGACATCGAGCTACTTCAGGATTTAAAACAAACCTTGTGCTCTTTTCAAGAAAACAGAGACCTCGGGTCAAGTTCTACTTCAGATTCCTCTCTGTCTTCCTAGAGATCACCGTTTCTTAAGCCAGGGGTCAGGTGAAACTGCAAGCAGGCCCTAAACCAGAGACCCAGCCCAAGAGCCACATACCTTCAGGCCTATCCCTCCGCCCCCGTTTCTTTTTGTTGTTTTTGGTGGTGCTAGGGATTGAACCCAGGGCCTTTCACATGCTAGGCAAGTGCTCCACCACTAAGCCAGCTCCCAGCCCTAGGCCCATCCCTCTCTGGGGCCCAGAGTACATCCCCACTAGCTCTTCTATGTTCTTGCTGATTGGCATTGACTGGATGGGACTCCTAACAGTCTCCCACTTATTCCGAGATTACTTTTCCTTCATACCACTTCCCACTTTAGCTACATCTCACATCACTCCATGAAAGTATAAGCTCTCTGATAGCAGAAACAATTTCTGTGGTTTCTCACCATTATCCTGCTGTTTTGCTATATTGCCAGCACTTAGTGTGCTCAAGAAATGTTGGTAAAATAAATTCATGAGAACCCGTAAGGTTTGAGATTAGTTTCAGCCCATAGTGGCTCTCATATAATAAATCTGAACGTACCATTTTTCTTGTACCAAATTTACCTGTCTTCATGTCAGTCTGCTTTTTAGAAATCTCTTCAGCCAGTTATTACATGACCATTTATCATCTTTTTTAAATGTTCTTGTTATATTCCTGTGTGATATGTCAAAATACATTATACTGTCATGTGTATAACTTCCCATTCTTGTGGTTGTACACGATGTGGAGTTACACTGGTGGTGTATGCTACTGGGAAAGTAATGTCTGACTCATTCTATGGTCTTTCCTATTCCCATCTCCCCTCTTCTCCCTCTTCCCCCTGACCATTTATCATCTCTGAAACACCAAAATCTAAAGCAAGACTGTTAATAAGAACCTAAGTGGGAATATACAAGAATGAAGAAAAATCATAGTTAAATTCAGGTTTTTGTGCCCATACCACCGCTGACTGCTGACATTCTCCCATTTACGGTTCTAAATCCCATTTGAGGGGAGGGGGCACAAATACTGAGGCTAATGTATCTGAACAAGCACTCTACCTCAGAGTCACAGCCCCAGTCCCCCCCCAACACCTTTTTTTCCTGAGAGTCTTGCCAAGTTACATAGGCTGACCTTGAACCTACAATCCTGCCCCTCAGCCTCCCAGGTAGCTGGGATTACAGGTGTGTGACAGCTCTCTGAATCACTACAATGCTGCATGTCAAAATGGGTTGGAATGGAGCCCCCAAGCGTAAGTTATCAAAAACATCTGCCGAAGGAAGACTATGAAATGGATGGAAAAAGATACTCCATTCGTTTTAATGGCAGGCCTTGGACAAGTCTTTACATAAAGGACAAAAGACTAAATCACTGGTTTTAAATCTGGCCACACACTGGAATCAGTTGGAGCCCTTTTAAAACTACAGAAGCCAAGATTCCACCTGAGCCTTGCTGAATAAAAACTTCCCTGGTCTAGATGAGACCGATGTTAGCTTTCTGTCCCACCATGACGTCTTAGAGCAAAGCTTATCTGACTAATGATTTTGAAATCATGATCTTTATTTAAAAAGCACTATCTCCTACTTTACTTTCAAATGCACAATGGAGCATCCTATATTTGGGAGTCATAAAGTCAGCCAACTGCCAAAACAGACCTGAGTGTGCTTCCACCCTGTCATTACTAAAACACCCGTAATCAAATTATTGAATAGACGTGAGCCTACTTTCACTTTATGAGACAAAACATGACCACTAACTAAGAAAATCTATAAAGCACAGGGCACAGTGCTTTTATCCCTGGCATTTGGGGGATAATTATTGACTATACACTCCCATTTCCAACATTTCCTTCTAACAGTCACTAGCTTATTATCTCTATTCTAACCAAACCAACCTGCTTATGGTAAGTTCTAGAAGGCTCATTAGCCCCAACCTCTTCAGCCTTTGCTCATGCCACTTCCTCCCATTTTGGAGACGAGTTGAAAGCACCGTTTTCCCTTTTGTATAGACCATCTTCATTCAGAACAACTGCTTGTCATATTAACCCTATTTGGTTTTCTCTTATGAAAAACTATAAATATCTTATTGTGTCACAAATTCCTAAGCCTATCTCCTCTCCTAAAAATTTATATGCTCCTTGGCAAGAGATATTTTTTCATTTATCAGTATCCCAAGAGGATTCAGATATGACAGTTCAATTGCATTGTCTTTCAACAGGAATCAAATCCTAGGATTTCTGTGTGGATAGCTGAGAATCAAGCAAAAAACATGTTCACAGTACTTATTTCTAGCCTTCTACCAGCTAAGAATTTTACAACTGATTTTTTAAAAACTGTGATAAAATATATGTAATATAAAATTTACCAACAACTTATTCTCCCGCCCCCAGCTCCTGACAACCACCCTTCCCCTTTCTGCCTCTAAACCTGACTATTCCAGGTATGAACCTCATGGGTACAGTCACACAGGATTTGTCTTTTTGTGACTGGCTTGTTTCAGTTAGCATGATATCCTCCGAGTTAGTCCATCCTATACCACATATCAAAATTTCCTACTTCAGGCTGCATAGTACAGACTTAAGTGGGGAAAAAGAATTCTAGATGCCTGCCTGATTTGTCAGAGTACTTTATTAATATCATTTTAAACATTACATAAATACCACTTGTATACTACAGTATCAAACATTGTTCCAGTAAGAAGTCCAAGAGTACATGTAGGGATATTTTAAGAAATGTGAACACTTTGGCTTCCGTTATTACATCAAATGAAATAAAAATCAATTTAAAGAAGTTTCCATCTCCTGATATGATTAATAAAACCAAGTAGTAGAAAAATAAGAGTATATTTAAAAAAAATACAAGTACTTTTTGAAGGACTTGTTCTCTTCACTACCATACATACTCATACAAATTACTCAGTAATCTGAGAAGTGGTTCTTCACCTATATTAGGAACTTGGTAAATACTGGCTGAATGAACGAACTATCTATGGATATGGATCTACCACTTCATTTTGTGCTTTTTGAAGAAATTTTCAAGTAAGCAATAGTAAACATACTGAAGTTCTCATTTTGTTCTGATTGTAACCCTACAGAATAGTAATTGTTAGAAATACTACCCATTATAGCCAAATTAATGTGCATTCATCAATATAGCAAGAAAAATTCTATCATGGTGCAGAACTAATTTTAACCAATTTATTGGGCTTCAGTCACTTGTGATTATGATCAAGAAAAAAAGGGATGGGACTTCTAAGGTTTGTACTTACTTCGTCTATGAACAATCATTTTTGGAGCCTTGCTCCCCATTCACTCTAATACACATATTTAAGAACAGTGCTAAAATAGTAGCTGCAACCTATTTTCTCTCTTGTGAATATAGCTCTGAAAACAAATTCAGGTGCTAAGTTCAGAAAGGTCCTCTCTAAGCAGGAAACTAAGAGTTCACATGAATGGACGAGAGTCCATGGACCAGAGAGCTAAACAAAGCTTTGTTCTTAAAGCAAGCTCAATGAACATGTGGTGATAAAACTCAAAAGTGAACACTCTTACATCCCAGAGTCATATTTCATAACTGGACCAAAAGATAATAA
Source organism: Xerus rutilus (assembly GCA_028644305.1). Lineage (NCBI taxonomy): Eukaryota > Metazoa > Chordata > Mammalia > Rodentia > Sciuridae > Xerus > Xerus rutilus. The sequence goes on from CM053404.1 coordinate 108,781,816, forward strand.
TTCTATCTTTTATAGAGGACCTTTGTTGGAAAACCATGATCTTGGGATTCCTTTAAGTTCAATTCTGCTAGATAGCATGAACTAACAATTCAAAGAGGAAAACCCCAAATTGAAAGATGGTGAAGTTTCAAATACGCAAGTCTATGATGGAATTTGACTTGGATAAAATAAATGAGGCAAATTCCATTAAATCCTTATAAGAAAGCTAGTTTTAAGACTACTTCTTCAAGTCATAATGTAGCTGATCTGATGATTTTAGCAGCCCTAGCAGGAAGGCAAGAGTATGTAATATGTGTCATTGTTTTTGTTTCTTATGAGTGAGCATTTATAGGAGAAATGGTAAAGGGAAACTTAAATTCCATTTTTCAAATTCAACCTTACTGAAGTAACACACCATGAGATAAGTAGTAGAGATTCTAATTAATAAAACATCCTCCTTTATCAAAAGATTCTTTCATTATCAGTTTTTCAAGGATAGTCCTACATTACTGCTCCTGGTTAACCTAGAAATTTACCTTTACTCAATTACTTCAATAGATTTAACTCAATGTTAAATAAGTTAAACAGAATATTCCTTTGATATACCTTGAAGTTTAAAAGCCATCAATAGTGAATACACACCAACGGAAATTTCAAACAATTCTAACGGTCCTTCACAGTAAGGTACTGACTGGCAGCTAATAGCAGCACTTCACCTCCGCCCCCGCCTGGTCAGCACTGTTAATTCCTGATGCACCTCTGTGTTCATCTCACAATCACAGCTCCTGATGTCAAGGGGTTGTACTATGTGACCCAACAGAGTTCTCAACAACTTCGTTTCTCGAAGTTCCTCTAATCGTTACAGGAACAAAAGCAGCTAAACTTTACTCCTTTCACAATGTTCTAGCCCAAATGTAAGAAAGGTCACATTTAAAACACACATATCTGAAAACAGAAGTTGTTTAAAAATGGGCTCTGGAAAAGCCCAGTATCCTTCATATATTCCTACAGAGAACTGTCTCAGATGGGAAAAATATAACCTGATGGGTTTTACCTGCAGAAATCACATCACCCGTAGAGCACAAGCTGGACACATCACCAACAGTGCCCCCAAGTGCTCACACACACCCCAGCAGCCTTGGGCTTCAGTTCTTAAAGGCTCCACATTTACTGGCTTTAGCAATGAACTCCTTTAGCAGAGGACCATCCATTTGCCAAAATGCTGCCGTCTGTGTAACTTCTGTCAAATGATTGATGCAAAACTTAAAGCAGAATTCTTCTAAATCCTGGACACATACAACAAAAATAAAAACAAGAAGAGGCCTTTGTTTATTAACTTTAATTCAATTTCTCTCTACAAACCCCTCATCCCAACTTGCTCATCACCCTCCCCCAAAACATTGATGGAGAGGCCAGATCCCTTGATGGTTCCCCTGACTCAAGTGTAGACCACCCACTCACCCACCCACCCTCCGGGGTGTGAGACAGCAGCAGTCTTCCATGGTTACCATAGTCCAGTTACACTCAGGACAGTGTTGTACAAAGCCAAATGCCACTTCAGTTCATGTTTTGTTATGTTCAAGAAATCAGAGAAAAGAATTAAGATGTGGGGTTAGTTTAAGGAGACTATTTTAAGAAATAGAAAATGGATAAAGATTTACGGTAAACCTAAAGCAGTATATTAAAAAGAAAATCCCCAAAACTTCAAACTGACTTTTTCACTCTAATAAGAATTACTTCATTTTTAAAGCCACAAAGAATGTTGTAACTTGCATACCACATACTTACCAGAAAGTCAACACCAGAGAAATATATTTACATATATTGGATTTTTCAAGCAGACAACTGGCAAGTCACTCACCCACCAACATTCAGAAAAAAAGTAATATATACAAGTGAGAAACCCATTAAAACCTTGATTTCTTGGTTTCTGTCTATGCTTACACACCCTTTCACCCCCTACAAAACTCTAATATTGTTTATTGTTTATCCTTCAAATACTGGAACATCAACTTAATCAATTAGGCACCTGGAACGTACATAAGAAACTAGATACAGTGAAGCAAACCACACTAAAAGCTCTTAGCACAAAACAGCTTGATTTTTATAACTTGGCCATTAGTTAGTTGTACACTGAGGGTCAATACTCAAAATTCAACCAGACCAGGAACTTGGCATTTGAACTGCACGATCTTTTTTTTTTTTCTGGGGGGGGGGTACTGGGGATTGAACTCAGGGGTACTGAGCCACATCCCTTCATTTAGAGACAGGGCCTCACTGAGTTGCTTAGTGCCTCACCATTGCTGAGGCTGGCTTTGAACTCGCAATTCTCCTGTCTCAGCCTCCCAAAGTGCTGGGATTACAAGCGTGTGCCACCCTGCCTGGCTCAACTGCAGGATCTTGACTTCAAATTTCCAGCTACCATTAGGAGGGAATTTTAGAGTGGGAAAGGCCCCACACAAACAAATGGATCTCTTTTTGCTCTCAGCGTAGATCTCTGCTAACAAATATTTTCTATACTAAGGATTCTCTGTCCCTGGCTAAAAAATGGCCCAAACTAAACTCAGAATTATGAGATAAACCACAGCAAATGTGTTATTAGCCAGCTGGCTGCCTGAGTTTTGTTTTCCAGATAATTCAAAGTATATTTGAACTGGGTGCAGTGGCACATGCCTGTAATCCCAGTGGCTCAAGAGGCTGAGGCAGGAGGATCATGAGTTCAAAGGCAGCCTCGGCAACTTAGAGAGGTCCTAGGCAACTCAGTGAGGACATGTCTGTAAACAAAATACAAAAAAGAGCTGGGGACATAGCTCAGTAAGTGGGTAAGTGCCCCTGGATTCAATCCTCAGTACTTTAAAAAAAAGAAAAGTATATTTGACACATCAGCACATCTCTGGAGCTTTTTCTTCTTTTTTTTTGTACAGGCACCAGGGGTGCTCTGCCACTGAGCTACATCCTCAGACCTTTTTAATTTTTTTGAGACAAGGTCTTGCTAAGTTGTTCAGACTGACCTTGAACTTGTGATCCTCCCACCTCAGTCTCTCAAGTTGCTGGGATTACAGACATGTACATGATACCTGGCTTTGGATCTGTGTTTCTTAATCAGAGATTCTCAGTGGGCTAAAAATACAACAGAATGTGCATTATAATAAACTAAAATGCAGGATGGGGTTGTAGCTCAGTGGTAGAGTGCTAGCCTAGCTTGTATGAGGCACTGGGTTCGATCCTCAGCCCCTCATAAAAATAAAGTTACTGTGTCCACCTACAACTAGAAAAAATTTAAAGAAAACTAATATGCAAAACAAAACTATTCCTTCTCAGATGATTAGTCAAGAAAAACCATCACTCTTAGTATTACAACCCAGTGATTAAAAAACAGTTCTCAGGACTGAATTATTTTCCACAAGTACATAAAAGTCACACTTTAATCTTATTTAGTAATCAAAAGTAGTGAACTAGTTTACACATAGCTTAGGAAGAAGTGGCCAGTCATGAGCACAGAAAGTTCTTCAAACTATGTATCACATAAGAATCTTTAAATATTACATTTTAATTGTATAATTTCAGATTCACAGGAAAAGAAAATACACTAAAATCTGGCACCATACCTTATTACTTGTAAGTCTACTACTTGGAATTCAAGATCTTTTCAGAGTACATGAAAAGTGAGGTTACTTACTAATTGTGCAGAAACTACCTTGAGCATCAACTTTAAGAACTTTTTTACATACTACATTACTGGTATATAAATGGTGCTAGTTATAATTCACTTCATACATTTATGAAAATGCTTCTATCAAACTGCCTTCCCCACCAATTAGTTTGAACTAGTAATATATCTTGATGTTAATAAATGTTTAACAGTTTCAAATATTAAAAGTCAAATTACAGAGGGGCTGGGGCTGTAGCTCAGTGGTAGAGCACTTGCCTAGCATACGTGAGGCACTGGGTTTGATCCTCAGCACCACATATAAATAATAAATGAATAAAATAAAGATCCATCAACAACTAAAAAAATATTTCAAAAAAAGTCAAATTACAGAATACTGAAAAAAATATAAATCTAATTTAAATAAACAAGCTTTGGCTAAGGCACGCCTATGCAAAAGCAAGCTCTAAATGCATTAGGAGATAAGAGATCTGAGCTTGCAAGCTCATTTGCCTCAGAGTGGCAGTTAGTGCACTCACTTACCAAGGGCCTGAGTCAGTTCACCTTTGATAAGTCAGTTAGATAAACATTATTCTGATGAGGCCACATCGTTGTTGTTTTTTTTTTTTTTTTGAAGGGGGAGTGGTTTAACCAGGGAGTAAACCCAAGGGCACTTAACCACTGAACCACATCCCCAGCCCTTTATTTTGAGACAGGGTCTTGTGAAGTTGCTTAGTGCCTTGCTAAGTTGCTGGCTTTGAACTTGCAAACTTCCTGCCTCAACCTCCGAAGCCACTGGGATTACAAGCATGTGCCACCGTGCCTGGCAAGGCCACACTTCAATATCATAAGAACCTGCATGATCTGTTCATCTTATTCTGCAATTACTCAGACAAGAAAATGCACCTCTTTGCCAACTAATAACTGTAACAGGACTGCTGCGCTTTATATACAAAGTAATTCCAAGAAGGAATCATTTGACCAGCAGAGTTTTTAAAAAGTTCAAAAGATAATAAAAATAGATTTAAGGATTATTTAGCCAATAGATGATAAAAGTTCATAATAAAAGAGAAAGTCTTCTTAAGGTACATGGAGTAGGGAAATGGAAAGAATGTAAAATGGAGAGGTTTCATATATTCTGGTATCAGAAACTAAATTTTATGACGTTCTGTGAATTATTATAAAGTGGTTTGAGGCAAATCAAAAAAGTATCAGATTTATTGTAATTAGCAAATAAAATCTAAAATTCTAAAATAATTATATATTCATTCCATCTCTCTTTTTTTTTTTTGGTACTGGGGATTGAATTCAGGGGCACTCGACCACTGAGCCACATCCCCAGCCCTATTTTGTATTTAATTTAGAAACAGGGTCTCATTGAGTTGCTTATTAGTACCTCGCGAGTTGCTGAGGCTGGCTGTGAACTAGTGACAAATAATACTCCTCCTGCCTCAGCCTCCAGAGCCACTGGGATTACAGGGGGGGCATGGCTTCATTCCATATCTTTAAACATTTAAAATTATTCTCATTATATATACTCTGAAAACAAGCTTTTTCTATCCACAGATTTTCTTTAGTAACAAAACAGAGAACTGATGATCTTAATATTCTCAATTTTAAAAATGCTAATGGAGACTTTAATAGATTACTTATCCAGCATTAAAATCCCAAAGCTAAAATCATCAGATACTAACACTTGTGTAGAGTGAAGGCAGGCTGCCTCATGTCACAGCCACCTTCAGATTCACCCCAGTTGGGGGCAGGGGGATCACCAACTACTCCTGACTCTGTCCAAAGCTGTTGTTGATTGCAAAACAAAGCCTGCAGACCATAAATCTACAGTTAACTTTATATCATTTCAAGTATAAAAGATTTCAGACCAATATGGTTTTATTTTGGGGAATGTACTTAAATGTCCTATCACAGGGGAAAAATAAAGGTGCTTTCTCTTGCTACACCAAAAAACATTTCAAGACCTATGGATCCAAGAAAACAATCTAGCCTCCTGAGAGAAGAAAATGCTCATCGTCTAGCTTTGGTACTAAGTTTTCCGATACTCATCCAAAACCACTGTCATAGAGTCCTGTATCCATACTTATTGCTTCCCACCCAAACAAAATTGTAAGACGTAAGTTGCTCAGCAAGTAAGATTTTTTTAGAGTTCTCTAACCTGGTGAAACAAATAATACTTGCCAACTATTTCTCATCATGTTCGACTACGTGTAAAATTTTCCTAAAAGAGGATGGATATAAATACTAAGCATTTCAAGATTTTTACAACTATCTTGGTATTTTATTCCCATTTTCTCCCTGATGTCAATATTTGTTCAGGTCTGTACTGAGGGATACTTAAACCATTTCTCAAGTCCTTCATATAAGTTGTATAAAATATGATAATGCATTCATAATGCTAGGGCTCCACAACAACCAGCTTGCTTTTTTTTAAATCTTCGCAACTACTAAGGCTACAAATTTTTGTGTACATTTGCTTCAAAATTATCCTGTCAAAGGGAACATGGAGAAGCCACAATCACTTTTTATAGACAAGAGAATAAATGTGAGAAGCAGGCAGCCTCCATCTTCCTAGTGTTTGACCTACTGACAAGGCTGACAGTCATCTAGTATCCTCAAGCTGAGCTTCTCAAAACTGGTTCTTGCAATTAATTTCCAATCTGACTTACTAGTAGCTTTCAATCATCTAGAATTTTTATATATATACAAACACATACACACATATATAAAGTTTGATTTTCTTGTACTCTAGAAACTATAGTTATTGACTAATTATATTCTATAGTATTAAGGAAATAAAAAGTAAAGGCACATTAATCAATTAATTACTTATAATTAATATGATGCTTGTATCAGAACCTTAAACATATATCATAAGAAGCAATTATTTCTCTTTTGTCTTCTCTCAATTCTCTAATTTTTTTACATTGAATGTGTAACACTTGTAGAATTTCAGGTTTGTTATTTTAGATATTTTTTTAAAGCATCCCTTCACAGTGAGATGTTTCAAATATAATTCAATCATTTAATGTGTACTTTGAGTGCTGGCAGCATGCTCACACTGCAACAGGCTCCAGGGAATCACATATTGTTTGCAGTCTCTCTAAAGGAACAGTTTTTGAAATGTGTTTATACTTAATATAAGAAAATGAAAATTAGTAAAGGAAGCAATTGGCTGCTATGGAGAGAAGTGGCATTAGGCTTTTCTTATAAACCTTCTGGGGTAGATTTTAACTGAAGGGAGAAAATTTCCAAGATGTCTGTCTCTATCCAGGTTGATCTGACCAGTATGTGTCAGCAAGGTCTTAGTCCAGGGTATGGAACTTTTGAACACAGAGTGTGGACATGCACATGTAAGATTCTGGAATAAATTGCCAAATGGAGAGAAAAAGCATTGATCCAATTTAAAATTATATCTGGGATGGAAAAAGAATCTAAAGAAATAGTATTTCTAATAAAGTAGTTCAAGGTGTCACAGGACGGTAGGGAAGAAAATTGCTACCTCCGTTTTCTATTAGACACAGTTGACTCTGATCAGTCTCTCTCTGCTGTTGGGCTGCAAAGTCAGCTACATTTGACCTTATCAAATATTTACAATCATAACATAACCTCAAACAAAAATAGGATACATTTTGAAAATGTAAGACATAATGGTCAACTTCAATCCTTAAATGTGATAGATTATGAAGTCTGCCCTCTATTACCTCAAAGGCCACAGCATGGATCTTTGATAAATTCCCTGTTACAGGTATTCCACCTTGTAAAATGATAAAATACCCATAAAAATAGGCTAATTGTGTCATTTAACACACCAGCTGTAGCTAGACATCTCAGACCCCTCTACCCCTCTCCTTTTTTGTGGGGTAGGCTAGTGGGTATGCTGAGCCCAGGGGTGCTTAACCACTGACTGACATCTCCAGCCCTTTTTATTTTTGAAGCAGGGCCTCACTAAGTTGCTGATACTGGCCTTGGATTTGATATCCTTCTGCTTCAGCCTCCTGAGTCACTGAGCCAACAGGCATGAGTCACCACACCCAACATCCCCTCTTCCTTTTATTTTCTATAAATCTGTAAAACCACCTTATTCTTACAGCATCCTTTAGGTGATACTGTTTCCCAGGGTTCAACAAACATTTACCATCAAGTGCCTAATACATGCCAGGCACTAGAGTAAGGTACAGCTCCTGCTCACGAAGAGCTTACAATCTGATGCTGTTTCTTAATCTCAAGAAAATGCACTTTTATAAACACAAAATTTAAGACTCTCCCAAGCCCGCTAATTCAGACTTGAGTTCTGAGAATCCCACACTAGGAACTCAATCCAGTGCAAATACAAACATAAAGGAGTCCACAGCAGGTTCTTAGCACATGAATACTTGTTATAATCAGACAATGGCAGAATTCTGAAGCGCACATGGATAAAAATCATATGGCATCCTGGACCTCTGAAAGGGTAGAGCTGGGAGACAGCAGTGGGTCTTGAAAAACAGACACGTGGACACTGAGAAAGACTAGAAGCTACAGCTTGCTGTCAGTCCAGTTGGGTGCAGCCCTTTATGTTCCAGCCTGCTGCCAGCTGCTGGGACCTCGGTCAGTTAGGTTCTGATCTTAGTTAAGAATGAAAGTAGAGGAACAACCAATTTTGAAACCATGAACAGAGAATAAAGGAGAAAGACCAGAATTCATTTTTAAGGATCAGTTGGTGAACTGAATCCCTAAACAGGCGAAGTTACTCATAATGTTCCTCGGGTCGCATGAGAGAAGGGGGTAATGAGCACAGACAGGGAGCTACAGGTGATTCTGGTGTGCTGCTCACTGTTTTGTTACCTCTGCATCATATCTGACTGCGGCAGAGAACAGTGTAAAGGCATTCTCCACAGTGATTCCTCGCTTGATGATGTGCTGGCAAAGTTTTTTCAGTCTGTTTTCACAATAAGATGTTGCCAAATCCAAAAGACCTAGAAGTAAAGAGTATGAGAGGTTTCATCTAGTTTACAATAAGTTTCCATAACTTATAAACATACACGTCATTTTAGAGAACGGTTATGTAGGTAAGTCACAAGTTTCTTAGCAAATTTTCTTTTTAAGAATTTAACCTTTGGGCTGGGATTGTAGCTCAGCGGTAGAGCGCTTGCCTCGCATGCGTGAGGCCCTGGGTTCGATCCTCAGCACCACATACAAACCAATAAAATAAAGACATTGTGTCCATCAACAACTAAAAAATATTTAAAAAAAAAAAAAAAGAATTTAACCTTTATTTTTTATTTGTTTTTTAAGTGGTACTAAGGATTGAACCCAGTGCCTCACCCATGCTAGGCAAGCGCTCTACCACTGAGCCACAACCCCAGCCCTCTTAGCAAATATTCTGAATTTGAGTATGTAAACCGTCTTACTCTCAACCTCTCCCACCTCCAAAACATACCTCTCCTATACTCACTTTAGTTTCTTCTATAGTACAAAGGAAGAGGGGAAATAGAATCTCCTCATTTTTTTCCAAAATGCAAAGTCCATTAATAACTTATACTTTAAATTAAAAATTAAAATAAGTGCACAGTTATAAACTGTCCATAATTATTAATCATGATAACTATCCAGAACTGCTTTTTAAAACATTTACTTCAAATTTTTTTTGAAACATTTTTTTTGGTTGTCAATGGACCTTTATTTACATGTGGTGCTGAGAATCGAACCCAGTGCCTCACACATGCTAGGCAAGTGCTCTACCTACCACTGAGCAACAATCCCAGCCCTGGAAATTTAATAACCACATAAAGCCAATACACCTGAAACCTTTTATATTTCATTACTCTAAGGCATGAAGAGACACGCTCCTGACCACATGTCCTGAGGTACCTATGGCATCTTCGGGTGGCAGATCCACTGTGTCTGTGTAGAGGTACTGAAGAAAGGCACGATACACGGGGTAAGAAAACTGGTCTATTTCTATCACCTCCTTCATGTCTTCATTCCAATATGAGTGGAACATGGATCGAAAGTGCTCACACCTGAAACACAGTAGCAAAAGTTACCTGACGAAAGTGATGAAGTCAAATAGGTATTACAGGAATTCTTGGAGACTGTTGCGATCACAACCTAAAAACATTCCTCGTGCAAGGGCTTCTACAACTGCCTTTTATATGCCTCCACTTTCATCTCTGATACCGCCTACTAAGTAGTAAGACAGACTACAGCCCAGAAGTATCTGGCACTGCAACAGCTCTACTGTTCCTACCTGACAACTCCTTTCTGATCAAGTTTTTTGGCTCATTTGCTATTTTTAAAAAGGAGTATACAGAAGTGCATTTTAAACAATGAAATGAGAGCTGGCGATGTAGCTCAGTTGCCAAGCATGTGCCTAGCATGCACAAAACCTTGGGTTCCATCCCCAGCACTGCAAAAAAAGAAAACAAAGAAAAAATTCAGAAATGAGAGTTCAAAACTTTTCGCTATAAACCATTGAAATGATTAATTTTTCATTTTATGTAATTAATTTACTCTTAAAATGAGTTTAAATGTTAACTGGTATGTACTAAGGTGATTACTGTTCCAATATCTAACAGGACTTTTTTTTTTTTCCCCTTGCTGACTTATCTCCAAGCAACCATCACTCTCAGTTTGTGTCTGAGTGGCCTGCTCACTCCCTTTCCTCCCCTCCCAGGCCTGCCACAAATGTATCTATAGAACACATTCACTAGCAGTCACATATTTCAAGAAAACCCAAGCAGGTCTTTTTGCATTGTATTTACAGATCCACCTGCATGAGTAACTGATTTCCTGATACTGGATTTTCTTATAGTATAACATGCTTTCATTTTTTATAAATCATGATTTAAAGTGAGATATGATACAAAGGACACACAGTATTTTCAAAACCTATTCAAAAGACTAAAAAAAAGGCTCCAGCTACATGATTCTTCCATCTGAGCAGTTAAAAAAGAAAGAGTTGTCTAAGCAGGCTATAATGTACAGGTCAGAACACTGCAATGAAAGGACAGACCAGCTGACCATGGGGTCACTGACAGAGAGACCCGTCCAGTTCATCTTTCCAACCAATATTGTGGTTCAGATATGTTGGCCTTAGGTAATGAATGGTATATAGCTTCTCCATTCCCCTAAAGTGCATTTCTTTGCAAACAGGTTTTTAAATAAATTTCCAAAAAGACTTGTAAATAGCCAGTTAGTGGTCTGATTTTATATACCTTTTTCTCTGTAATGGTAACTTCAGTAGCAATAACCCAAACAGTTATTAATAAATGCATAGTTCTTTCATATTTATACAAGGAACTCCTGCCATTTGCTACATCTAAAGAACTTCTCTTTATCTGTAAATTAGATGTTTCTCAGGGCCAGAAGCCCAGCATTCCTAACTATGAGAGTTTTCTATTTGGGAAAAATGAACCTTTAATAGCAAAAGAGAATATTATGTAAACAAATTTTCCAATGTAAACAAATACTCGAAAGACTTCTTTTATTGTTGTTTTATGGCACTGGGGATCAAGCCTAGGGCCTCGTGCATGCTAGATAAGCACTCTACCCCAATGAGCTACATCCCCAGCCCAAGATCCTTAATTTAAAAAAAAAATTAATAAATATTTACACTCCCCAATACACTTTTCCTAAAGTTGCAGGAGCATTCATGAAACTCTTTGATAATAAATGGATTTGAGCCGGGCACGGTGGCTCAAGCCTGTAATCCCAGCACTTAGGGAGGCTGAGACAGGAGAATTGCAAGTTCAAAGCCAGCCTCGGCAATGGCGAGGTGCTAAGCAACTCAGTGAGACCATGTCTCTACATAAAACACAAAATAGGGCTGGGGATGTGGCTCAGTGGTCAAGTACCCCTGAGTTCAATCCCCAGTACCAAAAAATAAATAAAATAAAAAATAAATGGATTTGATGATAAGTATCTGCAAAAATATTCAGCTGTGACATTTCTTTCTATTGCCAAGACTACTTCCTTGAAGTATCCATTGTGTGGAATAATAAATGAAAATGCAAAAAGAAAACAAAGTTATTGAAGTCTCTAAGTTCATTGAAAAATACCTGATTTTCAAAACAGCTTTATGGACATGAATATATTTTCCATCAATTCGAAACTTGAGATCAGCAGTTTCTGGACTATCAAATTCTTTCTTCAATGACTCTGCAACTGTTAAAAAGTCTTCATGCTCTGAAGGCAACGAACAAACTATTAACACAGACAGATTTAATATCTGAAAGACTTCCACAAGATCAGCAGCAGCAGGATGGTGGCTAACTCCATTCAATTTTTGTTCCAGAGAGTTATTTGACAAATCAATTTCACAGTATTAAAATAAGTGTCCTGCATCTACAAACCACCATAAAAATAAGTATTTGAGGAAGCAAAATACTAGTTTTACATGCTTAGTCAGTCATGAGAAATGTGTGTAAAAAATTCCAGTTACAGGGAGTTCATAAGGATATAGTAACTTCCTCACAATTGAGGAGGTTATTTTTTAGGACTAAGAATATGTCAATTTTGTTTGACTGAAAGACTAAGAACATTTCTGCTCTGCTTGAGTGGCTTGGAGGGGTCAGCAATATTCAAATCAAGGAGGCCTGAGACAAATTCACCACCAAGTGGTCATGCTAAGCAGTTAGGTTCTTAAGCAGAGACATGGCTCTTCCTAATCACCTAAAATCTAAACATTCATCTTAACCCTAAAAATCAATGAAATGTATCAGCAATCCTTACAACTCAGAAACTAAGCAAATGCACTTAGTAACAAGGGTACAGTTTTATAAGAGGTACAACGAGAACTGCTGTGATGAGTCCCTGTAAGCAGAACTGCACTATCCTGAGGAGAGTAAGGGCTCCTACATGAATTCATGCAACACATCCTTTACATGTACAAAGGAAGAAAAAGAAGGCAGATGACAAACTCCAGAGGTCTTCACCGAGCACTGAAAAAAGCTGCTATCGCAAGACAGAAACGTTTCAACTGCCCACAAGCTGAGAACAGTGGCTTAACCAAAGAGCTCAGCTAAAACCTAGGCTATAACTTAACAAATGAGGAAGGAAATATTATTTGCCTAAGCCCTCTGACCTTGACCTGCAGCTCTGCCTCAACCCCACAATGCAGAGCCCTCCTGGCTGAGGACCAACAGTGGAAACTTATTCAAAAGCCAGTCTTTCCCTGATCCTGAGCCTGGATCACTGCAGGACCAAAGACAGGAAATGACTAAGATGGGCAGAGTGAAGGGTGGAGATGGCTACCTCACCAGAGCCTCCTGTGGGTGCAGCACCTCTATATCTGTCACAGGGTGGAAATGACCCTACCCCTTCTTTGTTTCCAGTGACAAGTATAGCGCCTTTCAGAGAAGAATTATTCCCCAGAGATGTGAATTCACCATCTGACCTTCTTCCTAACACTCAGCTGACATCATAACTGAGAAGGAAAAAAACACTTCTGACTTTTAATGGTGGAAGGGAAAGAAGTCATCTACTACTGAAATAATCAGTGACCATATTTTTTCCAAACCTAACGTTGAAAATGTCACAACACTGTTATGAAAATGATGTCTAGGCCATCTTAAGATGCAAGAACCTGAGGAAACCTTTTATAAAGAGGTCCAGTCAGCAGTGTATAGAAATCACAGGACATGCTGTACAGCTGTGCTTACGCTATACATGCTATCTGTGTGTGATAAGAGCCAAACAGTCCCATTCAGTGAACTAAATTTTTATAATCATATGTGTTGAGATACACACACACCCCCAGAGCTAAAGAAGCTGGCAAATGAATTTAAAGGAAATATTCAGAGCCAGACGCGGTGGCGCACACCTGTAATCCCAGCACTATGGGAGGCTGAGACAGGAGAATCGCCAGTTCAAAGCCAACCTCAGCAATGGCGAGGCGCTAAGCAACTCGGTGAGGCCCTGTCTCTACATAAAACACAAAATAGGGCTGGGAATGTGGCTCAGTGGTCAAGTGCCCCTGAGTTCAATCTCTGGTACCAAAAAATAAAAATAAAAATTTTTTTTAAAAAAGGAAATGTTCAGTTTATTTCACATTAAGTTTAGCAGTGCCCTTGCCCTCATGACAATGGGGGTGGGAGATGGGTGTGGTACTTATTGAGTGCAAGGTTTTCCTTTGGAGTGATGAAAACATTTCAGAACCTGATGTAAATGATGGATGTACACTATGAATATACTAAATGCCACTAGATTGTACACTTTAAAAGATGGTTAACTTTATATAAGTTTTTTAGTTGGGGGTTTTTGTTTTTTCCTTCTTTCAGACAGTCTTGCTATATTGCCCAGGCTGGCCTCAACTCTCGACCCTCTCATCTCAGTCCAGAGCTGCTGGGATTACAGGCTAAGCCACTGTGTCCAGTTTACATTGTGCAAATTTGATCTCAAAAGGAAAGCACTTAGGGAGGGAAAAAAGGATCTATGAGACTATTTAATGACATACTTAACTATGGTTATCATTGGGGAAAAACTTTAAAGCAAATGGAAAATAAAACATTCTAGAAACTAAAAAAGCCCACAGCTAGCACATATGCAGGAATTGCTACGTGGTCAGTTGGCAGTACCATTCTTCCTGGGTGGAAGGAGCCCTGAGCCTTCTTACCTACAGACAGAAGGCGCCAAGAAACAGCAGGAGTGGCAAAGCACGCAAACACGTCATCGGTGCAGGAGAAGTGGGTGAGGTGGGGCAGGATCACAGACTGGCCCCGGCACTGGCCCCACATGTACACGTGCCCTCCCTGCGTCTTGGCGGCAGACGTGTGGGTGGAGTGACAGGCTGCAATCTCCACTACCCTGAAAAGTTTAAAATAAACACATCACTTCCTTACCACAGAAGCCCTCAGCACACCCAACACAGAAATTAAGAAGTTCATGCCTGGAACACCTCAAAGAACAACCCAAGACCCAGAGATGCTAGCAGCCATGTCACATCTACAAAACCAAAAGAGCCCTGTGTCTCTCCCTTCCTGATGGCTTAGGACAGGTTAGGATCCCAAGTTAAGATAAATAATATGTGTGGTTGAGGAAACTTAGAAAAGCAGAGTAGAAACCAAAGAAAAAGGAGAGTGGACACTGAGAAAACGTCCTGACTGTTCTGGGGGATTATAGTAAAAACAAACATCTTCAATAAACCATTTCCTTATAACTCTCTCTCCCACCTCTACCAGAGCTCAGAACACTCATCAGGCTCATAAAAAACGGGCAAAGGGTCATGGACTCTGAACATTCCCATCCAAAGGGACACAAGGCTATGCCCTGCATTTCATAGTACGCTTCCTAGGCAGGGTCCCAGAACCACAAGTCAACACCCTGGACTGAGTGGATGAGACCTCACAATCTGGTTCATTAAACATCTATTCCAGCAACATATATTAACTCAAATTAATATTTAAACTGATAACGTCCTTAAGAGATTTTTTTGTAAGTGCATTTAGTTGGCAAATGGAAAGTTTGTATGACGCTTTGAATTTCAACATAATCACAGAATATTTTATTCCCCCTTGAGTACAGGGGAAACACCAAATCTGCCAGAATTATGCCAAGATGCATTCATACCTATCAATCACAGGTGGTAATTTCAGAGAGTTGCATGAGAATCATACCAACCCCACATTCATGCTGGCTGGAATTCAAAACCATTTTACTCAAAATGAGAATGTTAATAAAATGGAGGAGTCACAAAGCCAAACACCACAGCTCTGCCATACATAGTACCAAGACCATCACTAACACACACACACAGTCCCAAGACAGCACAGCCAAGTTACCTTTCTTTTTCCACCATGATGTGGGCTGGGCTTAGCAGGTTATTTTTATTGCCAGTTCCCAGCTGCCCATACGTGTTAGCTCCCCAGGCATAGAGCAAGCCCTCATCTGTTAGTGCTAGAGTATGTGCATAGCCGCAGACAATCTGCAAGTAAACATAAATCGTTACCATTAGGAGGACAACAGGAAGGGCAGAGAAAACATCGTAAAGATTACAGCCAGCTTCTGCAGAATGCCAATTCACCATCGGGTGTGGACTGACATTTGCTGGAACATTAAAAAGCATTAGGAAAGCCTAAACCTTAGACTACTGGATTTCGCCTCCAGTTTGTCACTTGATATGCCAGCACCATGTGCTTCCTTCTTGTGGGAATTTAGAGAAGATATAATACTAAATGTGGAAGGTGAAGGCACTGGAGATTGCAAGGAGGGGGAAAAAAAGGAATAAATCTCCAACTTTCTCCAAGTCAGAACAGGAAAGCTGGATGGAGACCAACTGGCAAGAGGGTCCCACACATACCTGGTTCACACACACACTGTGCAAAGCTGCCACTCTCACGGGGCTCAGCTGATTGCCATTGTTTCCCAAGCCCAGCTGACCATTGCCATTGTAACCCCAGCCATACACCTAAGGGAAGAGAGAAAAGAGAATGGACTTTGGAAACTGCCAGGGAGAAGTAATAAAAATCCAGTCCAGGGGCTGGGATTATGGCGCAGTGGTAGCGTGCTCGCCTAGCGCGCATAAGGTACTGGGTTCGATCCTCAGCACCACATAAAAATAAAGATATTCTGTCACCTACAACTAAAAAATAAATATTAAAAAAAAATTAAAAAAAAAAAAAATCCAGTCCAGGGGCTGGGATTGTAGCTCAGTGGTAGAGCGCTTGCCTCGCATGCGTGAGGCCCTGGGTTCGATCCTCAGCACCACATACAAAGCAATAAGATAAAAATACATTGTGTCCATCTACAACTAAAAAATATTAAAAAAAACAAAATCCAGTCCATCTAAACAAACCAGGTACTCTATAACACCCATATTCTACTCTAAGTGATCCTATAACTGATCTCCAAATAGGAGATATTTTGGCGGTGAAGAATAGCAGAATTTGGCATCAGTTCTCACTCCATGACTTACTAGTTCAAAAGCCTTGGAGAAGTCATTTGGTTCCTGTCTTATAGATGAGGAAGCTGAGGATCATTAACAATTACTAAGAACAATTACTAAGAACTTAGCATATGTCAGGACACTGTGAAAGGTACTAGGAATCCAAGCCTTTGGTAATGGTTTAACGTGGGAGGTGGACACAGGCAAATTTTCTGTAGACAGTAAGAGCTGAAACAGACATAACCAAGGCACTATAGTAATAGCGAGGAGCAAGGGCTTAGCTCTAGAAAGTCTGAGGAATACTTCAGAAAGCAGAGACCTGAGCAGAGCTGAAGGATGAACGTAGGCAAAAGCATTCCAGGCAGAAGGCATGCAGTGTGTCAGAGGCACAGACAGAAGACAAGCCAATGGGCCTGGCTGGACACACCTCAGGCAGTGACAGAGGACTAGAAGGAAAGTGTCAGGTGACAAGTGACGAAAGACATATCTGGGACGCCTGTAATCCCAGCGGCTCAGAAGGCTGAGATAGGAGAATCAAATTCAAAGCCAGCCTCAGCAACGGCAAGGCGCCAAGCAACTCAGTGAGACTCTGTCTCTAAATAAAACACAAAATGGGGCTGGGGATGTGGCTCAGTGGTCGAGTGCCCCTGAGTTCAATCCCGGATACTCCCTACCCCCCAAAAAAAGACATATTTGGGAAAGTGGAATGCATCTAAGAATTTTCCACTGAAACATTTCAAAATAGAGACTAATTTAATTTACATTTTTGAAAGATCACACTGACCACAACATGAAGGGTGCCAGAAACATGTAAGGCTAGAGGCAGGAAGACCATTTAGTAGGTAACTGTAGTAGGCAAACAGGTGAGCTTGGATGAGGCTCCAAGCTGAGGAGAGACAAGGGATCAAGAGGAGAGACATTAGGAAAGAGGTTAAACAAGGGACCTCACAGAACAAGGTGGTCCCTCAGATGTCTTGGAGAGGGGGTCATCTGCTGAAAGTAACAGAGGTGGCATAGAGTTGACAAGAGGCTTAAAGGTGTGGGAGATAGGAAAAAGGATTGATTAGGAAGAGACAAAAAAAAGATGTATCTTTAGGCTGCAGCTGGTGGCACATGCCTGTAATCCCAGCAACTCCAAGTTCCAAGCCAGCTTCATGCACTGGGGCTTTTTGGGGCAACCTAATAAGGGAAAAGGGGCATGCACTCTACGGTCTAGTGAGAGATGTTTAAAGGCACTTTCATCTCCATGCCAAAAGTTAACAGGCATCTACTCCCTGGAGAGAAATTTAGCAACAGGTATCAACATCTTCAATGGTATACTTCTTTTTTTTTTTTTTTTTTTTTTTTTTTTTTTTAAATTTTTTTTTTTGTAGATGGACACACTGTCTTTATTTTATTGCTCTGTATGTGGTGCTGAGGATCGAACCCAGGGCCTCACGCATGCAAGGCAAGCGCTCTACCGCTGAGCCACAATCCCAGCCCCAATGGTATACTTCTTAACTCCAAAATTCTGTTTCTGGGAATTTATCCTATAGAAATACTTGTATAGCCAGGCACAGTGGTGCACATCTGTAATCCCAGCACTTTGAGAGGCTGAGACAGGAGAATCGCGAGTTCAAAGCCAGTGTCAGCAACAGCAAAGTGCTAAGCAACTCAATGAGACTCTGTCTCTACATAAAACTCAAAATAGGGCTGGAGATGTGGCTCAGTGGTCCAGTGCCCCTGAGTTCAATCCCCAGTACCCCTCCCGAAAAAGAAATACTTGCATAAGTATACAAAGATATAAACACAGTAACACAGAAAATCAGTGCACCACTGTTTACAACAGCCAAAAATTAGAAATACTTGCAATGCCTATCAGTAGAGCTCTGGAGGTAGATCATCCATAAAAACAGAACTAAGCAGCCATTATGACAACACACTGAATAAATGGCCTGATAATGCAGAACATGGAGATAAAACATATGCTGTTAAGTGGGGAAAGGGGACAGTTAAGTTGTAGCATGGCAGAGAAAAGCATAATCATCCCATTAAAAAAAATTATACTCACCTATATATAACTGCTTAGAAAGAAAGGTCCACAAGGATACAATCACACTATTGACAAGATTTGGAAAAGGGCAAGGTGAAGGGGTGCACACCTACAACCCCAGCTACTTGGGATGCTGATTCAAGAGGAGAGCAAGACTGAGGCCAGCCTCAGCAACTTAGCAAGACCTTGTCTCAAAATAAAATAAAAAAGGGGCTAGAGATAACAGCTGAGAGGTAGAGTGCCCCTAGGTTCAACCCCTGCTACTACAACAACAAAAAAAGGAAAAGGCATTCAAATTTTACTTATATTTCATTTACTTTCCTTTATTAAAATACTCACCTAATAGTAATTTTAAGTTAAATTTTCAAAAAATAAAGGAGTAAAGGACACTGGAAGAGGATATTTGATGGCTATTCCAAGGAATTATGAAGCCATTCAAGATGATATCAGTATTAATTTAAAAATTAAATCAATCTAGGCGAGAACTCAGTAAATTCTAAAGCACTCTAAGGCCCCAGTGCATGATGCTGTAACATTTGTGTCCACAGAAGTATCTTTGCATAATTTTTATGCACTGAGAAATATATAGGTGGCAAGTTAAAGTAGAAGCTGCAATCAGAAATAATTTCACAAACATACCATCAGCTCAAAGGTGAGGGTAGCTGAGGGGTGGTTTAAAGTAGCTAACAACAATCAGGACAAAAAATTTCACCTTAGCAAGTTACTTCCTCCTATGATCAAACATTCAAGAAGCAGTAGGTAGCTCTAGAAAGGATTTATCAGATGGCTAAAGAAAGCACAGCTGACTTCCACTGGGAAAGAAAGGTGATATCAAATTCTTTAATCTCAAATACCTATAAAGCATTAGGCAATAAACAAAACAGCCATGCCAGAATCTCTTTTTTTTTTTTGGTACCAGGGATTGAATTCAAGGGCACTTGACCACTGAGCCACATCCTCAGCCTTATTTTGTGCTTTATGTAGAGACAAGGTCTCACTGAGTTGCTTAGCACCTTGCTGTTGCTGAGGCTGGCTTTGAACTCACAATTCTCCTGTCTCAGCCTCCCAAAGTGCTGGGATTATAGGCGTGCACCACCGTGCCCGGCTCAGAATCTTTACTTGCAGATAAATCTTGGGATTTAAAGAAATCGCTCTGAACAGCAAACATCCTCTGGCTGGTTTTCAGTGATCAGTCAGGTCAACGGGGTTGACAACACAAAGCCCTCTTCCCTCCAGTGCTCATGGCTCCCAAGGACACTTCCTGAAAGGGGAGGTGGACTGGGAAGGGAGTGAAGGCTCACCTCACCATTATCCAGCACAGCCATGGATGAGGTTTGACCACAGGCAATGCCAACCACCCTCTTGATGTGTAAACAGTTGGTAACCTTTCGAGGAGTTGGTTGGTTGGTTGTAGATCCTGATCCCACTTGGCCACAGTTGTTATAGCCCCAAGCAAATACCTAGAAGAGAAAAGAAAAATGAGTGCTTAGAGTGTGCTTACAGCAAGCAGGATGAGTAACTGTAAGACAAGTACGGATCTTGGGGCTGAATAAGTGGTATAACACCTACTACAAGGCTGGGGAAGTTATTTTCTCCAGAATCATAACAAATAATGAAAAACAAAAACATATCTTAAGAAGCCAGGCGCAGTGGTGCATGCCTGTAATCCCAGCACTTTGGGAGGCTGAGACAGAATCGCGAGTTCAAAGCCAGCCTCAGCAACGGCGAGGCACTAAACAACTCAGTTAGACCCTGCCTCTACATAAAGGGCTAGGGATGTGGCTCAGTGGTCAAGTGCCCAAGTTCAACCCCGTTGCCAAAACAAAAACAAAAACAAAAACAAAAAAAAATATATCTTAAGGGATATGGTCATTATATAGAAGTACAGAACACCATTATACATATCTGATTTGTGGTCTTGGCAAACAGTATGACACTCAACCACTTTAAGATTGAATTCTAGGGTGGGCTGGGACTGTAGCTCAGTGGTACAGCACTTGCCTACCATGTGTGAGGCACTGGGTTCGAATCTTAGCACCACATAAAAATAAACAAATAAAATAAAGGCATTCTGTCCGTCTACGACTATAAAAAGAATTTTTTAAAAAATACTGAGTTCTAGGGATGGGGCTATAGCCCCATATAGTAGAATGCTTATAGTTATAGTAGAACGCTTGCACAGCTGTGTATATGTGCACAGCAACACACACACACACGCAGACACATACAAAGAATGAATTCTTCTACCGAAAGAGTAGTCCTGACTATATGACACAGGTTATGCTGAAGAAGAGCTTTCCCACAATATTTTTAGCTACAAGTTATGCCAAGTACAAATAGAGTCATTTTTTTTAAGTAGAAGATTTTCACAATAGAAAAGCAGATATATCCAACAACAGATGAACATAAAAAACAAAATGTGATATATACATACAATGGAATATTATTCAGCCTTTAAAAATTCTGTCAACTTGAGGCCACCATGCTCAATGAAATAAGCGAGTCATAAAATGACAATACTGTATGATATCACTTCTATGAGGCACCGAGAGTTGTCCAAGTTATAGAAACAAAAAGTAGAATTCAGTTGCCAAGAGCTGGGGGAGGGGAGAATGGAGAGTTAATGTTTAACAGATACAATATACAGATAAAGAGTTCTGGGTGTGGATGTTGGTGATAATTGCATTAACAATGTGAGTATATTTAATGCCCCTAAACTGTACTTAAAAATGGGTAAGATGGGTGCTGGGGATGTAGCTCAGTGGTTGAGCACTTGCCTAGCATGGGCAAAGCTGTGGGCTCAATCTCCAGCACCACCAAAAAAAGAAGCCAAGATGGTAAATTTTATGTCGCGTACATTTTACCACAATTTAAAAAAAAAAGAATAAAACAGCACACTTACCTCTCCATCAGCTGCCAGAGCCATTGAGTGATGTGATCCACAAGCAACTTCAACCACCTGCTTGATCAAGAGATTGGTACAGACGTGGATGGGAGCGATGCCCTGGTTGGTGGTTCCATTCCCCAGCTGGCTGTATCCATTGTGGCCCCAGGCATAGACCACTCCATCTACACATGGCACACAAACAATCAGCTCCCAGAGGAAATGGAGCCCTGGTACTTTCTTTCCTACACTTTGTACACTCATTCTCTAAACCTTCTTTCTCCCACATTGCCCTCTTTTCTCTAAGAGGGATTAGAGAAAAAGACAAAAAGCAGCAAAATCTTTAATGAAAGCACATGGTACCAGCATAGAAGATCAGTTTTATGATCAGAAGCCAACCTTCATGTATATGAAAACTAGACTTTCTAAACACTGATTCATGGCAGTAGTTTCTATGACAGGTACCAAGCAAAAGGTAGAGTCACAGAAGTGTATCACCAACACTGACATCACTTTACCAAAAACAAAGCCTCAGGGAATCCCTAGAGGAGGGCTGTGTCAATCACTCACAATGAACAGAGGAAAGAGGCACGCAGTTTGCTATTGAAACAAAAATCAGGGGCTGAGGCTATGGCTCAGCGGTTCAGCGCTTGCCTCGCATAAGTGAGGCACTGGGTTTGATCCTCAGCACCACATAAATAAATAAAGACATTGTGTTCATCTACAACAAAACAAAATATTTAAAAAAAAATCACAAAGTTTCTCTCAAGCAGAGTATTTTGGTGACATGAAATCCGGCTGAATTTTGGTTTTGAGGGAAGGCTTTATCAAGCAACTCTTTTATTACACTCATTTATTCTGTGTGTCAGGAACGTGGACAGGGGACACTGAGATGCTTCTTTGCTTCATGATCTGTGTGAGCTCAGGAAGACTGAAAAGCAGAGATGACTAGATGTCCAGAGGCTGGCCATCACCAAGAGGCATCTTCACTCTCACTGTGGCTATCTTTGGAGAGGACAGTTTATTATAAAGGACACAACTCAGGAACAGTCAAATGAAAAAGCTACACAGGGCACAGAGTAGGGGAGGGGTGTAGAGCTTCCACACACCCAACTCCCACTCAGCTCCTTGATGTGGTCACCAACCATGAAGCTCCTCAGCTTGAATTTTTTAAAATGGACTTTGTGTTTTGGGGATTCTGACAGAAGCAGCTTTTTGTTTTGTATTATCATTTCATACATTTCTTCCCACAGTTTGCCTAAGTATCAAGAGCAGGTCTTACCAAATTTGGTGTTCTCTGGTCTTTCCCAAGGTAATAAAACATCCTGACTTATGCAGGACAACCTAGACCTGATGATATGCCAAGATAACAGCTGAAATCAAGAGTCTTGCTTATTAGCATGTGTGAGGCTCTGGGTACGATTCTCAGCACCACATATAAATAAATAAAATAAAGGTCCACTGACAACTAAAAAAATATTTGAAAAAAAGTCATGGTCAGACTGCTGGCTGGCTGACAGTCCCTGAGCAAGGGGGCGGTGGGAGGGCACCATTCAAACAGGCCTCTGATTGTCTGTCTAGAATAACGGCTCACACACACTTAGAGTACTCTGGCAGGTACAAGAACCTAGAGAACCTCTGATGTGCTTCTCACAAGGTGTTCCTTCCCACAGAAATAACGACAGAACCATAAGTGGGACATTTTATCCTAAGAAGTATGCAATTCACGACTGAAGGTTTAAGAAAGAGTTAAAAACTGATCCACAACACCATGGTGAAGTTACAGCAGGTAAAAAAAAAAAAAAAAAAAAGCCTAGGAGGGCTTTAACTCCTGAAAGAGAAACACATTCCTTGTTCTCAGACAGGAAACAGTATCATAAAGATGGCAGTTTTCTTATATAAATGTGTAAAACAAAAACAATAGCAATAAAATTCCTTGTTACTTTCTGGAGCTAGACAAATAGTATTAAAAGAAAAGAAAAGAAAAAGAAAAAGAAAACGCTAACTCTGTCAGTTGTTAAGACCTATAAGACTTTTATAAACTAATATTAGGACATGGACAGACTCATCAATGGGATAGAATTGACAGTCTAGAAACAGACCAACTGCATATGAAATAAAATCAACATCAGCTGGGGAAACAAGCTGGGTTGAGGTAGCTGCATGGTCGTTTTGAAAAATTACATTCATTCCTTATAACTATACATCATGGTAACTTCTGATTGAAATGAATTTGAAATATAAAAACCACATAGGAAGCAGAAGGAAAATGTTAATTCCTCCCTAACCCAGGAGTAGAGAAAAATTTTCATACCTCAAGAATCCAGAAGCAATAAGAAAAAGTACTAATTTTGAATCTAGTTACATTTAAAAACACACAATTATTATGTGGAAGATGATGAAAAACCATGAGCAAAGAAAAAATTAAATACCAGGAAAAAATATTTGTAATTTAAATCACTGAGTATATAAAAATCCCATTTACAAAAGAACTCCTAAAAATACAAAAGAAATCCAGGCATGGTGGTGCAAGCCTGTAATCCCAGCACTTAGGGAAGCTGAGACAGGAGAATCGCGAGTTCAATGCCAGCCTCAGCAACGGCGAGGCGCTAAGCAACTCAGTGAGACCCTGTCTCTACATAAAACACAAAATAGGGCTGGGGATGTGGCTCAGTGGTCGAGTGCCCCTGAGTTCAATCTCTAGTACCAAAAAAAAAGAAAAAGACCAAAACCTATAGAGATATGAACTGACAGTACAGTGAAAGAAATATGACTCTTAACCACATGAAGAGACAGATGTACAAGCTCACTCTTGAGGAGGAATGAAGGTGACATCTGCATGTAAGAGCCTGGCTCCCATTCACCAAGGCAGATCTAGCTACTGCCATTGCCAAATCTCCACTATGCCATTAACAGAGACCCATGCTGAGCCCTCAACACAGCACCTTCCTCAAGGACACCAGCCAGTCACTTGGTGGCAAGATGTTTACAACAGATCCTTTATATCCTGGAATGGGCAACCATTCCTATCAACAGAAACATATAGCCCAGGTATTAGATTCTGGCCCATAGGGCCTCAGCCAGCACCACTAATGGAAGTTCATGGAGTATTTAATCCACTGACAGGGATCCTCTAAAACATCACCCCTCATGACCAACTTGGGTGATTTGAGTTTGCTATCCCTGCAATTCTAGGTTCTATGGGTTTAGAAATTGTGGTTTCCCTAAGGACCACAGGGATTCCCGCTGAACTGTGAGCTGCGGCTGCTGGGAACTAGGCACCTCTAGCCAAAAAGCAAGAGCAGAGAAGAGTCGGTGGTGATGGTGCACACTTGTAGACCAAGGGACCAGTCCTGCAGCAAAAGTGCAGCAGTGTGTACCTAATCATGGAGTTTAGGGTCCTTTAACATATTGCAACACCCAAAAGCTGACAACCAGAGTGCATGATGGATGGATGCACTGGCCAAAGGCACAGCTGAGGCGGCAGCCAGGAGATGCTGTCTCATGGGGAAGGGATGCAGCCCACCAAGGTGAAGTATCTGCTATAAATCAACAACTACTTTCTGGTGCTATATTACTAACAGAAAGACTACATGGGTCCAGGAACCAAAAATGGATATATGAGTGTCCCTACTAACCATCACCCCTCATGACCAACTTGGGTGATTTGAGTTTGCTATCACTGCAATTCTAGGTTCTCTGGGTTTAGAAATTGTGGTTCCCCTAAGGACCACAGGGAGTCCCACTGAACTGTGAGCTGTGGCTGCTGGAAACTAGGCACCTCTAGCCAAAAGGCAAGAGCAGGGCTGGGATTGTAGCTCAGTGGTAGAGCGCTTGCCTCGCATGCGTGAGGACCTGGGTTCAATCCTCAGCACCACATACAAAGCAATAAAATAAAGACATTGCATCCATCTACGACTAAAAAAAAATATTAAAAAAAAAAGGCAAAAACAGAGAAGAGTCGGTGGTGGTGGTGCACACTTGTAATCCCAGTGATTTGGGAGGCTGACACATAAGGATCACAAGTTCAAAACCAGCCTCAGCAACTTAACCAGACCCTCTCTCAAAATAAAAAATAAAAAGGGTGAGGATATGACTTAGTGGTAAAGCACCCCTAGGTTCAATCCCTAATACCAAAAAAAAAGAAAAGAAAAAGAGAAAAGGAGTCACAGTCCTGGCAGGAAGAGGCAGGGCTGCTGTTATGAGGGCACAGAGGAATATGGCTAGCACCCAGGCCACACTTGCAAGTCATATTGCACACCTGCCTAATAATGAGAGTGAAAAGAAATACGCAACAGCCACAGCCAGAGTTCACCATGGCCAGGGACTCAGAACCCTCAAGGATGAGTCCTTGAGTCTGAATCACCAATCAGGTAAACTACCCAAGCCAGGTGCCAGTCACTATTGTAGAGTATATGTACACTCCCTTCCCTTGATGAAGCACAGGAAAGGTGAACTCCATCATGAGATGGCTCTTAGTCCCAAATCCTAGGGAAAACTAGGATGCAATCCAACGGGATACTAGAATACACTTCCCTATCCCTTTTCTGGTCACATTGTCTCTTAACAAACCAAGGACGAAATCTCAAGATCACATGAGGCTTAAGAGATGAGCAAAAATGACCTAAGGGCATGAGATCAGGGTAGGAGAGTGGAGGGAAGGAGAGCATGGAGGGAGGCAAAGAAGCACCCATCAATTTCTAACCTTTAAGGAAATTCAGTTGAGTCTTCAAGGATGGAAAATGCACTGGGGAAATAGCCAGAAACAATTAATTTTATAAGCAACCTAATTTAATATTGTTCCAAAAGACACAAAGAAATCCTCCAGCCCAAGATCTGTATATAAAGTAATTACATCAAAGAAATATTGAACTTCAAAGTAGTCATCAGGTGGAACCAGATGTTCAGTTTAGCCAAAATATTCCTAAAACATTCTTCAGAAAAACTTCACAAGCCAGTGAAGTATGGAGAAATGAAACAGGTTTTTTGTTTTGTTTTGTTTTTTAAATTTTTTTTAGTTGTCAATGGACTTTATTTTATTTACTTATATGTGGTGCTGAGAATTGAACCCAGTGCGTCACATGTGCTAGGCAAGCGCTCTACCACTGAGCCACCACCCCAGCCCTGAAACAGGTTTTTATCTTATACTCTTCCCCAAATCCTACTGAAATAATAGCAAAGGGGGAAAAAAGACAAATACTCAAGGAGAAGGAAAACAGTAGAAAACAACAGAACAGGAGAAGCAGGCCAAACCACCGTCAGACATTAGCGTTTTCTCACATACCTTCCTTGAGAGGCTCTGAGAGAACTGTTTCACCCAAATAAGGACAAAATAAAACATGAAAAAATAGGCGATCCAGAAAAGAAAAAGTGAACTACTTTCAAGGACAGTAGTGAATAGACGACATGTGCAATAGGCCTAACAAGTGACCAGTCCAGACTGGAGCAAGCTACTGAGGACTCCAGAGATTACCTGACTTACAGAAGCAATGTACTATTCAGTAGAAGAGTTTGCGTCTAGGTTAATGACAGATGTATAGAAAAGTAAATGAAAAACCTTGAGGCAGTTATTAACCCTAGAAAAAACAATTGTACAAAAAAGGAGGAGGTTTAGCTATAAATAACACTTACACAGTCCAGTAATGTAAACATGAATACTGTCTTAACCAGAGGTGCTATCAGTGTATCAAAAGGACAAAGACAGGGAAGGCAGGGGAAGACAGCTAAATTCTCTCTGCCATGAAACAAAGCAAAAAGATAGTATCTATAAATAAAATTTAGAAATTGAAATGTAAGCATGTTATTTTAAAAATATGAGAATTAAATTCCAGAAGAAACATCTAGAAGAGTCAAAAGTGGCTCCTCCTAAAAAGTACAAAGGGTGACAAAAGCTGAGATGGGCACTTCTTTTTTCACTCAAAATCTGATACCATTAGATGGTTTAAAGTGTCAAATTGTTTTTAAAACTATTTAACTGATTGTACTACATATATAACACATAAGAAAATGGCATACAACATGCAGAATGTTCAATGAATACTGTGTAAAATTATAAAAATTAAAATCAAATTAAATGCAAAAAGAAAAATATTCCCACAAAAAATTATTTATAGCATAAATGTAACACTTGAGATATTTGAAACTGTATAATCTAGACTCTGAAAGTATTTCCAAAAGGAGAGTTATCATTTTCCACTTGGGGAAAAAAAAACAAGAATTTGAATGTATATGTTTTTACAGGTCTGCTCTAAAAAAACATGCCCTGGTGTTGATGTCTGACATCAAGGATGAGTTAAAAGTGTTATGTTAGGAAAGGCTTCAGTCCTTAGGTCATGCTGGATAACAGCTGAACCAGCTGGTAAAGCAGTAACTGCTTGAAAAAGCCAGTGATGCCAGAAAGTGTGACTACACAGAGCAGAAGTGAGATAACCACCTCATCACACTCAACACCAGTCAGACTCCTACTCCATGATCACCTCTGATCCCACTCACAGCTTGAGAGTTGCTGGCAATTAGAAGGCTAGATGCCAAGGCACATGGTGGCATCCAAGGAAGCTGGAATTCCCCAGTCTAGACACAGAAAGGCAGGGATGAAATCTGTCTCCCAAAGCCCACCCTAGAGAATCATCCAACAAAAAGCTGAGAATCTCTGCAAAAGAGTGAGAGCTAATGGACCCTGCCAGGCGCAGTGGTGCACACCTGTAATCCCAGCAACTGGGAAGGCTGAGGGAGGAGGATCCCAAGTTCAAGGAAATTTAGCAAGACTTTGTCTCAAAAGAAAAAAAATAAGAGGTAGGGATGTAGTTTACTGGTGGAGCACCCCTGCGTTCAATCCCAAATGAAAGGAAAGAAGGGAGGGGAAAGAAAAAGAAAGGGAGGGAAAAAGGAAGGAAAAGGAGAAAGAAAAAGGCTAAAGGGCCCTAAATATAAAAGGAAGAACTTAGGTCATATGTCACAAACTTTCAGAGAGGGCTGATTGCCCTCTCAAAACAGAAAAATGTCTACTCTCCTTTACTGATCTTGGGGAGGCAGAGAAAAAAGGACAAGAATCTTTCCAACCACATCCTCCACTCTTTCAATTCAGCACCCCCATGAATGCCTGAGAATAAACTGAGATTTCTCAAGGTGCAATATCTACACAAAGAAAGGAAACTCAATTATCATCTGTGTTTATGAAAATGTACCAGGAAAACCCTCAGTGTTGCCCAGTGACTACAAAGCCAATGAAAAGTCAGGTTGGAAGGACCTCCTTTCCTATATCTAATCCTCCACTAGTTTCTATAAATAGTCTAAGCAGCATGCCCAACATGCAAGACATCAGGGCTATTTCAGAAGTAGCCTTAACTTCTACCTGCCTTAAGTACAGTGTCTCAGAAATTAAAATACAAACAATTCAAAATCAATTCTTCAATACAGCCCTACCTCCCCTTTTGCTCAGAATTAACTGCTCAATTTCCCACAAACTGATAAACTAGATTTGTTCCCTCTTTACCTTCAGTGCTGAGAAGAACATGGGGGCCGCTCCCATAACTAAGGCTTTTAATTTTCTTTCCACATAAAGATTCTAGCTTCTTGGGTACAAGTGTGCTCTGGTTATCTCCAGTTCCTAGACAGTTACTATAGTTCAGTCCAAACACAAAGACCTAGAAAACAAATAGTTTTGTCTGGGTCATTTGACCTCAAGTTATATTAAAAGTGCCTTTCTCCACTCCAAAAGTGGGGTTCAGTAGGTAGGAAGAGACTGATAAGGTTGCTAAGAAATATTCAACCTCTGCTAACATTACTTAAGTTTCACAACATCTGTCAATTCTATGGGGCAGAGGCGTATTAAAACAAGAAAACCAAAGAAATTTTATCAAAGTCCTAGTCTTCCTGAATTTCAGGTTCTCTTTATCCTGTAATCTTTTCTCAATCTTCAAACCACACACTCCGAAGCCCAGTACCAAAACTTAACTCTAGTTTTCAGTCTTACCTCATCATTGTCAGTAACATACAGTGCTTCATTGGCTGAAGTGCCAAAGACACATGCTTTTCGAATAGACGCAATTTCCTGAGGGGAGAGCAGAGTGAAGATTGGCCACTTTCCTACATCCACCATGACTCCGGCTTCAAGCGACCTAAAAATAAGCTGACATCTCGGCTGGAACAAACAAAGGATTCCAAGAAAATATTAAATAACTGCTAAGTTAACTTAAAAAGAAGAGAGAAAGATAGACCTGTTAATGAAAGCTAATTCCAGAATAAATGAAGTACCTTTGGTTAAATGGATCACTCGCTTTCCCTGGCAACGTGTCCGATCCTTGCTGCACCTTCAAACCCAGGCCTTTTCCTGTAACAAAAGAACAACAAACTAAAACCAGGTATTTGTCTTGCCCTTTTACTAGTCAGACTTATGTGTTCCACAGGTGTTACTTACATACAGCCAAACAGCCAACAGGTAATGAAGACAAGACAGGTTACCTGTACAGAACCAAGGCCTCTCCTCGAGGATGTTTTCCTCATGTAGTCAGATAAAATTAAAGATGATAATACTAATTTGTCTAAAATAGTCAATTCTCTAGTTGAGAGACAATCAACTAGAGAATTGTCTGTCTACTAGTCTGTCACCTAGAGAAGTGTCTAGTGTGTGTGGGTATGGCTAAAGCAGTGCTTCTATTCCCCCACTCTTGTACTTCTACTCCTAGGGTGCCTGAAACACCCCACTCCTTGCAGAAAATCACTGCCACGTGAAGCCATTGTTTAACGATAAGAATATAACATCCCTCAGAGCATAACATTCCCCATCCCTAGAGTGGGCAAAATTCTAAGGAGCGTGCCCAAGGTTTACCAGATGAAGGTATTACATTCTGGTTCTAATTTTTTTGACCACACTGTCCACATATAAACAGACCATATGTCAACCAAGATAAGGCAATTTACCCCAATCTTGATGCTAAGCTGGTGATTAGACCCTTCAAGCAATCATAATTAGCATAAATGGTACCCTAGAGGGTGCAGGGACCTTCATCCACTGAAGGAATTTTATGCAAAGGATTCTTCTTAGGGCTTTAGATTTTCTAAGGTTAAAGGGAATTTCTAGAAATTCCAGAGGCTACAAAAGATCCTATCAAGCAAGTGAACTTCCATTTTGACTCTCACCTCTGGAAACTGAAATGGAACAAAAACCAGAGTTTCCTAATGAAGGCCAGAACTCTTGAAGTTCCTTCCTACTCACCCTCTTAGAACTCTAACAGCAGCCAAGAGAGGCAGGCTCAAGAGCAAGTTCTTCCTGGCTCCAGCACCTCCCTCAGCATATGTAGAGTGCTTGGGGACTCGAGTATACTTTCACCAATGCCTCATTTCCCACCAGCCACATAGATTTTTCCCATCAGCACTAGGATGGTGAGGATCAGGTGCTTATCAGCCCCTAGCATCATACCACATATTCAGTGAGGATTATATACCCACGTCACTGCATAGCAGACTCACCAAATAACATTTAACTGTTCTTACAAGTGTGCACACATGTATGCTGTTTGTTAATGAGGACAAGTAAAGGATTTGAGGAGAGTAAAAATACATAAACATAGTAAAAAAATGTTTGTTTCAAATGGTACAAAAGAAAGTAAGTCTCTCTACCAATCTTTTCTGACCTCTCCTCAAAAGCAACCACTATCACCAATTGTTTGCAATTCCTTCCAAAAATGGTGCACACTCATTCAAGCATTATATGTATGCATGTCTTATGTACTTTATATACATGTACATATTTATATATTTTTTAGTTCTTATGGACCTTTATTTTATTCTTTTATTTATATGCAGTGCTGTGAATCAAACTTAATGCCTCACACGTGCTAGGCAAGCACTCTACCACTTAGCCAAAACCCAAGCCCTGTCTGTACTTTAAAAACAAAAACAAAAGGAAGTTGTCCCCCTTACTTAACAGTACATCATGGAAATCATTCCACATTAGCACGTGTAGAATTACTTCATTTCTTTCAATGGCACTATACAAATCCAATACACAGTTTAACAATTTATTTCCTACTGAGAGGTCTTTGAGTCATTTCCAGTCTTTTTCTGGAACAATACTACAATTATTGCTTGCATATGTTATTGTCTAAATGTCCTATTTTATGTATAAATTTATGTCCAATTTTATGTATAAATGTCCTAAATTTATGTATAAATTTATACATAAATTTCTAAAATTCCCCAAAATAGAATTGCTGTATCAAAGTCTAATGGCTATTTTACTCTTGATAGCTATTTAAACTGCCCTCTAATGAAGTGGTACCAATATATATAAAATCACCATCAATGTAGGACAGCACCTATTTATCCCTAATTTATAACTATTCGTGTACATTAAAAACTTTTTTAAAACTAAAAAAAAAAAGATGCCCTTCAAATGGACTGCCTTGTGCCTCTTACAAAAAAAATGGGGAGTCACACACAAAAACCTATCAGCAACAGATAAATTTCAAGAACACCCAGAAATATACTAGACTATGAGCCATATCTAATTAGTCTTCAACATTTAAAATTTCACGATATAGAATTAGCCAAAAATATAAGATTCACACCACTTTTTAAATTACAACACAAAGGGATACCATTCAAAACCATATGACTTCCTGACAATGGTATAGTTATTCTGAAACCATTAATCAGAGGCAACTCTGCCCTAAGGGTTTGGTAATCTGCAAGATGAGGCTAACCTTCATAATGACAGTTTATTATATGAGTTGATTTACCCATGACTAAATTACTTGAAGTTTTATTTCATGAGATGTTTCTCCAAAGACTGGTAATTTAAGAGCCAATATGAAAAACAGGTCATATATCTTATATGTGCATACTTACCTAAAGAAAAAAAGGATCAGCCAGGTGTGGTGGCGCACGCCTGTAATCCCAGCACTTTGGGAGGCTGAGACAGGAGAATCGCAAGTTCAAAGCCAGCCTCAGCAATGGCAAGGAGCTAAGCAATTCAGTGAGACCCTATCTCTACATAAAACACAAAATAGGACTGGGGATGTGGCTCAGTGGTCGAGTGCCCCTGAGTTCAATCTCCAGTACCAAAAAGAAAAAAAGGGAGAGAAGCATCACTGGGCTTGAGTTGTGGCTCAGTGATAAGAGTGCTTGCCTAGCATGTGTGAGGCACTGAGGTTCAAATCTCAGCACCACATATAAATAAATAAAATAAAGGTTCATCAACATCTAAAAAAAGGTTTAAAAAAAGTTACATTGTTGGGAAAAAAAAAAAAGCATCACTAAGGCCTTGGTACAGCAGGAGGGATCCAGCAGAGAGGCCTGTTTCGGTTCACATTTACTTTTTTTAAAATCTGTTCTAATTAGTTATATGTGACAGTAGAATGCACTTTGACACATCATACATACATGGAGTATAACTTCTCATTTGTCCAGTTGTACATGATGTAGAGCTACACAGGTCGCATTTACTTTTAACCAGTGTGACGTGTATGTAAATTTTTTAAGCCTGAATTTCCCAAAAATCTCTGCTAGCTCTAAAAATCTATAATTTCATGTTCAAGATGGAACAAAGCAGCTTTGGACAATTTCTTAAATGCATGAGAATAAGGGCAAAAATGTTGGCTAAGCAAGTAATTTCTCCCAGCAACACAATAGGCAAAGCAAATGAAGAGCAGGAAGGAAGTAACAACTAACAATCTGGCTCTCCGCACTGATGGGTTGCTTCACACGTTATTTCATTCAATCTTCACAACAATGTCATAAGGGGACAATAATTCATTCTTAGTAGATGGAAACTGTGGCTCAGAAGTGAAATGACTGGCCAAGATCATGTCATAGAAAGTGGCATGGTCAGGATTCACTCCTACCCCTATAATTCTTATAGAGAACATCAGGCCTGGCCTCCAGTAGCTAAACTTCTCCAAGAGTACTTCCTTCTGACTTTAAAAGAAATGAAGCTTCCTAGAATTTTCCAGCACATACGTCAATTCAAACTAGACCCAGTGAACTACTAAGATGATAGGTCTTCCCGGGGCTTGGTTGATAATCATAAAAATGATGAGCTATAATTAGCATGTCAATCTTAAATAGTTACTTCTGATGTACTTCAGTAAGAATTTTTTTTGCTAGTATTTTCCATATTTAATCTAGGAAATACTTTCTCATAAATAGCATTAATAGGTCAGTCCTTAATTGTCACTCATGCATAGTTAGTAGATGAATCAATGATTTTTTTTTTAACTGCATGAAGGTGAAACAAGGGGGAAAAAAAGAAACAAGCAGAGACAGGAGAGCAGTTTTACACCCCCCACCCATGTGGATCTCCACACTTTCTTTGGCACTGGAAAATACATCCTGTGCTCCCCCAACACTTGCTCCAAGTCCATTAGCACTAAAGATCAATATTCCACTCCCAGGGATGGCTCTTCCTAGCTACCATGCTGTCCTTCAGACAATCTGTGGCATGGGGAAGAAAAGGTTGTTTTATTTTATACTCCAAAAAGCAAATTCAGCCAGGACAGAAAACTTCCAATTTTAGAGATCTACATTTAGAACTGGAGGGCTGAAGGAGCAGAATAGCAACCAATCTTTTGATACCTCTAAGGATGACGTTTTACTTTCCCCTAGGAATCAAGTACTTAAGGGAGAATGGGGGAGGATTTTATTTTACTGACCTAGCGAATATGTTTGAGTATGTTTACAGAGTTTAAGAAACAGGCAATAGAGATAAATAGAACAGGAAAACTTTCTGATGAAATATGTCTCAAATATTAATATTAGGGATGATCTCTAAGCATATGACTTTCACAGAGACCTTGAACTCCCTCCCCCATTCTAACCAGAATGTTTGGCACGAGGAGGCTGATGAACAAGACTCTTTCACCTCTGGACCTGTCTTCTGCTGACCTAAAAGATTTCTAAGGAAAACCGGTCCAGACTCAAGGAAGCAGCTCCTCAGAACTGGTTAGCACCCAGATTCTGACTCCTCTTTGGGTGTCATCTGTGGAACATGAAGTAAGTTTACATTGTTCTTTATAAAACTGACCCTTGAGGAACCACAGCGACTCTGAATGTGGACCAGTCCATTTTAAGTGGCCAAAACACTCTTCAGCATACCAGCTTAAGAGCCAGGCTTAGACTATTTAAAAAAAAGGAAGGTCAAATAAGCAAAATGATTTAATTACAAAACATTTTAATTACTTACATGTACAAGGAAGATTCCTAACAGAAGTCTGTTTTCCTAAATTGGATGGGTGATTTTAGTTATCAGTTTTTGTTAAGCTGCCTGACAATAGGAATTTACAGTTTATCAGTTATTCATGAAATCTAAAATGCTTCACAGAAAAGCACTACTATATGATAATGTGAACAAAATAATAGCACATCTTGCTAATTCTCCTGCAATCACCCTAGATGCCAAGAATGATGGGTCATCATTAAAAAAACAATATAATCATGATCTCTGTCTGAGAAGCTAACAAAGTCAGATTTTGAGTGGAAACCTAGAATACAAATACAACTGGATTAATTAGGCATAACGATGGGTACAAAATGCAAGTATATGGTCCTTGTGAAACATATTAATGTATTAAATGGAAAAAATACATGCAAAATAGTGACAATTAT
The DNA here is from genome assembly GCA_028644305.1 of Xerus rutilus. Classification (NCBI taxonomy): domain Eukaryota; kingdom Metazoa; phylum Chordata; class Mammalia; order Rodentia; family Sciuridae; genus Xerus; species Xerus rutilus. The sequence goes on from CM053404.1 coordinate 108,816,839, forward strand.
ATGAAAATTATATATTCCAGAAAACTGTTGTACAGAAATCTAAAAATAAAATTCATGTACTTCCTCAGTTAAAAGCATCTAGTTTTTTACAAGAAAAAGTATACCTCAGAGCATTCTTCCTTTTTGACCAATGAAAGTTCTTATTTGAACATAAAATATTTAAAGATGTGGCCATCTTTTTCTCCATTTCTGAGCACAGTCTATTTCAATTCAAGGAACATTTTCAAATAAAAGAGTTCTAGGGTTTTAGGTAAACTTTTTGGTGTATAACTTTGCAACTTAATGTCATCCATGTATACTTTAGCAAAAGCAATTTAAAAGCCTCTGGAGTTACAGAAGAATCTAATGCTACTCATACCAATTTCTTTCAAACTATCCTGATGGGCCTTCTGAGAATGATTAGATGCTACATGTCTGATTTGGACACCAAATTCCATTCCCAGGTTCACATAAGCCTCTGAGATTGTAATCAGTCTTGAACATTTTAAAACACAAAATACGCTTTAAAACCATTTCACCCATTCTATGGTCTAGGGACTGCAAATAAGGTGCAAGGTTTCAAAGATATGCTGAGACTAATTCTGTTACTGCCTCAGCTGCTAGAACAGCTGTCCTCCACTTCTCTTCAGCAGGCTCACATCTGATAAAAGGGAAAGAATGTCTGGAATCTCAACAAATTCCACAAGAGTGAATCTGAGAATGTAGCATTCTCCAAACTCCACCAGTTTGTCATCATTCATAAGGATGCACTGAAGCAATCACCCTAGATACAAGAATGAAAGTACAGATGACTGAAAGTCACCCTCCCACCTTCATTTAAACACATGACTGCTGTCTTAGAATTTCCCAACACAGATTGTGATTACCCTTTGTTTCATTAGTTGGGTTCAAAGTCAATACACTTAAGAGGAAAACAAAAGGACCTACAGTTGTCAATTCCCAACAGACAATAAATTATCTGACTTGAAGCACAACTTGCAGTAATGGCCTCTAGAAGCATTTCTTCAGTCCTATCATACCAGGAGTTGCTTTTATCTCATTGTCCAGTATTCAGCAATTCTAGGTCATGGGAATCTGACAGCTCATTGTAAGTGAGGAAATAACTCTACTGAAATCATGTGTTCAGGTTGGAATAACAAGTAACCCAAGTAGCAACAGTATTAACACCAAAAAAAATAACACATCCAGGGTTGTGAAGCTGTTATCCTATAAAAAGTACTGCCTTTATGGGATACTTTTATTTTCAAAAGAAAACTAGGAAGAAATCACAATGATAATGCTTTTCTATGGCTTTGTTCTTTGTTGCAAACATATAGGCATAACAAGATAGATTACATAAAAATAGATGGGTTAAAAGGTTAAAGAAATGGGAAATGGACACGGCATTACTTCATTTTATTTTTTTCTAACAAGTTCAAGACTGGGATGGAGGGGTCAAGTTCAAACTAACTTATGGTTTCATGAAGCTTTCCTACATGAGTATCCTGAAAGTGATTTTGTTGACTAGTCTCCAAGTATCCAGCTGTACCCTGCAATGAATGAAAGCCAAACTAACAGTCCAGCAATGGACACGCAGAACAATACTCTATTCATTCAATAAATGTATACTGAATGTCATTAGATAAACAAGACAAAGCTAACCCGAGAGGCTGCCCTCACCAGAGCTTACATGTGGTGGGAGCATCTAGACACATAAGAGATGCTCACAACAGTATGCCACTGCTCTGATGGTGGGGTGCGGCAGTTCAGAGGCTCTGGGAGCCTGAGAAATGGCAAGTGTGCTTCAACTACTTGAAGAGAGGTGACACCTCTAAAATGAGCATATATGCCAGGTCAAGGTCTAACAGTGAGCATGGCTGTAGGCAAGCAGCTCAGGCTTTATCCTAGGAGCCACATGTAATCCCTGAAGGGTCTAAGCAGGGCATGATCAGATGCAGTAAAGATTACTTTGTCTGCATGGAGACTGGAGGGGGTGAGGAAGAGTGCTTCAGGAGTGTCTAAATGTCTATAAGCAGCCATGAAATAAAGAATGGAAGCTACACCAGGGAAAGGGAGAGCCCTGCACAGGAGGGAAGTCTCAAAGAATTCTGTGACTAAATGGGAGGCAGGCATTGGATGAGAGGAAAGGCAGGGCCACGGATTACCTGGATACTTGAGTGTGTGAGTGGACCTCACTACCACTCACTTAATGGAGAATACAGTGGGTTCCAAGGAATAAGGAGCTCCATTCTGGACATTTTAGGTTTTGGGTACCAGTGGGATATCAAAGTGCACAATTCCAACAAACTGATTTACAAATGTGAAGCTCAGGAAAGAGATCTGGATTGGACATTTGAAAATCTGGCATGAGATCACTCAGGGAAAAGTGTGTGGGGTGAGAAGCATGGACAATTATAGGCAGAAAGGTAAGAAACTAACAGGAAAGGGACAGGGTGTACCCCATGGAAGAGACTATGAAGAAACAGAAGAGGAAAATCAGCAGAGTGCAATGCCATGAGCTACAAATTGAGCATCACAAGCAGGACGTATGTCAGCATCCAATGATCCTGAGAAACTAAGGTAAGGGCTGAGAAACGTTTACAGCTCTAACAAGAACAATTACTGATGACCCCAGTGAATAGAATCTGTGAGGCTGCAGGTTGAGCAGTGTGTGAAAGGTGGAAAAAAAGAAAACAATGAGCATAAACAACCTGTTCCAGAAATTTGATTATCAAAGAAAATAGAGAACCAGGATAGGAACTGTGGAATAAGATGGAGTTGAGAGACATGTTTTGGTAATCCTAAACATGTTAGATACCTAGGAAGGAGCCATTAGAAATACCAAAGATAGAAGAGGCCAAGCATGGTGGTGCACACCCATAACCCCAGCAACTAGAGAGGCTGAGGCAAGAGGATTGCGAGGCTGAAGCCAGCCTGGGCAACTTAATGAGACCCTGTCTCAAAAATTAAAAGGGGCTGGGGAGGTGTGGCTCAGTAGTAGTGTGCTTGCCTAGCATGTGCAAGGCCCTGAGTTCAGTCCCCAGCACCACACACACAAAAGGGGAGAGGGTTAGGGATACGGCTCAGCAGCAGAGTACCCCTCAGTCCAATCCTTAGTACCAAAGGGGAAAAAAAAAGGCTCAATAAAAGAGAAGACAAAACAAGTATATAAGGTTCTTGAGAAAGCAGCAGAGATGTGATAGAAGCTGCAGAAAGGGGAAAATCTTCCAAACCAACAAAAGAGGAAGAGGAAAGGATGAAAATGTGTGAAAAACTTTAAAGGCTGCAGAGCCAGATGTTGGAAGACAGTCACTCACATGATCATGTGCTTTTTCTCTCTTTACATACCCACCAGTAACACAAGAGTTCCAATTTTTACATAAGGGTTCCAATTTTTCCGTACCCTCACTAACCCTTATCATTGTCTATTTATATTATAGTCACTACAGTGTTTGAGATGGTATCTCAGTGTAGTTTTTTTTTTTTTAGTTGTAGATGGACATAATATCTTTATTTTATTGCTTTGTATGTGGTGCTGAGGATCAAACCCAGGGCCTCACACATGCAAGGCAAGCGCTCTACCGCTGAGCTACAATCCCAGCCCCCTCAGTGTAGTTTTGATTTGTATCTGGGAGCATTCTCTTCAGAGGTCAACTATTTTTACCGACAAAGAAAGAGGTAAGGCTTTCTGTTGCAAGGAAGAAAGGAGGTAACAATAAAATGTGGAAAGGAGCAACCTGAAGGGGGAAAAAAAATGTTTGGAGAAGTCTAAAGCAGTCACCAGGCAAGAAGAGCCCAGGAGAAGACATCAAGTCTTGAGGTACCTTCCCGTGTCCTGAAGAGATTTTCTTCTCCAGGAGTTCTTTAAAAGTTGTTCTCACCAGAATTGGAATAAAGTTGCTCAGAGAATTTTTTTCATTTAAAGGCAGTGACAGGGCTGGAGTTGTACGTCAGTGGTAGAGCACTTGCCTAGTATGTGTGAGGCACTGGGTTTGATTCTCAACACCGCATATAAATAAAGATTCATGAACAATTAGAAAAATATTTAAAAATAAAAAATAAAGGCAGTGACAGAGCGCTCCTGAAAAATCTCATCTTTTTGTTTAAATGAAATACCAGAAATTACACTTTAAGATTCACTCTTCTTGAACTTTGAAACTGAAGCATCTCTCAAACACACTACGGATCTGACTTCACTGTAACATTTATAACTACAAACAGTGCTAACTTCATCAAATGGCAAACTGCAAGAGAAACATCACACATCCATCATTTCAATAATAGGTCATTCTGTGCCCACTTTGGCAGCACACATACTAAAATAATGGGTCATTCCTTTAAAACACCTTCAGATAATCATATCACAAAGTGTTTACTTAAACTGGTATTAAAAATCACATATACAATAACCAGTGACACAAAAAAATGATTTTATTTAACCAGTTACCCTGTAGAGTATAGCCACAATCTTTAATTCAACAGGTACATTCCTGTGTGTAATAAGGATTAGAGATTTACCACTAAAGTATACTACTACATATGTTGACCACAATTTTTGTGCTCAAGTTTCACATCTTAGGACTAACTTGTACTGTGAACCAGATTGATACCAAGGATTTTATGGTAAAAGATGTTGTTTCAATTATCTATTGCTGAGTAACTTGCCATTCCAAAACTGTGGCTTTAAAACAACAGCATTTCTCTTGAATATAAATTTTGAGAGTATGCAGCTGTAGTTATTCACTAGGTCACAGGCAGTGGGAATTTAACTAGAGCTAAAAGAAGGCCTCACTCACATATGTGGAACATTCTAGTGGTCTTTCTTCACCTAGTCTATACCAAGCTTCTATAAACACTGACTGGCTTCTAAGGCAGTGAAAGCTAAAGCTGCCGTGCCACTTAATAATTACGCCCAGAACTGGCACAGTATCACCTCCACTACCTTCTATTGGTCAAAACAAGTCAAAAGGACAGCGTCAATACAGATGAAACAGAAACAGCCTCTATTTCCTGATTGCAGTAGCTGGCAGTCAAGCACAGTGATGGGAAGAATTATAGGCAGTAGTCATCCTTGGAAACAATGTATTCCAGCTGTAAACAATACCACAGGATATATCCACTGTACTGTACTGAGGTGGAGATTGAAGTCTTGAGAAGGGACAGACTTTGTCTATTTCCGAAACTATTAACTTTTTCTTAAGCTTCAGAAAGAATATCCTAGCAAAGAGCTGACCATGCAGAATGCCAATTTCAGGAAAACCATGGAATCTTCTTTTCTGGGATTGTAGGAAGGATAGACACCATCTTTTAGAAATGGTCTGAGCATGGATTTCCCTGGATGCGATCCATCACTTCCTGAAGTCCTTTCATACCTTACAATTTATTATGTACACGAGTATGATCATTCTTAAAAGTGAATCTAACACACAATATATAGAAGCATCTCTATTTATTTAAACTCCTACTATCCAAACTATCAAAACTCAAGAATCAAATAGATTTGGGTAGCTTCAAAATTCTTGCTACTAAACCCAGTGCAGTGGCACACACCTGTAATCCCTGCACTTTGGGAGGCTGAGACAGGAGAATTGCGAGTTCAAAGCCAGCCTCAGCAATGGCGAGGCGCTACGCAACTCAGTGAGACCCTATCTCTACATAAAAACACAAAATAGGGCTGGGGATGTGGCTCAGTGGTCGAGTACCGTGAAGTTCAATCCTCGGTACCAAAAAAAGAAAAAAACAACTCTTGCTACTGGCTCTCCTAAATTTAGGAATGAGCTGGATTTACATATCACCACATCCCTTACAATCTGAAATCTTGCTATATGAACTCTGCAACCCAATAAATGTATATAGAAAAAAAAGTACTCATGCTCTAAAATATTAACTTGTCTTTAGGTAGTATAATTATAGCCCATGTACATTCTTCTTTTTATTTATTTGTATTTTCTAAATTTTATTTTGTTCTTTGCTTGCAACATTAAAAAATAAGTCTATTGTGCACTAAATGTTCTTGAAAACATTTTAATTAAATTTATGTTGTGGGGGCTGGGGTCGTGGCTCAGTGGTAGAGCGCTTGCCTTGCACGCGTGAGGCACTGGGTTCGATCCTCAGCACCACATACAAAATACATAAATAAAATAAAGGTTGTTTAAAAAAATTTATGTTGTGGATCAAATATATAATTGAGAGGTAATTACTAACAGATCCCCTCTAAACAGTCTATTTAGAAAGTCTGGTTAAATTCAGCCAATACCTATCACATCCCTCTTGTGCATTCCTCAACACACACAAAACATGCAACATTTTTATTCTAAACCATAGAATAAAGCTAGGCATGGTGGCACACACCTGTAATCACAGCTACTCTGAAGGCCAAAGGAGGAGGACTGCAAGCTTGAGGCCAGCCTCTGCAATTTAGTGAGACCTTGCCACAAAATAAAAAAGGACTGGGGATGTGGTTCAGTGGTAGAGTTCCTGAAAATTAAGATAAGGCCAAGCTCTTGCTCGAACATGCAGGGATTTTCTAATTTTAAAAAATTTACCAAAAAAATTTTTAAACTACAATTTACAAATTTTAGCAGGACTGGCAGCACATGCCTTTAATCCCAGTAATCCCAGCCACTAGAGAGGCTGGGGCAGGTAGGGGGAGGAGAATCCTGTGGGCCTACCAGTTGGAGACCAACCTGGCAACAAGGTGAAACCTCCATCTCTAAATAAACGAATAAATAAAGACACAAGATTGATAAGCTTTGATTTTTATGGCTATTCCTTATCTTAAATTCCCAGAACTTGATCACCTACCTGAACCACAGACATAAAAATCACTTGCAGAAAGGTTAACACACTTCCTCTTCAAGAGAAACAGACTACAGAATAGAAGAAAAGGGACCTGTGTAGAGGTACTAACACGGCCTGGTATTCACACAATGCACTGAAAGCCATGCCACAGATGAACTGCTATATTAATAGAATCTAAATATATAGTTACATACTCAACCCTGAGAACAGTTCAAAGGGGTGAAATTCACACGCTGCAAGGGCCACTCTTTTAAGTTTAAAGCACACTACAAACCGCCCTCAGGGTTCATTTTTCCTTGCCTACGGGCGTTATTTCCAGGCCTTCGGAACTCTGAGGTTCAGATGCTATTAACCCACAAAACTCAATTTTTGCCCTCTATGGACTTTAATACTCCTAATAAGTGAACAGGGCAAAGGAAAGCATGATAACAAAATTGTGTTATAAAACTGTACCCAGCTGCAATAAGTTCTGCAGATGGCTCACCTACTTATTTGCAGGTGAGACATCGTAAAGAGAAGAGAGTATGCCTCGCTGGTCATCTTAAAGCAGGTAGTTTTTAATCAAACGCAGGACAGGTAAATTCCATTCACTCATCTTACCACACAACTCCCGGGTAAATGTCCCCAGTAAGAGAAGTCCTCCCGCCCCCGCTTTTGTGGATTCCCTGTCGCTGGAGAAAAGGAAAGCCGAGACTACAGCTTGTGACAACACTACCCCCGCGCGCGCAGGAGGAGATGCGAGGATCTGGGGAAGGACCAAGTGGAGAAGCGGGTCAGGCGCGAGGCCCCCTCTCAACAAAAAGGGGACAGCGCAGTGACAACACTTCGGCTGCGAGCAAAAACCAACAAAAACAAACAAAAACACCCGCGTCAGTGCGGCTCCAGAGACCAGGGGAAAACTTTCGCTCTCCTCTCCCATCCCTTCCTCCTCAGGCAGGAGGGAACGACAGCTGAAGTGCCAGAGAGCTGGCTCGGAACGCAGCGCCCCGCGAGCCCGGGAGTCGGGAAGAGGCGGGAGCGGGCAGGAGTAACGGGGCACCGGCCCAGCTGCGGGCAAGGGAGGCGGGGAAGGGACCGGGGCGGAGGAGGCATCGCGAGCTCGACCCGCACCCACCTCTGCCTGCTAGGCCTGCCGCCGCCGCGCCGGCCAGGCCCAGGCTCCCACGGCGCCGCCGGGGTCTCGCAAGCTCTGCGGCCGCAGAAGCTGTAAAGAACACCGAAGCCGACCGGCGGCGAAGGGGCGGAGCGCGAGAGCGCCGGTCACGTGGTCCCGACCGCCTCACGTGACCCGGTGCGGCAAGCGCCACGCCGCCGCCGCCTGCGGTCCTCTTCCCCACACCCCACTCTTCAAGCTCTGGGGGCGCGGGGCTGGGGGCACCCTAGAAGTCCATCAGCCCTCAGAGGCCAGCCCTGGGTCGCGTTAGAGCGTGGTAGCTGCGGCCAGGTCTCACGCTTTTGTCCCTCCGGGAAACCAGGGACACGCGAGGGGGGGCCTTCGGGTTTCTCTCCTGGCGGCTGGGCGGTGGGGAGGACCCGGCCTCCCACCTCATGGGAACTGGGACAGAGAAGCGACCCGGAAACCCAGCTCCCCGCCCACTCTAGGGCGGATCTGGCCTGAAGGCACTGCCCAGGTGGTGCTGCCTGGGACGTGGAGCCTCAGAGACGCGTTTGTTTTACCTGAGCACGTGTTTTTCCCGCCTTTCACCTGCCTTAGATGGAAAGCACCGGAGGAAGGCCAGGGAGTAGGGAGGGTGTTATCTGGGCTAAGATAATAAGGACGGGGACGAGGCACAAAGTCCGAAGAATGGAAGGCTGGCAGAGGTACCTCGGAGGCAGACTGTCAAGGTTGGAAGGGACCGAAGCAGGGCTCTGGCCCCACCCATTTCTTATGAGAGATGAGTATACTGAAGTCGGGAGAGAAGTTTGGCGCTGCGGGTGCCTGTCATACCACAAGACCACAATCAGACCTAAAATCCTGTACAGCTCTCAGACTCCCCGTTAGCTGTACAGAATTAAGTCCAAATTTGGCATAGCATTCCTAACAATCTTGTTCAAACATACCTTTCCCATTTGAGCTCCCATGAAAAAATATAAAAACATTTGTTTTCCAAGTATCACTTAATAGCCCCACTAAGTTACTAGAAGAAACCTACTTTCCTCTTCTGCCACTTAACCGACATCAATCTAGGCTCTAGCTACGGGGAATTGTTTGCCTTGACTATTTAACTTTCATTGGATTAGTTTTCTTTTTTCAGAACTTGCTTTAGTACGCTGCGTTTGTTTATTCTTAAGGCTTCTATCTGAAATGTCCTGAATCACCGGGCAGGGGCAGGGGCAGGACGTAGACAGTAAAGAGGTAAAAACTGATTTTTTCCCACATTTTTTATTGGTGCATTATGGTTGTACATAATGATGGAATTTGTTGTTATATAGTCGTATATACACACAATAGAACATAATTTGGCCAGTGTCACTCCCAGCAATTCCCTCCTCACGCCTGGTCCCTTTCCTCTACTGATCTTCCTTTGATTTTCAAGAGATCTCCCTGCTCTTCCTTTCCTTAAAACCAGATTTTATTCACAAACTTGGGATATGGGAATTGAGCCCGGTTCTATATCCTAATGTTTAATGTTCCTGAATAAAATATGTTTTACTACTTCACTGTCTGGTGCTGGCTTTTTTTTTTTTTTTTTTTTAATTGTACTGGGGATTGAGCCCAGGGTTACTTTACCACTGAGTTACATTCCCTGGCTGGCTAGCTTGCTTATTTATTTATTTGTTTGTTTGTTTGTTTGTTTGTTTGTTTATAACTGGGTCTAGCTAAATTACTCAGGCTGGCCTCTAATTTGTGATCCTCTTGCCTCAGCCTCCCAAGTTGCTGGGACCACAGGTGTGCACCATTGTGCCAGGCTGGCTCTGGTTTTCTTTGGCAACTCATCCTTCAAAATCCAGGTCAAATACCATCTACTCTTTGTCTACTGTTTTCCTTCTCTGCATCCTGATTGAACTTCAGCAATTCAAATTCATTCAGACAGCATCAGCTGCACTTCTTCGTGATTTCCACAACACTGTACATATCCTAATCTCACATTGCCTGGAGATGTGCTACACATTTCCTGTAAGAGGAAATTACATTCCTCTACAATTGTCCACTTACAACAAATTGTCTAGTGCCATCTTCTCTCCTAGATTATAAACTCTTTGAAACAGGATTCTCTGGATTTAGAGCAGTATGTAGCATGTGGTAGACCCTTAATATTCATTGAATAAAGTGACTTGACCAAAGTAGTTGTAGTCAGTGAATTTAAGAGGCCTATTTCACTCAGATAAATCGGTTTCTTTTGGCTTAAACCTGATCAAAAGAACTTCTGTGAAACATGTTTGTTTGAGACCAAAACAAAACAAAACGAAACAAGCTTGGGGTTGGAGTATTTCCCAAGCACTCACTACTTATGCATCTGATGCCATACTTGGAGCATCTTGGAGGATAAAGTTCAATGAGACATGGTTGCTGACCTCCAGGAATGTGAAGTCTGGTTCATTATTCCAGTGCAAAGTATTATGATACAAATGCTAAGTGAACACAAATGAGGGACCACAAATCAGGGTCAGAAAAACTTCCTAGGAAGGTGAATTCGTAGGACAAGTAGTAGATGAAGAGGTGAGGGAAAGACATTCCAGGAGTAAGCAATATGTTCAAACATAGAAGACATGAAACAGTATTATTTGTTTAGGAAAAAAAGTAAGTAACCCTGTATTGATGATAACTTCATTTACCTCCAGGAAAAGGAAACCTAATTTGGTTAATTCTTATGTACTTAAAAGAATGACATTTACTTGTATTAGTATTGTTTATTGGACTGAGTAACTTTTCATCAGATAAATCATAGGCTCTTCATTTGAAACTGGCCTAGGGTAGTGCTAGGTGGTTTGTTTTACTCCCCCCACTCCCCAGCTCCAAAAGCTTTCTATGATTGCTATGCTAAAAATAGCAAAATTACTTGTTCCAAAGATTATTTCAGTATTCTATAAATTTCTTCTATGGAGTAAAAGAACTCAATCTACAAGTAGTAACTTAAGAAAGAAATTGGACTCTACCTCGAGAGCCCAGAGGTAGAGGGGAACCACTTTTCTTAATACTAAGATATGATTACACTGGCAAAAAGCATCTTTCACAAACCTAATGAAGTAATGTGACCTTTAAGATGGTGTAGAAATAGGGGAACAATTTAGTCACTCCTGAGAGCGTAGAATTTCATTTCAAAAGTTAAGCTCTCAAATGGAAATCAGAACATCCTTTCCTTCACTCCCTTTGTGCATGTGAGTCTCCTCTGTGTTGATTTGGGCAGGTAATCCCGATTCCTTCAGCTGGACCATCTTTGCCAAGAAAACCTTCTCAAGGTCCCCTGTTTTTCACAGGCTAATGGAAAGTTCTTGATATTGGGCAAGCTGAATTAGAGGGGATTTCAGTTTCTTCCTCAGAGACTTGAATATTACTTCTTCCAAGAGAATGAAAACAGCTGGGAGCACCCAGATTATCTCTTGTCTCCACTGTTTTTTCTCTACTTCTTTCCTCTTCTTGGGAAATGAGCCAGTGGACTACCAGCCAACTCTGAACAGGGAACATTTTAGCTTTCCATAGAAGATTGTTTACCTATTTATTAATACACCCAGGAAATCTGTTCTGATAGTCTCAAGAACAATGTAATTATTTTGAGAATTGAGAATAACAACTGTTTTAGAATTTTTAGACATGTAATGAAATATAGAATCTATATGTAGAGAGATTCCACCCTGATTTTCTATTAGTGTAACCTAAAAGTAAACATAATCAGTCTCAGTAAGTTTTATAGCCTTAATTGTCAATCAAACTACAGTGGTAATAATTTTTGTTTTATAGTTGGGATAAATAAACATTGCATAAAACAGAGGAGCGGATTAGAAGTAATAGAGAATTGAAAAAAATTCAAACTAATTCCTTTTTTCTCTCACCCCTAGAAGTACACGAATTTCCTCTTCTGTCCATGCAAACACATTAAATAAACAAATACATATATTCAGCCCTGGCTGAAGTAGATTACTCTGTTGACTCATAGTTTCACCTGCACTGAAGCAGATCCTGTGCAGAAAAGGTGGCATAAAGAGATAAACCTATGTGGTTCTCTAGTTTAAGCATGAAACACTTCCAAACAATACACCTTTTGTGACTGCCTTATCTCTTCTACATAAGTTCACTTTTATACATAAAATAATTCAATACTCTGTTTAGTTCCTGTTCCAACTACATTTAGCTATGGCAGCACCAAAGCTCCTTAAGAGGTAACCAGCTTCCAGTAGGAGAAAGGAGGTTTTTAGTCTTCTAAGAAGGAGTTCTTACTGCAGGTGACTTTCAAGAAGAACTGATCCTCTGAATGCTAACATACATCTTTTTTTTTTCCCCCTATGGCAGGGCCGGAGATTAAATCCAGGGCCTCATGCATGCCAGGCAAGTGCTTTACCACTGAGCCACATTCCAGCCCACTAATATACATCTTGAAGACTTCTTGGAGTACCTCCAGAGTGACTATGGAGGCAGTAAGACTATTCTCTGATGGAACGTGACTCATCAGTTTGAGATATTAAAGGTGAAGTTACCTGGGACAAATTAGATGGCTCTATGAAGAGTCAGACAAATACAGAATGGAGGACAAAAACTTTCTTGGCTTTGATTCTTCAGACTTAAGTTCAGGGGAAAAAAAGAGAAGAGAGGACTGTTGTAGGTTAAAAGAGACTAAAGAACAGTCCTCTCTTCTAAAGAAACTCTTTATGATTTGCAACCAGAGAAATGGAAAAACTGAGCTCTGTTTATGTACTATGACTTGAAACGCATTTAAATAAATAAAAAAGAGACTAAAGAAACATGATATTCAAAATGTAATGCATAAACTTTAAATGGCATTCTGGTTCCATTTTTTTCTTTAAAGAAGCCATAAACGATAATTTTTGGAGAATCAGAAATTTTTATGAGGATGGAGATGTAGCTCAGCGATAGAGCACTCAGCATGCGTAAGATCCTGCATTCAATCCCCAGAGCAGCATGAATAAATAAGAGAAAAGAAAATTTTAATATGGACTAGATATTGAAGATACGCGGGGCCAGCCATGCTTGTGCACACCTGTAATCCCAGAGGCTCAGGAGCCTGAAATAGGAGGATCATAGGTTCAAAGCCAGCCTCAGTAACTTAGCAAGACTGTAAGCAACCTAGCGAGACCCTGTCTCAAAATAAAAAAATAAAAATGACTGGAGATGTGGCTCAGTGGTTAAGTAAGTGCCCCTGGTACCAAAAAAGAAAAGAAAAGAAGATATTTGGGAATTACTGTTCTTTTAGGTTTGATAGTAATTTTGAAAATGTCCTTATCTTGAGGAGATGTCTATAGTATGGAAGGATAGAGTGTAATGAGGTTCAAAAAAATGTAATGCTATACATATTCGTAAAAAGAGTACAATGATGAAAAAGTTAATTGTTAAGTATATGAATTGTTCCTTGCACTCTTCTTTAAACTTTGAAATTTTTCTTAGTAAAAGTGTAAAATCCAAACTCAAAATGGAGTCACTCTGTCTCAGACCTGCATGTATCTGCTGACCTGCTCTTTGTGCTTCTGTGATTAATGCTTTGCTATGCTTGCTTCTCACGGATGGAGCCAAACCACAGGCTGCCAGACCCCCTGGCCAGTTACCTAAAGTTCCAGGAACTGAAAGGGGACATAGGAGGCACCGTCACGGTTGAACTGTAAATAACTATAGGTTGAATATTTGCCAAATCCTGTTTTCCTGAGTTATGTAACTTGCCCACCCTATAATAACCTCTGAAACCCTCTTTTCAGGGTCACTCTTTGAAGGAAAGGAGAGCTGACCCCAATCGATTGGCCTGTGTGCCTGTTTCCCCAATAAACTTTGCTGATTCTGCAGAGTAGTCTGGGCTGAATTCTTGGGGAGAGGTGAGGGTTGGATGCAACAGAAGGTTGGAAGTTCTTAGGATGAAATATGATCTATATACTCCAAAGTAAGAAAGCAGGACATTTCAGTAATTTGTTTATTCTAAAAGGTATTTTGAATATGTATCACATACTATCCCCTGTATTAAGCTCTGGTTATACATTGGGGAATAAAATAATAATGGTCTCTTTTGTGGATGCTGTTCTACTTCCCTCAATTTCTCCTTTAAGACTGAAGGATTTAGCCAGGTGCAGTGGTACACACCTGTAATCCCAGCGGTTTGGGAGGCTGAGGCAGGAAGATCATGAGTTCAAAGTCAGCCTCAGCAACTTAGTGAAGCCCTAAGGAACTCAGCAAGACCCTGTCTCCAAATAAAATACAAAAAAAGGCTGGAGATGTGGCTCAGTGGTTAAGCACCCCTGGTACAAAAGAAAAGAAAAAAACAGACTAAAGGATTTATTCTCCCAGTTTCTGGGAAGCTCCTGACAGCTCTTCTCAGTGATTGTCTTGGCTAAAGAAAGCTGCCTTACCCAAAGTCATTCCCTTTCTAGGGACAGCCTACAACAAATGTGGGCCAACCTAAGGCTAAGACTTGACTCCGTCAACTCAACAGGGCCCAACTCTAAAGACTCATCTCAAATTCAGAACTCCTGGGATGGGCTGGGGCCTGATTGTGACTAGACTGCAGCTCTTTCTTCCATCTCTTTCCTCCACAAGTCCTGGGAGCATCTACCATTGAAGATGCCATAAATAACTTAACAGAACATCTCAGCCAGTTCATGTCAGCTAGTCTTTTCATTGGCCACCCTCCATCAGCATAATGGATTAATGAACAGACAAGACACAGTAGAAAAGAGGGAGGCTATACATGAACCCAGCAGCTTGACCTTTACCCACTAATGTTAATCTACTGCCATGAACAAATAATCAACCCGCCACCAACAGAAACCATTGCTGCAACCCAATAAAGCACTATCCTTTGAAGACACCAAGCAGCATTTAGTGGCAAGTTGACCATGTTGGATTCTATTCACACTGGAAGGGGCAGGCATAGTAACAGCAAAAGGCAGGTATCCTGTTTATGGTTTCCCCTTTCCTATCTGCAGAATCTCAGCCAATACAACTAACCAAGGTTTTCTGCTGTATTTGATCAACCAGCATCACATTCCACATAACTTTGCATCACACCAATGAACCTACTTTATAGCACAGGAGATGTGGAAAAGGGTTGATGCCCAATCCTACTTGTATTTGTTCAACAGGTATTGATTAGAGGACTCCCCAATAAACTCTGCTGATCTCCATCTCATTGTTCCAAAGGTCATCTAATACTTAGCTCAGAGGTTTTAATTTGATTTTATCTCAAATTATGGTGTCTCTTCCCAAAGACACCATATCTGTGACAGTCTCTCTACTGTTGGTTATAGTTTGGAGAAGGCAATGAACAAGAAAAATAAATATGTGATTTGTACTTTGAAGGAAATGAACAAGATCCATTGATAGCAAATAACAAGAGGTGTAATTGGTGAGGAGGTGACATTGAAGTCAAGAACAAAAGGACACTAGGAAGTCAGGTGAGAAGCAGGAAAGTATGTTTCAGAAAGAGAAACATTTCAGATAAGCAGTTCCCCAAGAACCTACAACGTTTAAGTGCCACTCAGAACTTGGTGGACCTTATTTCAAATGCAAGGGGAAGCCTTTAAAGGGTTTCAAAGCAATACCATAAAATACCAGGGTTGATATTTTTTAAAATTCTTTCTGGGTACACTGTGGACAACAGAATGAACAAGAGGAGACCATTAAGGAGATTATTGTAGCAGCAAGAAAAGATGCCCATCTGAAATCTGTTCCTTCCCTCCAAACCCTGTCCCTGAGGCCCCAAACCCCCAAAATTCTCTGCACAGACAGCTCCAATTAACTTCCAGGACCTATGTGGGCCTCTTCCCTACGTCCACCCCCCCAAGAACAGACTACATCATGTAGAACCCATGAAGTACCCAGGGAGTTAACTCTGTGGGAAATGTGGACAGAATTGGAAATGGAGTGTCTAGAAGCATGTGTGTAAAGCCCTTTGCAGTACAAGATGAAACCAGAGCCAGGCGCGGTGGCTCATGCTTGTAATCTCAGCACTTCGGGAGGCTGAGACAGGAGAATCGCGTGTTCAAAGCCAGCCTCAGCAACAGCAAAGCGCTAAGCAACTCAGTGAAACCCTGTCTCTACATAAAACACAAAATAGGGCTGGGAATGTGGCTCAGTGGTCGAGTACCCCTGAGTTCAATCCCTGGTACCAAAAAAAAAAAAAAAAAAAAGATGAAACCAGAATTGAGAAAGAACAGGGATGAGCTGAGGGGCAGGATAATAGCCACTCACTCTCCTGCCAAATTCCAGTATGGAACCCAAAGGATTTTAAGAAGTCTAAATTTGAAGTTAGGTTATTAAGGTCATTATAAAGGTGTATTTGTTAATATAGTAAGATAGGACACATTTTATTTAAGCAGTTATTAGCTTGATACATTTTTAGATAGATGGTATATGGACACCATTCAGAATTTTATTTTTGGTCTTACAAATGTTAGGGATGATCTGAAAGTCACACTACCTACAAAGAAACAATGTGGACTGAAAGCTGGCTTCTTATTGCAAACCATGATGCCAGAGAATAATGGAAAAACACCTTCAAAATGAGGGGAAAATATTTATTAATCTAACATTCAGTTAAATATTAGCATTCAAAGGTGAAAACAAAATAAAGACTTTTTTTTTGTACCAGGATTGAACCCAGGGGCGCTTTACCACATCCCCAACCCACATCCCCAACCCTTTTTATTTTTTCCTTTGAGACAATAGTTACTTATAGCCTTGCTAAATGGCTGAGGCTGGCTTTGAAATTGTGATCCTGCCTCAGCATCCCGAATTGTTGGGATCACAGGCATGTACCACCAGATCCGGCCCAATAAAGGCATTTTCAACCCAAGATTATAAGCATTTCCCACTCACAGATCCTTGCTGAAAGAAATTCTGAAGGATGTAGTTTAGAAAGAAGAAAAATAAACTCAGCAGGGAAGATTAGGGAACAAGGGTCAAAAATTGACTACCGACTTCCGGCAAGATGGCGGCTTAGAGGGACGCAGCTGCCAGTCTCCCCAAACAAAAGACTAGAAACTGCAGTACAACCTTCTCCCACCCGGCTTTTGGACAGCATGGAAGGAAATTTCACTCGCACGGGTAAGCAGAGCCAGCAGCCGTAGACACAGCGCGACTCCAGCGGCTGTGGCCGAAAGCGGCCCGGGGCAG
The DNA here is from genome assembly GCA_028644305.1 of Xerus rutilus. NCBI lineage: Eukaryota > Metazoa > Chordata > Mammalia > Rodentia > Sciuridae > Xerus > Xerus rutilus. The sequence continues at coordinate 108,833,889 of CM053404.1, forward strand.
CGTGGCTGCGGGAGGCGG
>CM053404.1:108834406-108895134 GCA_028644305.1 Xerus rutilus
CTCTGGATGCAGCAGCGGGGAGGGGGGAGGAAGGAAAGGGAAACGGGAATAGTAATGATGATTGATCGAATGGGTCATTACTACCCCTGGTGCATGTATGAAGACACAAATAGTGTGACTCTTTATGATTTGCAACCAGAGAAATGGAAAAACTGAGCTCTGTTTATATACTATGACTTGAAATGCATTTAAATAAAAATAAATAAATTAAAAAAAAATTGACTACCAACAAAAGTTTGATAGACACATTGAAAAATCTAAATGAACATTGCCCATAAAAAGTGACAAATTTTTAGAGGATAAGATGGAACTAGAATATGATGTGATAATAAAATAGAAGATGAAAGGCAAAAATAAAAATTAAAACATTCTAAGACCTAATGTTAAAATTTGCAGCTATAAGCCGGGCGTGGTGGCGCAAGCCTGTGATCCCAGCACTTAGGGAGGCTGAGACAGGAGAATCATGAGTTCAAAGCCATCCCCAGCAACGGCAAGGCGCTAAGCAACTCAGTGAGACCCTGTCTCTACGTAAAACACAAAACAGGGCTGGGGATGTGGCTCAGTGGTTGAGGGCCCCTGAGTTCAATCTCCAATACAAAAAAAAAAATTTGCAGCTATAACTTAACATTATATATATATATATATATATATGTATGTTTTAGTTGTGGATGAACCTATATTTTTATCTATTTTTATGTTGTGCTGAGAATCGAACCCAGTGCCTCACACATGCTAGGCAAGTGCTCTACCACTGAGCTACAATACCAGCCCCTATAACTTAATATTTTTAAGGAAAACATCTAAAGCAAGTATATTTTTTAAAAAAAAAGAGAGAAAGAGAGAAAAGAACAAATAGTTGGGGAAAGGTTTTTTTAAAAAACATTTTTATTAGTTATTGATAAACTTGTTTAAAAATTTATTTGTATGCTGTGCTAAGAATCGAACCCAGTGCCTCACACATGCTAGGCAAGTGCTCTACTACTGAGCCACAATCCCAGCCCTGGGGGAAGGTTTTAAAAGCAAAACTAATTTAATTGGTAATACATATAAAATAGTCCTCATTTCAATATGGAAAATCAGACACTACTTTTTCTTTTAAAATTTCTCTAACCAAAGCCATTGACTAGAAAATACCAGCTCAGTCACTATTTTTCCCTAATGGCAAATTCTTATTCATTGATGAAGGAAACTTCATGAGAGCTGTTTCTTGTCATTCTTATAAAATGTCATGAAAGATAGATATTAAGACGTTAGGGAAAAATCTCATTTACTTGGGGCTTTTAAATAAATGAGTCAGTTACCAATAACTATTTGCAAAGAATTCTATTTTCTGTAAGCAGTACAACTTAAAAAAAAAAAAAAAGCACAAGGCTGGGGCTATAGTTCAGTGGTAGAGCGCTTGCCTAGCATGCGTGATACACTGGGTTCGATCCTCAGCACCACATATAAATAATAAATGAATAAAATAAAGATCCATCAACAACTAAAAAAAATTAAAAAAAAAAGTACAGGCCCTGTCACCAGGGAGTTTACAATCTGATTAGGGAAAATCAAGCTTTATAAACTCACTTGAAAAATAACAGCTAGCATTGGAGACAGCAAGTGGTAGGAATCTGCTTTAGCAGCGGTGGGAAAGTATTAGAAGGCTTTCACAGATTACATGAAATTTCATCTAGGCTTTCAGAGATAAAGTTTCATTAGTCAGAGAAAATGGGATCGGCAGGAGCAAAAGTGCTAAAACAGCAAAAAGTCCTGGAGCCAGGAAACAAGACGGCAGGATAAGCATTGTGGGAAATACTGAGAAAAACCATTGAATAAATCATAAAAAAGGGCTGAAGTAAACCACAAGGAAAGAGTAATTTTAAATACAATTTTCAAGATGACACCACCTTGAATTTTTATTTGATTTTTCTTCTTTCATCTCTCATTGATTTTAAAAAAATTTTCCATTGATTTTTTCAGTGCAGCAGCTATAAATACAAAATATTAACTTTCTACAAGTTATAGTTATGAATAATTTAGATCTTCACTGAATTTGCAATTTTATTTCCTATACTTTCTCTAGCTTTAAAAAAGATAAAAGGGAGGTTGAGACAGGAGGATCCCAAGTTCAAAGCTAGCCTCAGCAACAGTGAGAGGCTAAGAAATTCAGTGAGACCCTGTCTCTAAATAAAAACACAAAATAGGGCTGGGGATGTGGCTCAGTGGTCGAGTACCCCTGAGTTCAATCTCTGGTACCCCCTCAAAAAAATAAAATAAAAAGCCAAATCAGCTGGATGCTGGGGCGCAAGCCTGTGATCCCAGCAGCTTGGGAGGTGGAGGGAGGAGGATCACAAATCCAAAGCTAGCCTCAGCAACTTAGCAAAGCTCTAAGCAATTTAGTGAGTTCCTGTCTCAAAAGAAAAAAAATAAAAAGGGCTGGGGGATGTAGTTCAGTTGTAAAGCACCCCTGTGTTCAATCCCTAGTACCAAAAAATAAAAATAAAAAATAAAAAGGCCAAATCATGTGTACTGCCAGACAGAATCACCATTCTATTGATTGTGTTTTAAGTGCAGTGTTTTAGGCTTTGGTTTGTAATATTGAGTAATGAATGATCTTGACAGAGCTCCTAATAGGCATAAAGTGCTCCTCCAAGCTGCAATTCAGGGACCAAGTTCTCTTCCTTTTTGTGGTTCCGCCATCTTGAACAAATGGTTTCCAGGGTCTTAGCAGAGGGTTAAAAAAAAAAGATCACCATGGGAGATTATAAGCTAAGCCTAGAAATGGCAAGCATCTCTTCCTCTCCAGTTCCAGGGCCTTCTCTCTGTCAAGGGCCACAACTTACTTCAAGTGAAGATGGGAGATGTGGTTTAGCTGTTGGCCCAGGAAGAAAAAGAAATGGTTTGATGAATTGTTAGCCAATATTTGCCATACATACATTTTTTTCTATGTAATCCTAACAACCCATAAAATATGAACTATACATTATACCATCTTACAGATGAGGAACGTAAAATTTTGATGAACTGAGTTCCCTACCTAATATCTCATAGCTATTAAATGTTAAAATTCAGATTCAAACCTAAGCACTCTAACTCTGGAAATCATATTCCTTACAAAGCTAATAGTATGACTGATATTCTTCACTGAAGAAGACTATTTAGGCTTTCCTTAGTTATAAGAGAGGTAGGGCAATTTGAGGACTGTAAGCAATCCAACCCATCTTTGATGAAGAATTTGAGAGTGAGAGTTAGACTGTCTGAGTGAAGGTCAAATTATTGCTGTTCAAGTACCCACAATGAAAAGTAACATTTTGGGTCTGGGGTTGTGGCTCAGTGGAAGAGTGCTTGCCTAGCATGTGTGAGGCACTGGGTTCGATTCTCAGTACCACATACAAATAAACACAAATAAAAGCCCATCAACAACTAAACAATACATATTTTTTTAAAAAAAGAAAAGTAACATTTTTTAAATGAAAATATAATATTGAGAACCTAATAGCTTAGATCATCTTTTTTTTTTTTTTTTTTTAAATATTTTTTTGTTGTCAATCGATCTTTATTTTATTTATTTGTATGTGGTGCTGAGAATCGAACCCAGTGCCTCACACATGCTAGGCAAGCGCTCTACCACTGAGCCACAACCCCAGCCCCCTTAGATCATCTTTTTATGAATTTTCTTTTTTTTTTTTTTCAGGGCTGCGAATCGAACCCAGGGCCTCTTTGTATGCTTAGCAAGTGCTCTACCACTGAGCTACACCTTCAGCCCTGTGTCACCCTTCTAAAAGTTAATTTTCTAAACTATTTGGTTTAATATATGCAAGTGTTAAGATTTGTTTAATAATGCAAGTGTTAAGAATTTTTTTTATTTTTTCTTGATATTACACACACACACACACACACACACACACACACACACACACCAAAAAGAGGACGTTGCTATGCAGAGTAAGCCTGCCACCGTGTGGTGTGGGCCCAGACCTAGCATCTGTTGAATGTTTCATCCCCATTTATTTTGTTGTCACCAGAATTTTTACTAATCACTTTAGATTCAATTTTGCCTGATGAAATTTATACTCAGCTATGGTATTTCTATAGGCTAAAACACTTTTAAATGTCAAGACATGCTGTTTCACAACTGAAAATCCCTGCAGTATTTCTAAATCTGCTCCAGGAGTAACCAATATTTTGAAATGTGACCCAGGTACATTCACAAAAGGATTATGTCAGTGCTTCACACACAAGGAAAAAAACCCAGCAATTAGTAGAACCTATCCCAATCCAGTCACAAGTTACTCAATGAGGCTGGGGTGTGGCTCAGTGGTAGAACACTCGCCTAACATGTGTGAGGCACTGGGTTTGATCCTCAGCACCACATAAATAAATTAATTAATTAATAAATAAAACTTTTTTTAAAAAAATTACTCAATGAGCTGTTAGACGGCAGAATTCTCAGTCCGGCACATAGGTAGTATGAAGGACTGTTCAAAAATGGATAAAGCATCCTCACTGAAGGAACATCAGAATTTATGATCTACATGCTCCTGTGCAGCAGATTTCATATATAACAAAATTTCAAAAACCTGGCAGTAAAAATATAACCATTTTCCATGAATTATATTAATGTGTCTATAAGAAAAACAACTGACAGAGATGGGCTCACTGGGTAGAGTGCTTGCCTAGCATGTACGAGGCCCTGGTTCCATCCCTAGCACTGCAAAAAATAAAAATAAAAATAAAACCAACAACAAATAAATGACAACTGCTGTTTCTATTTACCCATAATCTAATCTGAAGGTCCTCAAACTAAGAAACCTACAGAAAATATTACACTTAAAAATAAAATACTAGGGCTGAGATTGTAGCTCAATGATAGAGCACTTGCCTTGCACGCGGGAGACACTGGGTTCGATCCTCAACATCACATAAAAATAAATAAATAAATATATTTGTGTCCATTTACAACTAAAAAAAATTTTAAAAAATAAATAAAATAAAATACTAGAGCCAGGCACGGTGGTGCACGCCTGTAATCTCAGCACTTTGGGAGACTGAGACAGGAGAATCACAAGTTCAAAGCCAGCCTCAGCAATGGCAAGGCTCTAAGCAACTCACTGAGACCCTGTCTCTACATAAAAACACAGAATAGGGCTGGGGGTGTGGCTCAGTGGTCGACTACCCCTGAGTTCAAACCTTGGTACCAAAAAACTAAAATAAAATAAAAATTAAAATAAAATACTAGAAGCATTACTACCAAAGACAGTGTGCTTTTTTAAAAGCAATATAAAGCCTCAGTAACAGTGAGGTACTAAGCAACTCAGTGGGACCCTGTCTCTAAATAAAATACAAACTAGGGGTGGGGATGTGGTTCAGTGGTCAAGTACCCCTGAGTTCAATCCCCAGTACAAAAAAAAAGCAATATAAAGCCACAAATTCTTTGGCATCCCTTCGCACTGAGAGGCAGAACCTATGGACCCTCTCTGTGAATCTGAGTGTATTTATCATTTGCTTGTTACCCATCAAATGCAGCAGGAGTGGCTCTGAGTGGTTTTTCAAACTGGGTCAGGAGAAGTAATACAGCTTTCTGCTTGTTGAATAGAACATTGACTCTAAAAGTTCTGAGCTTCCATGTCAAAACTCCAACTAACCTGAGGCTACCACATTGTAAAGATAACAATTAACATGGAGAGCTCAGATGAAAGAACTCTAGCTGACAGTCTAGCTGAAGCCCCAGCTGACAGTCAACAACTGTCAGTCAAGTTAGTGGGCCATATTGGACATCCAACCTACATGAGCCTGCATCCTTAGCTGACATCAGAATGCAGCAGCTTAAGAGATCCCATGTGAGCGGGACATGGTGGCACATGCCTGTAATCCCAGCAGCTTAGGAGGCTGAGATAGGGGGATCGCAAGTTCAAAGCCAGCCTCAGCAAAAAGTGAGGTGCTAAGCAACTCAGTGAGACCCTATCTCAAAATAAAATACAAAATAGGGCTGGGGATGTGGCTCGGTAGTAGAGTGCCCCTGACTTCAATCCCTGGTGCCAAAAAAAAGAAAAGAGAGAGAGAGAGAGAGAGAGAGAGAGAGATGCCAAGTGAGAACTGATCAAGCCCTTCCTGAAATCCTGACCCTCAAAATAAAAATCACTGTTTTAAGCCACTAAGTTCTGGGGTAATTTGTTTTGTTTTTTTTAATTTTAATTTGTTCTTTTTATTTTTAAAATTTATTTATTTATTCTAATTAGGTATATATGACAGCAGAATGCATTTTGATTCATTGTACACAAATGCAGCACAACTTTTCATTTCTCTGGTTGTACACATTTGTTCTTTTTATACATGACAGTAGAGTGGGAGTGATTTGTTTCTCAGCAAATAATAACCAAAATAGACAAAAATCAGGAAAGGATGCCCTATTATTTAATATTCAACTAGAGCTTATAGACAAAATGATATGTAAGTGAAATGAGAGGTCTAATGTGGGAAGGGATAAAACATGATTGTCACTATTTGCAGACAATCATGAGCCACATCCCAGCCCTATTTTGTGTTTTATGTAGAGACAGGGTCTCACTGAGTTGCTTAGCGCCTCACCCTTGCTGAGGCTGGCTTTGAACTCGCGATTCTCCTGTCCTGGCCTCCTAAAGTGCTGGGATTACAGGCATAAGCCATTGCGGCCAGCTTTTATTCTTTATTTTGAGACAAGGTCTCATTAAGTTGCCCATGCTGGTCTTGAACTTGCAATTCTCGTGTCTCAGCTTCCAGACTTGCTGGAATTATGCACATGTGCCAATGTGTCTGGCTTTATTTTTAATTTTTAAAGAAACTTCCTATGCTTTCCACAGCAGCTGTACAATTGTACATTCCCATTAGCAGCACACAGATGTTCCAACTTCTCCACAACTTTGCCAACATTTATTCCTTATCACTTTTTGTATTCCTTATTACTTTTTGGCTATAGAATCTATAGCAACATCCCTTCTTTTATTCTTCATGATTCTCTTATTCTTTTAATCAACTTTATAAGCAACTTCTCAATTTTAAAATCTCTTCAAAAATCAACTTTTGATTTTTCTCAATTTTTTCTATTTTAGTGATTTCCCATTCTTATTTTGATTATTTTATGTCTTTGGTACTTAGTGTTTAGCTTTCTTTTTTCCTCTTTTTAAAATTTTTTTCAGTTGTTGATGGATCTTTATTTTTTTTCATTTATTTATATGTGGTGCTGAGAATCAAACCCAGTGCCCATGCATGCTAGGCAAGTGCTTTACCACTGAGCCACACCCCAGCCCCATTTTTCCTCCCTTTTTAAGATTGGCCCTTAGATCACTGATTTTAGATCTTTCTTCTTTTCTTTTTTTCTTAATTTTTTTTTTTTTTTTTTTTTTTAGGGGGAGTGCTGGAGATTGAACCCAGGGGTGCTTTATCACTGGGCTACATCCCTAGTCCTTTTTATTTTGGGACAGGGTTTCCCTAAGTTGCTTACGGCCTTGCTTAGTTGCTGAGATTGGCCTTGAACTTTTGATCCTCCTGCCTCAGCCTTCCAAGTCTCTGAGGTTACAGTCATGCGCCACTGTGCCTGGCTTCTTCTTTTCTAATATAAGCACCAAAGTGAATAAATTTGCCCTTAAGTAGTGCTTTTGGTGTAACTTACAAATTTGAAAATATTGGATTTTTGCTATCATTCAATCCAAAATATTTTCTAATATCCCTTAGGATATCTTTTGTGGTCAATGGGATATTTAGAAGCATGTTATTTAATTTCCAAAAATTTGAGGATTTTGTAAGTATCTGTTATTTATTTCTACATTAATTCCATTGTGGTCACACAGAGGACATACTCTGTATGATTTTCAATTCGTTAATAATTATTAAGATTGGGCTGGGTGTTTGGCTCAGTGGTAGGATGCTTGTCTAGCATGCATGAAGCACTAGGTTCCATCCCAGCACTCCCCAAAAGTTATTATTATTATTAAGATTTGTTTTTATAGCCCAGCACATAATATATGTTGGTGAATGTTCTGTGCTCCTTCATCTTACTCCTATTTGACAAGGCAGTGTTCTTTCTGTTCCAAGGTGGCAAATAAGACCCAGCTAGAAATGAATTGGCAGACACCATGCTAGGAAACAGATCACATGCTATCTTGAGGGTGATAAATTTCACTTACTCGAAGAACAAGAACTTGGAGGGCTGGGGATGTGTCTCAGTGATAGAATACTTGCCTGACATGTGCAAGGCCCTAAGTTCAATCTCCAATGCTGCAAAGCACAAACAAAAGAACATGAACCCTCCATCTCATCTCATGTTTTCTGATTCAAATCTCCTATATTCTGCATGGTTCCATAGATCCTCAGAGAAACACAATAAAATAAGGATGACTTTTTTTATGGTGCTGGGGATTAAACCCGGGGCTTTGTGTGTACTAGATAATGCTCTACCACCAATGTAAGTGCTCTACATTTTGGCTCAAGGATGCTATTTTTTAAAATTCAGAAAACAAGAAGTCCTTGGAAATTAGAAATAAAATAACAGAAACAAACATCTTAATGGAAAGATTGAAGGTAATGGTAAGAGTGGGCCTCTAGCTCAGTGGCAGAGCGCTTGCTTAGCATGTGTGAGGCACTGAGTTTGATCCTTAGCATCACATAAAAATAAACAGATAATATAAAGGCATTCTATCCATGTATAACTACATTTTTTTAAAAAAGAGAAAGATAATGGTAAAAAAATTTTCCAGAAAGTAGAGTGAAATTCAAAAATGTAAGGAAAAAATACTTTTAAAAATTAGAGAGTAAATCAGAGTGCAAAAAATAATAGGAGTTTCAGAAAAAGAGAACATAAAAAATGGAGAGGAGAATTCAAGAGGTTTCAGAATTGAAGATAACTTGCTCATAGTAGTAAGTAGCAGAGTAAAGGTCCACCTAAGTGTCCCACACAATGGATGAAAATAGACTTCATACCAACCAAGACATAGAAGTATAAAATTTCAGAATTCCTGGAAGAAAAAATTTTATAATCTTCCAGAAAGAAAAATGTCACAATCACTGATTAAGAGTCAGTCTAGCCAGGCACAGTGGTGCATGCCTGTAATCCTAGCACTTTGGGAGGCTGAGACAGGAAAATTGTAAATTCAAAGCCAGCCTCAGCAATGGCAAGGCGCTAAGCAACTCAGTGTCTCTACATAAAACATAAAATAGGTCTCGGGATGTGGCTCAATGGTTGAGTATCCCTGAGTCCAATTCCTGACACCAAAAAAAAAAAACAAAAAAAAAACAGAGTCAATCTAGTTTGACATTCTCAACAGAAATAGTGGAAGCCAGAAAACAATGAAGCAATGCCTTCAAAGTTCTGAGGGGGAAATAACTTCCATTCTAGAATTTCATACCCAGCCAAATTATCGATGCTTTCTTACAATGTACATCAAACTGTTGATTATCATTACCTATGAGGATGAGAATGGTTATGTAGAGGGTAAACTTAGGAATTTTTGTCCTGTACACCTTTACATTGCGTGACTGTAATACAGAGAAGCATGTTTTTTTTTTAAATATCTTTTTTAGTAGATGGACACAATATCTTTATTTTATTTATTTATTTTTATGTGATGCTGAGGATAAAACCCAGTGCCTCATGCATGCAAGGCAAGCGCTCTACCACTGAGCTACAACCCCAGCCCTAGAAAAGTATGTTTCATCCTTACTTAAAGTTATGGTTTGGATCTTGAATGTCTCTTAGCTCACATGTTGAAAGCACAGTCTCCAAAGCAGCAAGGATCAGAGGTGGGAATTTTAGGAAATAATTGGATCAGGAGGACTCTAACCTCATCAGTGGATTCATCAGCTTGATAAATTAATAATCTGAATGGCCTACTGGCTGGTGACTGCAAGCAGGTGGGGCATGATTGACTGGAGGAAGTATGTCACTGAAGACAGGACCTTGGCCTGTATCTGTCCCCAGTCCCTTCTCTTTGCTTCCTGGCTGCCTTGAGTTGAGTAGCTGTCCTCCACCATGCCATTCCACCGTGATGTTCTGCCTCAGAAATAAAGAAATGGAGCCAGCTGACAATAGATTGAAGCCTCTGAAACCATGAGCCAAGACAAACTTTTCCTTCTCTAAGTTGTTCTTGTCATGAGTTTTGGCCACAGTAATGAAAGCTGACTAAAACACTTCCACAGTGTTTCCAAAAAAAAGGAAGAGAATTGAATTACAAGCTTTGCACATTGTTGCACACATTAACAGTAAATATTTTGGGGAAATTTAACAAAATCTCAAGTGCTGACTTGATTTTTGAACTACTCAATGACCTTACAACATCCTTCCTAATCAAATTGGAGTTTTGTTGTTTGTTTTTCTTTTTCCTGCCAACTAAAAATACACTATCCAACTCAGGAAATGCAGCTGATTGAATAGCAGCTGCCAGGGAGGGGCCTATTTTACACATTGAAACTAACCTTGGAAGAAAAATACTAAAAGCTCACTGTGTCAGCTTGTGTTTTGAACAAGTCTGAAGCCCATCACACTGGTTTGTCTTGGCCTCCACAATGTCCTGCCTGCATATTTTTAGGAGAAATTCTCTTGCTACTGTTTCTTTCCTCCCTTGTGCAAGAAAAACTTCCTGCAAATACTGGAAAAGCTGCTTCAGTGCAAAATTAACAGTCTCCAGAACTTTCTTACACTGGAAGTAAATCATCCACTACTGTTTCCTTTTTTCCTTATTTATGAAAGAAAGATCCACTACCAAGATATTTCCATCCAGAGAGAGAGAGAGAACAAAAAGACAAGCATAAAACCTCTGCCCAGCTTTGCCATGTTCCTCACTCAGTTATACAGAAATACTATCACCAATAAAACAGGAAATACAAATAGCAGGACAGTTCTGGAAGGTGAGCTGTGCTGTAAGTGGAAAACACAAGGCACCTAATGTGATAATTCAAAGTACAATTTTAATGCAAACTAAGATGTTTAAGAAGGATCTATAATTTGCTTATGTTATAATCTATGCCGAATGCTGTTACGTGGTTTTCTAGTCTTTATACACAAGAACATTAAAGGCTAAGCCGGGCGCGGTGGCGCAAGCCTGTAATCCCAGCACTTAGGGAGGCTGAGACAGGAGAATTGCGAGTTCAAAGCCAGCCTCAGCAATGGCGAGGTGCTAAGCAACTCAGCGAGACTCTGTCTCTACATAAAACACAAAATAGGGCTGGGAATGTGGCTCAGTGGTTGAGTGCCCCTGAGTTCAATCCCCAGTACCAAAAAAAAAAAAAAAAAAAGAACATTAAAGGCTAGGATGTAGCTCAGTGATAGAGTGTTCACCTAGCATGCATGAAGCTCTAGGTTCAACTCCCAGTATGGCAAAAAAGAAAAAAAAAAAAAAGTTGACCTCTGCAACATGGAGATGCATTTTGAGCAGTTTTTAAAGAAATAATGTGACAGAGTATGTAGCGTATTTCTCATAGCTGCTCAATAAAAATTGCATGATAACCTGGTGTGGTGGCAGGTTCAAGGCCAATCTGGGAAACACAGTGAGACCCTGTCTAAAAAATAATAATAAAGCTGAGGGCAGAGCGATCTGGGGATATAGAGCAGTGCTAAAGTGCTTACCTAGCATAGACAAGGACCTGTGTTCAGTTCTCAGTACCACAAAACAGAACAAAATAGATTAAGTAACTTATCCCGGGTACTACTAGGTTTTGAATATGTCTCCCAAAGTACACATGGTAGAGACTTAATCCCCAGTGCAACTGTGTTGACAGGTGGAAACTGTGAGAGTGACTAGGACATGAGGGCAGAGCCCTCAGAATTGGAACAATGACATTGTGGTGGGAGTCAGTTGGTTATCACGAGAATGGGTTGCTGTGAGAGTAAGTTTGGACTTCTTTTGCTCTCTGCTACTGTCTTGCCCTTATGCTTCTTCCATTGACTGATGCAGCACAAAGACCCTCCCCAGATGCTGATGTCATGCTCTTGAACTTCCCAGGCTCCAGAACAGTGTACCAAATAATTTTTTTTCTTTTTCTTTTTCTTTTTGGTACAGGGGATTGAACTCAGGGGCACTTGACCACTGAGCCACATCCCCAGCCCTATTTTGTGTTTTATGTAGAGACAGGGTCTCACTGAGTTGCTTAGCGCCTCTCCATTGCTGAGGCTGGCTTTGAACTCGCGATTCTCCTGTCTCAGCCTCCCTAAGTGCTGGGATTACAGGCTTGCGCCGCCGTGCCCCACTATTTTTCTTTATGAATTACCTAGTTTATGGTATTCTTTTGTTTTGTTTTTGGTACTGAGTATTGAACCCAGGGGCGCTTGACCACTGAGGTACATCTCCAGTCCTTTTTATTTTTTATTTTGAGACAAGGACTTACTAAATTGCTGAGGCTGACCTGAAACTTGCGATCCTCCTGCTTCAGTTCCTGAGTTGCTGGGATTACAGGCATGCACCATGACTCCTGGCTAGTCAATGGTATTCTGTTATAGCAACACAAAAAGGACTAAGACACCAGATAGCACAGATAGACAGAAGCAGGTCTGGAGCTAAAATCCATATCTTAATTCTTCAACCTGTGTTTTTCCTAATTTATGATGAAGCCTCACTTATAAAGCCACACTGTTTCATTTGTAAGATAGCAGGTAGGAATTATTGCAGCATTTCCTCTGGTTTTAAAATTTTGGACTTCACAGCTGTGCATGGTGGTGCACACTTGTAATCCCAGTGGCTCAGGAGGCTGAGGCAGGAGGATCACAAGTTCAAAGCCAGCCTCAGCAACTTAGCAAGGCCCCATGCAACTTGGTGAGATGCTATCTCAAAATAAATTTAAAAAATAAAAAAGGCTGGGGATGTGGCTCAGTGGTTAAGTGCCCCTGGCTTCAATTCCCAGTATAAAAAAACAAGAACAACAAAAAAAAAACAACTTTTTTTTGACTTGATGACCATGTAACATACCAGTAACAAAATTTTGAGCATATGAGATACCTGCATGTACACACACACAAAGAGACAGACAGACAGACACACACACACACACACACTGTTAACCCATGTTAAAAGACAAAGCTCTTGGAAGACAGCATTGCCTTATACAGAGAATCTTCTATCATGGAACATGGTGGGTGGGGTTGTAGCAGACATTCTAACCCACCCAATACCATTCCTGCTTTCTTCTTACTAAGACTAGCACTATTTTATCCAGATACTGAGAGGTAGGGGCAACATTTTCAGAGAAATTGAACCCAGCCTGGCCAAACCACAGAATTTCATTTGTGTTGATCAATGATATAAAAAGGGGAAACTGGCAGCTTTGGGGAGATATTTCCTTCTTGATGGAATATATGCCCACACACGCACACAAACACACAACAAGAGCACACCTTTCCCTTCTTCCTGCTCTTTAATTCAGTTGTGTGAAGATGTTTGGTGTTGCTACACCACAGAATGAAATCACCCGTAAGATGAGGGTGCCAAGGCAGAAAATGGACAGAGACGGGCTCCTCTGTGATGCTTAAGATGCAGACCAACCCGGATCCACTTCCCTCCAGACTTCTTGTCCTGTGAGAATGACAAAACCTTCCTTCCACCCTTGCAGCTGGGCTTTCCATAACTTCCAACCCAAAGCGTTGTTACTCTGCTTCTTGGAGCCTCAGCTTTTTTCTTTTATAAAATGATAATAATAACACCTGGGAAGGTAGTTGTGAGGAGGAAATGAAATAATAAAATGCCTAACATAAAGGAACTCAGTCAATGGCAGTTACTAATATCATAAGCTTGCTAACTATGATATAAAATCCTCAACAGTGGGAATGTTCTCTCCACTCTGTCAATCTCTCTGTGGCACCTGGCACATTTTCTCTACAACCAGTGGCCTTGGGACAGTACACCCAGCTCATACTTTCTTTATGTGTTGAGGAGCTCAGCCATGGGTGCTTTAGGCCTGGGAGCCAAAAGGCCCAGCCTACAAGGGAAAAGACAAAATTAAAAGCATGTAAGATTGAAGCATAATTGATAGCGCAGCATAACATACTGAAAGATCTAGACAAGCCATAAAATGTTCATTTCTTCTGTCCTAGAAATCCCAACTCCATCAACCCAGCCAACAGAAATAAACTCAGTGAAAAGGAAAAATTTTACTCACAAAATCTTTAATTCAGCACAGTGTTTTGCAGACTTGAGAAGGAAACCAAAATATTTCCCCTTAATGTAGTGGAATGATGGAGCCAACACATAATTTTTATTAAAGACTATATAGGAGTAAGGCAATGTCATTTTTGACATAAATGGAGACAAATCAGAATACAAGAGTGTACATACACTCCGCTTACAACCACATGAAACACGGCTGTGGTTAGGCTGGTCATAATTGGCAACAAGGGCGTTGGAACACAGGAATTGAGGGGTCTGCCGATGGCTGAGGGCACCCTGGCCATAAAAGGGAGGCAAGATAATAAAAGATGACATTGCTAGTACTGCAGCAAATAAAGGGCACTGTTTTCTCTCCACTAAGGTTATTAGATGGGTTTCAAAACAGCCCAGGCAACCAAGTGCAGAGCTGAAGGTACTAGGGCAGCAAAGGTCCAGATGGTCCTGCCATCTAAAAGGCCGCACCCAGAGAAGGCATATGAGGCAGAGGCCCCACACCAAGGACTCATGACCCAGGCAGCCATAAAGATGTACCAGAAAGACCGCTAGCTCTTCAGACACCATGAGGAAGCAAAGAGCATATAAAACCTGGGGTAGAGGAAACTCGGGAATCCTCACACTTGCTTTTGATGGGCAGATATTTCCTGTAGGATATTTCCTATTGACTCACCCTCTAGGAGTACTGTTTGTGGTCAGAGTGGTAGAAAAGCATGAGCAGACAGGTTTCTGTCTTTCAAAGGAATTCTCTGGAGGGCCACATATCAGCTCATGAAACAAATTACCTAGGAAAAGGCACACGGCAATCACAAACATGTTTGAAAAGCATGTTAAAAAAAATAAAATAAGGGGCTGAGGATATAACTCAGTTGGTAGAGTGCTTGCCTGGCATGCATAAGGCCCTGGGTTCAACCCCCAGCACATAATAAATGAATGAATGAATGAATGAATGAATGAATGAATGAATATTTGTATGCTCTAAATGTAAACTAAAAAATTTGCAATCAATTGTCTATTATATCGCATGACGTCAACTGAGGTCTTCATACATCACCATTCTGACTCACTGTGAACATGGAGTTCCTGCTGGTGGTTGACTTGCATGGGTCTCATGCATGCTCCTTTGTCTGCCTCCAAGCCTCCACTGCACAGGCTGCCAAGACAGTGTCGTGTTCCCTGATGGCCCACAGGACACAGGTAGGATCAGGTTCCTTGCATGAATGAGACCACATGTCACATTGAAGAAACTCAGCTCCCTGACTCAGAAGGCAAGAAGATGAACCTCTGGCTGTCACCAGGATGGCTTCCGGTTTGGTGTCTTCTCTGTTCTCCCACAACTTCTGGTCCCTTATTAATTTCTTTCCCCCCAAGTATATCTTCCTCTATTGTGGATCCTAAAACACAGCAGATCGCCTATTTTTATTTTGGAACAAATATTTTACAATGTCCATTTCCTCTATTTCCTCCTCCTTCTTTGTTTTGTTTTGTTGTTTTGCACTGGTCAGGATGCAACTCAGAACCTCACACATGCTTAGGCAAGTACTCCCACTGAGCTACGTCCCCAACCCTACAATATCTGTTTCTTAAATCTAGAAATGCATATTGTAAATAGTCAAATCTACCTGGTACTTGCATAATCTTTAAAGAAAATCAGGATAATGATGCAGCATAAGGAACAAACAAGAAGAATGTAACTCAGTAAAATGACACATAATTCCATATGTAAATGCTTAGACGCAATCGCACTGATAAAGCCATCACATTCTTGCATCTAACGGCAGAACCCACGTGAGCATGACGGCGCCCATGAGCATGAGGGCACCCGATACAGTGTTTTCCTGCATCTTATCAGCAGCTTCAAGGTCATGCTTCTGTTCAAAGTGCTGCTGTGGTTGATATGATATTCTCAACAGCTCACAGTAAAGCTCCAAACAAATAAAGCACAAGATTTCCACAATTCACATGTGCTTCAGGTTGCATGTGGTTTGCCCAAACGTTCATGTACTGGAGATTTGGTCCACAACATGGTGGTGTTAGGAGGCGATGGAGCCTTTAACAAGGTGGAGCCTGGAGGGAGGTAACTGGGCCCTGGGAGCAACAACCTCATGAACAGATTAATGCTGTCTTGATGAAGTTCTAGCTCTCATGTGACTAGATCAGTACTTTCAGAGAAGGTTATTATAAAGCAAGACCACACGCAGTCGTTTCCCTTTCCAGTCCTCTGGCCAGGGCACCAATAACCAGGATGCCAGTGCTATGCTGTTGAGATCCTCCAACTACACAAAATGTGAGTCAAATAAACATCTTTACTTTATAAGCTATCCAGCCTCAGGAATTGTGTTATAGCATTGGAAAATGGACAAAGATGATGTAGTAAGTGCATTTCTGTGAAGCATAGTATATGTGAAAAATAGTTTGTACTCATATAAAACAACATTCATTTCTAGAATCAGATTTTTGAGGGGAGGGGTACTGGGTATCGAACCCAGGGATACTTTACCACTGAGCTACATCCCAAGCCCTTTGAAACAAGCTTCCATTAAGTTGCTTAAGGCCTTGCTAATTTGCTGAGGCTGGCCTCAAACTTATGATCCTCCCACCCCAGCCTCCCAAGTCACTAGGATTACAGGGGTGCACCACTATGCCTAACTAGATTTCTTTTTCTTTCTTTCTCTTTTTTCTTTCTTTTCTTTTTCTTTTTTCTTTCTTTCTTTCTTTCTTTTTTTGTACTGGAGATTGAACCCAGTGGTGCTTTACCACTGAGCTCCCCTAGTCCTTTTTATTTTTTATTTTGAGCCAGGGCCTCACTAAATTGCCTAGGCTGGCCTTAAACTTGGGATCCTCCTGGGGCTGGGGTTGTGGCTCAGTGGTAGAGCACTTGCCTAGCATGTGTGAGGCACTGGGTTCGATTCTCAGCACCACATATCAATAAATAAGTAAAATAAAGATCCATCAACAACTAATAAAAATATTTTAAAAAAAAACAAAAAACTTGGGATCCTCCTGTCTCAGTCTTCTGAGTCACTGGGTTTACAGGTATATGACACAATGCCTAGCTAGAATCAGATAATTTTTAAATAGTGTTTTTTTTTAAAATCACATACATGTCTGGGACATTCAAAAGTTGAATTAAAAGTCAAGAAACATTCACTTGTGCAGAATTCTTCTGGGCATTATAGGATGTCTAGAATCCTTGCCCCTGCCCCTAGAGTTCCTGGGGCCTGCTTAATCATACTCTCAAAGTATGAGAGTACTTTTAGCTACTGAGCCCGAGAGAACCACTGGGCTCCATAGCTGAGTCAACCTGTGCTCTTTTCCCACTTTTCTCCATCTAGGAAAAAACCTCATAATGGGCATAAGAACCATAAACAGTCGTCCATAAACACATGGCACCTGTACAACCACGCCAAATTCAGATATATCTAAGGGCTCCAAAGGTTTCCTAAGAAATTATAATCACACATGTAGTTAAATTCTAGAGATTTTTCAACCTTTTGGATGGCTGGAGCATCAATTCTCCCCACAATACCCTTGAAAGATAACTTTGACGTGCTGTGCCTGGCTCTGTCCCTGATTCACTCATTGGGGAGCTGCTGGAGGGTAGGAAAGTTGGTGGGGCATTCCCAGGCTGCTGACTCTCACTTTCCTGCCCTCCCCCATAAATTCCCCACACAGTCCATGGTTGAGAACCTCTGATGGAGAGAACAGTGATTCAAGAGATTGTACTCCTCTGAGTGTGTGACCATGGGGGGCGAGGAAGAAAACCATGAAAACCAGATGCATCCTATTTGCTTATATGTACACAGACTATCTCTGGAAAAATATCTAAGAAACTAACCATATTGGTTGTTTCCCAGGAAAGGATATGCACTGCTAGAACACAGGAGTTGGGAGGACTTCCCTGAGACTATGCCCTTTGGAATCTTTTGAATTTTGTATGGATAGCCTGGAAATATAAATAAATAAAATCTGAGGTTTCAAAGAAACAGTTCTGCGCACGCTCTCGCTCTCTCTCTCTCTCTGCATCCTGGCTGTCATAAACTGTGCAGCCTATTTTTGCTCCCCCACGCCCTTCCGCCATGATGTTCTGTCTCACCTCAGGCCCAACACCATGGAGCCAGCCGACCATGAACTGAACCTCCAAAACCAACAAACATCCTCAGAACCAAGTTATCAAGCCACGAAAATGTCAAGATACATTAAGAGACCAGCTGAGCTCCCAGTCAAAAGCAAGATAAACTCTCAGCAATGTGAGTGGAAAATATCTTGGATGTACAGCCATGCCAACCTTGCAAATGACTCTTGTTCCAGTTTCAACTGAAATAACTAGGCTTCAATCAACTGGGTGTCCAACTGGGGCTGGGGCTGTAGCTCAGTGGTAGAGCGCTTGCCTGGCATGTGTGAGGCACTGAGTTTGATTCTCAGCACCACATATAAAAAATTAAATAAAGGTCCATCGACAACTAAAAAAATATTTTTTAAAGAGGAAGCATTCAACTAATCCTAGGCAATTCAAGAAACATAATAGAAAACAATATTTTTTGTTTTTGCTTTAAGCCATTATATTTTGTAGTATGTTATACAGCAATAGACAACCAGATCAGGTTTTTATGCAGTTACCTACCCATCACAGCTAATGTAATGCTTTATTTCAGCTAGAATTGTGCAGCCCATCTCTGGCAACCATTTAAAATTTGTTACCCAAGATCTACTGAAGGATGAACTATAATCATTACCCTAAGATTTCGCAAGGATTTTGGATTTCCCTACCCAAAACATCTCAAACTTAAATCATTTACCCTGCTCATCATAAAAAAATAAATAAAAGACACAGTCCTCGGGGAGAAAGCCATTAAATTGAGCATTGCAAGTTGAGAAAGTGAGAGATTAGAGAAACATAAGGTCACAAAAGAAAAGAAAGATGAGGGTCATTACGAAGCTCAGGAAAAGGAAACTGGACAAGACGATCTTGTCGGGATTTCCCCAGCACTTTGCAGGAGAACAAAGCTTTTGTTTTTGCACTTTTCTCCCTTGGCCCTAGTGTAGAGAGGATAAAAGCAATCACTGGGTTCTGCCCCATGATAAATAATCTCTTAAAAAACCACTAACTTCCCATCATTTCCAAACAAGCTGTTTGGACATTGTTTCCACAGTTGACTTAACCTGTGAGCATCCCCTACCTGCTCCTCTTTCCTCTCCACAGGCGCTGCATAGAAGACCAGTCCCAGATCTTGGGCCAAACAGATCATGGGAGATGTGGTAAGTAGCAGTGTTCCTTATAAACTGTTTTGTGTGTGTCAGGGGGTGGTTATGGCTTGGCCTACTGGGCCTGGCTACCTGGGTGAGAATGGACAAAAGTGTATTTATAAACTCATGCTCTGGACCACGAGGCTCTATTCAGGGACCCTCTTCGGACGTCCTGAGGACAGAAGAGGTGGGGCCCAAGACCCTTGTCTCTCCTGGTATGAGTGAGCCTCTCTTTCTTTTTCCAGGTCTGGAAGCTGCCGTCACAGGCCCTCAAAGGTGATCGCACTCCACATGTGCCAGCGACGCTTTCTCCAGCCACACTCTGGTTTTGATGGTTCTCTGTTCCTTCTTGAATAGTACAACCTGGGGCCCCCCAATAACCCTTCAAGTTAAGTACTATTGTTACAGCCATTAATCCCATTTTATAAAGTAAGAAAGTGAGGCTTAGAGAAACTCAGGAACGTGCTTGAGGTGACAGCTAGTAAGTAGTGGAGGCCAAACATGTCCCCAGGTGGTCCAAGATCAAGGCCCACTGTTATTCTGGGCTCCATGTTGTCTCCCCAGGGAAGCAGCCCCCCCAGCCTCCCCAGTTGGGTTCGCCCATCCTTGCTGGGCTAAAGGGATTGAGGTCTGGGTCTACACAGGAACTCAGGCCACAAAGACTTTTGGGAACAATTGGAGTCAGAGTAAAAGTAACCACTGCTTCCCTGATATTCACCTTCTCCACCTAACATAGGACCTTGGTCTCAGGAAAGCTCCTTCACGTCTGGGGAGGCCTGAGCTCCCTGGCAGTGTTCCCAGGTCCTCTCTCTGGATGCCTATCTAGTCCCTGGAGAGCAGAACCTCCCTAAGACCCCAAGATCAGTGCCACAAAGGGATCTCCAGACACCCTGTAGGCTGTCTATGTGGCCCCTGGAATCCTTGGGGCTGGGAGTGTGGTTCTGCTCTCTGAGTGGATTCTGACAACCGATTTTTTTTTAAAATTCTCTTTTGTGAAGGTGTCATCTATTATGCAAGGGAGGCGTAATGACACTCCTCGAGAAAAATATTAAGCAACAACTTTAATCCCTCACAGTTCTACCACATTAATGTTGCCTTTTAATTTCCATGATTTACCTTCAACACATATACCTATTTTTTTCAAGCAGTACTTTAAAGCACGTATGGTTCTGTAAACCTCAATAACAAGAGAAAGTTTCTCCAACTCTCTTCACAGAAAGAGCTTCTCCAAAGTATACCAATATTTATTTGGGAATAGCAGATCGTTGCAATGGGAATATGTGTGCCATAGTAAACTATGAGCTTATTCAAGCAAGTTGAGGCAAGAGAAATACAGAGGATTACATAAAAATAGTTTAAAATAATAAAACTTGGCTACAAGAACCAATAACAAGGATGGTGTCAATGATTAAGTAGACAGTTGCCGGGCAGATCTGTTCTTGCTGAAGTATTTTGTGTGTGTGTAAGGTTGTGGTTCTGGCACAGTTTTTTGTGAACAGTTCTTCTCAGACATTTATGTCTAAATAAAGAAGATACTCTGTCTTCTTCGTCTATTTATTTATTTATTTTTGGTTAAGGCTTGACAATAGTGACTCCTTTTGATTCTGACAACTTCTACAGTCCCAAGCAAATAGAAGAATCTCCAGGTACCAGAAAAGCATTAATGCATATGCTGGAAGAAGAAGGTCTGGTTTTCAGAAGCTCTCCACTGAGATTACGGGACTATGAGGGGAAGAGCAAAAGAGGGCAGCTGAAACCTGGCATGGTAGGACACCTCCCCTTATTCCAGCTGTTCAGGAGGCTGAGGTTGGAGATTGCAAAGTTTGAGGCCAGCCTGGGCAATGTAGACTTTGTCACAAAATAAAGTAAAATTTTGAAAAGGGTGAGGGTGTAGCTCAGTGGTAGAACACTTGCTTAGTATGTATGAGGCCCTGGGTTCAATCTTCAGTGCCACAAAAATAAATAAATAAGCAAATAACTAAAGAAATAGGAAAGCAGCCGAACCTACAGATCCCTTCAGGCAAAGGATCTGAATTGCTGTGAAACAGGATTTGGGGCTGGGCCTGGTTCCACTAAGAGCTGAAGAGCTGCAGACATCTCTGTGGCATGTCCCCAGTAGGGAAAGGAAGCAGAAAAAGGAGAAATTGCAACAGTCACAGCACTTCCTTCATGTCTCACTCTTGGGACATGCCTTACAAGCAGAAAGCAGCTCCATTGTAGAAGAGAGCCCAGAGGAGGAACATTCTGCTGCAATCTACAGATAACACTGAGGTAATTTTAATTTTCACTCTTCTACCTTTGGCAGGAGTGAAGAGAGGCATCTTATTTTCCTCCAAGGCCAGCTAATACACTCTTGGAGATGAGATGTCCCTTTTCCTATCCTACCCATTTTCTCCCAACTCAGGGACAGGTCTTCTATCTCAGTGTGGGTTCTTTTATAAACAGGTGGAGTATTCTGAAAGTCATTTACCTGCCTGAGTCAGTGGAGTGCCCAGTTGGCACTGAGTCAAAAATTGCCCCCAGTCAACAGTGGTTACAAATAGTCACTATGGACAAGACAGCAGGCTGGGCCTGTGGAGAGGGCAGGGAGGGGGTCCAAAGTAGCAGAAGTCAGCATGGCCTGGCCTGGCCTCTTCACCTGGCAAGGAACCACAGAGCTGTCACTTCCGGGTTTAGGCTTAAAGGAAGCAGAGAGGTCAGAAGCCACAGACTAGCAGACATTGAGATCTTTTTGTAATTTCTACTGAACTAAGTCTAACCAGAACTCCATTTCACCTCTTTGCTTTAACAACTAAGAAATATGAGCCCATGCTTTGTGTCTTCTAGGAGGCCCCAGCCCTCAGCCAACTGGTGGGGACTCACTCCCTCAATTCCTGGCCCTTTCAACGCTGGACCTGTTGCAGAAGCTCTTCCCTGTGCCTGTGTGGGTTTGTATTCCTTCAGAAAGTACATATAGGCCCCTGGACTTTCTGGCTAGGACTTAGCAGTGGGCACCATGGGTTCTGTGAATTTCAGAAGTTACAAGGCGGAAGCCCAGGTGATGATGATGGGCCTGGACGGGGCAGGCAAGACCACCCTCCTGTATAAACTGAAGGGCTACCAAGAGGTGGAGACCCTGCCCACCATTGGTTTCAATGTGGAGCCTCTCGAAACTCCTGGGCATATGTCACTGATCCTCTGGGACGTTGGAGGGCAGGCTCAGCTCAGGGCCAACTGGAAGGACTATCTGGAAGGCACTGACGTTCTGGTGTATGTGCTGGATAGCACAGATGAAGCCCGCCTGCCCGAGGCTGTGGATGAGCTCATGGAAGTCCTGAAGGACCCCAACATGGCTGGCGTCCCTTTCTTGGTGCTGGCCAATAAGCAGGAGGCACCGGATGCTCTCCCGCTGCTGGAGATCAGACGCAGGCTGGGCCTGGCCTGTTTCCAGGACCGCTGCTGGGATTTGCGGGCCTGCAGCGCCCTCACTGGCCAGGGGCTGCCAGAGGCCTTGAAGAGCCTGCAGACTCTGCTGAAATCCCGCAGCCGCCTGTGTCTTCAGCTCAGAGCGGGTGGGGCAGGGCACAGGGACCCCAAGAAATCCCGACCGGCCTAGAGCAGATTATGTCCTCTCATGTGAACCGGAAGAACCAGCTAATCCTTGAGAAACTTCAACTCCGTTTATCATATCAGAAATCCTTCTATTCTTAGGCTATTTTCTTCTCGGGGACTTATTTTCAGTGGTATTTATGTTGAAAATCTTTGAATAATTATTCTATTTTTTGAATAATAATACTCTAATAAAAAAGAAAACCCTCAACATGTTTAATTTAATAGCTCATTACCAAGTATGAAGGGAGCAACAAGTGGTCACATAATAAATTGAGATGTAAGTTCAAAAAAAGGGGGAGGGTTCAAAATCAAATTTGAGTGTCATCTGGACACATTCACGATCATTATGAATGATTTTCCCTCATGGCCTCTGGGTATGTGCCACTATCTGTCTTGGTACAAGTAGCCAGGACTGGCAGCAGAGTGGGTGGGTTGGCTCCCTCAGAATCTGCATTATAGAGATTCACTGGGGCCGTCAACCCTGAGCAAGGAACTGTGAGTTAAGGCCTTCCAAAATTCACCCTCCTTTCTGACCTCTATTAAAGTGTTTTTACTCTTTATCATTCTATGTAGATCTTTTTCAAAATCCTATTATTTTCCTTCTCTTTTTTCCTTATTGGAGCACATTGTCTTTCTTTAAAGATCAGATCGATTGTTTCATTCATTAAATCAAAAATATGTAGACTGCTTAAACCAGGCATGGTGGCGCAAGCCTGTAATCCCAGCACTTAGGGAGGCTGAGACAGGAGAATACCAAGTTCAAAGCCAGCCTCAGCAATGGCGAGGCACTAAGCAACTCAGTGAAACCCTGTCTCTACATAAAACACAAAATAGGGCTGGGGATGTGGCTCAGTGGTCCAGTGCCCCTGAGTTCAATCTCCAGTACCAAGAAAAAAAATGTAGACTGCTTAATTTGTGGTAAAAGACAAAGGAACATGGTGGCACACGCCTGTAATCTCAGCAGTCCAGGAGGCTGAGGCAGGAGGATCTCAACTTCAAAGCCACCCTCAGCAAATTAGCGAGGCCCTAAGAAACTCAGTGAGACCCTGTCTCAAAAAGAGGGGAGAGGGGCTGGAGATGAGGCTCAGTGGTTAAGCACCCCTAGATTTAATCTCCAATACCAAAAAAAAAAAAAGACAAAGAACAAAGGAGCTTTCTTTTCTTTTTTTTTCTTTTTTGTGTTGCCAGGGATTGAACTGAGGGCCTTGTTCATGGGAGGCAAGCACTCTACCAACTGAGCTATATCCCCAGGCCTGACAAAGGAGATTTTAGATGTGAACTAGGTATTTTAGAGGAGTTATTCTGAAGATAGGGATGACAGTGTCTTCTCCCTCATGACAGTAAAATGGAAAGTTGAACACAGCATTCTAAAAGAGTTTTCAGATGCCTGTTACCTGGGATCCACAAAGGTCCTGAACTTATTTGCAAAATGTTATGCTTTGGCCATTTTTCTAGGAAGGAAGACCCATAACTTTTGTCAGACTTTCAAAGACATCTGTGATTCCCAAAAGTAAAGGATCGATAATCTAGTTTTATCCTTCATCCAATCCCAGAATGCCGTCTGTTCTCTGAGTTTTGTTTTGTTTTGGTACTGGAGATTGAACTCAGGGGCACTCGACCACTGAGCCACATCCCCAGCCCTATTTTGTCTTTTATGTAGAGACAGGGTCTCACTGAGTTGCTTAGCACCTCGCCATTGCTGAGGCTGGCTTTGAACTTGCGATTCTCCTGTCTCAGCCTCCCTAAGTGCTGGGATTACAGGCTTGCACCACCGTGCCCGGCTTGTCTGAGTTTTTTAATGGCAAGAAGTTTACATTTGACATCTGTTCTCAAATGAAATATCCTAAATTTTAGACAGTCCTTGGATCCTGTATTCAAATCAGCTTCCTCGCCAGGCGTGGTGGTGTACACCTGTAATCCCAGCGACTTGGGAGCCTTGAGGCAGGAGGATCCAAGTTTGGGGCCAGTCTTAGCAACTTAGCAAGACCTTGTCTCAAATGAATAAAAACAAACAAACAAATAAATCAATAAGACTGAACATGTAGCTGAGTGGTAAAAGTGCCCTCGGATTCAATCCCCAGTACTCACCACCCTGCAAAAAACATCGGCTTTCTTAGCCCGGCACAGTGGCTCACGCTTGTAATCCCAGAACTTTGGGAGGCTGAGACAGGAGAATCGCGAGTTCAAAGCCAGCCTCAGCAACGGCGAGGCACTAAGCAACTCAGTGAGACCCTGTCTCTACATAAAACACAAAATAGGGCTGGGGATGTGGCTCAGTGGTTGAGTACCCCTGAGTTCAATCCTCGGTACCAGAAAAAAAAAAAATCAGCTTTCTTATAGATTCTGGTGGTGCTTCTGTCCCCTCTGGAGTAATACAATGTAAATTGGACCTCAGTGCCTTCTAACATCTGAGATCTGCCAGGTCCTTCTACTTACATTCCTCCTTCCCACCATTTTGGCATGGCTCATTCTTTCTTCTCTTTGTCCATCAACATATTTCAAAGTTTCTTCTGTTAGACACTAAGAATGCAAAGATGAATGAGATAGGGCTTTAGGCCTCAGGGAACTCTGGTTCCTGATGCCAAGAGGCTAGGCTCTGTGCTTGGTATTTTATATAGACCATCACTCATTCTCACAACCCTGCAAAGTAGACCTTATTCCCATTTTATGTAATTAAAAACTTGGAGAGCTCATGACCTTTTGTTGCTTGAGGCATAGAGCTACTGGGTGACATAACTGGAATTCGAGACCAAATAGGTCTAGCTCTATTGCCTGCATTCTTCCACGACATCATGCTTCTAGAAGGTTTAAGCAGGGAAGGCCTTCCATCAGTAGATGTGCTGGGGGGAGCATTCTAGTCAGAGAGAAGAAACTGCACGGAAGCATGGGGTGGGTGGGTATGGGAAGAACAGGAAGCTGGTATCCCCGGAACAAGGGCTTAGAGTCAGGAGGGAGAAGTGATGTTGTAATAGGAAATGAAACTGGAAAGGAAGTTTAGGTCCAAGTTGGAAAAGGTTGTTTGGACTTTAATATTTTAAGAGTTTGGCTCAGAGTTGTGCAACAGTCATGGATCTTTCCATTTAGGAGGATAACTTAGTGAGAGGATGAGGATGAGATAA
Organism: Xerus rutilus; assembly: GCA_028644305.1. Lineage (NCBI taxonomy): Eukaryota > Metazoa > Chordata > Mammalia > Rodentia > Sciuridae > Xerus > Xerus rutilus. The sequence continues at coordinate 108,860,466 of CM053404.1, forward strand.
AAAGAAAGGGGAGATGGGAAGGCAGGGAAACCAGCCGGATGACCATGGTGAAAGAGAAGAGAGGGACAGGAAGAGGTGAGAAAATCCAAGAGTTATTTTTAAGGGAAGAAGTTGAGAAAGGACGAATTTGGAGATGGTCCAAGGTCTTGATCCTGCACCGAAGGAAGCATGGACATGATATGAACAGAGAAGGTGAGCACAGGAGAGCAGCCTGGGACTGGGTTGGATCACTGCACCCTGTGTTTGAGATGTGTGGTATGATTTGGTTATAACTTCTTTCAGATCATCCAGAATGTGAGCTCCTTGAGATGTTGAGAACTTGCTGGAAGCAACTCCTGGCTTCTGCTCGTGTAGGCTCATTTTCTCATGTGATATGTCCCTTCTTATTATGAGCTCATCTTCAGTAGGAGCTGTTTTTCCTGTGTGGCTTCCATGTGACTTGGGTTGTGACAGTGTCTCTATAGAGTGGGTTTTTTCTTTGCATCTCCTAGGATCCAGGAGATTTTAATTGTTTTAGACCAAGTACAGTGTTAGTTCTCCCGTATGGGCTTCTGGGCTTCATGAGTAATAGAAATCTGGACTCTGCACCCATTCCACAGACCCCAAAGGGTTCATGTCTTCTGACAGGTGATATTTTTTAATTAGCATCTATGACCCAACTCAGACAATTGCTTCCTCATACTTCCCTGAGCTGGTGGGCAGCATTTTCCAACCTCCTTTAAAGGAAGGCATCTCTTTGATGCTCTTGTTTTTCTTCTCAGCTCCAATCAACATCTCTCCTCAAAGCAAGCCTAAGGCCACAGCCCCAGTTCCCACATTGGTGTCATAACCTTAGACAGGCCCTGGAGCCATTGGCTCCTCTGAAATCTCCAGGGTTTCATCTTGCACTTAACTGCTTTGGCTGTGGGTTCCCTCTTCCTTTCCATCCCTTGAGGATTTCCCTTTTGTACAAAGACAGCATACTTTTTTTTTTTTTTTTTTTTTTTGGTGCTGGGGATTAAACCCAGGGGCATTTAACCATGGAGCCACATCCCCAGACCTTTTTTGTATTTTAGAGAGAGGGTCTTGCTGAGTTGCTGAGGGCCTCCCTAAGTTGCTGAGGCTGGCTTTGAACACTCTATCCTCCTGCCTCAGCCTCCCGAGCCACTGGGATTACAGGCATGTGCCCGCCGTGCTTGGCAATATTTTAAAATATCTCTGCTAGGGCTGGGGTTATGGCGCAGTGGTAGCATGCTCACCTAGCACACAGGAGGCACTGGGTTCGATCCTCAGCACCACATAAAAATAAAATAAAGCTATTGTGTCCACCTACAACTAAAAAATAAATATTAAAAAAAAATCTCTGCTATAGTTTACTGAACATTTCCCTGACTTTTAAATGGGAAAGCTGTGTTCTGTGTGGCTAGACATCATGAACTTGTTTTGCTGTGTGGCCAGCAGCCTTCCCAGATGCTGGTAGTGGGTGACCTGTTACCTCTGCACCAAGGAAGATGGTTGTTAACTGTTTGGATGGAGGGAGGAGCCTGAAGGAAGGGAGACAGGGTAGAGGAAGACCTGGGGTGTCTATTGATGGAGGTACACCCTATTGATATCATGTGTCTATACACACTGTCATCACAGCTGCCCCATCATGCCATGGGCAATCTTTTCCCTGGTCTCTTGACACTCCTTCTACTTTAACTAGGTCAGTCTCCTCCATGACCTCAACATACTCCATGCTAGTTCCCAAGTGTGCTGGAGGGTCAGTGTGCAAGCTCCGAGGTCTAAGTGTTTCCCTGAAGCCCACAATCCTAGAAGGCAGACATATGCAATTGGTCTTAATAAACCCCAGACAGTCTCCTTTCATCATTCCCTTCAGATAAAATTTCTGAAAAAGAATAATAATAGCAAAATATAATAACCATGCCCAGGCAGCTTTAACCATAGCTCCCTGCCGGTCCACTGCTGCTTGGAGGGACTGAATATCAATACATAGTATTACCTAGTCTGTGGTTCTAGGATATTAATTATACAATTCTCTGGATGAAAGGTAAGTCTGAGAGTCTCAGAGTCCAAGTGCAGCTCTGCCAGCCTCCCATTCAACAGCTCGTGAAACACTGGCCAGAGGAGCATGGGAATCCCACAGGGTACAGGCCATGTGTGCCCTCTTAGAGTATCTTTTTCTTTTTTGCAGTTCTGGAGTTTGAACCCAGGAGAACTTTACCACTGAACTAAATCTCCACGCCTTTTTATTTTTTTATTTTGAGACAGAGTCTCACTAAGTTGCTGAAGCTGGCCTTGAACTTGCAATCCTCTTGCCTTGACCTCCCAAGTTGCTAGGATCATAGGAATTAACCATGGCACCCAGCCCTTCTCTTTGTTATAGTTTACTGAACATTTCCCTGACTTTTTAAAAAAAATTTTTTGAAAATGTTTTTTGTTTTTTTAGTTGTAGATGGGCGTGGTATCTTTATTTTATTTATTTATTTTTATGTGGTGCTGAGGATCGAACCCAGTGACTCACGCATGCAGGGCAAGTGCTCTACCACTGAGCCACCGCTCCAGCCCCCTTTCTCTGACTTTTTAATGGGAAAGCTGTGTTCTGTGTGGGGTTTCTAATGTCCTCTGTGCATATGCTCTGACCTGTCAAGCTCCCATGCTGGGGGCTGAGGTGGGGAGATCAGTTCTTAGAGCTGACTCAAGGGTTGGCAGTGTCCTACAGGGCACGTAACTTTAGGGAAGCCTCACACCTGCTCTTCCATAGGCTTAGGTTGTTTTCCTGTCTGTACCTCCTCTTCAGATCCTACCCACTATTTCAGGATCCTCAGATCCTACCTCTCCAGGAAGTCTGGACTGTGTATTCCAGCCCACGTCCATCCTCCCTCTGAACAACTCCTGTGGTGCTGACTGTTCTTAGTGTCTTCACTGGGCTGTTCAACAAGGTCATATGGGACTTGTGTACATTCCTAGAGACTTACATCCCTTTGACCTTCAAAGCCTGGAATAATGTGAGATATTGAGTTGCTTATTAAATACTTGGATGAAAAATAAGTAACTAAATTAAAGCCAGGGAACTGGGTGTCATGGTGGGGAGTCCCTAGGTCCTCTGAACTGTCCAGAATAAAATCCAAGATTGAGAACGCCTAAAGGCTCATCGGTTTAAGAGCCATCTCTACTTCAGGCATCCTTTGCAACAAAAAGTCACACATACTTTTTCTACAACGTGTCATATTCAGAGCAACCTGACTTTTAGTCTGTGGAGGAGAGAGGGTGGTAAGTGGAGACCTGTGGTCACACTGGAAGCCTAGGAGGGATGATAAGATTGTTCAGCCCATGGCTTTTGCTTCTGCGGATGTTGTCTTTTGCCGCCACTTTCTTGGATCTGTAAAAGCAAATACAAATCAACAATAAGAAACTGAAGGGCCTGGGGATGTGGCTTGGTGGTAGAGCACTTAGCCAGCCTGAGCAAGACCCTGTGTTCCATCCCCCATACTGCAGAGAGAGGGAGAAAGAGAGAATAAAATGGGGTTAATTCTCCCTATTGAAAATAAAGGAGGGCTGGGGTTGTAGCTCAGTGGTAGAACGCTTGCCTCGCATGCGTGAGGCCCTGGGTTTGATCCTCGGCACCACATACAAAGCAATGAAATAAAGATGTTGTGTCCATCTATAACTAAAAAAAATATTTAAAAAAAAGAAAATAAAAGAGACTTCGCTCCCCTCCCTTATTTTAGAGCATTAACTTTAGGGGGCTTGTAATTTTAAATGCTTTCCTGTGTCTTTGAGTTGTATAGACATTTTTTTTTTTTAAAGCTAAATAAAGCTCAGGAATGTCTTTTCGGGACAAAGAGCCAGGAGCCGGCCCTGTCTTTTGAAATGTAATCATCAAAGGAAACAGCACCCTTCTCATTTCAGCGGGAGAGGGGGAGCCTCCATTTCAAGTTGCAAAACTACCCCGTCCTAAAGAAAAGAGAGGGTTGCGTTTCCTTTGGATCAAGCTAATTAGCTAACAGATGGTGACCTCATTTGCCAGGTGAGTCTAGGGTGAACGCCACGTGACAAATGGTGTTGTCCTCAAGTCCTCTTGCTGGGGGAGGGGACTGTTTGCCTGGAGTGGCTGCCTCTGTCTGTCTTTGGGGCCTGTCTGTGACGCACACTACATTCTGGTTGAATGCTTACTCGGTAATAAAACAATTTTCTTTACTACCTCTGTGGAGAGATTTTCTGATCTGGCAGAAGATTTGTTTTAGATTATATTTACTTCCCAGATTCCAATGCCTGGCTCCATGAGCTTTTAGTTACACACTAATTTTAGTAAAATAGCATGGGTACAAAGAAGGACATCCTAGTGAACAAACGGTATCTTAAGATGGTTTTTGTAGGACACTTAATTAGGAAGGATGAACACGTGTTTGGCATGACCTGTGGCACTCCCGCTGGCATGATTACCAACCCCAGCGATGGCCCTGAACTCACCAAGAGGACTTTGCTGTGCCATCCCTGAATCCCCTACCTACATGACTCATAAAAGCAGCAGTGCTGGAAAATCAGAACAATTTTAGAAAAAAAAAGTCTTTTGGGCTGGGGTTGTGGCTCAGTGGTAGAGCGCTTGCCTAGCATGTGAGGAGGCACTGGGTTCGATCCTCTGTACCACATATAAATAAAATAAAGGAACTGTGCCCATCTACAACTGAAATTATTTTTTTAAAAAGTCTTTTATTTTCACCTTGTTGTCTTGATTTGCACTCCTCTGATGTGTATACCCACGAGGAAATTTGGCTATGCAGCTACAGATCATGCATATTGAAAAGTTCTTCAGAAACGGCATTGTTCCGCCTCAGGTCTCCAACTAAAACCTGATAATGAATCTTCCCTCTTGTCCCTAACCTGGAGTCCATGGATATGTTTATAGAATACTTCAAGCAAGAAATTGCAAACCAAAACAAATTAATTCTCATAAAAGCACCTTCCAATATTTCAAATAAAAGAAGGCACCATGATTATAGATGCTCTCTGGATTATTAACATGATATTATATCAATTTGTAATTTTCATTTTGCCTTTTCTTTCAATTCCATCAGCTTCAGTTTCATGTGATATAAAATGTTAGCTTAACCTAGAGGGCAGGGATAAAGGATACAAAGATTTATTTATGTAAATGTAAAGATTTTTAGAGAAAAATTATTCCACAAAAGAATTGTTACCAAGAGGGAGATGACAACCTTACCCTTTGTTCAAATAGGTGCTGTCTAAATGCAGGTAAGTATTGGATCAGAGTTTGGGCTTCAAGTCTGTCAGAATTGACTAGAACACCATTTCTGCTCCACACAAGGTGGGTATCTTTGAGCGAATTATTTAACCAAGCTGCCTCATCTGCAGAACTGGAATAATGGAAGGTAACTGAAGGTTATTGTCTCCCAAAAAAGTTCTTGTGAGAATTAAGTGAGATAATGTACATCTTGCCAACTTGTATTTCTTGAGCACCTACTATGTACAATTCACTTCATCTGTGTACAAGAGATACACAGATGAAGGACATATAAACACAGTCCCTGCTCTTGGATGTAGCTTTTCATTAGAGACCACTATTAATTCCTTCTAAATCACATTAGAAATGAAAATGAAGCATTGAATTCTGGAGACCCAGGTTCTTCTTGCAGATCTCTTCACCCATCCTTGGAATTCTCTAGAACCCAACTGGTAAAAAAAGGTGGGGGGTGGTGCTGAGAGAGCAGAGTCCAAGACTTTACTCAAGCATTCTGGAACCTGCTGGACTCTTAGCTTCCAGCCCCTCCCCCATAATTTTTTTTGGTGAGGGGTACCAGGGATTGAACCCAGGGGTGCTTATCCACTGAGTCACATCCCCCGCCTTTTTCAAAAATATATTAATTAGAGACAGGGTCTCCTTGAGTTGCTGAAGCTGGCTTTGAACTCATGATCCACCTGCCTCAGCCTCCTACAAGCTGCTAGGATTATAGGCGTGCACCACCATGCCTGCCTCCTCCCTACCATACTTAACTCCTCTATCCCTGTACTTCTCTCTGGCCCTAGACTAGAGAGCTCTTTCAGTCTGAGTACTTGGAAGCCCAGCATTAATAACTCGATGTACTTCAAATAAATCCTCCTTTCGGAAAGCCTATCAACGTGAAAAGAAAGGATTTCAGGCAACTGGGAATTCAATCTCATCCTCAGCTCCTTTTTGAAATTCTACAATTATAGAATTCATTCCTTGGACTTCAGTTTTTAAAAGAAAAACATCCCTCGAAGGATAATGGGAAACAACCGTCATTTACAATTTTGGGAGCGGGGTATTGGGTATTGAACCCAGGGTCTTGCACATGTTAGGCAATTTAAATATTTACATTTATATATTTAATTTTGGGGGGGATGAGGGTCTTACTATATTGCTCAGGCTGGCCTGGAATTTGCAATCCTCCTGCCTCAGCCTCCTGAGTAGCTGGTTATTGCTATGCACCACCATACCCAGCCCCCATTTAAACTCAAGATCTTTTGAGGAGAGGTTCTAGGAAGGCAGCAAAGCTAAAAGTTGAGAAAAACTGAAACAAGTACACAAGGGATGCTGCCCAAAGGAGAGGGGCAGGACCATCGTCACTGTGTCTAAGGTCATAATGAATGTGGGCCAAACTGGCCGCATAGCCCACAGCCAGGACCACTGTATGGCAGACTGCCACCTTCCCCCAGTGCTTGGAAGGGCCAAGAACTAACTGAGGGGTCACAGAACCACCTCGCTGGCCCAGGAGTGCTACTTTGGGCTGGGGAGTGGGTGGAGAATTAGAATCTGGCTGCTTCTTCCACCTTTGGATTTGAGCCCAGTCTCTCCAGTAGAGATTGGCCTCCCAGGGCTTGGAGCAGGGAAGCCCTATTTGGAGAATGGACCAGGCCGGGGTAGAGAAATGCCCAGGAAAGTGGCAGTACACACTCTTTATGACAGTTTAGAGGGAGTGTTGATGTTTCAAGGAAAACCAGCCAGAAGTAGCTTCAGCCTTTCATTGGAAAAGTCACTCTTTCCTCACCCTGAGAAGGGCTCCCCCCACGGCAACAGGACAGCATCAGGACCCAGGCAGGAGAAGAATCTGCCATCACAAAACTCCTCAGGCCCAGTCCCAGTGGAGGAGGGATGCATTCTTTTAAACCAGCCTTCCAAACTGTTATTTGCAACCGTCCCCCTCCTGGCTGTTTAAAGATAGGATCACATACTCGGGGCAATCACATGATGCCCAGGAGTCAGAGTCCAGGCAGTGGGCAGAGGCCTGCGGTTATTTTGCTCTGCTACAGCCTGGGTCACATGGTTGTTACACAAATGCTGTGTCCTTCCTTCCTCTTAGCTGGTGATGACTCAGGTTTTGGAAAAGAGCTCAGAGAACATTCGGCCAACAGGCTCATCCTGGGCACTCCTCAGGCAGCTTCTAGATAACTCAAGAGCTGGTACAGACCTGACTCAAAAGTATGGATGGAGCTGTGGTGCATGCCTGTAATCCCAGCACTTAGGGAGGCTGAGACAGGAGAATCGCGAGTTCAAAGCCAGCCTCAGCAATGGCGAGGCGCTAAGCAACTCAGTGAGACCCTGTCTCTACATAAAACACAAAATAGGGCTGGGGATGTGGCTCAGTGGTCGAGTTCCCCTGAGTTCAATCCCCGGTACCAAAAAAAGTATAGATGGTCACCCCAGGGCTCTGCATGCCATCCCTGTGAGGTCTTTAGGAGGAACAAAGAAAGTCGTTGAGACTTGTGGCTTAATGTTGTGAAATCCACACATACAGCTAACTGTACTGTCTCCCCAAACCTCACCAGACAATAAAGGGATTTAAAAAAACACACACAAATAAAGCCAAAATTCACAAGGGCAAAACAGCAGAAGACAACGTAGGTTTGAGATAGCAATTAAATTAGAAAAGATGGACAGTGAGCTCACAGACCGGAGACAGCAGAAAGTCAGGTGCTGGGTGTGTGTTGTATCTCGAGGGACTTCCTCTGCGCCACACACGGGTCTTAGGGCTGAAATTGTAATATCCTGTCTAATCTCTCAAGCTCTGGAAGTTTGTGCTCTAATTTTAGAGACAAGGCCCAGGGAGATTGGATAACTTGCTCCAGGTCATATGGCCGCATCTGAACTTCTGTCAGATGCTGGCTCCAGGGACCATGCTCTCTTTATACAAGATTAAGATAGCAAAACAAAGAAGTCTCAGAATTTGGAATATCAAGGAGTACCAAAATGGGGCTGGAAACAGTTGATGGAAAGAGACCCCTAGATGCCGTCCTCATTTGATTTGGCAGGCAACTGCTCCTCTGTTCCCAGGCAGAATGCTGCTGGTTTCTTCTCTGGAGGTCTCTCCCAGTTGAGGATGGGGTGAGACACCAGGACAATTGGAGGAGCTGCTCAGAGCCCTTCCCACTCAGCACCCGAATGTGACAGGAGGCTGTGCACCCCAGGCAGGGGCCTGAGCACCTCTGCAGGGATCCTGGCCAGCAGAGAGGCCACAAGGACATCTGAAGTTCCCCCAGGAAGTGCTGGCTCACCAGCTGTAGTGGCCATGTCCATGGCTCACATGGCTTTCTATCTGCTTTGAGGAACCTTCCTCTTTTTTGCTCTTACATTTTTCCTATAAAATATAAACATGGAGAAAAACAGATCCATAATCAAAATGGCATTAAGCTTCTTAATAGCAGCAAAACTGAAATCTAAAGGATAATGGAACAAAGCCTTTAATATTCCAAGGACAATTTGAACAACAAAACTGTGCTATAATCTATAGAATAAAACTAATATCTATGAGTCAATGCTGGTATAAATAAAAAACTGAGTGACTAGCTCAAAGAAGGAAAAGAAAGAGCTCTACCTTACAAGAGAATTCCACTTGATAAAAGTAGAAAGGAGCCGGCGCGGTGGCTCAAGCCTGTAATCCCAGCACTTAGGGAGGCTGAGACAGGAGAATTGCGAGTTCAAAGCCAGCTTCAGCAACGGCGAGGCGCTAAGCAACTCAGTGAGACCCTGTCTCTACATAAAACACAAAATAGGGCTGGGGATGTGGCTCAGTGGCTGAGTGCCCCTGAGTTCAATCTCCAGTACCAAAAAAAAAAAAAGAAGGGAAATAGAAAATCACCATTAGAACACTATAGTATTAGGGGCTGGGGTGGTGGCTCAGTGGTAGTGTTTGCCTAGCATGCGTGAGGCACTAGGGTCAATTCTCAGCACTACATATAAATAAATAAAATAAAGGCCCATTGACAACTAAAAATTTTTTTAAAAAAGAACAGTACAGTATTAATTTTTACAGGCAAGATTCATCAATAGATGCTAAAATTATTTGGTGAAAATCTGAGGATAAACAAGATATTTGCAGAACCTTAAAGTATATCCAATGATATGTTTATTAATTGCAGGAAAGACAGTAATTTTATGGTGGAGAAATGCAGAACCACTTTAGCCACAGGATCAAAGTTAGCATTGCTTGCACAATGCAGAAAGAAGGGCACAATACCTCTGTGATATTCTTGCCCAGAATCCATAATTCAGTGTAATCATAAGGAATTCAGTGTGATCATTAGACAAATCCAAAATCAGGGATATTCTGCAGAATAACTGCCAGCATTCTTCTAATGTGTCATGAAAGACAAAGAAAGACTAAGGACCTGTCCCAGATTGGAGGAGATTAAGACAACTGAGTAACTAAATTCAGTGTGGGATCTTGGAAAAATAAAATGAAGCTATTGGAAACACTGGTGAAATACAATGTCTATAATTTAGTATACAGTAGTGAACCAAAGTTAATTTCCTGTTTTGAGGATTGTACTACGGCTATGTGAGATGTGCATTCAATATGACTCTGTTCTATTTTTGCTGTCTTTTTTTAAATCTAAAATTATATCAAAATAAAACATACAAAAATATAAGGAAAATTGATTTTCAACCCAGAATTTTGTACCCAAATTATGAACTGTAAGGATAAAATAATGATGTTTTTCAGACATACAAGGGCTCATGTACCCTTAATTAGGAAGCTACTAGTAGTTATGCTCCCTCAAAACAATACACCAAGGCAAAGACATGGCATCCAGGAGACATGGAACTCACCATTAAAGGAAAGAAAAGGAATTTCCAGAAAAAGGACTATGCAGAGTCCTCCATAGGCATCAGTATAGATAGATACAAGAGGGTGAATGTTTCTCAGAAGAACAATGTTGAACAACTCATCAAAAATAATAATGGTTTACATATCTATTTTATTGAATTAGTGAAGTTTTCAGTTTTGACAGAGTTTGGGATTGGATTATTGGTGAGTATGTTGGAAACCAAGCAGACAAACAGAAGAAAAGAGGCAACTATCAGCTCCTGGGAAAATAAACAGTTATACTACAAGCAAATATAACCATAGTATCTTTTTAAAAAAATATTTTTTAGTTGTAGATGGACACAATATCTTTATTTTACTTTTATGTGATGCTGAGGATCAAACTCAGTGCCTCACACATGCGAGACAAGCACCCTACCACTGAGCCACAATCCCAGCCCAACCATAGTATCTGAAGTGTCTCAGATGTGAGCTATTTTTACATAATCATAATCATGTAAATACTAAACACTCACTTAACCAAAATACCTATGTTGGGAGGAGGAAAGAAGGAAATACGGGTGTGAGTGAAGCATGAAGGATGAGAGTTAAATTCTTATCTTCCAAGGTAACAAGTAAGGAAACCACTGTCCAATGGGCTCCTGGTCTCAAGGCAAGATGTGCCTTCCAGGTATCAATCCCAGAGGAGTCTGTGAAGAGGGTGTGGCAGATGTAAAAACCCAGGGTGTTTTTCTTCCCTGCTGCCCTAGGCAAACTGGTGGGGAATGGAAAACAGCCAGGGCTGAGTATGATCAGGGCTGAGGAGAAGGGACAGACAGATGAGGCTGGCTCAGGAAGAGATGTGCTCAGGTTCCATCTTGGCAAGGGTCAGACTCCAAAGAGATGCCACTCGGGGTGGAGTGCAGCCACAGGTCAAGGCAGTTGACAGCTATCATGAGGTGGCCTGCTTGGGGCCTTGCTTTCCAAGGTGGTTTCTGCAAAGCTCTGGTGCTAAAGGATGTGAAGAGCTGTTGACTTGAAAAGAGTTCCATGGTCCAAAAAGCTTGGGAAATGCTGGGTTCCCAGACATTAAATAGGTTTCCCCACTGCTGGATATGTCAGAGCTCTTCATATGAGGACAATTACAGCAGGCAGGGGATATTGGCAAAGAGTGTCTAGTCATGAGCACGAAACCCTTTCTGCACAGAGCAGAACACTGGATCATAAAGACGGTGGCAATGTTGTATATTCAGAGCCTATACTGGGCACTGACCCAAGCCCAAATAACAATGTGAGCCGGACTAGGTAAGACAATGTACTGAGTGTTAATCAAACATGTGCTCATCCTCAAAGCTGCCTGTGCTAAGCACTAGAATGCATTTTGTGGATAAAGAAGCTGAGGATCAGGCAAGTTCCACATGTTGTCCAGACTCCCCATCAGGGAAGAGTTGTTCTAAAGTCCTGCTGAACAGCACAGCTGGACTCCAGTCTCTGCATGTCCTTCTCAGGCAGATGGCTTCAGGTTTTGCTACCTGTGCCCATGGCATTGGGCAGTCTGCTCACCTTTCATTGCAAGGTTTTTTTTTGGTAGAAGAAAGATGCTAATCCTTGTCCACAGGGTTCACAGGATGAATGAGAGGGTCCAATAATAAAACAAAGGGATAAGTGCTTTGAAGTGCACCAGGGATGCTGGTGTGGCACTAACACATGCAGTAACGAAATCCAGTCCTTTCCTAGAAGCCCAAAGTCTCTGCATCTCAAAGCGATCACTTTCTTTAAATCATTTGCAAACTGCTTAAGGAAAAAGGCTGACAGATAAGACAGTGGCTTTTTAAAAATAATTTGGTTTTTTTTTTTAGTTGTAGATGGACACAATCTTTATTGAATTTATTTATTTTTATGTGGTGCTGAGGATCAAACCCAGTGAGTGCCCCACGTTTCAGGCAAGTGCTTCACCACTGAGTTACAACCCTAGCCCCAAGACAGTGGCTTTTAAAGTGGGCACCAGGAAGCCCAAAGGAGACCCATTATCTGGAGGCTTTGAACTCAGACCTTGGAAGAACAGATGCCCTCAGACTCACCACTGTCTGCCCCTCCCTAATGCCTGCAAATGCTAAAAATACCCCAGCCACCTGCTGCCCAGGGAGGCAGCAAATCACTTGCCTTCCAGCACCAGAATTCAGGCCAGGCCTGGCCTAACCATAGACCTGTTGGGTTACATTCACTTCTTTCCACCAGGCAGCTATCCACAGCTAGGGCTGAGAGTCGCCAGGGCTATTGATTCCCAGAGGAAGAGGGCCAAAGTCAAAGGTCCTGAGGCCGGAGATGCTGACTGGGTGTGGGTGATCAGAGAGGAAGGTGTTACTAGGGGAAGGAGTGGGAGGCTGCAGGGATGGGGAAGTGGCTCCTGGGGTCTCAACAGGCAATGGCTTTACTATATAGAATAAAGTCATCTCGGAAATCCACAGATCAACCACTCAACTGCTGTTCTGTTACCCCAGGCCACCAGATGTCACTGTTACAAGGAGCATGAGTATTCGTGGTCAGATCCCAGGACAACGACAAAGTTTATGGAGATCACTCAAGTTGTGGGTGCTCAGGGACACACAAGTGAAATCCATTTCCTGCTTCCATTTCTTCTGAGTTATATCCCACTCCTGTGACCATGTAAGTGCATGAATTAATCAAGAATGAAGGATTTGTCTGTAATGCTATTGACAGCTGATTTTGTGTGTACGTGTAGAGCCACTATTTACAGAATGGTAACTTCAGGACGAGGGACAGAGAGAGAGGAGGGAAAGTATGTTGAGAGTGTTTCTCCAGAGTCACCCCCAGCTGTAACACACATGTAGGAAAATGTTTGAAAAGTAGAAACTAAGTTTGTGTAATAGTGATCCTCTCTGAAGATACGAGGGTTAATTCTTTTTCTTTTTGAGATGGGATCTTGCTATGTTGCCCAGGCTGGTCTCACACCTGTAGGCTCAAGCAATCCTTCTCCCTCAGTCTCCTCAGTGACTGGGACTACAGATGTGCACCACCATGCTTGGCTTTATGTTTTTCATTTATCTTAATTTTCCATTTTCAGCATTGAATGTGTACCAATAATGTAATTTTATTTTTAAGTGCTAGGGATCAGACCTGGGGCCTCACCCCCAATCCTCATAAAATTTTTATTTTGCCTGGTTTTTAGTACAAACACACTCTAACAGGGTAATACACCAAACTGTTATTAACCTTTTAAGGTTAATTAATGGATGTGATTTGTTTCCTACAGTGAAGTGGTGGTGAGAAACGGACAACGGTTAGGTCTGGGGTCTGTATGTCCAGGCAGAACTAGGAATAGTGGAAAGAGAAAATAAAGAGCCTCCAGGAGGCAGTGAGTGGAGGAGATTGGCCCAGGTGCCCAACTACACCTGCCAGGTACTACCTATCACCTGGAGAGTGTGTAGTTAAAATCAAGGATCTGCCCAGTTATTCTCTTTACAGTTGATTTCTCTTTAGAGTCAAACTCCATATAAAACAAAGAGGGCACATGCATTTTAATAATAATTAAAAATAAAGAAAAACAAAGGATCCTTCTCCAAACTTTTTTTGCACTTTGGTCTCCATCTAGCCTTTCTTTGACATATTTTCTTTTATAATTCTCACAGTGCAAGTTTCCTCTTAGAGCCACCATGCTGGTTATTTCAGGAGCCATGGAGCTGATACAATCATATACAAGAAAACATTATTTATAGACTGTCTTTAGGTGGGCGATGCTGACATCTGTCTAAACATTACCTGGAGGGCAGCATTTGTACGGCAAATTATAGCATTAACAATGCTGGGAAGGGATGGCCTGCTTGCAGGCCTGTTTCAATACTTTCCCACCCGCAATGTAAGCTATTCATTACCTGCTGCAGATTATTTTATATATTCATTGAAGCTTGTCTTCTATGGCCTGTTCCCAGGCAACAAATGGGATGGGGAGAATAGGGAAGGTACTGGAGAAAATGATCCTTAAGAGCCCAAGCAAAATGTAGACTTTAAATAAATTGAGGGCTGGGGCGGTAGCTCAGTGGCAGAGCAATTTGCTAGCATGTATGAGGCACTGGGTTCGATTCTCGGCATCACAGAAAAATAAATAAATAAATAAATTGTGTGCATCTACAACTAAAAGAATATTTTTTATTAATGATTTTTTAAAAAAATTCTAGATGGACACAATAGCTTTATTATTTATTTTTATGTGGTACTGAGGATCGAACCCAGTGCCTCATGCATGCAAGGCAAGCGCTCTACCACTGAGCTACAATCTCAGCCCCAAATAAAAGAATATTTAAAAAAATAAAAATAAATTGAAACATTCACCTCCTAGTAGCTGGAGGTTCTGAGGCTATAAGAGAACCACTCTGAAAGTGGTGCCTTATTTTATTAATTCTAAGAAGCTATCAAGCCTAAGATGTACTGTAGTTTTGAAAGCAAATACCCACTGCCAACTAAATCATGACACAACTGTAAAACACACCCTAATTTTTTATATGTTAAAATATGGAGGGAAAACCCATCTTAGAATCAATGACATATGGCTTTTCCTCTGTCAGCTCCCCCCACCCTCCCACGACAGCCTCCAGTGAACTGTCAGTCTCCTTCACTGTCAGCCAGGGACACCAAGCTTTCTCCCACCTCACTTAATTGTGAAAACATTTAGATCTGTCCCTGCTTGGCAGCAGAGTGTATCCACACTCCAAGTCCCTATCAGTCTATAATCCCCTTTTCTCTCCCATCCAATACTCAGCAAAACCCCAGCTGAGGGCAATCATGTTTTCAGGACTGCCCACAGGGTCTACAGCCTATCCAGTTGCCCTCCTCTGTTTAACACTGGATTGAGCTGGATCAGCAGAGAGCAAAGGACTGAAAACACTGGGCGATCCCTCCAGGGAGGTGTGCCCAGGCTTTCCTATCTGCATCCCCTGTCCATCCACACTGAGGACACCCCTGACATCCTCTTGTCAAGGACATAGACAAGGTCTTCATGAGGACCCACTGCAGACATTTTTGGGGGTCTTCATACTAAAAATCTTTTTTTTTTTTTGGTACTGCAGATTGAACTCAGGGGCATTTGACCACTGTGCCACATCCCCAGTCCTATTTTGTATTTTATTTAGAAACAGGGTCTCATTGAGTTACTGAGTGCTCGCTTTTACTGAGGCTGGCTTTGAACTCTCAATCCTCTTGCCTCAGCCTCCCAAGCCACTGGGATTACAGGCGTGAGCCACCTTGCCCAGCCTGAAATCTTTTTAAAAATAAACTTTTCAAGTTGAAGAATAACATATATACTGAAAAACACACAATTGTAAGTGTATGGCCAAATGAATCATCACAAATTATAACTATCACTTAAATGAGAAAAAAATGGAATGGTATCCACATCTCAGAAGCCCTTGCCTGACTTCTCCCTATTACTACCCCAACCTTCCACCCCACAGGCAAACACTATCCTGATTTCTGACACCATCCATTAGACTTACAGGTTGAGTATGGTTGATTCAAAAGTCTAAAATCTGAAAAGATTTTGGAGCCTATTGGATTTTCAGATGAGGAATGCTTACCCAGAAAGTCTATGCAAATATTCCTCCGAAATCAGAGACACCCAACTCTGGTCCCAAGCATTTCAGTTAAGGGATACTCGTCCTGTATCTGCTTTTGAAATTTACATAAATAGAACCACACAGTATATATTCTTTTGGTCTGGTCTCTTCCACTTACTGCTATGTCTGTGAAAGTCTTCCATGTTGTTATGAGCAGTACAAGGTTAATTTGCTCTGTGGGACAATAGCCCATTCTATGAATAGACCATAGGTCTATGTATTCATTTAGGTTTTGTCTGGTTTGGGGTTATCACGAACAATGCTGCCATTTTGGTACACGTATCAGCCATTTATGTGAGGTCTGTATCTAGGAGTCAAGTTGCTGGGTTATATTGTATAGGTACTTGGTTAAGCACCTAGAGATGACTCCCAAGTGACCACAGAGTGGACCCTCCCAAGGGAGAAACCTCCAGTGAGTTCACCACTGGGGCTACTCAGCCTACAAGCCCTTTATTCTTCCTGTCTCTACCACAAATGTCTCTCCATACCCAGGAAGTTGAACACTTGGAGTACAAATGCTAAAACCCTCACATTTTCATGACTTCACTTATCAGTACCAAAGGAGAGGGGGAAGAAAGGGGGTTTACATTGGCAACCAAGAGGGACTAGTGAGACCAAAGAGGAAGTATCATGTTTTCTAGAATGAAGAATTAATATAATAATCTCTTCAGTATTCTATAATAATTGGTTTTATTAATGTGGAACAATTAATGCCAGCCATAAAAAATGTAAAATTAAATGTGATTATTACAAGTTATAATTTATTCCCCCCTGCTTTTTTCCCCTAGTGCTAAGAATCAAACCCAAGGCCTTGCACATGCCAGGCAAGTGCTCTATCACTGAGCTACCCCGCCTCCCCAGCCCTCTCTTTTTCTTATACTGCTATTTAATTAATGACAACCACTATTATAACAATGACAAAAACTTAGCACCTTATAACCCACTTGAAACAGGTTGTTCAGGAAGAGCAATGAATAAAGAAAGAAGAGACTGGAATGCTTGCTCCATTCTGGCTCAACTGGCAAGACAGTAGTGTTTGTGACTTTGAAAATTCACCGCAACTTCTTCCGGAAGTTGGTTCCTTTGTGATGCATCCTCCTGAGTTCTACCCACGACTGCAACAGTAGCAGTCCTGGGATCAGAACCCACAAACCATTAAAAAACACCAGATAGACCCAAAAGTGGAACCAATTGTCAGTGTCGAGGTTGGGGCTTCCGATAAGCCACTCTGGGAAGAAGGTCATCCAGTCACCATACAATTCACACACGCACAGCGTAATCTGTATGAAATGCCTGCCATAGAGAAAGAAGCAAGGAATCACACTACGGCTCGGCACTGCTCAGCACACTGGGTTATGACATCCTTTCTTTAAGGGCAGCATCAATGCAGTCTTTTCTACAGAAAAGCTCTCTGAAGCTGGACCTCAGGTTTTGGGCAGAGCCCCCTCCTTTTTTTGGTCTCAGGGATTGAACTCAGGGGCACTCGACCACTGAGCCACATCCCCAGCCCTATTTTGTGTTTTATGTAGAGACAGGGTCTCACTGAGTTGCTTAGCGCCTCGCCATTGCTGAGGCTGGCTTTGAACTTGCGATTCTCCTGTCTCAGCCTCCTTAAGTGCTGGGATTACAGGCATGCGCCACCGCGGCCGGCTTGTGCAGTGACCCTTTGATGAGATAAGTCAAATCAATCAATGAAGACTCAGTCCTGCCTTGGAGAAGCTGCATCTCCATTTCTAGTAGATTATTCTTAGAGTTAAAGAAGGATTCTTGGGTATCTTGGACTATTCTGAAGATTTATGACCTAGCAAAGAAAGATCTGAATGTGAGTCTCGTCATGAGCCACAGTTTTACCTGTCAAAGAAGGGGGTCTAAAGCCAGCCTCAGCAATGGCGAGGTGCTAAGCAACTCAGTGAGATTCTGTCTCTACATAAAACACAAAAATAGGGCTGGGGATGTGGCTCAGTGGTTGAGTACCCCTGAGTTCAATCTCCAGTACCAAAAAAAAGGGGGAGGGCAATAAGGGCTGGGGATATAGCTCAGTTGGTAGAGTGCTTGCCTTGCATCTATAAGGCCCTGGGTTCTAATCCCCAGCACCACAAAAAGAAAAAAAAGGGGGGCACGCAATAATAGCCTCTTCCTCAGAGTGTTGTGGAGACTAAATGAGATACATAGACAAAGGGCCAAGTACTGTGTCTGGCACACAGTCAGTATTCCGTGATGCAAGTATTGCACATCTCTCAGATAATAAACACATGGTTCGTCTGTAACCATGGTCTTGGGGTCAAAGATATGGTAAGGCGCCAAGGAGAAACTTCATTTTTATTGCCAACTATTGCTATAAAATTGGGTGAGGAAAAGTAAATTAATGACCTTGGAGTCCTCTTTCAGATCTGAGGCTTTATGATGAAATTTTAAAAGATACTTTTTCAACATCAGATAGTAGAAAATGGAGTGCAATTGTACCATCTTGACATTGTTTGAGGGCATCATCCCCTGGACTGCCATCTATTTACCCAGGTCACTTTGTCTCTCAGAAGGAGAGAAAAAAACAGTGGGAAGGAGAAGAGCAAGAGTCTCTCAGAGTCTGCTCAGAGGATGAGTAATTATTCATCTTCCTCCTTCTACCTCCCCAGCCCTCCACAACCTGCTTCTAAAACATCTCTTATTTATCTTTTTGGTATTAGAGACTGAACCCAGGGGCACTTTACCACTGAGCTACATCCCTAGCCCTTTTTTAAAATTTTGAGACAATGTCTTGCTAAATGGTTGGGAGTCCTGCTAAATTGGTGAGGCTGGCCTCAAACTTGTGATCCCCCTGTTTCAGCCTCCTGAATCACTGGGATTACAGGTATGTGCCACCACACCTGGTCTCCTATTTATCTTGAATGCCTAACTCATAAATAGAAGAATTTAATTTATGTCAAGTGAGAAAAGAGATTTCTAGAGTGATCTGGGGAAAAAAGGGAAATATTACCCTTTTATTCTCCAAAATATTGGTGACCAATCAGCTAACACTGTTAATACCACTCTTGCTTTTCTAGAGATAGAGTCATACCAGAATTTTGTTCCTCTTATTTTTAATTATTTGTTTGTACCAGGGATTGAACCCAGGGCGCTTAACCACAGAGCCACATCTTCAGCCCTTTTTTACATTTTATTTAAAGACAGGGTCTTGCTAAGTTGCTTAAGGCCTCACTAAGTTGCTGAGACTGGCTTTGAACTCACGATCCTCCTGTCTTAGCCTCCTGAGCCACTGGGATTACCACTGGCATGAACCACTGTGCCTGGCTCTCATACTTTTTATTTTGAATAGTCCCAAATTATCCTGGTGCACTGTGACCCTCATCTAATACCACACAATTTTCATTTGTATTCTTCTTTTTATCTCACAAATAAATGTGGTCACAACCTACTCCAAATGTCACTTTGGCACTGGCACAGATGTCTCTTCTCTTTCCCAAAGGATAGAAGAACACTTACCGATAATATTTCTCTTTGACTATGGCATAAATGAGGAACAATGCCAGAAACCCATCCAGGACAGCAGTCAGAATTTCCAGAGACACAATTGTTGGATCAAAATAAAGCCATCTTGAATCGGCTTTGCCATATTCTTTCCCTAAATATAAAATACCTGTTGTTAGTCATCTGGCAAGCATTTTTTTTTTTATTTTAATGAAAGTTAATGAAAATGACACTTTTCCCCCAAAAAAGAGATCAAAAGAATACTCTCTTTACATTCTTCATAACAACAACATAATAATACGTGATAGTTGTAAGATCATTTAGTTTCCGAAGTGTCTGCACAAATGAGCCCTTTCTACCCTTGAACAGTAACAGTAACAGAATTCTACATTAATTCAACATAGTCTTTAATAATGATCTGTGTAGATACATTGTAATTCCTTATTTCACTATTTCAACACAGCTGGGTGCAATGGTGCACACCTGTAATCCCAGCGGCTTTGGAGGTGGAGGCAGGAGGATTTTAAGTTCAAAGTCAGTCTCAGCAACTTAGTGAGGCCCTAAGAAACTCAGTGAGACCCTGTCTCAAAATAAAAATAAAAAGGGCTATGGATGTGGCTCAGTAGTTAAGCACCCCTGGGTTCAATCCCCAGTACCAGAAAGTAGGAAAAAGAAAAAAGGGTTCTGGTATCTTATAGGTCTTAGCATTGCAAATCTCTAGTCTCCTAATGGCCACAGGAAGGATCTCTTGGGGCCAGGCAAAGGTTCTTATGAAAAGCTGTCCTGAAAGAAAGGACAATAAACAGGGTTCTCTATTTAATGAGATAACACACAAGGTAAGCCTGCCAGGAGGTCCCCGACGAGGCCAGGCAGAGCCATGGCACCTGTCCTTCCTTAGCTGACCCTGTTCTGAAATAACTGTTCTACAGGGAAAGCAATGCAACTCTGGGAGGGAAAGTCTCCCCCTAAATTTACACATATATATAATAGCTGAGCTGTATCAGCCGGTGTACCCCAAATCTAAGGAAATGTCACTTAAGTAAAATGCCAGTGCTTTAGGAATCAAGAGATGAATGTGTATTAGACATTAAAAACTAAACAACCTCAAATCACCATTCATTCATTCTGGGGATTAAACTCAGGGGTGCTCGACCACTGAGCCACATCCCCAGCCCTATTTTGTGTTTTATGTAGAGACAGGGTCTCACTGAGTTGCTTAGCACCTCGCCTTTGCTGAGGCTGGCTTTGAACTCGGGATTCTCCTGTCTCAGCCTCCCTAAGTGCTGGGATTACAGGCGTGCGCCACCACACCTGTCTCATTCATTCATTCTTTTTTTTTAAATATTTTTTTAGCTATAGATGAACATAATACCTTTATTTTATTCATTTATTTATATGTGGCACTGAGAATCGAACCCAGTGCCTCACACATGCTAGGCAAGCGCTCTACCACTGAGCCACCATCCCTGCCCCTCATTCATTCATTCTTTAACTCAACAAATTTTCTCTGAGCTCCTGGGAGGCTCTGCGCTAAGTCTCGAGAATGCAGCAACAGCCAGGATCTGACATCTGCCCACACAGGCAGGACTCACACTAGTAGAGCCAATACCTGCAGAGAGTGATGGTTAGAGAAGATGGGGACCTGGAGGAGATGGCACTGAAGCCCAAAGAGAGGTGGGGGCAATTCCCTAGACACGGATGTTCTGATCACTTCCTCTTCACCTTGCTGGGAAGGAGGGAGTCCCACTTGGTGGGTCACAGAGATGGCCAAACACACTTGACTCTGGACCCATGAGGAGGATGGCCATTTATGAGTCACATTCACTCACAGCCTGGGCAAGAGGTCACTGCGTCTTTAGGGCCACATGGCGGGTGTACCTGGGAACACAGTGAGCTACCAGGGGCCATGGAGGCAGGTGTGGTAGTAACCAGAAGATGGTATGTGCCCCGGTTCTCATGAGAGGATGGTGATTGGCTTGTCTGAATAGTTCTGAGGGCTGGCAGGGAACTGAGCCTTCTCCCTAAGGAGAGGCAGGTGAGACACCCCGTTCCTGTGATCAGGACGGGTGATGGCTAGGGAAACTTATCCACGGAAGCACAGTGGGGTGGAGGACCTTGCTGTTTGGTTATTGGAGGCCCTGATTGATGTCCAAGTACATTTAGGCCTTATGCCTCCAGGGGTAACTCTGAAACCAGGTGAGGGGTAAGAGGAGGAGCATGTGCAATGGCCTGGGGTTGAGAACAAATGTCTGAAAGTACAGATAAGCTGGCAAGGCTAAGAAGACAGTGTGAAAGGGACGGTGCGGAAGGCAGGGTGGGCAGTGCGGGCCCTCGGTCTCTAGTCCGCTGCTTTCTCCTGTTGCACAACTGTGACTCTCTGTGCTAGCGAATCACCTACACGACCAGAGGGCAAACAGCAGCATCCAAGAGCACAATGAGGTGGTCATTTCCTATTATTTTGTGATTGACAATGGAGCTTCGTCAGAGGCTTAGAGGATAAATACAAACTAATGGCAGGAGGAGGTTTCCACTAGCTGAGCAGCTGCTATGTGCTTGACCAGACTGGAAATGAGGACGTGGTGAGGGTCCTCATGTTTACCTCTGGCCTACAGCCTGGGAAAGCCAAGGACAATGCCTGGGAGACCCCAGCCAGACCCTCTGAATCAGAATCTGCATTTGAACAAGATTGCCAGATGATTTTGTGCACTGTGGAGTCTGGGAAACACTACTTAATTTTTACCTGCATGAAAACAAAGGACAATGTGCCATTAAAGTTTTTACTGCTTTACAGTGAATAATATAAGTGTGAAGATGATTGAGAAAGACCATGTTAGATACTCCCAGTTCATGGGATTAAGCCAAACTGGAGTGATTTACTTTCTCTGATGCCTGAGCAGCCAGGGCCAGAGGTGGTCACATGGCTTCAGACAAATGGGACCAGAGGGAGGCTCACCAGAGAGGAGCAGTAACTCAGTCTGGATCCCCCAGCCTCTAGGCTTCCCCAGCCAACCGCAAGCTAAGCACTACTAAGGTGCACGGCTGCTTTCAGCCCAGCCTTGGAACTGAAGTGGCAGGACACCGACCCAGGGGCTCGGACTCCTGGAGTGACCACTGCACAGGACGTGAGGCAGCACAGATGACACATTTTGTCTTCAGAAGCACCAACCAACTCACTCAATTCTGTAGAGGTTTTCTAACACTAGGGGAGAACACAGCCCCACACAGACCCAGGGCTGGAAGCAGTGATTTCAAAGATATGAAAGAAACTTGATGGGGGCGGGGTGTAGCCCAGCGGTAGAGCGCTGGCTTAGGGGCCAGGGTTTGATCCCAAGCAAGCAAGCAGGCAAAGCAACAAACAATGCAGTCACAGATGCAAAACCTGAAAGCAATTATCCTGAGCAAGGCAGCTGACGCCGCTGCACGGCTCATTATTTGTCGGTACTGACCCAGTCCATGCTGGGAAGTTGAGAGTGGATGCCGGCTGATTTACAGTGGGCAGGAAGAAGATAGAGAGAACCCGATCATATCTCAGCAGGACAGGAGGAGTTTGAGAAATTATAAGAATACAGACAAAGACATACAATAAAAAGAAAGCTGATATCAAAAGTATGAAAACATCCCCACCCAGTCTAAAGGCTGTAAGCTCTTCAATCTCTTCTCGCACACATTTTTTTTGGTGGTGCTGGGGATTGAACCCATGACCTTGTGCATATGAGGCAAGCACTCTACCAATTGAGCTATATCCCCAGCACCCCTTGCACATTCTTAGTACACATTGCCACTGAGATGTCATTCACATTCCGCTCAACTCACCTATTTAAAGACAGCTTTTATTAGTCACGGATTTGAATCAACAGTCTAACTTAGAAAAAAGAAACCCCTGCCCAATAGCAGTGACTCTTCATTTCCCCCAACTCTCCCACCCCACATGCCCAGCCCTGAGCAACCGCGAATCTATTATCTGTTTCTACAGTTACCTACTGAAAAAGGATCATGCAGTATGCCATATGGGCCTTCATTCAATTGACAGCAGCACTTGCAATTAATGTCGTCTGACATTTCAAATGCAAATATTTTTAATTACTTACATAAAGAAGCAATCAAGCCATCGGAATCAGCAACATTTCCTACCAAGGATAAGTAGACAAAAGGGCCTTCCTAGGGAGAAGAAAAGCGAAGACATGCTCTAGTTTAGCATCACAACCACAGGATGGCACCACAGGATGGCAGCGCAGACACAGGGCAGTGCATGGGCGGCCTGCCACCCCCTTCCCCCGGCAACCACATCCTGGTGGGCAGCCTGAGACCACACCGTCACAGCCTGTGGGTGGGAACCTGGAGTCTGCCTACCAGGACCCTCAAAATGAGTATGTCCAAAGTTAATATATAATAAATGTCAGTTTGCAACCACCGGCATAATGAAATCAGAGGCGTGTTCTTCTATGGAAAAATTAAATGAGGGACTGGGATTATGGCGCAGTGGTAGCGTGCTCGCCTAGCACGCATAAGGCACTGGGTTTGATCCTCAGCACCACATAAAAATAAAATAAAGATATTCTGTCACCAACAACTAAAAAATAAACATTTAAAAAAAAAAAAAATTAAATGAGGGGCCTGGGGTTGTAGCTTGCCTAGCACATGTGAGGCACTGGGTTCGATCCTCAGCACCACATAAAAATAAATAAAGTAAGGGTACTGTGTCCATCTACAACTAAAAAAATATTAAAAAATAAGTGAATATTTGCACAAAGAAAGTGCTTAACTTGCATGAAATAGAAAAGCTCTTTAATTATTCAAGGGATCTTAAGTCTTTAAGAAAAATCTCACAGTTCTTTTTTTTTTAACTCTCAAAAAAGAAAAAGAAAAAAAAAACGAGCTCTCTCTTAACAAAAATGGCAATTGAATGTCTGTAACAGAGTTGAGCTCCCTCCCCTGCAAACCCCTGCATCAGGGCAACTTTAGGAAGACTTAAAATGCTTTCAGGCTTTCTCTTGTAATAAAATATCGGCAGTTATTGAGAACTTCTCCATCACTGAGGTGCTTCTTTGCCTAAGCTTTTAAAAAAAACACAACTAGAATTCAGTGGGATATCATGTTGCTCCTTTAAAGAGATTTTATTGCTGTCAACACAAGGTTTTTTTTTTCTTCTTTCTTTCTTCTACTGGGGATTGCACCCAGAGATGCTTTCCCACATTCATCCATTCATTTATTTATTTAGCAGTACTGGGGATTAAACCCAAGGGTGCTTTTACTACTGAGCTGCAGCCCCAACCCTTTAGGCAGGGTCTTGCTAAATTGCTGAGGCTGGCCTCAATCTTGTGATCCTCCTGCCTAAGCCTCTTGAGTCTCTGGGATTATAGGTGTGTGCCACCATGTCTAGCTCTCATTTCTTTCTTTTTTTTTGGGGGGGGGGGTACTAAGGATTGAGCTCAGGGGCACTTGACCACTGAGCCACATCCCCAGCCCTATTTTTGTATTTTATTTAGAGACAGGGTCTCACTGAGTTGCTCAATACCTCGTCATTGCTGAGGCTCCTGACTCAGCCTCCCTAGCTGCTGGGATTTACAGGCATGCACTGCCGTGCCTGGCTTCTCATTTCTTTTTATCAAAGCAATCACTTATTTGACATTAAACTGTTCTCTGCTGACTTTCAGTACCATTTCCTATAGTCAACACTTTCTTTGAGGGGGTATCGGGGATTGAACTCAGGGGCACCGGGGATTGAACTCAGGGGCACTTAATCAATAAGCCACATCCCCAGCCCTATTTTGTATTTTATTTAGCAACACTGAGTTGTTTAGTGCCTCGCTTTCGCTGAGACTGGCTTTGAACTCGAGATCCTCCTGCCTCAGCCTCTGGAGTTGCTGGGATTACAGGCGTGTGCCACCGCACCCAGCTGGGTTACTACTTTTAACCATTTCTGTGGATTATCTTCCTAATTCATTATGTACTTACACTGATTATTTCCTTAGACTGCTCATCCTGAAAAGTTGTTTAATTCATACCACTTTCCCTCTCCTTTCCAGTTTTGATAGCTATGTCATTCTTCTATTAGTTACCCAAATGTGTAATAAACTGAAAACCTCAGCTCATTCATTCATAAATGTAGCATAAATCATAATCATAAATGATTTCCTACCATGTAACAAGATCACGAGACACGCCCCCCTCTTCTTCCCATTTCCAGCTCTCAACTTCTGTCCACTTTGTATGGACCTTATTGAGACTGTTTACATTTCCATTATGGTTATGTAAACATATTTATCTTCCCCGTTTCATCTGTCAGTGGACTTTAAAAGCTGAGAAGCATTCAATAGAATTTACAATATTATGATTATAGAAATATCATTCACTGTAGTGGATCACAATTTCTACAGATCCAGAACTGATTCCTGTGTCACTTAAGAATAACTGCAAATGGAATATCCTTTCTTACTTTAGGAATGTCTTAAAATCACACTATATATTAGTCTGCTTCACATTTGGGCCATGACTTATTTGCAAGCTATTTTTGTGATCCTAAAGTTTGTAAATGCCTTTTTTTCCTTTTCTTTTTTGATTGAGAGAAGAAACCTGTCTCTCCACCTCATGAATATTTGTTTCTTACCTGTATTAACCTCTGTTAAACAGAGATTTTAAAGCTGATTTGTATTTTCTTGACATTCTTTGTAAGTCACTTAAATGATAAATATGGCTTATCTAAGTATGTGTAAAAATTATACTCTTTAAAGGAGATTTATTCACATACAAAGTAAATAACAACATTTTTACACAAATAAGAACTCTCTAGTTTCCTTAGTGTGTAATATTTTATTTTCACCAGCCCATTTTTTATTTTTAGCATTAGCCATAGTGAAAAATCCACGTTACTTCTTTGGCTTGGCATGGGAACTTTCTAGACAAAGTACCACTGTCCTGGCCAGTAGGGGCAATGGGGCTGGGCTGAATTTGACCCTTCCTAGGCCTTAGTCCATCTATCTATAAAAGAAAGACTTGCTAAAATTAGGTTGTGGATCTCATCCAACACCTAGATGTGACTTCCACTAGCAACCTCTTTCACTTGGCCCACGAGCAAAACATGGATTCGGACACTGAGTTTAAGACCTTTCCTTGGAAGCAACTGAGAACAGCAGCAAGATGGGGAAAGACCTGGAAATTAATAACATGTAGGGACCTACGTGTAGAAAACAAATTTGTTCTCTTTTATATCTACCCATTGAAGTTCTACTCCATTTTCAAATCTCAGCTCAAACCTCTCTTATTTTTTTTTAATATTTTTTTAGTTGTTGATGGACATTTATTTATTTGTATGCAGTGCTAAGAATTGAACCCAGTGCCTCACGCATGCTAGGCAAGTGCTCTACCACTGAGCCACAACCCCAGCCCATAAAACTCCCCTTATTTTTAATTTTTTATTTGTTCTTTTTTGTTATACATGACAGAATATATTTTGACATATCATATATACATGAAGTATAACTGCCCATTCTTGTAGTTGTACATAATGTGGAGTTAACACTGGTTGTGTAATCATATACAAACATAATATCAGGAGGCTGAGGCAGGAGGATTGTGAGTTTAAAGTCAGCCTCAGCAAATTTGTGAGGTACTGAGCAACTCTTAGGGACTCTGTCTCCAAATAAAATATTTAAAAACAAGGCTGGGAATGTGGCTCAGTGGTTAAATCCCCCTGGTACAAAAAAACCAAAACAAAACAAAACATAAGAAAGTTATGTCCAATTTATTCTACTGCCTTTCCTATTTCCATCCCCTTCCCTTCCCTTCATTCCCTTTTGTCTAATCCAGTGAACTTCTATACTGCCCCCCTCACTTATTGTGAGTTAGCATCCGCATATCAGGGAGAATATTCGGTCTTTGGTTTTGGGATTGGCTTATTTAGCATGACAGTATCCAGTTCCATCCATTTACCAGTAAATGCCATAATTTCATTCTTCTTCATGGCTGAGTAATATTCCATTGTGTATAGGTAGCATATTTTCTTTATCTATTCATCTGTTGAAGGGTGCCTAGGTTGGTTCCATAGCTTAACTATTGTGAATTGAGCTGCTATAAACATTGATGTGGCCGTTCCACTGTGATATGCTGATTTTAAGTCCTTTGTGTATATGCTGAGGAGTGGGATAACTGGATCAAATGGTGGTTCCATTCCAAGTTTTCTGAGGAATCTCCATACTGTTTTCCAGAGTGGTTGCACCAATTTGTAGTCCCACCAGTAATGTATGCGTATACCTTTGTCCCTACATCCTTGCCAACATTTATTGTCAAACCCCCTTATTCTAAGAAACCTTCCCAAACTTCTTGTGAGGATGAATTTCTCATTTCCCTATAACCCCCAGGTCACTAAATTAGTTTCTATGATCACTAGCTATCTGCTGCTTATGGATCTTCAGCTCCCAGTAGATGACATATCTCTGGGGTCTGGTATATTATAATCTCCATCTCAGAATCTTAAAGAACCCAGGAATATTTGTGTTCAATGTTTGTTAATTTTGAAGTAATGACAAGTTCACACTATAAATTGCCTAAAAAGGAGGATACCATGATGAGGCTTTGAGAATATACTATGTATTTCTTACTATATTAGTGTCCTAAATATAAAGACAGGATTTTATATACATAATATATGTTATGTATATAAATTATATAAAATATGCTATATATATTATTTTCATATAAATATATACATATGTTGTAATGTTATAATGAATACATTTACGCCTTCAAATGCGATCAGATATAACTTTCTCCAGGAAGCAGATTTTACTAATTCTCTTGATGGAAGTAGGTGCCCCTCTGTTATGGTTTAGATATGAAGTTTCCCCCAAAAGCTCCTGTATTATTGCAGGAATGTTCAGAGGTGAAATAACTGGGTTATGAGAGCTATAACCTAATCAGTCCATGCTAATTTGCACAGAGTAACTAGGTGGCACTGTCAGCAAGAGGGTTGTGACTGGAGGGGATGGGTCCCTGGGGGCTGCCCTGGAGGAGTTCATAGTCCCTGTGACCCCTCCCTTCTCTCTACTTCCTGGCTGCCAAGAATAGAGCAGCACTCCTCCCCCAGGTCCCTCCACCATGACTGTTGCCTCACCTTGGGCCCAGAGCAATGAGTCTGCCATGTATGGACCGAGACCTTGGAAATGATGAGCCTCAAATAAACATTTCCTCCTTGAAATTGTTCTTGTTGGGTATTTTGGTCACAGTGATGAAAAGCTAATACACTCTCCTACACCAAAACGTACTTGCTCATCTCTTCCTCCAAACCGCCATTCTCTTGGGGCAAATGCACAATACACAATACATGCTAATAAATGTTTACTCAAATAATAAGAAATAAAAGGAAAGGAGACAGTAAAGAATAAGAGGAGTTTTTTTCTTTTTAAAGACAACACCTATTCCACTTAAAAATGGGGCAAAAGAAATGGAGAGACATTTCACTAAAGAGGATATATGAATAGCAGATAAATACATGAAAAGATGTTCAACAACATCAGCCATCAGGGAAACAAAAGAAAAAAAACAATAAAGTACCACCCTACCACTGTGAGAATGGTTTAAATAAAAAACAATGGTAACACCAAATTCTGGCGATGATGTGGAGAAAATGATCATTCTTACATTGCTGGCAGGAGAAAAGTGGTACAGCCACTCTAGAAAACTAGAGTTTAGTAGTTTCTTTTTTTTCTTTTTCTTTTTTTTTTTTTGGTACCAGGGATTGAATTCAGGGGCATTTGACCACTGAGCCACATTCCCAGCCCTATTTTGTGTTTTATTTAGAGACAGGGTCTCACTGAGTTGCTGGCTTTGAACTCGCGATTCTCCTGTCTCAGCCTCCCAAAGTGCTGGGATTATAAGCATGCGCCACTGTGCCCGGCTGAGTTTAGTAGTTTCTTCCAAACTAAACACACAATGACCACATGACCCAGCAATGGCATGCTTGAGTATTTACCCCAGAAAAATAAAACATATGTCCATGTAAAAACATGAACACAAATGTTCATGGCAGCTTTATCTGTAATGGCTAAAACCTGGATGTCCTTCAACAACCAATGGTTAAATAAACCATGGTTGTACTCAAACCATGGACTACACAGCAATAAGAAGGAACTGATACAGTCAACAACTTGGTTGGTTCTCTAGGGAATATACTGAGTAAAAAGAGCAACCTTCAAAATACTATATATATATATATAACATTTTAAAAATGATATTTCAAATCATTTCAGGATTCAAACCATTTAAAATCATTTAGATGATCTGTAAAATTCTAGAAATGGAGGACATATTAATGACTGCCAAGAGGGACTGGAGGTATAAAAGGATAACGGGAGATTCTCACAGTGTTGGAATTATTCAGTATCTTGACTATTGTAGTGGACACACAAACCTACCCAGCTGATAAAATCATATAGAACACACACACATAATAAAACTGGGAAACCCAAGTAAAATCAGTGGACTGCATTCATGTCTATGTCCTGTGATGTATTATTATTATTGCTATTATTATTATTATTATTTACAAAATCTTACCATTGGGGGAAATGAGGCAAAGTGTCCACAGGAGCTTCCACCATTTTGTTTTCCCACTGGCAATGTACCAGGGTTCTAAGTTCTCTATGTCCTTGGCCAACAGTTGTTATTTTCCTTTATTGTTGCTGTTGCTGTTTTAATGACATCTTAGTCGGTGTGAGTAGTATCTCACAGTGGTTTTGACTCGTAGTTCCCTAATGATTTGTGATGTTGACCATCTTTTCATGCACTTATTGATCATTTGTATGTATTCTTGGGAGAATGTCTACTTACACTCCTTGCCTACCTTTGAGTTGTTTGCTTTGTTGTTGTTAAGAACATAAAAGTTTTGAAATGCAGATACTATCATCTAGTACTTGTCTTAGTCTGTTTTCTCTTACTATAACAGAATACTTGAAGCTGGGGACTTTTGTAGAAAACAGGTTTATTTAGCAGACGGTTCTGGAGGTCCCAGAACATCTACTGAGCTCTGGTGAGGGCCTTCTGGCTATATCACAACATGGTGGATGGCATGATATCAGGATCAGGTGTGAGAGGGAAAGGTCACAAAGTGAGAAGGAAACAAGAGGAATTCAGGGGCTAGGCTTGCTTTTCTTTTTTTGGTACCGGGAACTGCATTCAGGGTATTCAACCACTGAGCCACATCCCCAGCCCTATTTTGTGTTTTATGTAGAGACAGGGTCTCACTGAGTTGTTTAGTGCCTCACGTTGCTGAGGCTGGCTTTGAACTCGCAATCCTCCTGCCTCAGCCTCCCTAGGCGCTGGGATTACAGGTGTGTGCTACCACGCCCAGCCTAGGCTTACTCTTTTTGTAACACCTGACTCTCCTAAGAACTCACTTACTGCTCAAGATCAGCATGTGTCCCTTATTGGGTGATTCCTCCGTGACCTTGCACGAGGCCCCAATTCTCAAAGATTCCTCCATCTTAACACCAGCACACTGGGACCAAGCTTCTACTACATGAACCCTTGGGAGGACAGACTGAAACCACATCCAAATCACAACAGTACCTACATGCAGTGGCCGAGGCCACTCCATGAGCAAGATGAACAAATGATCCTGCTAAAGTCAATGCACTGGGTAAAGCAGGGCTGGGGCCACTATCCTATGTACTTGAGAATAAGATCTGTTGATTCACCTTGGGAGCAAAGGGTCTGTGGTGAACCTTGAGTGGCTACTCTCTTGTTGCCCAATAACTTCCTCTTTTGTCTTTGAAACTCCAGCGAATCCTTCCCTCCTCCGTGCCACCTCTCGACCTGGCCAGCGTTCCATCACTCACTCAGTAGGCTGAACGACAACCACGTGTTTCTCTATCCAACTTCCTCGCCAATGACACTCCTTGAAGACAGGCCATGTGTTGATTACATGCAATGAACACCACAGACAACCCCAGGCTGATTCTCCTGACTTTGCACAGCTATTCTTGAACTAGGTAGCCTTTGTTGGGTCACTTGATTTCTTTGTCCTCATTTTTTTATAAACTATAGCAGAGATGGGATGGTTCCAGAGGCACAGTTTGCAAAG
This sequence comes from Xerus rutilus, assembly GCA_028644305.1. Classification (NCBI taxonomy): domain Eukaryota; kingdom Metazoa; phylum Chordata; class Mammalia; order Rodentia; family Sciuridae; genus Xerus; species Xerus rutilus. The sequence goes on from CM053404.1 coordinate 108,891,683, forward strand.
ATCCTTGGCTAAACCATTCACTATGTGGAGAAAACACTTTCGGCAGGGGAAGAGGACCACTGCAGACACAGGGCAGGTCTGGTGGGCCAGTGAGGGCCAGCACTGGCTAAATGGCAGATCCTACTTTTCCTCGGTGATACAGTGGTTGTTCATGGGGACACTCTCCTTATGTTTTCCATAAAAAGGGAGCTGAACAGGTCCACAAAGCCTTGGTTTCTCTCTTCATAAAGTAGGCAACATTCTCAACTATTTGATCCTTCCCTCAAAACAACTCTGAGGACTTGTGATCCTTCCTTTCAAGACCAAACTTGTTTACCCTGAATTAGTCAGCTTTTTGTTACCAAAACTAAATATCTGAGATGGGCTAACTTTAAAAGAAAGAGGTTTATTTAGCTCACAGTTTTGGAGGCAGGACCTCATCCCACAACAAACAGTAAAGTACAGGGTGTATATGGAGGAGCCCTCCCATCTCCAGTCAGAAAGCAGGAAGAGGGGGGACCTGGCTTGGTCCTTGGTGACAACCTCTCCTGACAAGGGCTCCGAGGTTGCACAAGAACTACCATAATCCCTTTTTTTGGCAGGAGGTGGAGGGACCGGAGATTGAACTCAGGAGCACTGGACCACTGAGTCGCACCCTCGGCCCTATTTTGTATTTTATTTAGAGACAGGGTCTCTCAAAATAGGTCTCAAAATTCCTATTTTGTAATTTTTTATTTAGAGAAAGGGCTGAAGATGTAGCTCTGTGGTCTACATTTTAAGATGCTTAGCATCTCACCTTTTGCTGAGGCTGGCTTTGAACTCACAATCCTCCTGCCTCAGCCTCCCGAGCTGCTGGGATTACAGGCGTGAGCCACCATGCCCTGCTTATGATCCCTTTTGAGGGCAGCAGTCCCAAGGACCCAAAAACCTCTCAGTAGGCTTCGTCTCTTAAAGAGTCAACCACCTCCCAATACCAGCATCCTGGGGACCAAGCCTCTAATGCATGGACCTTTGGGTGACACCTAAGCCACAGCAGCCCTCACCATGGCTCAAAGGGAGTCCTGTGGAGGTCCACCACAGGAGGAGCTTCAGATGAAAGTCAGATAAAGAACTGAGCAAAAAGTGGGGAATGTCAACATCAAAGCTCCAGTTGATATCTCTGCAAGTTTCTGTGATTTCAGATTGGCCTGTTCTGACTCCAAAGAACTCAGGAGAAATGTAAATCAACAGACACGGGCCAACTGCTGCAGGCTGCACTGCGTGTAGCCCTCTCTCCAACAGCAACAGGCTCACTTCAAAAGCTAATAAACAAGGCGCTGGAGGCAGAGCCACCGCTTCAGAAGCAGACAGCTATTCCGGTTCTAAAGAGTCCTTGGGGGCTCCTGAACCAAATCTGCTTTAACCACACAGAGACCCAGAATGGAAAACATTAGTTATGATGTGCCAAGGGCCAAAATTATCAGTAGAATCACAAAGAATGGAGACAGATACAGTTCTTTCCATGAATTCAAACTTTATATTAATGAACTATAAAAGTACTTTGTTCTTCCCCCTTGAAAGTTATTTCTAGGCTCTGGAGCATGAAATTTGTATTGACTTGCAGAATCAACTGGAAGGTTATCAGCTCCAGAAGCCTTTGATAACATATGGTCAAGACCAGCCCTCTGGGACTAAGTCACGTGTGAGCTCCATAAGCACCTGAAGTTATCAGGTTCAATGCAAGGTGCATGGTACCCAGCAAAGGCCACCTGTAGGGTGCTGCAGTCACTGGGAAGGCAGAACCTAAAGAGGTCTAGATGTAACAGTAGTATGGGAATTTGGAGATAAGCTTGAGCAAAAATAAGCACAGTCAACCCTCAGTATCAGGGGATTCCATGTCCTTGAATTCAACCAATTATGGATCGAAACTGTACTTGGGCCTACAATGGTCATGTCTGTACTGAACATTTATTTCTCTTGTCACTACTTCCTAAACAATATAGTATAACAACCATTTACACAACATCCACATGGTTTTAACTATTTTAAGTTATCAAGAGCCGGGCGTGGTGGCACACACCTGTAATCCTAGCAATTTAGGAGGCTGAGAAAAGAGGATCCCAAGTTCAAAGCCAGCCTCAGCAACTTAGCAAGGCCAAGCAACTTAGCGAGACCCTGTCTCAAAATAAAAAACTATAAGGGCTGAAGATGTAGCTCTGTGGTCAAGTGCCCCTGGGTTCTATCCCTGGTATGAAAAAAAAATGTATAAGTCATCAGGAGATGATTTAAATATACAGAATGATTTGCACAGGTTAATGATGCAAACATTACACCATTTTACATAAGGCACTTGAGCATTCAGAGAATTTGGTATCAGTGGTGGTGGAGGAACATCCTGGAACCAATCCCTCTTGGATACCAGTGGACAACAGGCTGTACCATGGATTATATTTCTTTTCTTTTTATTTTTTTTAGTTGTAGATGGACACAATATCTTTATTTATTTATTTTTATGTGGTGCTGAGGATCGAACTCAGTGACTCACGCATGCGAGGCAAGCACTCTACCACTGAGTCACAACCCCAGCCCCTAGATTGTATTTCTTATATTCTCCACTACTAATACTTTTCTGGGTTTCAATTTCTTAATTTTTTTTTTAAAGGCAAAGTAAACTTCCCAGTAGCTTTCTAGGGAAGGAATACCTGAGCGAATGAATGAATAAGCACAGTTAAGACCAGATCTGTATCTTTACCTTTTGACAGTCTCTCCCTGATTCACAGCCTTGAGCATGGCACTGGGAAGGCTGCTAATTGCTTGTTTAAAGGGTGGTGAGGGCCCCAAGCAGTGGCCCAGGGAGTGTCTATCAACAGAGGGCCAGATGTGGCTGGAAGGGCCACAGAGAGGACTGTGGGTTCAGCAGCTGCTACATCCTCAGCACTAATGGCAGGTGGGATGAGTTTGAGTCCTACCTGCCAATGCCCGGGAGCTGTAGGGAGGTCAAGCTCATGGTGACTACCAGGAAGGCTCCCTGACTGAATGGACAGGATGAGGCCTTTGAGGTCTTCTGTGCTGTGCTGTCATCCCTGTGATAATCCGAGAGGTAGACTTCTGATGAAGCACAACCTGACTTTTTAGAGATATACTTGATACACAGGAGTGAAGTGACGTGAATTTACTTACAAATAGTTCAATGATAACAAAGAGAAAAGATGGAAGGGAAGGAATTAAGGAGGAAAGGAAGAAGAAAAAGATAAAGGGCGAAAAAGGAGAGGAGAGGAAAAGAAAAAATATGATAAACGAAGAGCAATTATAGCAAAACCTGAAAAGGATGGATCTCCTCCCTGAACTAGTCTCTCTACATTTGTGAATGTTTAAAGTTGTTCATTGTAAAACTTAATTTAAAAAGATACATGGCAGCTGGGTGTGATGGTGTAGATCTGTAATCACAGTGGCTCAGGAGGCTGAGGCAGGAGGATCACAAGTTTGAGGTCAGT